>CM014737.1:53201867-54401867 GCA_004329165.1 Spatholobus suberectus | reverse complement strand
TTTTATAAACTAGGGGGGGCAAAATTTGTGAAAAAGTTTTTAGGAAATAAAATTTGTGAAATTGTAAAACTTTGAAGGCAAAAATGCAATTAAGCTAAATAATAACTACTCATTGCTTATAATTTCATGTGATATTTAATTGTATTATCGTATTTATTAAAGTTAAGCACATCAAGATCTACACTAATATTAATTTGACTCAATGGTATGACCATTTTAATCAATTTTTGAAATTGATTTCATATGTCCTTATTTATTTTTCATTTATTATTATTTTATTTACATTTATTTTGAATTTTTATATTTTTAATCTTTCACATTTTAGTATTTATCTTTATATTTTTTTAAACAAATCTAAATAAAAAATGCATTAATTTTTAATAAATTAAAAATGCATACTTCATTAATCAATACTTATATTAATCTTAAATAGAATAGAATAAAAATATATTGAATTAAAATTTTAATTTATATATTAGATACCATTTCTTAATTTGCCCTCTACATAAAAACATGATTTTGTTTTTTTACATATAAATAAAAGGTGACATCTTTATCATATGTCAATATAAAAAAATGTCTATTCGAAAAGGGAATAGGAGCTAAAAAACCTACAAAAAACAAATAGACTTCACAACTTCAACATAAAGGGACACAATAATTATTGTTTCAACAGATAAATAGCTAGTATAATATGATTGCTTACAAGTATTATATCCGTATGAATTAATTGATATAGAAATGCAGTACTTATAATAAAACATAAAGTTATTATATAATTAGTTGTAACATTTTTTATTTTAAATCATGACTTCTTAATCTCTTCTTAATTTTGTAGACAGTGTTTTTCATAAATGCACCAACAATAAGAAGCAATGATGAATAAAATTATTTAATTGGTAATTCCTGCTTTTTTTTTTTAATTCTCGTGATCATGATGTAAATGTGAGAAATAAGGTTATTTTTATATTGTTGATGAATTATACAAGGATGAACTATTTACTTTGAATGTAATATGTTTTTGGCAAATCATAGACATATTTTACACTATTATTTTTTGATTTTTAATGATCAAATGGCTTGTAGTTTTGATCAATAAATAATGATAAAAAATAAAATTATAATAGACTACTTGTATATGTTTCAATTTAGCTGCTTTATTAGTCAAGTATTTTTTAAATGAATTGTTTTTCTTAATAAAAAAGTGAAGAATTTTAAGATAGACAAGAAAGTATAAGGATTTCAAATTTTTAACCATTAATACCAATATTATGAAATGGATAATTGTGAAATTTGCTCATATTGATACTAGTATTATGAAAAGTGTAACAATTGATTAATTTAATTGACAAATACTTGGATGATACTTACATAAAAGTTGTTATTAATTTTTGACAAATACCTCTAAATGCTTAAACAAAAATGTGTGGTTAATTTTGGTAAAATACCTTTGAAGAGCTTTTTATGCTAATGTTGAATAAAGCATTAGGCAGTCCTTAAATTAAGGATCCATTTACATCATATATTAATAAAGTATTTTGTAGAGTTTAAAGTTGATTCAGTAAAATACTATTTTATAGATTGAAAATAACATAATTCACAAATACAATAGAATTTATTCTTTCAATGTATGGAATTAACTATTGAGATATTAGTACAAAAGTAACATGTATAAGCTAATAAATGATATTGAGAATTAAGTATTATGATTATTGAATTCATTATTAATGATAAATACATATAATGAGATGGGAAACATGTAATGAGAATAGAACACTTTATTAAAAGATGTTTTTGGTTCAGTATGTAGTTTTTACTTTGTATATTTTATTAATGAATTATTTATATTTCAAAAATGAGTTAATATGCTAACGAATTCAAAATGTTTGCTTATGTTTTCTTACTCTTTTTGTTAATATGATTCTATAAACAAAAAAATTTGATTTTTTTCTTTGTACAAGTGAAATGCATGTGTATTATGATATTGTCTAGAGTTTCGCATAAATGGATCACATGTTTTTTACTTTTTGCAACATTGATACCTAATTGATTATAAGTGAACATAGATTATTTTATTTAAATCTTGATTTGCTATTAAACAAACTATACATTATTGTGATGATTGATGAGTTTATGTCAGTTTCATAGAATGCATATTTTTAATAAAATTTATTTGTTATTTTATTTAGAACTTTCCATGAAGGCATGCATTGTCTTCATTTTCTATAAGATTGATATCCACTTGATTAGGGGTGACATATTATTGCAATGAATATTGGTTTGCTGTAAAATAGATAACATATTATTGTTATGATTAACAATTTGATCAATGTACATTTTATTTGATTCAGTGTAACATTAGTGTATCAAAACTACTACTGAAGGAATAACCACTCAACATGTTGTGTACCTTTTAGGTATTCTGCAAATAGTTAACTCTATGGCTGTTATTTGTTATACTGTCCTTTGCATTTATTATAACTAAAAATTGAATTGTTGGATGGACATTTAAATTTATTGAAATTGATCCCCCACTTATACGAAGTTGTAGCTCTTAGTTTTATGTTAAGAGTAATTTTGGTTATGCAAAAATAATTGATTCATTGACTTTAAAGATATGACAATTATGCGAAGTAGTTTCATGTGATTCTTATATCTTTTGCTTTTTGTTCATTTCTTTCAAAGGGTTAGAAGAAGAAGGATTGAAGTTTATGTAGTTATTTTCCTTATCCATTCAATATTATATATATGTTTGAATATTTTATTCATTTATATTTTGTGCTATTTATATGTTTTGCATAATGTAAGAGTTAAAATGTAGGTTTAATAAATTTTCTAAAATTAAGTTACCAGAGAAAAATTGCTTAAACTATATAAGATAAAAAAAAAGAGATAATATGCCATAAGAAGATCCATACAAAACAAATTAAGTAATTTTACGGGATTTTATTAGGGGTTTAAATGGTTAAGCTTAATAGGTTGGCCAAATTAACTCGATGCGCGAATTGATTTACAAAAATTCAAACCCAAATTTATTTTGACCCAACTTAGACCAACCCAAATTTTTGTTGGACTGAGTTGGATTGGGTTATCTTGTTGGTTTGATGTATTTTTTTTTTATTATTTATTTTTTATAATTGGTAAAATCACAAATGATAAATCAACTATTACATGTATTGTTAATGTTCATTTTAAAGTTGTTATTCTATGTGTGTGTGTGTATATAGTATTTCTAACACTTATTTATTATTATAATTGACGCACTTTATTTTATTTTCATTACAGGCGTATTATTTTTTGTTATTTTATAGTATGAATGATCACTTATTATATTTGATTCTATGTTTAAAACAACATAATATAAAATATAATACATTGCTTCTATATATATATATATATATTAATTTATAACGATTAAAAAGTATTTTATTAACTTGATATATGAGAGTTAATTTGATTTAATAATTTTTACTTTTCTATATTTTAAAAAGTTAATAATTAATGGATCAATCTGATTGGCCAGTGTCCCATCAAAGGTTGAATTGTGTTAGCAAAATTACAATCTACCACTAAATTGAGTCGGTAAAACATAACTAAAAAAGTGTTTTAGCTTGGGATGAGCCAACCTAAATCAATTTGATCAATCTGAACTGTTAGCTCTAGATTTTGCCATATGCTTTAGCTCACTGTGTGTTTGATTCCACATTTATCAATTGAAACATGCGTAAAATACATGAATTTTATAAGCTAAAGGAGTATTTATTAACTGAAACGTGTAAAATACATGACATTTAGAAGCTAAAGGAGTAGCTTCTGCATTGAACATGGAGTATCCGTGTGTTGCCGAATCCTAACCAAAACACACTCAGTTATGGACTGTGACTTTTTTGTGGAAAAAAAAAATCTGTACCTAAACTAAGAGGACCTCCGGAAGTTTAAAATCGCGAGCCCAAAAAGAAAGGGCAGGAAAAAAAATAAAATTGCTCCGTAATGCATAATCTCGTGTGGCTTCCAACGTGGCTATAACTAGTCAGTCAGAGCAACCAATAGAAAGCAAGCAATTAGATTTCGCGATCCGTGTCTTCAGTCCCAAATGGCATCGCAGCCGCTTATTCAAACGAAGAAAACACAGTTCGAAACATCAGGAGCCGTCCGATCTGTAACGGCCAAAAACACACGGATGGTGATTTGTAGCCGTCCGATCAATCTCCAACGTCTCCAGCCGCACGCTATATATAGCCCTATCATTCCCAACGATTTGAACCTTTATGTTCTTTTCTTCAAGTTTCAGCAAGTAAGTTTCGGAAGCAGAGACCAAAGTCCCTAGAGGTTAGTGCTATTTCGCGGTTTTAGAAATTAGATTCTGCTTTTTGTTTCTTCTGCAAGGTTAGTTGCTAGTCGTTATTGTTTTCTCATAGTTTGAACATGTCTTAGGGTTCGGATTATATTGCATGAGGGTTTGATTCTGGTTTATGGTTTGTAACATGATTGAATTGATTTTCTCTTTCGTTTTCTTCTCTTTGGCATTGCGTGGTCATTTATTTAATTACTGCAATTTTCCAAGATTCAAATTCTGTAGCCCTCGCTTGAATGTTTTGAATTAGGGTTTTATAGAGTTCCCGTGTCTTGATTTGGTCATCTAGTCGATTAGTGGTATATACAGTGCGTTTTTCAAGTGTTAGTTAAAATTTGGGTTCTTAATTTTGTTTTGTGGACGATTCTAAGTGATATCTTGATTTCTAATTTATCATTGTCTGAATTCGTTTATTATTTTTGTTTATTAGTTTTATGAATTAATTGTTGGACGTTGATACAGATGGCCCGTACTAAGCAAACCGCTCGTAAGTCAACTGGTGGAAAAGCTCCCAGGAAGCAGCTTGCAACCAAGGTTTGTTTTTAAATCATGATAATAATTCATCATTATTCTAAGCGGTTATGTGTGTTTGAAATTTTGGCTAACAACTTGTTCTTTTACCGTTTATTTAAGGCTGCACGTAAGTCTGCACCAACGACTGGTGGTGTGAAGAAGCCCCATCGTTATCGTCCTGGAACCGTTGCTCTTCGGTGAGTCTGGAAATTTAACATATGGGAATTGTTTGGGTTGATTTTGGTACGTTTTCCTTTGTATTATGTGTATTTAATAGTGAGATTTGTTCTTGAAACAGTGAGATTAGGAAATATCAGAAAAGTACTGAGCTTCTTATCAGGAAACTCCCTTTCCAGAGGTTGGTTCGTGAAATTGCTCAGGACTTCAAGGTATTGTTTTGTTTTATAGCTGCCGTTTTATTGAATGATTGTACGTGTGGATCATAAATTCTAATTTGGAATTTCGCTTGCGTTTTCAGACTGACCTGCGTTTCCAGAGCCATGCTGTGCTTGCATTGCAAGAAGCTGCTGAGGCATACCTTGTTGGGCTCTTCGAGGACACCAACTTGTGTGCCATTCATGCTAAGCGTGTCACTATTATGCCCAAGGATATCCAGCTGGCAAGAAGGATTCGTGGCGAGCGTGCTTGAGGGGTAGTACGTTGGTGTTTGCGAAGATGGGTGGCTGCGGATGGTGTTTTGTTACTCAGATTTCTTTTAGTTGAAGCCGATAGGTTATTAGGGAAAATAGGTGTTTACTGGTAGTCATATTAATTATGATAGGCAAATACTGCTAAGGGTTTGTGAAGGTCTGATTTTTAGAAGTTTGGCATGTAATTGATTTTTTTTGGAGATTTGGGTCCTTTAAATTCTCTCGTTTTTTTTGGATGTGCAGCCACTTGGGAATTGTATTGGACAACTTTCTGTTGCCATCTAATTTAGTCTAAGGTGTAGCTTATTGTGCTTGTTTATGAGATTTTCATCCTGGATCTGTTATTTCTTGCTCACAGCTGAATGCACAACGATTATTATTTTAACTGTGTTAAGTTTCCGATATAATTTTGTTACGCACAAGACATGTATTTAAGAAAATTATATTGGATATTTTTTACTTCTGGTACAAGTAAAATCGTCCAGAATTGAATTTAAGAAATGTATAGATCTTGTTTAACGAGCTTTGGGAATTTGAATAATTATACATGTTGTATGTTTATGCAATGTTATCGAGCTTTGATCTTGCGATAATCGAGTAACTTGACCCTAAGCCTTTCTTCCTTGGTTGTAATTTGGGAGTGTTCAATAGTTTTGGGTACAGGTCCATGTGACACAATGAGTGACATCTTGGGTCGGTGTTTTATTCTGCACCTTTGTTGAATGTACTAGCTCCGGAGCAAATGTAAAGTTCAATTTAATTAAAGCATAATTGATTTTATCACCATCCAATATTATTAGTTAACTTTCCTCTTTTTCATTCGGTAATTTTCTTAGTAATGAAAAAAAAGGAATTTATAAATTAATTGAATTATATTATCAATTATGGTATACTAGTATTGGGTATAATTGTATAAATAAAATCCCAAACAAGTGATTTTTTGGGTCAAAAGAAGAGGAAAGGGCCCAACTATTTTTCTAAACACAACTTTGTACTTTGTCTAAAAAAAACGGAGAGGTGAGGTTAGAAAATAAATTGCAAAATGTAATCCCAAAAGAATTTTACACAGAAAAGGAAAGGGCCAGTACGGCGGTACCAAAGAGTTGGCAATTCGCAATTGGTATTAAGCCCAAAAGAAGTGAGCGGGGGTAGGAAGTAACTTCATAATAATTGCGTAATCTCACCTGGCTTCGAACGATTGACCGAAAAGAAAAGAAAATGCCTTCGAACGTGGTTTCAGAATTTTTTTTTTAAACCAAGAAGAAAAAGAAGAAGGCTACATGTTGTCACAATTAGAGTAACCAATGAGAATGGGACAATTAGACTTGGCGATCCGTATGTGGTGTCCCAAATGTCATCGCAGCCGTTTATTAAGTTTGAGAAAACACGGCACGACACTTCATGAGCCGTACGATTCCAAACGGAAAAAACACACGGATAATGAATCGTATCCGTTCGATCACTGACAAACGCCTCCAGGAGCATTCTATATATAGGCCTTCACCTCTTTCTTCTTACAAATTTTAGATTCTTTTCTCCCAGATTCAGCCTGAGTTCCTGAGGAGAAGAACAAAGTCCTTCGAGGTTAGTTTTCATCTGGGATTTAGGAATTTAGGGTTTGTACTTTTGTCTTTTCATTTCTTCTTTTTTAATTTGAAAGCGTCCGGTTGCTTTCCAAATTGCGTATGTTAGATACGACAGTTAGATTTTTTCTTGTTTGATTCTTCTTTACCTCTTTAACATTTTGATTCTTGCGCCTCCACTTCTATATTTTCAGTTAGTAAAATATTAGGGTTTCATGTATTGTTATGGAGAATTAGTCGATGATTTCGTCTGGCAAACGTATCGTATTTCTTCAATTTCTTAATTAAATTATGATTATGGTAAACATGTCTGGAAATTATTGAAGCTTTGAAGATTAGGCTACGCGGTAATAAGGGGCAACAAAGGTCCTAATGTTGTTTGTTTGTTTGCATTTGATGTTTTGCTTTCTGTTTTTTCTGAAATTACTTTTGGGTGTGGATACAGATGGCCCGTACGAAGCAAACTGCTCGTAAGTCAACAGGAGGAAAGGCTCCGAGGAAGCAGCTTGCAACCAAGGTCTGTTCTATAATCACAATAATTATCCTTGTTCTTTTTCATTCGTTTTGGGTGCTTGAAATTTTATCTGAAAGCTTTATTCCTTTTTATTTATTTATTTGTTTATTTTAGGCTGCACGTAAGTCTGCACCAACTACTGGTGGTGTGAAGAAGCCACATCGTTATCGTCCTGGTACTGTTGCTCTTCGGTGAGTGTTGTTATGTGGCAGCTTTTAAGGGGGTTAAATTTGTTTTGTGTTCTTTCTGTTCGGTTAGCTTTGGTTTCTAATGATATAGTTGGTTTTTAAAACAGTGAGATTAGGAAATACCAGAAGAGTACCGAGCTTCTGATCAGGAAACTCCCCTTCCAGAGGTTGGTTCGTGAAATTGCTCAGGACTTCAAGGTATTGTTGTGTTAGTATTGGTGGTGTTGTTTTAACATTGTTTTTTCTACGTCAACTTATAACAAGGAGTTGTGCTGTGGTTGCAGACTGATCTGCGTTTCCAGAGCCACGCTGTGCTTGCATTGCAAGAAGCGGCTGAGGCATACCTTGTTGGACTCTTTGAGGATACCAACCTGTGTGCCATTCACGCTAAGCGTGTCACTATTATGCCCAAGGATATCCAGTTGGCAAGGAGGATTCGTGGTGAGCGTGCTTGAGGTGGGGTGGGTTAGGGGTTTGCGAAGATGAGTGGCTGCGGATGGTGTTTTGTTGTTCAGATTTCTTTTTCATTCAAAGGATAGGTTGGTAGGGAGTAGTTGTTCACTGGTAGTCGCATTAATTGTGATATAGGCAAATACTGCTAAGGGTCTGTCACTGTCTTCATGCTTTAAGAAATTGGTATGTAATTGATTTTTGGAGATATGTGTCTGTCTGTCAAAATGTTCTGTTTTTCATGGATGTGCAGCCACTTGGAAATTGTATTGGACAACTTTCTGTTGCCATCTAATCTGGTTTAAGCTAGCTTATTGTGCCTATTTCAATCCAAGTTGTTGGTTTGTTATTTTTTTGTTCATACCTTACTCCGTGCACAACCGATCGAGGATCTCCTGTGTGTGGTGTTAAGGAAATCTGTTAGATTAAATAAGTAGTAATATGACTTAAAGCATTTATCCTTTTTATCTAGCTTGAGACCTTGATTGATGAAAATGTATTGGTGGTAAATTAAGTTTCTAGTGATGGTAGCTCTTAGGAAGAAAGATGAGCCTATAGGATCATAAATTTAGTTTAGCCGGCTGGAGAACTTGATTGTTATGTTAAAAGCAGCTCAATGATATTGAATTAATCCTATGGTAGATATCGCTAATTGGGTTGCAGATTCAATGAATGAACCATCACGTTTCACATTGCTGTCGTGAAATAAATTACATTCCTTGGAAGGTATTATTTAGGATGTACATTTAATAATCAAGGAAATACCATTGGTAAAAATTACATGTTCTGGTAGAATGACGCTCTATGATAGACCAACGATAGCATGTATTTGACACTAATGTCACTCTAGGATTAAAATTTGCCTTATGATTAACTTACCTGGAGATCAACTAGCTTCTCTAGTCACAATGTTCATTCGCGTTTTGATCAGTTTGCTTGCTTCCTGATCTGTCAGCTCATCGACTTTGCATTACGAGTAGCTTGCTCCTTGACTAGCCACTCTCATTTGACCGCATTGACCATTTAGAATAGAATCTCAGAAAAGGGGAGAAGAGGGTAGTTTGTTCAAAGATTCGCTCTGAAAAATAAATCAGCCCCCAAAGTCATCATCTATGGTTTCCTTGCTTATAAAAACCATGTTTTTCACCTAAAACCCATAATCTTCATTCTTAAGGAAGCAGTCAATGATCTTCAACAAAAAAAACTGTTGAAATAGGTTGAGATCATGGACATATAATGATTCCGGATGATATAATAATTTCTCTCCGATGAAAAAGGATAGAAAGTAATACATATGATAAATTTTGTGACAAAAAAAGAGAAAAAAAATAGCGATAGAGACAATTGTAAAAGCATCTTTATTCTATTTTTTTTGGTCAACTAAAAGCATCTTTAATCCTAAAATTGAAAAGTTATTATTATTATTATTACTTGGCAAAGCAATCTATTCTAGGTCTACATGGCTAAGCCCAATCTACCAAAATCTAACTTTGTATGATTCTGTATATTCGAATCCTTCTTTGAGCCAAGGAGCAATTTGAGGCCTGCTAAAACCACTCGGGTTGCATCTCACAGTACTCTTTACACTCCAAAGTTGAGAATCCAAGTAACCTCTCTCACACCATTCATGCCAAAAGGCTCCACAATATTCAATAGTTAAAGAGTCTATACTAGGTTGGATTTACCTCATGGGAATACTCTAGTAGTAAGGTTGTCACACACGCGAACTTAATATTCCTTATAAATTGGACACCTACACTTTCATTCCATATATTATCACTCTACCAATTTATATATTGACTTCGCTAGTACTTTCACTCTCTAGTCTTTGAGAAATTATTAGGTAATTCAAGACTATCAAGTGTCTATGGTCCCAGCCAATGTGTTTATAACACATATTCAACTTTTATAATTCACGAGAAAAAATTAATAACACTTGATTACATGTTATATGCAGATTAATAGGGACCATAGTGGCCCAAGACCACCTAATAATTTCTTAGTTTCTTCACTACTAGAAACACTTTGATCCTATAGGCCTTTGAGTATAAGAGTCAGTTACATCAATGCCATTGCTTAAATTAAGGTACCACTTTAAGATACCGTATTAAAATTGCTCTAAAGTGGACATAAAAAATGAGATGTATAAAGTAAAGATTCAAACAATAATTTGTTGAATAAGTAGGTGGTATTTTCCCTCTGCTACTTTATCAATGCGTAGTGTTCCATTTTTTCACAAATGATACTTTATTTGTTGGTTATACTCATGATGGAAGGAGCGAGAAGGCCGTTTGGCTCCTCAAAATTGAAAAAGAAAAGGGTGCATTTATCCTTTATTTAAAATGGATTAAGTGTTCACAACATACCTTAATTAAAAATGAAAGTAGATAGAAGTTGATGCACTAGACTGACTTATCTTCTCAAATGTTCTGGACTTTTATGCAACATGATGACCTTGACACCGTTTCACGTTTTCACTGCATGTTTCTGGAAAAAGGAACAAGTTATATATTGCTTCTGCACTTGAGCATGGCTTTGATTCGAATCTATCTGTAATGTATGTAATGCCTTTTTACAACATACAAGAATGCAGTAAATGTAGCAAAATCGTTGATTTTCTGAATTAGCTTTTGGACAAATTTCCATTTAGAGGTTATTGAATAGAAAACTACCATTATTGCATTTGTACAACATGGCATCTATGATAGAGCTCTCCTACTTCAACCTGATGGCATATTTTCCAAATTCCCCTTATGTCTGTTGTTCATGTAATTAACTGCAAGGAATGTTGATGAGAGCGTAAGCTGTTTAAGTTGATGGTTCATGTTAACTAATGTAAAACTTTTCTAAAATACTTCTTGGCTGATGTAATTTACTTTTCTTATGTTAGTTGCTAATGTTCTGCATAGTGAGTATGTTTGGTCTATTTTTTGGGAAAACTGTCCACTTAATGGAGTGGGTAAATGTCCTTTTTGCTTATAGCAAGTATGGGTATGATGTATGGATCTTATTTCAGTTGTAATTCACTAAAATATGTATGGAAGTATGCAGAATATAGGGCATTACAACAGATACAAAATTGCTTTGCTCTCTTCTCTTCTCATTCCTTTCTCATGGTTATGTTTTATGGTTTTATGGTTTAGATTATCTTCATTTGACAGTGGTATCTAGAGCAGTGTTCTTATAGGTTGTGGGTCTGAAAAAAATTGAGAGGAGAGATTAAACACTTGTGAGTGGGGAGAGATCAAATGGCTTCAGGGAACAATGTTGTCTTTGCTGTTCCTTAATTTTTTGGGGAAAATTATCACATATAAGTTGTCAAAATGAGATTATGTTTGAAGTCTTTTGGCTTATGGGAGTATGTAGATCAAGACAAGCAAGTTCCACCGTTGACAGCTAATCCAACCATAGCTCAAATCAAGCAACATGAGGAGGAGACTTTGAAGAAGGAGAAAGCTGTTTCATGTCTGCACTTAGCTTTGACAGATGATGTGTTTACATGCATTATGCATCTAGAAATAGCCAAGCAAATATGGGATGAATTGAATGAAAGGTATGTAGGTGATGAAAGGGTAAGGTCCATCAAGCTATTGACTCTTAAAAGAGTGAAATGCTAAAAATGAAAGAAAATGAGTCTGTTAAGGAGTACATTTCAAAGCTGGTCCTACTTGGTGAACCAAATGAGGTTGTATGGTGAGGTTGTGCAAGACTACAAGGTAGTGGAAAAGATGCTGATCAGTCTACTTGAAAAATTTGAAGCCAAAGATGCTTGCCATTGAAGAATCATGTGATCTCAAGAAGCTAACTATTTCTGAGATGGTTAGTAAATTGCAAGCTCAAGAACAAAGATTTTCTATGAGAATGGATGATGTAACTGAAAATGCATTTCAAGCTAAACACAAGGGAAAGCAATCTAGTCAGAAAAATCAAAAGAAGCAGCATTATACAAACAAGGCTGATCAAAAGGGAAAAGGAAAGATGGAAGGGAGTTTAACTGAGTCTGCAGCAAAGAAAAATCTTCCTCCTTGTTCTACATGCAAAAGAACAAATCACTTGTCAAGAGATTGTTGGTATAAGGGGAAGCCACAAATTCAATGTAACAATTACAAGCAGTGGGGACATAGAGAGAAGTACTTGCAGATTTAAGCAAAACCAATCTCAAACACAACCTCCACATCAAGTTAACTTCACTGATGAGCAATCTCAGGCTGAAGATCACTTGTTTATGGCTACTCAAACATGTAGTTCAAGTTCAAAGGATGTATGGTATGTAGACAGTGGGTGCACAAACCACATGGCAAGGGACTCAAGTCTCTTCACTTCTTTGGATAGGACTGTCCAAACCAAAGTCAAGCTTGGAAATGGAGATATTGTACAGGTTGAAGGGAGAGGTACAGTTTCTGTTTACACTAGCAAAGGTGCAAAATTTATTCATGATGTTTTGTTGATTCTTGACTTAGATCAAAATTTACTAAGTGTTGCTCAATCAATGAAAAAAGGATAGTCACTTTCCTTTAAAAATAATGGCTGTATCATACTGGATCCTAATGATTCAGAAGTTGTTAAGGTTGAAATGTGTGATAATAGTTTTCCAATCAGTTTGAATCAAGTGAATCATTCAGCACTTGTTTCCAAACATGATGATTCTGCATTATGGCACAAGAGATATGGCCACTTTAATATGGGTGCATTGAAATTTCTGCAAACTCATGATATAGTGAGAGACATGCCTGTGATAAGTTGTATTAACGATTTATGTGATGCTTGTCAATTGGGGAAAATGCACAGAAAGTCTTTTCATCAGCAAATGTCACAAGGGCAAAGAATAAATTGGAGCTTGTTCACACTAACTTATGTGGTCCTATGAGTATACATTCTCTATGCCAAAACAAGTATTTCATCTTGTTTATTGATGATTTGACTAGAATGACATGGGTGTATTTTTTATCAAGCAAAGCTCAAACTTTTGATGTCTTTAAAAAGTTTAGAGCTATGGAGGAATCTCAAAGTGGCTACAAGATTAAAGTTTTGAGATTAGATAATGGGAAGGAGTATACCTCCAATGAATGTAATATGCTTTGTGAAGATATGGGGATTATTCATCAATTGATAGTTAGTTATACCCCTAAACAAAATGGAGTTTCTGAGAGAAAAAGTAGAACAGTTATGGAAATGGCAAGATGCTTAATTGCATAAAAAAGGTTACCAAAAAGCTTTTGGGCTGAAGCTGTTTTTATAGCAGTATATCTCTTGAATAGGCTGCCAACAAGAGTTGTTCAAGAGAAAACACCAATTGAAGCTTGGTTAGGAGTGAAGCCTTCTGCCAAACACTTGAAGATTTTTGGATCAATATATTATATTCATGTTGTAGCAGCTAAGATCCAAACTGGATGATAAAGCTGAAATGGAGATTTTCTTAGCATATGCTGCAAGCTCCAAAGGTTATAAAGTGTACAATATGAAGTCAAAACAGATTGTGATCAGCAGGGATATTCAAGTTGATGAGAATGCATATTGGGATTAGGAAAATAATCAGGTTCAAAGAAGCATGAAGTCAGAACAGTTGACAACCAATTCCAATGTATCTAATGACCAGAAGCAAGTTACAAATGATGATGAAAATCAGATTGCTGAATTTGATTCTCTAGTGCTAAAAACCAAGTCTTGGCTAGAATTTATGAAAAATGCAGTTTTATGGTGCATGAGCCTTCTTGTTTTGAAGAGGCTTCAATGCCAATAGAGTGGAATGATGCAATGAAGGAAGAGCTGGCTATGATTAACAAAAATGGTACTTGGGAACTCATTCCAAGGCCCAAAGACAAGAATGTGATTGGTGTCAAATGGGTTTATAGAACAAAATTAAATCCTGATGGTTCCATTCATAAGCACAAAGCTAGACTTGTTGTAAAGGGATATTCTTAAATGGCTGGAATTGATTACGGTGATACATTTGCACTGGTTGCTAGGCATGAAACAATTAGATTAATTGTTGCTCTATCAGCTCAATATGGATGGAAAATCTTTCAGTTGGATGTAAAATCAGCTTTTTAAATGAAGTTTTGTAGGAAGAAATTTATGTTGAATAGCTTGCTGGCTTCATTGTTGTAGGTCATGATGACAAAGTTTATAGGCTTCACAAAGCCTTGTATGGGATGAAATAGGCTCCAAGAGCCTGGTACAGCAGAATTGATTCACACTTTCTGCAAAATCATTTCAGGAGGAGCCAAAATGAGCCTACTCTTTATGTGAAAGATTGTGGCAATGGGAAGAAAATTGTAGTTTCACCTTATGTTGATGATTTGCTGGTTACAGGTGATGATATTGATGAAATTGACGAATTTAAAAAGAGCATGCTTGAGTTTTTTAAAATGACAGATCTTGGAATGATGAGGTATTTTTTAGGAATGGAAGTGCATCAGCTTGATGATGGTATATTTCTCTCACAGAGAAAGTATGCCAATGATTTGCTGAAAAAATTTAAATTGGAGATTTGCAATCCAAGTTTCAACTCCTCTTACTGTAAATGAAAAGCTTTCAAAGGATGATGGTGATGCAAAGGCAAATGTAACTCAGTATAGAAGTTTAGTTGGCTACCTTCTTTACTTGTCAGCAACTAGACCAGATTTAATGTTCCCTGCTAGTTTGCTTTCAAGGTTCATGCATTCACCAAGTTTAACACACTTTGGTGTAGGCAAAAGAGTGCTAAGATATTTGAAAGGTACAACAGACTTTGGCATTTGGTACAGCAAAAGTGATGGAAGGCTTGAAGGTTTTGTTGATAGTGATGGGGCTAGTTCTATTGATGACTCTAAGAGCACAACTAGGTATGTTTTTTCACTTAGCAGCGGAGTGTTTTCATGGACCTCCAAAAAGCAAGATGTAGTTGCTCAATTCTCAGCTGAAGCAGGGTATATTGTAGCTGCTGCTTCAAATCAAGCTATTTGGTTTAGAAAGGTATTGACCGATTTGAATCAAATGCAAGAAGAACCTACTGTGCTACGGTGTGACAACAATTCAGCCATTTCTATTGCCAGAAATCCAATTCAACATGGGAGAACCAAGCATATCAATGTCAAATTTCTTGCTATAAGGGAAGCTAAGAAGAATGGAGATGTTTAATTGATGTACTGTAGGTCTGAGGAGCAATTGACAGACATACTCACTAAGGCGCTTCCAAGTGCTAAGTTTAATGAGCTAAGAAGCAAACTGGGAGTCTTTAAGAAAAGTTTTAAGGAGGAGTGTTAACTAATGTAAAACTTTTCCAAAATACTTCTTGGCTGATGTAATTTACTTTTCTTATATTAGTTGCTAATGTTCTGCATAGTATGTTTGGTCTGTTTTTTGGGAAAACTGTCCACTTAATGGAGTAGGTAAATGTCCTGTTTGCTAACAGCAAGTATGGGTATGATGTATGACTCTTATTTCAGTTGTAATTCACTAAAATATGTATGAAGTATGCAGAATAAAGGGCATTACAGCAGATACGAAATTGCTTTGCTCTCTCCTTTGCTCTCTTCTCTTCTCATTCCTTTCTCATGGTTATGTTTTATGGTTTAGATTGTCTTCATTTGACAGTTCATATCATATTCCATAATTATGGAACCCCAATTAAAAAACTGAAATATTTCTCTACAGTCTGCACTTATATTATTAATATGGCTAAGGTTATGGAAGAGTGCTAATTAGTTATGGCAATCTGATAGCAAAGTACAGCTCATATAGAAGAACTAAGCATAAGAGTAACATAGAGACGAGAGAGAGAAAAAAGAGCTCAACAACGTACATATTGACTCCCTCATTCCCTACCTTGCAAAAGATGTCATTTGAGGCAGACTCTAACATGGGTCTTCTTGCGGCCTATTAATTGTGTTCATTTGAGTGTGAAATTGGATAACTGGCAACACAATAATTTGTAATTAGATTTTTGGTTTGAAAAAATATTTTCTATTTCTATTTTTAACTTATACACATAATCTAAAGACTTGTATATGAAACCATGTAAACAAAACCTTTTCTTAACTAAATAGGCCCATGTTATTCCAGTGCTTATGTTACGTTGTCTAATACATATTCGCTTGCTGACAAATGGAAGGATCTCATAGAGTCAGGTTCTGATAAAAGACCAAGGATTTACTAACATAGACATAGATTGGAAACCAAATCCATTGTTTCGTTGCAGGGGACGCATCTCATCTAAACATGGGGACATTTACATTTGGTTAAGGAGAATTACTTTATCAGAAATGTTAGTAAACTATCGGATAACACCCTTTATTATTATTGAAATTTATTGAAAAATTACAAAACTTTGTTATCAGTGTCACTCATAATTCTGCAATTTTGAATAAATTTTAATTAATAATAAAAAAATGTTAAAAAAAGTGTTGTTAGTATTCTTATTATTTTATATATGATGGTGAATGGTGGAGCAGGCGCTGAAGAATTTTCTTGTAACCTACAAGAGGCTGTATATTAAATTTAAGTCAACATGTTTTGTAAGGAAAGATAGGCTGTTCAATTTCATGAGGTACATTGAGTATGGTTTATATGAATTGATCCCTCTTCTACACAAGATTTAACGTTTTCTTACCAATGATCTATATATATTAAGTTGAATAAAAATATTATTATAAAAAATAGCCTAAGCCCCGTTGTTCCATGGTTTTTATTTTTCTATGTTTAGGAGATTTTGTTTCTTTTTATTTATTCTTATGATATTTAGAATATATCACTATCTTAGCAATCAAAATATGCTTGCTTATAGGCAACGTCATTACCTTAGACTATGTCAGCCGGTTCAGGGCTGCAATTCAAGAAAATAAAAAGTTTTATTTTCATTTCTTAAAGACCAAGGACACTGATCGGTTCGACGAAGATTACGTCCTATGTCGGCCGAACGACTTTATCCAATTCCAAAGCTCTCTCTCGTCTTCATCATTCAGCGCAGAACAAACACATTATTTAACGATCCAGCGTTGACGTTGAAGCCCTAGGTTCCTATGGAAACCCCGTCAACCTCGGATATTTCTAACTAAATCCCTTTTTCTGCTCTTATCTTGCGATTTTCCCGTGTTATTCTTCCCATAATCTAATAATAGAAGCTTCCTAAATGCAGAGTTATCTACGATCAAACATTCACCTACGATATCCTACATGTCCTGTTTCCATTCACTCCGTTTCCTCGCATTGCTCTTAAAGGATATTTTGTAATCCTCCTCTTGTTCTCCAATCATTACCGCAAACATTGTTTCATGTACTAAATTGATCATTTTGGAATTTGGAACAACTCCACTGCCAAGTCTCTGTGATTGTGGTCATGATTGTAATTATCAATACCCGTTTCTTTTTTTCTTAAGTTGTTTGTGATTGTTGAAAAATTTGCTTTCTCTTGCTATAGATTACCATGCTTATCATTTTGATTTGTTCTAAATATGGTGGTTAATTGTTTTTACAAGGGATAGCTTGCGATCAATAAATTGGCAAGGTTCGCAAGATGCATTACGTGGAGCAATATGATGAGAAGCTGCATCAAATGGAGGAGCAGATGAGAAAAGTTGAGCAAGAGAGAGGTCGAGCCTTCAACGAGCTCAGACAAATGAAAAAGGTAGCTGAGGACACTAATGTCATGGTTGATGAAATATTAGCCACCAAGAGAATTCCAGAGACACATGTAATAGAAAAACAAGTGGGTATTAAAGACAACAACATTGAATCATCAAAACGACAATTGTCAGAGAAAGATGCTCTGTTAGACAACTTAAGGAACGAGATGGATTATCTTAGATCATCCGAGGCTAATGCAATGGCCTTATTGTCTGACTATAAAAGGAAAATTCAACAATTGGAGGCCGAACTAGACAAGCGAAGAGAATCAGAAGCAAATTTGTTTGACACATTGGTCATGCAAACAAAACAGCTAGAGAAGAATAAGATTTTGCTTGAAGAGTCAAAGCTTGAGATCACTTCTCTTGAGGAGAAAATAAAGGCAGTTCAAGTAAGCGCCAGCCAAACCATCAAAACTCCTGGTGAGTCTAGGTCTCAATCTCGCATCAAGAAAAATTAAAATAGGTGACAAAGTAATTCGTATGTAATTTTTAAAAAAATTGTTGCTAAAATTTTTATGACTTCATTATTAGTGATGAAAAACTATTTCGTCACTAAATTCGGTCGCTAATTCTTTTTTGTAGAAATGGAGAATGGCTTTTCCACAGAAGAAAGTATAGACGGTTTAGAAATTGAAGCTGAGCTAGAAAAAGAGATGTTCAATGATGAGGGACTACCCGAGAAGGCCAAAACCATGCTTGAAGAATTGAACACACTTAAAACTGAATTGAAGTCAGCAACAGAAGCAGAAGAGAACAGCAAGAAGGCAATGGATGATTTGGCATTTGCACTGAAAGAAGTTGCAACAGAAGCCAACCAGGTGAAGGCAAAACTGACCTTAAGTCAAGTGGAGCTAGAGCACACCAAAGTGGACGCAGAGCGTTGGAGAGCAATGCTAGGAAGCACGGAAGAGAAGTACAAGGAGCTTCTAGAAGCAACGAGGAAAGAAGCTGACAGGTACAAAAACACAGCTGAGAGGTTGAGATTGGAAGCTGAAGAGTCACTCTTGGCGTGGAATGGGAAGGAAACGGAGTTTGTAAATTGCATTAAAAGAGCCGAGGAAGAAAGATTGCTTGCACAGAAAGAAACCACTAGAGTCGTTGAGTTGCTCAGAGAAGCGGAGAATAAGACAAGGGTTTCAAAGGAAGAAAATCAAAAGTTGCGTGATATACTCAAACAAGCCTTGAATGAAGCCAATGTTGCAAAAGAAGCTGCGGAAATTGCAAAGGCTGAAAATGCTAGGCTACAAGATGGCCTTAACCTGCTTGTGCATGAGAATGAGATGCTGAAAATCCACGAGGCTGCGTCGTTTGAGAATATTAGAGAGTTGAAACGCATGCTCTCGGAATCATCAATGAAGGAGTTCAAAATTGAGGATATGGAGAAACCTTCTACAAAAGAAAGTGCCAAGGATGACAATAATAAGGAACCAGGGAGAAAAGCGAAGGCACATAGTAACTCAGTAGATCATAGGGAGAATAAGGAATCTAAGAGTCTGAACAAAACTTTTAGTCTTAATCTAAAGGACATGATAACTCCCCATAAACAGCAACACAACAAGGTGGGGAACGAAGAGGCCAACAAAGACTCAGATGATGACACGTTAAGGGGTTCGATATTTGATGAAGTGGATTCATCGGATTCAGACTCACGTGATTCACGTCACGATGTAGAAATGGGACTTCCTGATGATTTTGACCATCTTGATGAATCGCATTTTGATGACCCCGAGGGTGATAGGAACTCGAGGAAACGGAGAGCTTTGCTGAGAAGATTTGGGGACCTTATACGGAGAAGAGGTTACCATAATCACCGAAAGGAACCATCCAACGAGGAACATTTACAAACGTGACACACTGTTTCTATAAGGATTCGTATGTTAATTAGACTGTTGGGTTTATAATTAATGTTTTGTTTTGCAATTGTTTAGACAATTTCTTAAGTTTTACGTACGTACGCCTACTTTGAGACCCATATTTCTCTTGCTCTCTTTCGTGTTTTTGTTTCTTCTACTGTGTGAAGAGTGGCGTATAGTATAATTTCCATCTCAGAGAATTATGTAAAATATGATTTAGACTAAGTAAGCGTACACGACAGTGTTTTAATGACAGGATACGCAAGGTTAATATAAATATTTATGCTCCCTGTCGCTTACATGATGCAGCGGTAGCAGCACCCTGTAATATTGAATGATGCAATGCAACAGCAACTTGGTATAACGTACTGGAAAATGCCTTAGACCTTTGTTTTGTCCTTTAAATCCTCTGAAAGTAGGAATTTGTTTTTTCAAATAGTTTAGAAAAAAATGGCATAAAATCCGTTAAAGTTTTCTCGACGTGTACAAAAAAGACTACTGAAATTACATGATTTTTAATTTTATGAAAAGAAGAGAAAAAGACTACGGATATTAGAATAAGTTGTTAACTGTTGAGAGTAATATCTCTATATATTTGGCGCATGTTTGTACTTTGTATTACCAACCTCCAACTTAGCTTCTAAAAGATCCCCCCTGTTACTTATGGATTCAGTAGTTTTAACGGTAACACAAACATGCGCTTGAATTTTAAATGAGTCAAATAATGCGTGTGATTCATGTAGTCAACAAAGATAAAACTTTTGTTGTTGTTAGAAGAAAAAAATTATTAAGTTTTATTAATTATTCACTTATTTTTTAAATTTTACTATTTTTTTCTTTCTTAAAACACTTAGTTACGAAATATTCCTAATATTAAAGTTGAATAATGATTGTCTCATACTTATAATGGGTATAAGACGAGTGTGGACAGAAGAAAAATAGAAAAAATATAACAAATATAATAAGTAATGTGATTGAGAAAAGATAAATGAAACACACAAGGTATCGTGGAAAAAATGAGAAGTGATAAGAGTTTAGTTAGTTAAATTGTAGGAAACACTAATTTATGTATCCTGTACGCAACCACCTTTTCTTCGCATTTTCTCTGCACTTTACCAGCTTATAGAAAAGTATATAGATAATAAATATGAGATGAAAAAAAGCAGAACTTGAAGCAAATATAGGGACCACTGTTATTTATTTATTTTTGGTTAAATAGGGGCCACTCTTATTATTCTCTCGAATATTGAACAGACTCACGAATTTGTTTTATGTTTCAGGTTTATAACGAGCTGAATTATATTAATTATTAATACCCGTTGCTTAGGGCGGTAAGAAACTTAATTTTCTTTTAACAAGGCTTTAAATTTAAGTATTGTGAGTAGAAAAATGAATTTTAGGAATGTTTTGTTTTATTATTAAATTCCCTTGATTGAGCTTTAATTACTTTAAAATAATTTTTTTAAGAGTTTAATTTTCATGTTTGATAGTGTAAAAAGTATTGCATTATCAATTAATCAAAATTTTCTTAAATATAACTTTAAAAATATTATTAAGTATTATAAAAATTAACAAATTTAATATGTAATTGAATCACAGAATAAATTTTTTTATACTTTAGTATATTTTAATTAAATTATTTTGTAAAAATCGATGCATAGTATTAATTATATTTTTTCTATTCTTTTTTATTTGTCGGTTTTTTAATTTTTTTTTATTTGTTATTTTTAAAATTTAAAATAACATTAATTACTTTTTTATCAATATACTCTTATTTTTTACTTAATTTTTAATTAATTTACATATTTATAACTAATATGTATTTATTGTAGAGTAAAATATGAAAAGATATAATACAAAATTTTAAAATTATTTTATAAAAAAATTATTACATTTTTAATTTAAATATAAAAATTTTAAATAACACTTAAAAAAGAATGAAAATAGTATTAGTAAGCTTTTATCATGTTTAATACTACTAGTTTATTTTTGATAAATAATACTACTGCTTTATAGCACCTTCAAACTAATGCTTTTACACCTTGATTTGACATATATTGGGTATTAATCACGTTCAGACTTTGAATGTCCGCCACAAATAGAAAGGACATAGAATTAAATATACCACGGGCTCCCTAGAAAAAGCGGACCAAATCACTGATTACCTTCCGTTAGTTTTCTTAGCAATTGAGGTTCTAATTAAATCAAATATTGGGCATGGAGCATGGACACGGTTTCTGTACTCTCTGCTTCACAGCTATATTTGGGGGAAAAATATCTTATCCAGAATAGCATGTGATTCGCATGTTTTTCTAGGGAAAGTCCATAACAACAAAAATTGCAAACGTGGCCAGCGAGCGTACCGTCTCTCCATACACCGCCATCACATAGAACCACTGCTCGACACGTATGCCCTTGCCCTTCATTAAGCTGAATAATATATAGGATCGTGTTAGTGCCTCGTCTATATAATCTTCTGTTCGTAACTTGTTGCCAATTGATAATTGCCAACCACACTTACACTCTTTCATTCGAGACTTGAGAATAGAGGCAATGACGTCTTCAGTGGTTGAGGGTGGACGCGACGAGGGCAAACACGAGCCTTCGGATTTGATCACAGAAACCATGAATCTGACGGCTGCGAACCTTTCACTTCCCAGTGAAACATTCTTGAGAGCGGCAATTTCCCTCAAGGACAAGGCATGTGGTGGTGATGTGGTTCATTTCTTTTTTTTTTTTTGGGCTTAGGTGTCTGTTTTCCTTTGCATTTATATATATTGCATAATAGATAGATCTAGAAGCTTTTTAGTCTTGGACATAGACCTTAAAGAGTAGTGAAATTATGGTTGGTACAGGTGGTGGAGGAGACTTGGAATCGAAGAGATCAAGTGGTTGATCCGACGGTGTACACGGGGCTGTTGGGCACTGCCTTCACTTGCTTGCGGTCGTACCAGGCAACCGGTTGCCGGAACGACTTGCTATTATGCAGAGACATTATTGACACGTGTGTCACCGCTGCACGTGCCTCCCTCAGGTATTTTCCTTTGCCTTCAGTTTGCACAGAGTTATATCTTGAATAAGTTTTAAAAAATGTAGATATTTATCTTGTAGTATTTTTTTTTTAAATTATCTAATTATCCTTAATTTTTCAATATATATTTTTATTAGAAAGTATCTTAAATATACGAATAAACGGGTCTGATATATTTTAGTATTTTATTTTATTTTGTTCAGCATTTGTTATTAGTAATTTAGCTTCATATATTTTGGGGGAAATAATGGTTAGGGCACGTTACTTTTAAACAAATCTTCTTGGTGGCATGATTTAGAATTGGAATACCTGTTCAAAAAACAAAAGAATTAGAAAACAAGTTAATAAAATAAACTATGATTAACTTTAATTAAATAATAAAATAATCCGCGGAATTGTGCGTGGAGAGGTTAATTCTTTGAGTAACAATAAACGTTGGACCGAATGGATAGAAAGAAGAGAAATAGAAAAAAAAAAAAAAAGAGAGAAAGAAAATGATCGATCTCATGAAAAACAAAGAAAAAGATAAAAAAGAGTATATATAAAGTATTTTTCTAATTCTTTTTCGACATGACTGTGGATGGTTTGTAGTTTGATTGTGTCAATTTGATATTTTGATTTGAGTTAGAGATTACGATGGCAAGTGTGGCGTTACTTTCAAGCAATTTTGCGATATCATGTCATTGTGATTCGATAAGATATGAGAATATGCGTTGCGCTGTTGTTGTCAGTCGAGTTTGGTAAAACAGCTAGCTAGTCATTTCAGGGTGACCACAATGAGACATAGGAAATTCTAGCTGCACTTTTTAATGTATTTTTACTTTTTATTACTATTTATTAAATAAATAATGGGCTTAATAATTTTATTTTTTTTTGGTAAAATGGGCTTAATAAATTTAAAGTTATTTGATGAGTCTCGTATAATATTTACATAGTAAAATAATATAAATATACTAAAAATATGTTATTAGCGTTTCAAACATGAATTGGATGTTTTCCTACAATATATCTGACCAATTTATTATTAAATTTTTCATAAAACCTTTAAATTAAAAAAGTGATGAATAACTTTGTATTGGTAAGTGGTAACTCATGAATTCGTAGCATATACGTTAATTTAATTATCTTTTAGTAATTTATGAGAATGAGAAAATTATATGTTGTCTTAGCAGGAATATATATACACAATATATGAAAATGTAACTATTACTTATAATTATATGTTGTTCATATTTGGACGCAGATTAAGAAAAAGTAGCACGTCTAAATTTAAACTCAGTGATTGTGTGCAAATTAAGTAAACTGTGCGTGCAAAAACTCGTTCTATACTCTTTGGTGGTTAGCGTTCCTTTCTTCGATTCAAGGTCGTACATGTTTTTTTTTTTTTTTTAAGAAATGTGCTATTCATATAACAAAAATTTGTTGTACGAATAATATATATATTTTTAATACAAAAAATTCTTCAAGGCACAGGCTGAGGCTCACAGCAGTCGGTCTTCTTATTGTTGACATTTTCTTTTGTTTCATTGTCCTTGTCCCTTCTTTTCATGTCCTCTAACCAGAAGAGATAATTACTTGTTGCAGGCACGTGGCTTTTTTGTGCGGTAGAGGAGGCGTTTATGCGCTTGGTGCTGTCGTTGCTAATTACATGGGGAATCTTCGAAAGCGTGACCTGTTTTTGGGTCTATTCATTGAGGTAAAATCAAGAGCATGAAAATACACAAAATTCATTCATGCCTATATGCGCGTGATATTTTGGCTCTGCTTTTTAATGGACCATGTTGCCACATATTTTGGTTCTTCATTCATCATCGGCTGATTCTATATATTGTCACATTCATAATTCATAACAAGCAAGTAATTAATTTTGCATTCAATAAAATTGAAGAATTTCCATTTGCTTCAGCAGTCTCTGGATAAACTATGAATAAAAAAAAATAAAAAAAATCCTCTGGATCCCCACCGGAACCTTGTGCTTTTATATATTATTGATTTTCTTTTTAGTGAAACAATTATAAACTTGTATTTAGTTTTCACTTTTCAGACCATTGAGATTTAAGATTTCAAAACTTATGAAGGGAAAAATAAATAAATAAAAGAAATTGTGCATTTTTATTTTTAAAATTCAATTTTTTTTTTCATTTTTTCTTCATTTAAATAAGAAAGGTATCATTATGTGTATTTATTTCTCCTATCTATTTTCTTCCCTCTAGTGTGAACATATCCTACGAAAAAATGTTAAAGTAACCTCCAATTTTGGGGCTTATGTGTATAGGTGGAAGGAGGAGAGAAATAAAGAAAAAAAAATTGATAGATATAAGTGTAACAAACCATGTGATGAGAAATAAGGAAAGAGTTAAGAAAAATGGGATGAAAATAAGATAGAAGAGAAATTAGGCATAAGAGTATAACAGTCCTATCTTTAAAATCAAAGGCATTCACTCGTACCGTTGTTCTTTTTTTTTTTTTTTTTCACTTCATGTGTCCTTGCTTTTAAGTGATTCGTGGTCCAATTCATGACCTGAAAAACTACAGGCGAAAGAAGAGCGCTTTCATATTTGTTGGAATCTTTAAACCAGGCAAAATGGCTAGTGGATGTTGAAGTAGGACCTACACCAGGGTTTTTTTCAAACCTAGTTTTCATCCACAAAAATCTGGGCATTCACACACTTTCTGGCATCCACTGACTACAACATTCATTTATTTATTCATTACCATTCATCATGGGATTAATGTGTAGGTGGCAAAAGAGAGAGCCCTACCAGTTGGACCAGAGGAAGGTGGTTTTGGAATGTCATATGATCTTCTATATGGGCGTGCTGGATTCTTATGGGGTGCTTTATTCGTAAACAAGTACCTAGGAGAAGTTGCTGTGCCCAAAGACATTCTGATGCCTATTATTGATGCTGTGTTGGCTGGTGGTAGAGCTGGAGCATCTGATATTAAAGATTGTCCACTGATGTATAGATGGCACGGAACTAGATACCTGGGTGCAGCAAACGGCCTTGCTGGTATCCTGCATGTGCTGCTTCATTTTCCACTTCCTAGTGAGGATGCTGAGGATGTCAAGGGAACTTTGAAATACCTCATGAGTAAGCGTTTCCCTCACAGCGGAAACTACCCCTCCAGCGAAGGGAATCCAAGGGATAAGTTAGTGCAATGGGGTCATGGCGCAACTGGCATGGCCATCACATTGTCCAAAGCAGCACAGGTAAATTACTTTCAAAAACAAATTATTCTTCATAATGCATGTGTCTTAAAAGGTTAAAAGAAAAAGAGTAAATAGTGTATTTACTAAAGGTGTGTTTGGGACAAATGCGAAAATTAAATTATTTTAATAATCGATTATATATATAATTGATTGTTATTGTAATTGATTATAATTAGAATTAGTTTTTGTTTGGATAAATTTGCTGAAAAGTGATTTTAAGATAATTAATTTCATTTGGATATAACAAAAAAAATCAGTTTTTACATAGTAAATTACTGAAAAAGTATGTATAAAGGTGAAAGAAAAAAAAGTTGTTAAAAAGTTGGAAGTAATTTAGAAATAAAGTTCTTTAGAGAAAAAAAAAAGTAGTTGGTAAATAATCATAAGTTTTAAGTTTTTCGATACTCAAAAACAATTTATTTTTGCACAAAAAGTTTTTTAGCAAATTTTAGTAATTGTTCCAAACATAATGATTAATTTTCAAATAGTTTATTTTTAAAAGAAATAGCTAAAATGAGAGATTATAAACTGTCTCAAACATATTCTAAGTGTAAAGATTTTTTATCCTATCATTTAATCATAAACCTATCATATATGGCATGAGCAATGATTTTTATAATAATTATCTTAAAAGTTATACTAACGATGATTTTTTATTGATTGTCAATATAATTTTTTTTTAGCTGATAGTATATATAAATTAAACTAAAAAGAACCTAACTTCATTGCTTTTTGTGTGTTACTTTTTAATCAAAATTAAATTTTTACTTGAATAATTATTACTTAATCGGACCTTTGCAAAGCTTTACCTAGATAACTAGTGCTTAATTGTGATTTCTTTTGCACAAGTTACCACAGTGAAATCCTAAATTATTGTACTAAGTTTTTTCTAGGAGGGAAGGAGGGGGGAATGCAAAAAAAATGCTACTAAGGCAACTTCTTGCTGTTTCCATTTTCATTAAATGACAACAGCTTGGTTACGTGTGTTTGCAGGTATTTCCTAATGACAGAGAACTACGAGATGCGGCAATAGAAGCAGGGGAAGTTGTATGGAAGAGTGGATTAGTGAAGAAGGTGGGACTTGCTGATGGGGTATCTGGAAATGCCTACGCCTTCCTTTCCCTCTATCGACTCACTAAAGAGAGTATATACGAAGAGAGAGCAAAATCATTCTCTTCTTTCTTGTATGATAATGCAAGATCTCTGGCTGCTGCAAATGGCTATTCACTTTTCCAAGGACTTGCTGGTACAGCATGCCTCTGGTTTGATCTGCTTGCACCCGACAACTCAAGGTTTCCAGGCTATGAATTATAGATGGAAAAAGTGTCGTGAACACCAACGATACCAACTATACGTCATATGATCTGATAAGAAAAAGTGATAAATAATAGGTATTGATGAAATATATGACATATAGAAGTGTCTATAGATTATCACTCGACAATATTGCAAACTTGCCATGGAGTTCCGCTGCTGTAAAGAATTTAGATGCATCATAGTGTGTATTGACTGCCTTAAATATAATCTAATCTTTGATCAGATACAAATTTCACCTTGCACTCTTAATTAAATAAAAATAATAGGTACCAGAAGTAATGCTATACTATACATACGCATAATCATA
Source organism: Spatholobus suberectus (assembly GCA_004329165.1). Lineage (NCBI taxonomy): Eukaryota > Viridiplantae > Streptophyta > Magnoliopsida > Fabales > Fabaceae > Spatholobus > Spatholobus suberectus. The sequence continues at coordinate 54,374,291 of CM014737.1, read as the reverse complement.
AACATAAATGTTTTATAAATATATATATATATATATATATATATATATATATATATATATTTTACGATAAACAAGAATAAGTGAGTATTTATGTTGGTTTAGTTATATATATGTATATATTAAAGGTGGAATGTTTTTTTTCAGTCCAAATTTTGATAGAACTAAATTAGATTAAAAAAATGATTGTTGAATGAAACATTCATTGTTCAAGAATTAAAAAAAATAAAAATACTAATTTGCTTTGTTAAAAATTCTAGCTGTCTTATCAAATTTTCTAGATATTAGTTACGTCAAAAATTAGATTCATTAATTTCAGATAGAGATAAATTAATCCATTAAAATTAATTTCAGATAAAGATAAACTAGTGAGACAAGAAAAATCATGGACATTTTTACTCTAGTTCTAGGATGAAAAATTGAAAACACAGAAAATAATTGTTCAGTATTTAAAATTGTTTAATAGCAAATTCCTCCCAGTATTTGCTTTTCCAACCACACCCCAAAAGTCCATGTTACAAGTTTTTAACCCCTGTAAACAAGACAAAAACTGAATACAAGTGGTTACTGGTCAACTTACAAATCCGTTATTCCTAACCCAATCAAAACTAGTTTTTGGGTTAAGTTTGGAAACACGGATGGGGTTGGTTTATTTTTATCTAACCTGGAGTAGTTTGGTTTGGAAGGTTCGCTGATTTTGGAGCCGAGAAATCAGAACCGAACCGAGTTTCTTTGGTAACCACGAACTTCACGCAGCCTTAGTGTCCTCTCATTATCTCAGTCATCTCGCTGGACACCACCGTTTGCGACTATCGTCACCGAACACATCTCAAACATTAGTCCCTTCGTTCCCTTCTGAGTTCTAACGATGGAAGTGGTTGTAGTGTAGTAAAAAGACAAAAATACCGTTAGTTTTATATCTTCTGTTTTTATTAGAGATTTTTATGTTATTTTCGATATATACTTTTTTCTTTCTTTTCACCTTTCACATGATCAAATAATGTTTCCTTTTTTTTATTTTTTTTCTTATCAAACAATTTAAAAAATCATATCACTTTTCATTCTTTTTCTTTCCTCTCCCTTTCTTTTCTTTTTCTTTCTTTTCTTTCACTCTTTTTCCCAAACTAAACATACCATTAATAACATGGCTTCTTTAAAAGTAAACACATTCAACTATTAGACAAAACTAAAAATAAAATAACGGTACCAAAAATGTTAGAATTTTCCAAGTACCACAAATAACATTTCTCATGAATGGAATGATTTAACTATAGAATAAATTTCTATCATTTGTGTACAGAAGTTTACACTACATATAAATTAAGGTTGTGTTTGAATAAACATTTTTCATAAATACTTATAAAAAAAGAAAATAAAAAGATAAAAAAGATCTTTCATAAGCTAAAACAACTTATACACTTCAACTTTTTGAGAACTTAAATGAGAAAACTTTTATAAAAGCTTAAGTGTATAAATTAATTTTAGAGTGCGTTTGACTCAACTTTATTTTAACTTATAATTTGCTTTTAAGCTGAAGTTAAAAAAAAAAGAGCTTTAAAAATTAAGCTAAAGCTATTTGGATATTTTTCATTTTTTCTCCTTAGAAGTTACTTTTAAATTAAAAGTTGTTTGGATACCTTTGATGTAGTTAATTCCTCTGTGAATGTCAGGTTTTTGGAAACTGTTAATGCAGATAATAAAACCTACATTGGGAGACGACTGCCGGAAGATAGTATGCAACCAATAATTCATACACATATTGTGCTTCAAATAAATGCCAATACACATACAAGTTGTAAACACGTAACACAATATTTAAGAATTGTAAAAAATTGTACAAGCATGTGACATATATATATATATTGCATCTTAACTAATCCAAATTTATAGCTAAATGAAAAATACTAAAAATTAAGATTGACGTAATAAAGTGTAGTAAAATGCATAAGTACCATGACAGAAAGTTTGAAAACATAAATTGGGAGAATTAGATAAGTGATGCAATTCCTTAAGTCGCTGTTGTCGGCGAAAGAACTACGCCACTATTATGACCCTGACGCTGCCTCTTCAGAAAAATGAAAAACACTAAAGTGATAGAAGGTTGTGAGATAGATATTGGTCCACACAAATTCTCACACAAAGAGGTAAAAAAAAACAAAAAAGCTTAGAGGTGTTTCAAGGACAAAAATCACCTAGAGTTTGGTGGCTGCAAGCGCTGATTCATTTTGTTATATATTTTAATTTGTAATTCGTCGAAATTGAGTATCAAAGGGGACCTTGTCAACATAAACTCCGTATAAGTTTATTATAAGCTCCTCTCATCCTAGCTTTTTAAAAAGCTATTCAATTTTAATTTTTCTTCTTTATAAAAAAGCTACTTATTTTTAAGAGCTTTTATTATTAAGTGTTTGGCTCAGCTTTTACTTATAAGGAAAAGTTAAGCTAAAAATAAGCTGGGCCAAACATATCCTTAGTTTATGAAAAAAATTTAATTTATTTTACCTTTCTATAAATACTTATGGACTAAATCCTAATTATTAAAGTGGTTCTCTAGAAGTGGAAGTTATAAGAGTTTGAAAGAGAAATGCCCTATTAAGAGAGTCTAGCTCGATTGGTTAAGCAGTATGTGTGAGTTATTTTAAATTTTTTGGTACTAGAGTTCGACTTCTCCGATTGAATAAAGAGGGAGAGAGAGAGAAAGGCCCAAGCCCATTCTGTTTACCGCTAATTGACCCGGGGTGAATCGGCCACGAGTGTAGTTCTCTGGAAGTGCAACGCGATGGGAAGAAGAAAAGGAGGGAACAGTCGCACTCAAAGAAAGCATTTCCAGCAGAGCAGAGAGAATGTGTGGAAGTCGAAACGTCCTAAATCAGATTCAGATCCTTCCTCCCACAATCCTATTCCTATCTCCACCCCATTTGAAACTCAAAACCCCGCTTTCGATCACTATTACAAGGCAACCCAACCAATGTTTCCTTTACTTATCCACTCTCACTGTTCCCCCCTAACTCCTTCTCTTTCATTCGTTCATTTCCTTGATTTTTATTTTTTCCTTTTCAGGAGCAGGGAATCGTGTCCTCAGAAGAATGGGATGCATTTGTGCAAATTCTCAGAACTCCATTGCCGGCTGCATTCAGAATCAATTCCACGTATTTAGCAATTTCCCGTTTTATTTTAATTGCTTTTGGATTTTGACCTTGTGTCAACCGCTCAACTCTCTAATACGAAACTAATTAACTAACTAACTGTAACAGAATTTCAAAATACAAAAATAATTGCACGTGCCTAGTAGTGATAATATTCAAATCCATTTGAATCTAGACTTATTCATCCAAATTACGTTGATACTTGCTTCAGTTTCGTATTTCTTTTTTTTTGGATGATTCCAGTAGCCGGTTTTGTGCGGATATTCGGTCCCAACTGGAGAATGATTTTGTGCATTCTCTTCGGGCCGAGGTAAGTCATCAACGGCCATTCTATTTTGTGTTTAGTCTCTCGGTCTGTGTATTTAGGTCCTGAATTGTTATATATAGGTTGCAGAAGGGGATGATACGGAGGCTATTATACCTTTGCCATGGTATCCCGAGAATCTTGCTTGGCATTCGAATTTTTCCCGTAAGCAGCTCAGGAAGAATCAAACACTTGGGAGGTAAATAAGTTATGATACACGAGTGGCATGAATTGAATCAACGTGAGTTTCACATTAGATATGTAGTTCTAAGTAACTGTGCAACAGCCAACAGTTCATATTGGTACGATATGATTATGACTTGGTGTTTGGTTTATTAGCTAACTATGATGACCATGCTTATGACTCTTGCAGGACTGTTTGGTCACATTTAATTGTGATTTTTGCCTTCTATCGGAATGCATGATTCTGTCAAACAATTAATTAATTGAAATTAATTTTGCATATAAGTTAGTTCTTATAACTAATACGGCAATTCCTGCTTCTGGTTATGTTAATCTCTCAGGTTTCATGAATTCTTAAAGCTAGAAAATGAAATTGGAAATATTACGAGGCAGGAAGCTGTCAGCATGGTGGGCCAGTTTACATACTGTCTGTCATTCCTCATGATCATACAAAATGATTAGCATTTGTTTTAGAAAGCTGGATGGATTTGTGCGTGTAGTTTACTTTTTCAAGAATTTAACTTGTGCACACAAATGTTTGTTTGCTATGCAGGCACCTCCCCTGTTCTTGGATGTACACTCAAATCATTTTGTACTTGATAGTAAGCAACTTGTGCTGTACTGAAGTACATTTTCTCATTTTTACCAGCTCTTGTGCTATTTTATTTGTTTGCAATGCAAACTTCAGTGCTTCTAACTATTTTGCTTTTTCATTGCTTTTGTTCAGTGTGTGCAGCACCAGGTTCAAAAACATTCCAATTGCTTGAGATTTTACACCGATCAACTAAAGTAGGATCTCTGCCTGATGGAATGGTTTGTGTCCGTATATAATGTTATTATCTCTTTTATTGGCAAAACCTTATTTGATTTTCCAGACTAAATAGTTTTGTAAATATGACCTGTCCTCATCAAATTCATATGCAAACTTTATTGATTTGTCTTTGTTTGATAATTAGGTTATAGCAAATGATCTAGATATCCAAAGATGTAATCTTCTCATTCACCAAACAAAACGGATGAGCACAGCCAACCTAATCGTCACCAATCATGAAGCTCAACACTTCCCAAGATGTCTTTTAAATAGGAATTATGATAAAATGGAGCCAGATCAGCAAGACCAGATATTATTTGATCGTGTTCTGTGTGATGTCCCATGCAGCGGAGATGGAACCCTTCGTAAGGCACCTGATCTCTGGAGGAAGTGGTAATTTTCATTCCTTCCTTGGCCACATTCTTCTCTTTTCTTCTTTTCCCTTCAAACACCATTTTCTTTTTATTGCTTAAGACTGATTTTTCTTGTATAAAGGAACACAGGGACAGGGAATGGGCTTCATAACCTACAAGTACTAATTGCTATGCGAGGTACATTTTGATTATTTTTGATAGAACACCAATTGATATAAGTATATCCTCTGTCCACAAATTACAAATAACTTCACACCTAATTACGCAACCTACTATAAGATATATACTCCTAATACATAACAACCAGCCGTTATTTTCTACACATAACTGCCATCCTGCAATTTCTAATACAAAACTAACTACTAGCAGTTATTTTCTACACATAACTGTCCCTGACTATCAGTTCCTATATATTTTCTACCTGTTTCTAGGGTCTAGCTTTTTTAGGCTGGTTTTGATGTTTCCTGTTCAGATGTGATTGATGTAAGACAAATAAGGTGGGTAAATCATAATCATGTCTTAGTTTATTGGGTAGGCAACTTTTATTATGCTGATAAATAGTTCATCTGTGGATAAAATGAAAATACGCTTATTTTCTCAATTACAATCTCTATGGGTAAAATGAAGATACATTCGTAGTTGATTTAGAGAAGTTGTATTGACTATTGAAGATGAACAGCATTCTTTTTCTTTACACAACCAAATTATTTTGTATTTTTTTAGTTTAAACTGACTGCCTCTTGTTGCCCTGGTTCAAATTTTTTTAAAGATGGTACCAGGATTGAGCTACTGCTATTTATTATCATAGCTGAATATACATGAACTAGGGTGCGTGAGACTTATCTTGTAAGACAATTTTGGCAAACTCAACCACTCTTTTGATATTCTTAGGTGTATCTTTACTTAAAGTTGGTGGAAGAATGATTTATTCAACCTGCTCAATGAATCCTATTGAGAATGAAGCTGTTGTTGCAGAGGTAATCAACCTTGAAAGCTCTGTAATTATATTTGGTGCCAGCCATGCTATCTAGTCTGTCCAGTTGTGGGCTTTTTAATTGAAGTGCTTTATTTTCATAAGATCAAGTAAATAGTTCATGCTTTTATATATAAATTTGTTTCTTCCATTGATGCAGCTCCCTGCCCCCTCTAAATAATAAATTTAGGAATATCAGGGATCAGTTGGTTGCTTTCTTAGATATCTGATAGATAACATGCTTTTAACTTTTTATTAAATATGGGCCTTGATTTGAGGAAAGTATTTGATAGCAATGTGTAATTTAATTAATGGAAGCTAACTGGAGCTAGCTATCAATAGTTCATTTGTGCTTGCATCTATCTTCTACTGGCACATGCGTCATTCCTATTTCTTATTTACTAATTGAGTCCATTTTTTGTTATTTCTACAAAGCTTTCTGTGGTTGTGGTTGTAGGTTGTGAATTGTGATTATGAAGGACAAACTCCACCTTAGATGTTACCACTTTATAATTTATATATGACATAAGAGTTAGCTTTTTATTTATTCAGCACTATGAGTTTTCTTTTTATTTGAAAAATTCTCAGAGTTTTTCCTTATCTAAAAAAAAGTTTATGTTCAATGCTTTGGTCTTGGTAATTGGTATCTATTAGAATACATTAACATTGCTTGTAGCCCTTTTAGTATTTTATACAGTGAGGGGTTGGGCTTAATTTATTTCCCCCCTTACTTACCAATTGCAGGTTTTGCGGAGGTGTGGAGGGTCCATTGAACTTGTAGATGTCTCTAGTGAGCTTCCCCAACTTATTCATCGGCCAGGTCTTAAGAGATGGAAGGTTTGTGTTTTCTGTGACTATTTACTGCCTTGTATTGCAGAGCTTTGAAGATAAAACATATAATGTCTAGAAATGGATATATTGATTGGCTTACACATGGCAAAGTTGAGCATGACTCATCTTTCTGGAGTTTAGGAGGAGATAATGCCTTCATTACTTATGATTATGAATTAAACTGTTTCAATTTTCTTATGCCATCTGAAAGGGTTCTTGAAGGAAAGCTGTGAGTGGGGCTGTCTATGTTTTCTCTGTTCCCTGTCCCCCTCTGGTGATAATCAATGTTTGAATATAGTATACTTCCCATACTGTAGCTGTGGGCAGAAAACATAGTTTGGTTTGACAGTTATATCTCTCTTAGGGTGTGTTTGGGACAGCTGTGAAAATTAGATTATTTTAATAATTATATGTATAATTGATTATTGATATATTCCATTATAATCAAAATTAGTTTTTGTTTGGGTAAGTTTGCTGAAAAGCGATTATAATCAAAATCTGATAATTAATTTCGTTTGGATGCAAAGAAAAAATCAGTTTTTACATAATAAATTACAAAAAAGGGTATACAGTTATTTATTTGTATTAATAATGGACAGGTAATTTGGGGATACGATTTTAGAAGGGAAAAAAAGCATTTTCAAAATAATCAAACAGCTCAAGTTTATGGATGTTGAAAAACAACTTATTTTTTTAGAAAAAAGCTTTTTATAAATTTCAGCTGCTGTACCAAACATACAGCTTATTTTTCAAACAGCTGTTTTTCCCCAAAAACAGCTGAAATGGGAAAAAATAAGTTGTCCCAAACATGCTCTTACAACTCTTATCACTGCTTGGTTGAATTGTATCCTTCATCAATGAAAGGTGTTATTCCTTGTCAATTGATGGACTTGGACTGTTATTGTTCTGGTTGGCTTATTTTTAATTGTGTTTTGGTTGTTAATTCTCTGTAATTGATTTTTGGGATGTCCATCAAGTTATACCCATGTTCACATTCACGGAAAAACATTGAGTTTCAAACTTTCTGAATAGAAAATTATTATGTTTACCCAACTTGAATATGCATTTCCAGCAGCAGATGTTAGATTATTGTGTAGATAATCCAAATGAAGTAGTCTAGAAGGGTTTAAGGTTGTTATGCAGCTGTATGTATTTAAATGCATCTGTAGGTGTGGGTTTGTATGTGCAGGTATGTGACAAGGGCAAGTGGTTAGTCTCTTGCAAAGATGTTCCCAAGTTTCGTAGAAGTGTAGTTCTTCCCAGCATGTTTCTAAATGGCGGAAGCTATCAGGATGTTGTTGATGGTAATTGTAATATCAGCATTGGAGATGATATTATTACTGATGATGTTAATGGAAATTCTCAAGATGATGTTCAAGCAGTGGAGAATCCTGTGATGCATGAATTTACTGAGGAAGTTTCTGATTTCCCACTAGAGCGGTGCATGAGGTTAGTGCCTCATGATCAAAATACTGGAGCCTTCTTTATTGCTGTATTGCAGAAAGTTTCTCCTCTGCCAGGTAATTTCTTTTATGATTTCAGTTGTTTTTCTCTCTCAAATCCTGACAAAGATAGTCAAGGAATTCTAGTGAATATTGGGAATAACTCCTCCTTCAAGTAGTCATTTTTAACTTCTTACCTATTTCATGTGTATTCTGACACTTGCCTTTGCTTGCCATAATAGGTTTGTGATTGTGTCCTTTTTTGCAGCAATTCAGGTAAAACCTAGAAAAGAAGTTGATAAACATATTGACACAGCAAACCAGGGCAATGAGGATGGACAAGAATTGCAGATTAATCCATTGGAAAGTACACCTGAGGAAATTTCAGAGGCTAATATAAATGACAACGAACCTAATGCGGCAGATTGGAAAGTTAGTTCTGTTACATGTGGAGAAGTGGGTTTCAAGGAAGCCCAAGATCCCTGCAATGTAGAAAACATAACAAAGAATACTCCAGGCAAAAGAAAACTGCAGATTCAAGGCAAATGGAGAGGCATTGACCCTGTTGTCTTCTTCAAAGATGAAGTAATTATTAACAGCATAAAGGCATTTTATGGTATTGGTGAGCAGTTTCCATTCAATGGTCACCTTGTAACAAGAAACGATGATACAAGCCACGTGAAAAGAATTTACTATATCTCCAAGTCAGTCAAGGATATTCTGGAGTTGAACTTCTCAGCTGGGCAGCAACTTAAAATAACTTCTGTTGGCCTGAAGATTTTTGTAAGTATATTTTCTTCTCAATTAAAAAGTGTTTTTGTTATTATTATAATTTTGGTAGTTGATTTATTTATAACATAAGCTTCTTATTTTAAATAAAATTTGACTTATCTAAAGTGAGAATGTGTGTAAAGTGAGAAAGTAATAGTTACTTGTCCTTGATTTAAAGTGGGTTAAATTTAATAGGCACTTTAATTCAAATAAAAGTTGGATACACCTTTACTTTCTCTTTTCAGAGGAGCAAAGTCGTTTTAAATAAATCCGATGCAGTAGAGAGAATAATACCCTTTAAGGAAAGATCAGGTTGAGACTTGTGTGGGTAAAGGTTACCATCTATTACAGAAATAAATTTAGTCCAACCGTGCTATACTAACAAAATTATAGTGTATAAAAACACATAGATATTGAAGTAGTATGCATGACTGAGTACAGAGTCAATGGTTTATATTTCTGGTTTTCTCGACTCAGTTTGGAATAAATATTGCATTTTATTGAATATGAATCATGGTAAACTACCGTACTGTGTGATTTTATTTAGACATGATAAGGATTATTGTAATATAAAATCTAGATAGTTCGTTTAGAATTTTTTTGAAAAACTAATTACTTTGCAATGAAATAAATAATTATTGGTCAGCCCCGACTGTCGGTGAGAAATGAGTTCTTTGATTAGTTGTTCTTGTGAATAAGTGAAATATACTTGCCCTCATCATACAGGAAAGACAAACTTCATGTGAAGGTAGGTCTGCACCATGTGCTTTCCGGATCACTTCTGAAGGATTGCCCCTTATTCTCCCTCACATCTCCAAACAGATTCTATGTGCATCTGCTATAGACTTCAAGCATCTTCTGCAGTATAGAGCTGTAAAATTTGCAGATTTTGTGGTTGCTGAATTTGGTGAAAGGGCTGCAAACCTAATGCCCGGCTGTTGTGTGGTAGTTCTGGGTGAAGGTATGCACCACCATGATGCAGAGAGTAAATGCCCATTAACTAGACTCTCTATGTGACCTTCTCCTTTTTCTGCAGGGAGCAGAACTCCTACGGGGCCCCCCCATGTGGATGAGTCAACAATAGCCATTGGATGCTGGAAGGGTAGAGCAAGTTTGACTGTGATGGTTAGTGCATTGGAATGCCAAGAACTACTCGAAAGGCTTTTAATGCGTCTAGACACAGTAACAGAAAAGGACTCCTCCATGTATGAGGACAAACCGTCTGATTACAAGGGAGATGAAGCACAAGAGTCAAACGGTAAAAATGATGATTTAGAAGTTACTGGGGGTTAAAAGTGAATAATTAACCGATATTTATCAGATTACTATGAGTAGTCAAGCTATGTTTTTACGTTTTTTATTCACGGCTCCTATCCTTCTTACTTTTTGGGTCATGGCTCCCACCTCCTAACTCCTATCCTTCTTATAAGAACATTTACAGAAATTAAGGCTTTTTCTTCACCCGTGAAATTTGTGTTTTTTTCTCTCCATTTTTTGTTCGTCGTGTTCTTTATAGCTAAGTTAGCAGACATTGCTCAAATTTGTATCAATATATTCCATAGCGTTTAGTAAGTTTACCAGAATTGCTTAAACACGAGAGATGCGTCCCATCCTACTGAAACCGGTACGACATTTTAAAATATTAGAAAGTTGTTCGAGTTGCATGAAGGTTATCTGTGATATTCATGGGCTGGACAATAGCTAAACTCAGCCCAAGACTGTTAGTTCTGGGCATAGAGGTCTCACTCAACTTCTATCTTACAAAAAAAGGGAGGGCGGGGGTGTTTTAATTTACATCTTTTTTTTCTCTTTGCACTTCCTGTGTGTTTTGGTTTGTTTAAGAAAAATACTATTTTAGAAAATTAGTTTCTAGAATGTCATTATACATTTCATAAACAATTTTCAATACATTTGCGACCTTTGAAAAAAAAAAGTGAAACTCGTGCAAGAATATGACATCGGTGAAGGAAATGATGGTGAAGAGACTGGAAAGGAAGAGGGAGAAGGGGCGGGGGGGAAAGGAAATGTTGAAGAAGAAAGCGGAGAAAGGGAAAGAATATTTTGGGTATTTTAAAATTAAAAAAAAAAGGTTTAATGAGAAAAAAGGAGGTGAAAAATAATACCCCTTATAAAAGTAATTATTTATTTGACGAAAACTATCATATTTTTTTTTCAATTAATTCACTTTTTATATTCTCTTTTTTCTCATTACATAATAATCTTCTCACATAATTTGAGAATGGAATTGAATATTTAAAGTTTTGCAATTTTCTTAAATTTAAGTTATTATTATTATAAATTTTTTTCTTCAAATTCAAGTTTAAACTAAATTATATTTTTTTTAAAATTATAACAATTACTATTATTTTTACATTTAAATTAAGTTATATTAATTATTATTATGAATGTTATTATCTTTAAATTTAAATTAAGTATTATTTTATTTTTAAGTTTTAACAAATTCAATTTTCTTTAAAATATTATAATTATACTAATACTTTTAAATTTAAACCAAATTAAATATTGTTTTTATATTTTTTATATTAATTTTATTCATTAAAAAATATAATAGTGATTTATATATATATATATATATATATATGCATTTGCAACGATTAAAATATACTAGTTTTATCTAAAATATACCATCCTTGATAAAGGACATTTTCTGTAGTTTATATCTACGCCACAAGATTGATGAATCCTGATTAACGCAAAATTACAGCAATATTATTTTTGCGTGGTACAAAACTTGTAACAAGCTCCATAATATTGTTGAATGGCTTGAATCTTGAACGTTAAAGAACTATATCTGCAAGTTCAGACTTGCAATAGGGTCACAGCAGGAGTCAAGGCATCAAGTTATATAAGGCTATGGGTATGATATTTTATAATCAACTCTATTTCAAGTTTAACAAAGTCCACCCACCAATGGATAAAACTTAAATCAGTAACTGTAGTATTGTGTTACTTTCTGACTAAAATAGAATTTTATGTCAAAATTCCACGCAACAAAGGTCAGCATTGATTAATGAGATAAAACTTTAATTTTAACTGAAAAATAACACCTAAAACAACACACTTTTGTCTCCTACGTTATGCGAAGCAAATTTTAGTTACTTCCCTCTGCTGGTCTTAAATTCTTAATCAGCAACTCATGCAAAATAAATTTTAAATAATGTAAAAATATACAAAAGGAAATGCACCAAACCATTAAAATTTGGTGATAGTAACACAGAACCATGAAATCTAGTAAATTTAAACATATTATAAATAAAGTCAGGATGACTGACAACACATGTTCCTCTTGGGGATTTCTTGTGCAGGACCAGGAACAATAATCTTCTTGCCAGACAGAGATGCTGAGTTGCCATTTCCCTGATTATCAACAGCTGCTAGGTTCTTCTTGTTGACAATGTTGAATATTTCTGTCAAAACAGTCATGAAGGCTGCTTCAACGTTAGTTGCTTCCAGTGCTGAGGTCTCTAAGAAAAATAAGCCTTCTTTCTCGGCAAATTCTTTTGCATCCTCTGTGGGTACTGCACGCTGGTTCTCAAGATCACTTTTGTTTCCTATAAGAATGATGACTATATTCTTATCAGCATGGTTACGCAGTTCTTCTAACCAACGAGGTATGTGATCAAAGCTTTGACGTTTTGTGATGTCATAAACCAACATTGCCCCAACAGCACCCCTGTAGTATGCACTTGTAACTGCTCTATATCTGTAGAATAAACCATTTATATATTAGGGTACCATGATGATATGATCAGAAATAAACTTGACAATAAAGTGTAGATTGAAGCATAGATTCAATCTATAGATATATCCCGGACAAAAGATCACAAAACCCAGCAGATTAAAATAATTAGGGGAACATAAGTATACTACGTTACAATTTATGCAGGAAAAAAATAAAATTCAAACCTTGTAAACAAATCTTAAAGTCTAACATTATGCCAATGTCTTAACCAATGATTCCCCAGACAGAAAGATACTCAACCATAATTGCCAAATATTTATTAATAACCAGTCTCTAAAGAATTGAACTAATAAGTGGTAAACTATCAGGGTTGGGTCTAATGAAAGGGACTAGTACCCCACAAAGTAGCAAACCATGGTTCAAATCCTGTTGGAAATAACGCTTACATTTAGTACCAAACCATGCCACAAGTAAGATTGTCTCCTACAAGGATACTTGTAGGAAGCCAAAGAACTAATGAAGTGATCATTTTTTATTTTAAACTTGTGGGTTAAACTTGTTGCAATACCCACAGCCCCATTCAAGTGCAAACCTTTTGCATATACTGATAATCTATTCATACTACTTCCATGGATGGTCAGTCACATAGATCCTTCTGTTTGTGTTGAAATCTCAAGGTGGATGAGTTTTACACCGAGGATTCTGTTATATTACCATACTGAAAAAATAATTATTTTAAAAGCTCAATCCCATGGAAATTTGGCAATGATGATATCTAATTAATAATGGAGAAAAAGACTCAATGTCTTCCTAATTGCTTTGTAAATTTCATTTCTCTCTCTTGCTCAGAATGAAATCAGATTATACTACTAAACAAATTAACACGTGCAATTATGCATCCATAACCATTAACACAGCAATTACTTTACAAAAAAAATGCAAGAAATTGCAAAAACGGTTTTTAACAGAGTACAAATGCTTGTATTATAATCATAGGCCTATCCAATAATAGCGTGTTTGGTTCTACGTCTGTAGAACCAGAATAACGTCAAAGGCAGGTTTAGTGCAAAAGTTTGTATTGGTAGCTTTTGATTTTCATGTCCGTTACACGTGTATTCTCCTCTCATATGCAGAACCAAAAACGTATTAACGGTGCAGTACAGATTTAAATAATAAAGGAATTAGATAAGTCAATAGCTATAAGTACTACATACTTTCAAACATACCCAACAGTGACATTGTTTAACAGATAAGAAACCTCCAAGCAAGAATACTTTCTTAAAAAGGATGATGCACAAATCCAACAACGTGGCTGTCCATCACGTAAATACAAAATATACAGTTGAAGTAACACAAATATGACAGTTGGATCTCATTTGGAATGTACTATAACATCTCCCATTATTTCACTTCCCAAATGAAGAAATGTGAAACTTGTCAATACATGTTTGCTATTTTAAGTCATGCCGTATGCATAGGACATGGAACAAGTATAAATGATGCAGCTCACGACAAAAGTGTATTCAATTACAATGATGTTTTGACTTGAATTTCATAGGAATCATTCCTAAGGATTTAATTAGGTTATTGTAGATAGTTTAATGCAGTTATTACTTATTACACTATCAAAGTTCTATTAGGATACAATATGGACTACGAAAGTTCTAAAAGAATGTTTACTTGCCAGTGAAGTTCTAATATGTCCTATAAAAGGATGTGCAAACTGTAAGATGGCAGTCCGGCACCACATATATTTTTACATGTGAATAATATTCCATAGGCTTAATTATGTTTTTAATCCCTCAAATTTGGGATAAATCTGTTTTTGGTCTCCCAAATTGAAAAAAAATATTATTTTAGTCCCAATAATTTCAAAAAATCCGTTGGTTAAATTGCATTTTTAGTCTCCTACTTTTTTCAATTCGCAATTTTGATCCCCCTGTTTTTTTAAGAGACATTTAGTCTCCCTATTTTTCAAAATCCGCAATTTTGGTCTCGCTGTCAAATCTCTTACATTGACCGTTCGTTATTTAATGTTGATTTTGAGTATCAGTACTTAAATAACGTATTAGAGTCAGAGTTAGCGTTAGAGTCAATGTTGACACGTCAGAGTTAACGTTAAACCACTAATGGTCAACACAATAGATGTGACGACGGGGCCAAAATTACAAATTTTTAAAAATAGAGGGATTAAATGTCTCTAAAAAAAATAAGAGGACCAAAATTGCAAATTTTTGAAAATAGAGAGACTAAATGTTTTTAAAAAAAATAAGGGGATCAAAATTGGGAATTGGGGAAAATAGGGGGCCTAAAAATGTAATTTAGCCAAATCAGTTTTTAGTCCCTAGAGACAGACAACATCAACAAAAGTGGTGACGTGGCACTGTCAGCATTTGCCATGTGTACGCTTTCATTAGACACATCACTACTTCCGTTAACATTGTCTACCTCTAGGGACTAAAAACGAATTTTTTGAAATTTTAGGGACTAAAATGAATTTTTTTTTTGTCAATTTGGAGATCAAAAATGGATTTACCTCAAATTTGAGAGACTAAAAACATAATTAAGCCTATTCTATAGAATTTTCTTTATTCACAAGTAAATTCCATAAACCAGCCAAGTAGTATGCTAGATTGATATATAGCAACCATCTCCTATTCCTTTTCATGCTTTAGTTCTGCATTAATCACACTGCACATTGACACTCAAATCATCTAAAAGAAAACCTAGACAAAACAGGAGACACTAGGACAGCTTAAGAAAAAGGTTCCCCAGGTTGGTGACACAAATGAAATTAGGTCTTAATTCTGACCTCCAGTTTTCATCAGTCAAGCTATTTTCAAGGATATGTCAACACGCAATTAGATGATAGCACAACAAATTTTCACAAGGAAAAATTAAAATCCAAGCTTCAAGATCCTCCTCACACGCAAAACATTCTAAGTCAAACTCGGTTTGACCACTCACTACTACGAACGAAGTTGACAGAAAACACGAAGCTGAATCACTATAAACACTGAACCGAGGATTCTTCCGCACGCCACGATCAGACGAGTAGATCAACTCAGCAAACAAATCTAGCATCTAACTCAAAGTTAAACTACGCAATATTTCACACTAATCAGTAACTGCCGCGACGAACACGAACAAAATAAAGGTCAATTCAAAAACATATCAAGCAACAGCAACGCACACAGATACAATACGTAGGGAAGACCGAGGAAGACAATAAGATCTACAAAATCATCCACCAAAAAGCTTCTAGGTTTTGTTTCGAGAGAGAAGCGAAACAGCGAAACGAAATAAGCAGAAAATAACTGAGGATAGTGTATATATAGCTGAAGAGAAGTAGAAGAGGAGATAGAGAACCGTTCTTGGCCCGCAGTGTCCCAGATCTGAGCCTTGACGCTCTTGTGCTGAATCACCAAAGTGCGCGTTTGGAACTCGACGCCGATTGTGGCCTTCGAGTCCAAACTGAACTCGTTTCTGGCGAAGCGAGCAAGTATCTGCGACTTCCCCACCGCGGAATCACCAATTAGCACCACCTTGAACACGTAATCTACCTTCTGGTTCGCATCTCCGTACCCTCCTCCGCTAGCCATTATTCTCCAATACTGCACTGATTCTTCTCCTTCACACTCCCAAATTTGTCGCTCTTTCAATTTCAAATCTAGCTTGGTTGGGATTTAATGATTGATTAATTAACCAACGGTTTTGGTTTAGATTTAATTTGGAGGACTGTTAAGTGTAAAAATGAGTGCTGCCGCTTGTGTGACAGGTGGTGGCACGTTATTGGTTGCGGGTCCCAATAGGCTTGATTGTGTTCGGAATTAAAAAAGAAAAAAAAAATATTGAAAGGGAAAGAAGGATGGTTGGGAACAGCTTTGTTACAGTGATCGCGGTGTCAAAAAGTGTCGCGTGCGAATGTCTTGGCTTTGGGTGGAGTTGTCTGATTGATCGTGTTGACGGCAATTCCTCTTATTTGTCAACTAGAAAATTAGTTTTTTAACACTGTTCGTTTATTTGTACAAATTTCTGTGTGACAGATTAATAAATGCTCGATTCATCAAAAAAATAAAATAAAATCATTAATGCTCGTTTTTAACACTGCTATTTAAGTATTTTATCTGAACTTAAATATAAGTAAAATTAATTAATTTTTATGCTAATTAAAAAATTATTTGATATTATTTAATTTTACTAATCATATTTAAAAAATAATTTTTTTTAAAGTACTACTTCATTAAAACTTGATATAAGAATAAGAAAAAGTCATTGAAAATAGAATCTCAATTAATTGAAGAGTATTTTTGGGATAGTATCATTAAATAGGGTGAAAATAATTAAAATTTGCTTATATTTGAGTCTACTAAATTTTTTTTATTGCTTATAATTGAGTCTGGAAAAAATATATGGTTAAAAGTTCAATTTTCAAATGTTCATTTATATAAAATAATATTTGTTTGTTAGAAGAGGCATGCTCTTTAATGCATTTGGTATAAGGGAGAGAAATGTGGGGAATGAAAATAAAGAAGAGAGAAATATGATATATTTTAGGGGTATTAGGTTTGAGATAAATAGGAAAAAAAATTGATTGATATTATCAATTTTTTTATGAAAATTGATTATTTTTTCATTATATACAATGTGAAAGAAGAGAGAAATATGATAGATTTTAGGGTATTAGGTTTGAGAGAAATAAGGAAAAGAGAAATAGAAAAAAGAAAAAAAAATTGTTTTTTCGTTATATACAATGTGACAATCGATTGTGAACAAAAATGATTAATAATTTTGAATAGAAGACGTTATTATAACTGAAAATCTTACATGTTGAATGAGGAAATAAAGAAATGTGAGACCCATGATTTTTTTTTCTTCTCTCTCCTTCTATTTCTGCACAACCAAAAGAGAGATATTCCCAATCTCTCTTCTATATCTCTTTCTTCCATTTCCATCGAAAAAAAAGAGGGTAAATGAATCAATCTTAGTATCTCAAGGTATTAATGTTTGACTCTTGACTAAAAAAAATCATTCATTCAACAACAAAAAAATCTCATTATTTTTTTAAAAACTTTTTATTTTATTTATAAATACATAATAAAAAGTTTAAAAAATATCATCAACAAAAAAGTAAACATTTATTATATTGAAATATAAAATTCATTTAATATTTATCTTTTAAGTAATTTTAAACATTTATATTTAATACTTTTTTTTTTACTATGCTATAAGTGCAAAGTATCCACCGGCTTTGTCGATGACTAATTTTCACTCAAAAACCTAACTGATGATCACCTTTAGTGGAGTTTTCTCTCTTAACTATATATTTTTTTTTTCTATCTACAAGGTTCAAACATGAAACCTTGCTAAAGAATCCAAGTCTAGTTCTACTCGGATTAACATAGTGTTGGTATTGTAATTAATACTTTTGTAAAATATGTGTATATTCTTTTAAATTTTATCTTGCTACATTTTTACTAAAAATAGTATTACAAGATTTGAAAAATTATTACAATTTTATACATTTAGAATTTTTATTATAATAACTGAATCTTTTTTAGGTCATAATAATTGATGCTATATAATCTAGGTAGCATATCAATACATTTATCTCTATATTATAAATTAGAATTTTCACAGTACTTTGTTAGACATTTTTAACATTATCTCTTTTTCTATTTTGGAAATATACATTACACACAATTGTTATAACTAGACATTTTTTTTTCTCAACCATCTCAAATTACCATTCTTTTATCGGAATCTTCAAATTGAATTTTAATTATTTTTTAAAAATATCAATAATTATAATTAATTTTATATTACAATCTAAATTATAAATCTAAAATATAATTTATATAATCAAAGATATTTATTTATTATAAATTTTAATTATAATATGATTTATAAATTAAAAAAATATTTATACTATACATACTAAAATACTAGTCACAATTTAAAAGAGGAGAGCATATTCGAGTTAAGAGATTAAACGATCTTTGTTACGTCCGCGAAATGCATCAATAAATTATTTTATATATAACTTTTAAAATAGTTATTAAATATTAACAAACTTGTTATATATGAATCTTACGCTATTAATGCATTCTAATTTAGATAAAGTTTTAATCGTAAAAAAAAAAGCTTTAGCTAACTAAAAATTGTTACCAAACACACGGTAACCAAAAATCAATAATAAATCAACATGAATCATGAATGTATGAACGACGAAGGAAGCATAAATAACGGGCCACTATCATGAAGGGAACGGCTATTCAAAAAATATAAGCGAATCAAACTAAATTGAGAGAGTTAAAAACTTGGACATTTTTACTAGGGCACTGAACTAAAGAAAAAAATTTAGTTCTGTTTGAGCGAATTGTTTTTCAGTTTGGTTTGTTGTGCTAAACCAAACTATGAATGGGCTTAGTCAGAGAAAACGAATTTTTCTTCAAACGAGTTTTTTCCATTCTTAGTTTGGTTTAGTTCAGAGCACATGAATAACTTGGTTTAATAGTTCTCAACCACTTCAATTTGAAATTTAGAATACAGTGCATCAAACTAAAGAAGTAATTTGGTTCGGTTTGATTAAACTGGTTTCCAGTTCAATTTAGGTGAACTGTTTTCCAATTTGTTTTAAAGAAACTTATTTCCCAATTCAACTTGATTCAATTCTGTTATCTATGTTTAATCGAACCATGAACAAGCCTAAATGAGGGTTATATTTAGCGGAAGAGATTAGTCTACTATAATATGATTAGTCTATTATAAGAGTTGTCCACATTTAGTGTTCGAATTATGTATGAAGAAAATAAATATAAATGAACAAAAAAAAAGGCCACGATGACTAGTTTGGGCCAACCCGAGAGAATGCATTGTGCATGAGAAAGGGGCCAGGCCAGGCCCAATTTAAGAGCTCATCGGTGGTGAGCATCTCAGCTTAGCACGTGAGAAGAGAATGGAGGAGGAAGAGCATGAGGTGTACGGTGGTGAGATCCCCGACGTCGGAGAGATGGACGGAGACATCGACCCTCACCATGACTCCGCCGACGTTGACATGTCCGCTGCCGACGACGACGCCGTCAAGGTCTCTCTCTCTAGTCAGTTAGTCACTTCCCATTTGCAACTGCACAATTAGAAGAAGAGTAAGTTGTGTTGATTACTTTGGTTTGGGTGCAGGAGCTCGACGAGATGAAGAAGCGCTTGAAGGAAATGGAAGAGGAAGCCGCTGCTCTTCGTGAAATGCAAGCCAAGGTCGAGAAGGAGATGGGCACTGTTCAAGGTTCTCTTCTCATTCTATGCTTTCGACACTAGATTAGATTTTATTATATATATATATATATATATATATATATATATATATATATTATTTTTATTTTTTTATGCGTCGGAAAAATTAATTGTGTCATTTGATTTTGTTATGCTGCATGAATTCGAGAAATGACTTTTTAATTTTAATTTTAATTTTATGAAATTGATTTTGTTATTTGTGGCGTCGTTCGATAATTCATGCCGATCTCGTCGTCTTTTTTTGTGTAGGCCTTATGACTCGATGACTGTGACTGGTTAGTGATATTTAGAATGTTGACTGTGTATTCAAAGCTAGATCTCAGGTGTTTTAGGTTTTAGGTCGAGTAATCAACTACTTGATGCTGATATTATTTAATTATTGCGCGATTGTGCTTACCTACTATGGTTGCCGCATCTTAGCAACCTCTTGCTGCTACTCGTGTTTAGCAATTAGCAGTCTTCATCTTTTTTATAGTGTGTGAATTTATTGACTTAAGAGAATTGTTTAATTTTTTTAGCTTGTTCCTCTGGCGGACTGACCTTGGGGCTATCATGTTGCTTCTAATCGAGATAGTTACTGTGATTTCTGAAATATTCTTTATCCCTATATTTTCTGGCAATGATTAAACTTTTGAGAGAATGCAATGATGCATATTGCAGAGTCTGTCAATTAATTTACCAAATCATCTGACTGATATTTAATGTAAAAGCCTTCCCTGCATGTTTATTTTGCTTACTTTCACTGTTGTTCGTTTTTCAGCTTGTTTAGATCTCTTTTGCAGATCCTGCTAGTTCAGATGCTTCACAGGCCAACAGGGAGGAGGCAGATTCGCGTTCTGTTTTTGTTGGCAATGTATGAATCTTCCCATTCACTTAATTGACAGTTTTCCATTTGAAATATGGTTATCTGCTCCTCTCACAAAATAATATATATAGAAAATTAGGCTGTGAAGTTGAAGGCCGAGTTTTATCATTCAAGGAGATTGATAAACCTGTGAAGTTTTACTTTGTCCATTTGAAGGCTGTGATCCAACTGCGTTGCAAATCAGCCTGTTAAGTTGGAGGTTGAGTTTCATCAAGAATCTTACCAAAGTACTATGTAGATGCCCTGATACAGTCTGCTTGTTCTCTTATATATTTATTAGTTGCTTCTACTATGCAGGGTACTAAGTAGAGGTGTCTGAAAATCTTTTATTTTTTGGGATGTGAAGTATTAATGTTTATGAAACTTTTCCTTTTATCCTTATGTACTGACCTTGTTATGAATGTTATAATCCTTAAACTGGAAGCCTTTCACTTGTTTATCACCAAGCATAGACCCGTTCTCAGTGAGGCTATCTGGTATTGGTAATCAGATATCTCCATTGTCTACAGCATGGGGTCTCAAGCTAAACTCTATGGGTGCATTTGTGTTGGATTCTTTTATTATTATATATTTAAAATTGTACACATTTTCTTTTGGTGAATACTGTTCATCCTTAGAGATAGTGTTTGACTTCATGTCTCACTATGATCGCAGGGTCTTTCCTATTACCCAAGTTCTATAATTAGCACTGGGATGCTTACATTGTATTATGTGGTTGGACCTATGTAATTGGTGTTCTTTTAGGCTTGTAATAGAGAGGAAAGAGAATGCATGGTGTACTTATGAAATTTAATAACATCTCAAAAGAGGGGATAAAAAGTCAAAAGAGAATGAGGGGAAAAGCTTGGAAATTTCTGAAAAGAAAATGAAAAAGAAATGAGAAAACGTCTCACAGAAGAAAAAATAGAATCAAATTGAGAAAAAAGAAAGAAATGAAACATGAAAAAAGGAAAAGTATAGGATATGTTGACAAAATTGTGAACATCTCGTGGATGGCTTGAACTGGTACAGCTGGAGGTAGAATGTGTTGAAGATGCTTCATCTTCACTACCAGAGGAGACAGCGTGGTTATTTGGAAGAGGTGAAGAACACTCTGTAAGTGTTAGGCATGCAAGCTTAGTCATAGGGCCTGTTGCTGATTGCAATGAGGTCTGTGGTGCCTCTGTTGTGTCATTTAGCAGATGTGCCAATGGGTAGGCAACTGCTGTTTCCCTATGGACTTTATCTCAATAATTGTTTTCAACTCTATGAATTAGGCTTACCTTATATATTTTGGCTAAGGCTTTTTTTCCTCATTTGAAGTCTTTTTGTTCAACATTAGGTTCTTTTTATGCATTGTTTATGATGATTTACATATTTTCTCTTTTCCCCTCTTCTATCATATCTGAAAAAATTCTCAGACTGCATCTTTTACAAAAAGAGAGTTAGAATTGAGCAATTTATTGAAGCTTCTTTTATTTGTTTATTTTTTTTGTTTAAATTGATGATGCAGTGCTTCAAAAAATTTCATGAAATGTGTATCAAACTTCTGCTCATTGTTGCGTGTTATTTGTAGACATTGAAAGGGTGGTGTTTTAAAAATTTGCTATAAGGAGGAAAATAAATAGTAGAAGGCATGAAAAGGTTTCTCTAGTGATTGAGAAGAGCCCAAAAAAGAGTATAAGCACTAGAAAGTGGTAATAAGCAATTTTTATGGGAAGCATTGTTATGGTTTTGGGACTGGGATACAATGTACTGATCTGAGTTGGTGGTTTAAAGATTCAGAACTGGTGGATATATTAAGAATTAAGATATTTCCCTAGAAGCTGGGAAAATGTGGATTGCTGTTGAGTTTGTGGAAGACAATAATGTCATTCATTGATTTGGAGTGCTAAGAGGGTGGCCTGGCATCCTTTTAGGGATAAAAAAAATCATCAATTGTGTTTGTAGGGGAGACAAGTTATTTCCTGCTATACTCAAAGGCCTGCCTATGATTCTTTTTCTTCATTTAGGGACAAAATAGTAATTTAAGAAATTTGAAATTCCATATAAACTATACTGAGTCATTTTCATGATTTCTTGTTAAATAAAGCATAAATGCATATATAATTTTATGTTTTAACCTTTTATATTTTGCATTTTAAAAGGGTTTTAACCAAATATATTGGGGCAATATATTTACTAGAACGAGAGTCTTGAATGTATATTTTATCTTCACAATGTGCTCCTGGAGTGCAGTTTCTTTATGATTAGTTATTCAGATTTGAACACCTTCCAGACTAGTATGTTATATTGTTCATTGTTGGCATCTAAATCCCTTGGAATTTATTTATGTTCTGCAGGTTGACTATGCATGCACACCAGAAGAAGTACAGCAACACTTTCAATCTTGTGGTACAGTGAACAGGGTTACGATCCTGACAGACAAGTTTGGCCAGCCTAAAGGTTTTGCTTATGTGGAATTCCTTGAAACTGATGCGGTTCAGGAGGCTCTTCTATTGAATGAATCTGAATTGCATGGCCGTCAATTGAAGGCATGTTGTTTTAATTGCTATTATTTGTGAAGTGCATGCAAAAACATCGGGTTTAAATTAGCCATGAGATCATTCTACTAAATTAGTAGTTTAATTATGTGAAATTATGTATTTCCAGGTTATGCCTAAGAGGACCAACGTTCCTGGAATGAAACAATATCGTCCTAGGCGCTTTAATCCTCATATGGGGTATCGCTTCAGGAGGCCATATCCTCCTCCTTATTTTTACTCCCCTTATGGATACGGGTATACTTCTTACATGCCTATCATTTACATTGACGTATGTGAAGCCAAGTTATTTTGATTGATGTTTTCTCACTTTTTTTTTAATCATTTAACATACACACTGCAGAAAGGTTCCCAGGTTTAGAAGGCCAGGTCAATCCATGCCGTACTATTAGATAGTTTGATGTTATACGGATGAGGATGGGGGCGTGCTGGAACAATAATTTTTGCTTCGATTTGATTGAAGTAGCATACAGTGACGCTAATATTTATAAGCGTTGTGCTCTATGTGATTGAGGAGTATCTATTAACCGATTGTCATCAGGCTTCGTTAATGGCCTTGTATGTTTCCCCTAAGTTACTGGAATATGGTTTAGAGTATTGCCTTCAAATGTATTATGTTTTACTGTGTAATTTATCCAGAAATGTGTTATTAGTTACTGTGTATGTACACTTATGTCTTAAAGATAGAAGATCGGGGAGGATGAAGGTTCGAAAGTAGCTGATAGCTGTCATCCAACCACTGCAGTTGTTTGCTACTGCTTCAAGTCAAAAACATCATATGTAGTAAAGTCGCCCATTCTCATTTTCTATCCGATGACACCGAAATCTAGTTAAATCTTTGCCATAGTGGTTTATACTTTATATCATCGTATCAGAATTGCAATATGTAATATATTTGAGTTTATGGGTTATGACTTATGATATGGTAGTCGTATGGTACATTCAAGCCCTTGATTCGTACAAAGAAGTGGATTTGAACTTTTATTAGTTGGGACATGCCCTTGTCACCCTGTGTGAATTAACCGTTATTTGTTTGGGTGGAAATGAAGGAGATAGAAAGGAGGAAGACGAGATGACAATATCTAATTTTTACTGTTTAAGAGGAGAAATGATTTAAACTGTGGTATGAAGTTAATTTTAACTATTTACTTTTTTTAAAATTCAATTTATAGATAGATATAGAAGATTGTAGATTGAAAGGAATAGATTGTTAAGAAGATTAATTATATAAATAAAGATAAAAAGAAAATAGTTTGAGATGGATGAGAGAAATTTTTTATAGTGTGTGAAATGTATATTTAAAAGAGAGAATATTAATAATGTCTAAATGTGAGTGGGGAGAGTTTCATTTTAATTTATAATAGAACTAATATTTTAATTTGTATAATGTAAAAAAAATATTTTTTTCTATATAATTATAATTAACAATAAACAAATGTTTTTAAATTTATAAATTATATTATAATTAAAATTTATAATAAATAAATATTTTTAAATATATAAATTATAATTTGAATTTATAATAAATAATTTAAATTGTGACATAAGTTTTTTTTTTCTTAAATTGAAATAGATAGACGATTAAAAGATTAAGTATAAAAATAAAAATAAAAGAGAGTAGTTTAAGATATTTGAAAGAAATATTTCTTGGATAGTTGCGAAGAAAGTGTATGAAATATATCTCCTGAAGAGAGAAGAGGGAGAATGTTGAGAATATTAAAAGAGTGAGGAGTGTAAGAATTTCTCTCTTCAAATTAAAGATTTTAATTTATAGTAGATGAGTAGATAAATAATACATATAGTGAGAGTAATCACAAATTGCCATATATATAAATTTGTTAATTTTTATAATAATTATTTTAAAAGTCATACTACAAATATTTTTTAATTAGTTAATAATATAAACACTTTTACGATAACTTTAAACTTTTTATAATACAAGAAAAGATAATAACCTAATGAGTGTGATTAAGTTGACAACACACGTTGAGAGCTTGTGACAGAGAATTTAAGTTCGATTTCTACATAACACATTTTTGGAGAATAGCGAGAAACTTTAAGTATGACTAAATCTCGAACCAAATATTAGTCCCACAACCCAAAAGATTAAGCTTGTGGATATTCCTCAAGATCCCACCAGGAAACTAAAGACCCTAATTACAATACTTATAAAAAATAGGAAAAGATAATAAATTTTTGGTTAAATTAATTTGTCGATTCCTAAACTATTTGAGGATTTTAAAATAAGTCCTTATATTTTGAAAGTTTGTAATTAGGTCTCTAAACTTTTAAATAATTTTTAATTGGATCCCTGCACACATTTTGTTAAGATTCCATTAACTTAATTAAAATTTTTAAATAGTTTAGAAATTAGGTCGCTAGTTTAATTATTCATTAAGTCTTTATATTATTTAAATTTTTTTAATTAGGGGCGTGTGTTTGATTGTATTTTTGTTTTTGAAATTTGTTTTATAAAACAATCTTTAATAACTAATTTTTAAGGAATAGAATAGAGAAAGAATGAGGCAATGCAAAGAAGAATATGAATAATAAAAAAATAAAAGTAAAAAATTAAAACAACATAGAAATGTTTCAATTTTTTATTTTAAAAATTGAAAATAAATATTATTTTTGACAAAAATTTTCAAAAATTACTCTTATCAAATAAGTTTTTTCAAAACATAAAATAATTACAAAAAATAGAAAACAAACATTGCCTAAATATAGTTAGAGACCCAATTAAAATCTAGTTTTGTACTTAACGGAACCTGATGAAAATTTAGTTAGATATTTAAATTAAAAATAATTTATAAGTTGAGAGGGCTAATGAAAATCTTTTAAAGTATAATAACCTTTTTTAAAAGTCTCTAGGACTTAGACTTACCGATTAATTACTGTAAAAAAAAAAAGAATATTTACGATTAATTTTTTTTGATAAAATATTTACGAGTAATTTAACCTAAATTTATCATTGACAGACAAATTATTTCTGGCATTTAACCACACGGACACTTGGGTGAGAGAATTTTTCACAAAACTCTAGCGCTGCTGTTAGCGGGCGCAAGGGCATGGAAGAGTTACGGAAACTGGAGAAAGTACAGAGGATGTTGGAATTCATGGAATCACGGGGCGTTTCAAACTCCGATCACCACTCTAACCGCTTCCTCGCTAATCTCATTCTCTTATTGATAGAACCCTGCGGAGACCTTGGCATGAACGACAAGTGCTGCTTGCTTTCTCAGCTTATTCCCGCTGTCAGTTCCACTTCCGCATTTCGTTTGCATTTGAATTTGCATTTGCATGATACGGAGTGAAATTGTTTCATTTCCCTTTTGCAGCTCTCATCTGCGTTCCTCGAGGACGCGTATCAACACCACCTTGTCACCACCAAACAAGAAAATTCTGGTGCTGCACTGCTATGCCTATTCTATCATATTCATATGTATTTTATTTTTTTCATTAGGTTTACTATTTATTTGTACATCTATCGAATCGAATATTCTGTCTCGAAATTCGCTCTTTATTTGGCTCCTGTTAAAAGAATAGCTGTAACTATCGTATTCATATGTACTTTTCTTTCTCGTTTCATGATTTCTCTGAAAAGGACACTAGGTGAAATTGGTATTATTCGACAAATTTTGTAACTAACTATCTGTGATAGGGGCCGTAAATGCCTTCCACTGCAGCATTATCATAGTGTGTACTGATATTCATATAATACTTTCATGTTTTACCTTAGTATGTTTGGTTTCATGTTTTGATTCTAATTTTAATTTGATATTTTTGAATTTTTACTTTCACTTAGGTTTTCAACAAAGTCTTGTTGGAAATGCTATGCGTAGTTGCAATCAGACTAAAGAATGCAGTTTGTTGCAAAGTTGTAATGAAAACACACCCATGGTCGGGCTGGATTCCATGCAAATGGCAAAATCTACCCTTGAGGATTTTGTAAGCATATATTCAAAAAATAGCCTTTTTGCTATGATCATGGTATTCTGTTATAATGCTTGATTAATTTGGGAAATGTGCAAGTAGTTGCATATCAATTGGCAGTGTGACAATCTTGGAACATATAAACAAACTTTATTGTTATCCGAATAATACCTGGTTTATGCCACTGATTACCATATTGATTAATAGATGAATAAAGTGCCATATATTAGGTATGCATTGCAGCTTACTACACTACAGACAATTTACAAGAGTAATTTGGTGGAAGGCTTGATACTATTTAACTAAAGAGCCTCGCTATCAAACCTTCTTTGTGTCTGATGTTAATTTGAACTTTTTTTTTTCCAGTGCAGATCTTATTTTATGTTTCATGGATTGGATGTAAGCAAGCCACAATCAATCTTCAAATACTTACCTATTCTTTCATTCACAGAGAGTTATATTTATCAGGTAGACGCTAGATTCCTTTTATTTATTCAAGTCAATTATTGTTTTGAAGGTGTGGGGTTCATAAATGAGGTTCCACTGCATGTGTGGAGATAATCAATAAGACCAAAAGTTCATGTGGCTGGAAGACAAAATAGATAGAACACCTCAAGCCACATGAAAGGCAAGGCTGGTGGCTATGAACTGATTGACCTTGCTAAAGAGGCACTCCACATGACATCTGTTTAAGATTAATGTCATTATGGCAATTGAAATGATAGATATTTAGTGCTATTATGGAGTGACTGGTCAAGGCATATCTCAAGTGTGAAGTAATGATGGCGATAACTGGCATTGATTCATATGACTCTTCATTGTTTTGGGCTTGGCCTATATAAGGACCATCATTTCAACTGTCAAAATGACATCAGTCATCATCCCTGAACAGTCGTAATGCGCACATGATGCTTCCCGTTCTCAACTATCAACATGCACATGTTTGATATTTACCCTAGGTGGCAGAAGCGCTGAATTCCACCTTATGACCTTATCCATAAGTTATTTTTTTCTAGTATCTCATCTCAACAAAGTCAAAGGTCAAGTAATGCACTTGACACATGAGTACTATTACTCAAGAAATACACACCTCGAATTTCAGCAGAAGCAATTAAAGATTTGGTTGCTTAGACTTCACTACCCTGCACAGCCTTGCAATGGCTGTTTCTTGCACTAAGACACTCAAATTTTTATGCACATACCTTAGTGTCTCAGTGGGTTACTTGGGAGGTGAGATTTTTGATGCAATATTGCATACAGCTAATACATGAGGGTGAAGTGGGCTCTTCTTCTTTTGCTACTAGGAAGCATATGATTTGACAATTTATTTTTTTTTCATATTTGTTAGTGTTATTATTTGAGAATCAGTGACACATATTCCAATAGTATGAATATGCAAAAGCTACTATTTGTGCTGAGAATCTGTGGCTGTCATGATGCAGCTGGATAAAATGAATGAGAAATTGCTGCAAACACCGAACAATAGAAAGTCTATATCTGGAGAAAAAGATGAGGTGATTGATTGCATTTGGGAATTACGCAGTGGCAATTTCAATGTTTGTGTTTTAAGAAATAACTTTCAATTTTCTTATATAAATTAATTTTCCATGTAGAGAGAAACTCAAGTATCGGTTTCTTACATCTCAAATGACTCGGTTAGACCACTTGTGACTATTCTTAAACGCAAAGGCCTTCTGACAGAAAGGTGTGTATTCTGCATTCTATACCTTATACTTTCAGGGGAGTAGTTAAGGTTGAGCTTAATTTGGTTATATGTTCTTTTTGCTTGATGAGATAAGGATAAGAGAAGAACTTAGACATGGAGAAGAGTACTGGGCTCTTGAAAGAAAACTCTGTTATGCACTAATAAACAAAGAGGAGGTATACATAATTCATGTGCACTTTTCTTTCTCTTCAGAGAATGGGTATGCATTGAGTCAAATCCTTTTCAAAGTTCCTTGTTCGTAATCTAATAAATTATTTGTTATTCAGATTCTTGTTGAAGATGTGATGAAGGCTATTCATTTAAAGTCTTTTGATTATCGAGTGATGAATCTTCTTCTTTATCAACTGCGAGGGGCAAAGGTATAGCTGATAAGCAAAAAAATATTTAGTGGATACTGCATTATTCATCTAACTCAACTCTTGACACACGCGTTAGGCACTGATTTTGTTCTAAAATATTGCTGGCAACATAAATTTCTACATAAAATGACATAAATATTTTTAGCTAAATATATGATTGCACACATGTACACACACAGTTTCTGAATTAGGCACTGATTTTGTTCTAAAATATTGTTGGCAACATAAATTTCTACATAAAATGACATAAATATTGTTAGCTAAATGTATGACTTTAGGACAATTGTGTTCTTTTAAATCTGTTTGGAAGGTTGAGGAGTTGCATATGGAGTTTCTCTCAATTTCAGAGTTCCTAGTGGAAGTTTCTGATGATCTGTAAGTACTATCTTTTGTTTCAGTTGGTGCTGGATAACATAATATCTCGTACATGCATTCATATTTCATACTTGAACAGAATTTTGTAATTGCTCCTAACATGGTGCCCTTTCTTTCTCTTTTATATTATTTTAAGAATTCATAGCTTATATAGGTATTCAGTAAATTCATCAGCAATTACTTGTTGATCACTTTTTTTTTGTTGTATATATATATATATATATATATATATATATATATTATTATTTTTTTACAGAATGCATTTAGATGTAAATAAATGGTTGCATTATATTTGCCCCCCCAAAAATGATTGCATTATAATGATTGCTTTTTGTTTTTCATTGGTTCACTCCAAAGGTATCCTTTCTACTTTAGGAGTAATAACAATCTTTTTCAAACTGACAATAGTAAAAATATAAAACCAATTTGTACCAGAAAAAAGATAGTTCCAATACAAAAAAATCTGTCGACATCACAATTTTCTGTATGTAGTTATCAGCCATCATTCTTTCTTTCTTTTTTTTTTTTTACTGAAACATTTGAAAGTTGTTTCCCATTACCATTTTCAGATAAGACCAAACTCACTCTGATTTTTTTTCATAGCTTCTTTGCTGTTGTTCAAGTTTCATTTCTGTAATTAGAAATTCATATATAGATTTCAGTCTTGTCCTAGCTTTTTTCAATTTTATAATTATATTCAACATAATTTTTCTCCCTGATAATGTTGCAGGTATGATTATGAGGTGAGTTCAACAATCCAAATTTTGCAACCACCATCTGCTATACTGTTGTCTGAATGTTAATTTGATTAAATGCCCTCATGCAGGATGATGTTTTAGAGAATAATTTCAATATTTTGCGCATGTTTATCCGAATATATGGTGCTTCAACTGCCCCTGCTATGCTGGTGAGTATGTTAATCTGTTTACAAATGCTGTTGCTAATTTATATATTTGCTTATAGAATGTCAATATGCTCTGTTTAAATTTGTTGGTTAGCGTATAACTTTCTGGTAGCAATTTCAAATGTATTGATTGAACCACCATCATTTTGTATACAGTGGGGAGATCAATATCCACCTACTAAAATCAGAAAAATATTAGCCACACACTTTTTGGCACTTTCTTTTTAACACACTATTTCTAGGTGAAATCTCATGCTAATACAGCTAATACTACTAATACAGTGGGCCCACAATATGTGTGTTGAAAATAGAGTGCCATAGTGTGTGCTACTAGCATTTTTCTTAAAATCATATCCTCTTTTATTTGCTTATCTACATCAAAGAGTGATAGTATAAATGTCTTGCATTTCACATTCTCAGCTTACATCTTGTCTTAACGGGATGTTGAACTAAATACCTGAATCAAAGTAACGTTTTACTTCTTAGTATCATGCATAACCTCAAGTCACAAACATGGAGTGAAGGAATATCAAATTTAGGATCACTCCTTCCGCCCACTTTTAAAGGGAGGGGAGGTGCAATTAGAGTTTGGACTCAAACCTCGTTGACAATGCATGTGCAGATTGAATAGTGGAATAATATTATTCTTGTTAGAGCCTTAGAGGTCTCTGGCATTTCTCACCTTGTATCTTGAGAAAGAATAAAACTTCTATCAATCTAATTTTGATAACGCCAGTGGCGGATCTAAGACCCTAACTTAGTGGAGGCAATCTTTTTAAAAAATTAAATTTCAATAACAATAATTATTATACACTTGAAAATAAAGACATAAATGTTATAATCATAAAATTTTAATATATTTAATCAAATAAATTACATACTTGATAATTGAAAATACAAAAATTAGAAAGTAGTGGGGTTTAAATATATAAAAATAATGGGGGCAAAATATAAAAGCTCAAACTATTTACTTATAATTTTATCAGTGTGAGGAATTACATCTAGGTCCGCCTCTGGATAACGTCATATTTTTACACAATCAGTATTGTTTATTTGCCTGCATGGCCTGTATGTTAATTACAATTGGTGTAATCATAGTAGCTATATAACATATGTTTATTTAATATCTTTAAGACGTTATTATGTCAAATTCTGAATACCAGGCGAAGTGCATTAGTGAGGCTGAAGATAAGTATGAAAGTTTACTGAAATCACTCGATCCGCAGCTCTCTCTGAGTTACCAGAAAAGATGTGCAGAAGCCACTAAGGAAGGTAATTTGCTGGAGTCAGTCAAGTCATTCTAGCAGTGTAATTAGACCGTCACCGTGCGCTACCATTATTTATTGGCAACTGAATTTTTTAGGTGGAAAGGTATCTGAGCACCCTCTTGGCACGTGGAATATTCCAACCGTGATTCAAGATGAGGAATTGTATAGATTAAAGTTGAAGTCAGATACTTCGTGAATATAAACTTGAACTTTGTCTCTATGAGGTAATTGTTCCAATTCCAATGTTTTCCCCCAAGTGTCCTTTTCATTTTCTAATTTGTGGGCTCTATCATTATTATTAGCTTTTGACTGAACTTGATGATTAAAATATGCTTTCATTCTTTTGTAAATGACTTAATGTGAATTTAATCCTCTTAACTATTTTTTTAATAGTTTTAGTCAATGTTTTTAAAATCGGACTAGTTATGAACCATGGTCGAACTAATATTAATAAAATAATAATAATGATTAAATAATAGATAAAATAATATTAAATAAGTATAATATCATAACTTTATAACACTAAAAACTTAAATAAAATATCATTTTATAAGTTTTTAACATTCAAAGTATACATAAAAGTTTAAATCAAATATATTAGAATACTTAAGTTTACATTTTAACAAAATACGACAATGTTAATTAACAATAACAAGTTTATATGTAGAATAAAAAATAAAATGATAAATTAATGTAACATGAAATGATAAGAAAACAAGATACAAAAAATTGTAAATTAATATAAATGATTAAATTATATGTTTTATAAGATAAAAAATTAATAATAAGTGGTAAAACAACTTATACCTATGTGTAATTCCTATTAAATATATTTATTTATCTTAAAAATGTTTTAGTCTAAATTTAAAAGATTAAAAAATAAAAATATAGAAAATTTTGAAAAATACCGGTTCAAACTGGTTTTTATTGTTTCTTCACTGGTTTTAAAATGATATGGTTTTTTAGAGTTAACGAACTGTATCACCAGACCGATTTTCAATCAAACTTGGTCTGATTTAAAAAAAATATGGTTTCAGTTCTCCAAAATTTTAAAAATCTTGTCATCACTTCGTGATGACTTAGCATAAATATATATCACGTCACATGTTACCGAAGAATAGTTACTAATGTAATATAGCTAAATACGTAACACATCACCGTTAAGTGTTGAGAGACATTATTTTCAAAAAATTTAAATTTAAAAAACCAAAATTAATAAAACAAATTGACGGAATAATAACAAATAAAACTATTTATAAGAATTAAAAGCATATATTAACTGACTTTAAATATGGTCTTTCATTTAAAAATACTCCTATATATAGTCTTTCAAAGATTGGCCCCAACAAATTGTTTATGATGTAACTTTTTATTATTACATGACATTAATTTAGTTCTTGTAAACATTATTTTAAAATAATTAATATTAAATCATTTATGTCTTGGAGATTAAATTCATGTTTCAAAAATCCTTCAAGCATTGAACTGTGACTTCACACGCGCTGAAGAAGTCGTAAATTCAGTACAGAATAGCTTTGGCTAACTAAAAGCCAAGGATAATGCCATTTACATGACACCTTTTTTCTACATTTGTCCATACCTGTATTACGTGACAAAATTAAAGTATGCATGGCTGGAAAATGAAGCAAACAAATCATAATTAAATTTAAAGTATATAACATTATTCTAACTATGATGCAATTATTCAAATTGCTGTCTATAATCACCATTGAATTCGGAATTGCTGTTGGTGTGAATGTGAACCTCAGTACTTTCATTTTTGGGTTGTACAATGGGGTCAAGTAACCGTTTTTCTTTAAGAATAAGATTTTTGATGATGATCTACACTCTTTTGGTGACTAAGAATTAAGAAGACACTATCCTGTAAAAAAGGAAATATTTTACATACATCATTTTTATCTTCTCAGCGTAAAATGGTACCTACACGACTGGTCACTCACTGTCACTATCCCTCTCTGCTTCTCAGTGCGATGTCAATGATCCAATGACAGCTTTGGCTTATTGCAAGCTGTGGGAATCACCGCAAGGAATCTCGAAACCTAGAAAAGGAAACTGAAAAACAAAATAGTTCATGTACCCTTAAGCTTATTTTGTTTAAATCTTTATGATATGAAATATTGTTTATCTATTCTTTTATAAATAATTTGACTAAACTCTAATATGATCTTTAAAATTATAAAAAATGAAAGTAAACAATGTTATAAGATTAAAAATTAAAGATAAATGTAAGCAATACACTCTTTAACACATTTTTTTGAACACTCTTTGTTATTGACTAAAATTTATTGAAAATTATAAAATTTTGTAATCTCACATCTTATTTAATGAGTTCTACTTATACTTTTGTAATTTTCAATAAAATTTAACTAGTAATAAAAAGTATGTTAAAAGAAGTGCAATAAAAAGTGTGTTGTTAGCAATTCTCAAAATAGAATAACTAATGCTTGTAATCTTAAAGACTAAAATCAAGACTTAATCTAATAAATTTGATTTTATGTTTTAAAAAAAGAGACAATATCAATATTATTTTCCTTATGAAGTAGTCAAATATTTACCTTATTAAACCTTGGCTTTTATTAACAAGTAATTTAAGGGTATTGATTATAGAAAATATTGAATAAAATTTATCAAATAATATGGAATATCCCCCTCCTTGCTTGAGAATGTCACACGAATTCTGACGTGTTTTTCTATCTAGGCAAAGGTATCTCTACTTGCAAGAACTCTTAACACTGAGTTGGTATGAGAGAGAGTATTGGGAGGCTTTTACATAGAGTGTGAATGTACCTTAGGCTCCTTTCATGTCTTTTTTCATATTTGGCGTCTTACCTCCGAGGCAGTGTTGGTCTCGTGGGTGCATGAATGGTGCTCCTATCCTCTTTTATGCAATTCTCAAGCGATTGCTATGAGATGTTACTTGCCTTTGAATCGATGCTTTGCATCTACATTACTTTATGTGAATTATCAAGACTAATTGTTTTTTGTTTTTGGATCCTTGGGTTATTGGCTTTGGGTTCATCCTATTCTCCAAGAGGTTTGGGTCTTCAAATATCAACCTGAAACAGCAATGGATACAAAATTTGCACATTACTTAACTGTTAACATGGGAGAATCAAAAAAAAAATTTCCAATCTTTCTAATTACCTATTCATTCAAATAAGATTTTTATTTTTATTTTTCTTTATTCATCTCTCAAATTTCTTTGATTATTATTAAGTACAATGAGAAATGATAAAAGTTTCATATACCTATATTTTTATATTTTAATTTGATCTATATTACCAATGGAATAACATTACATTAATTAAACATTTTAAAATATTTTAATTGATATTATATTTTATTTGTATTTAAATATACCACAACAATGCCCATCATAAATTTTAATACAGCATCTTATTTGTAAGGTTTAGAAAAGTAAAATACATATATAAAAATGAGACAATAGACTATGCACTGACAATGTAAAATAGTTTTATATTATCATCCAATTACAAACCATCAGTTATGGTAAGTTTGTTGACTTTTATAATAACTACCTAAAAAGTCACATTAACGGTGATTTCTAATTAGTTAACAATGTAAAACTTTTTTACATTATCAATGTATGACTATTAAACTTTATAAAAATATTTCATTTAATTTATCAAAGAGGTTCAAAGATGAGAAAATAAGTTATATATTGACAGTATAAAACAATGTTACATTGTCATTCAATCACAAACCACCATGTATGGTAAGTTTGTTGACTTTACAATAATTACTTTAAAAGTCATATTAACGGTGATTTCTGATTGGTTGATAATGTAAAAAATTTTATATTGACAATACATAGTTATTAAACTCTTCAAAGATATGATTAAAAGTGGAAGGGATGCTAAAAGCGCTTATTAAGTAATTCTTTGAATTACAATCATTTAGATACATGTCATTTTCATAATATCATATCCGATTAGAGAAGGCTCTTTATGTTTTTTTTTTGTCTCCCACATGTCTCTCTTTGTCAACTGTAAAAAAATATTTCTAATTTCGTACAAATTGGGCGAAGGTAATGCCTACTTTGGATTGACTCTTTTAGTTTGTGAAAACTTTTTAATTATAAAAACCTTTATTATTAAGATGGTTTTTAAGATAAGAATGTTAAGCTTTGGTAAGCTTCTAGGTATTTATGGCAAAGTTAAACGAGAAACCTTTGAAAAAATTGAAATATAAAAATTAATTTTAATTTAGGTGAGAAATTTGATTTATTTTTATTTTATTTTATTTTCTTATAAATACTTGTTGAAAAACTTATCCAAACTTATACGCTCATTTATTTTTTAAAATAAGTGTTTTATAAAAAAAATAGAAAAATGTTAATCAGTGTCCTAGGGATACTAGTTAAAGAATCAAGAGTGAAAAGTTTTTTATTAAAAAGTGTAATAGAGCATTTTACTGTGATTTTTAATGCAATTCTAACTTCAAAAAAATTTACTTATTGATTCTTTAACCAATATCCTTAGAGCACTGGTTAGCAAGACACATTAATATGGTCTTTCTAAAAAAAGTTATGTTATATATTTCAGTATTTTCCTTAGTTGCTTTAGAAGCAGAAAGTATTATGAAAAAATTAGGGGTGAATGGGTAATTACCGGCTAGACTAAAAATATTTTTACCGGTTGAATCAATCTAACTTAAGGCAAAAATACCGAATTAGATCGAATAATTGGGTTGGGAATGTATAAATTCGAAATATGAGGTTGAATATCGAAATTAAGAATTTTGCATCTGACTAACCACAACAAAGTATAAAAAATATTTAATATTTAATTACTTTTAATTTTATTTTTTTAAATTTAAGTTTTGAAACAAAATATTTACATTCTTTAATTTTTTATTTTTTTCTAATTTTTTCCAAAATTTTTATTATATTTTTAAATATTTAACTTGATTTAACTCAACCTAATTATTATTGGGTTAGATTGAACAGATTTACCTTCTTTAAAGTGAACAAATCCAACTTAATTATTCTTAATCAGTTCCCGTATTCACCCTTCATCAAAGATTAAATATCGCACATGAGACTTCGATCTGTACGAGTACCATTTATGAGGGCAAATTAATAAATAATTGTCAGCTCTTAGTAATTAATTTCTTCTTCCTTCATACGACTCTTTCATCAACAAAGTTGAGCTCCTTTTGTCTTTTGGGTCAAGTAGATTCATTTCCTACATAAAGTTAATGAGTATTACTTTATTAGAAGTATTATAAATTATATTAAATAATCTCTTAAATATTAAAAAATTCTTTAAATTAGTAAATAAATTATATTGAAGTACATTAACTCTGAGATTAAAGTGATAAATATTTATCATCGAGTGAGTAGATCAATTGATGTGGAGTTGTTTTAGCTTAATTAGTAGTCTCGAATTTGAGTCTTGAATATGTAACTGCATTAAATATTTAAAAGAAAAGTTTTATTGTTCATAGTAGTCATATCCGACTCGAGCAAGATTGTTTCCACTTGTATCAAAAAGTGATAAATATTTAATACTTCAAAAATTACTTAAATAGTTTTATGAGTTTAATAGTCGTACACTGTCAGTGTAAAAAGTTTTACACTGTCAACTAATTGGAATACACTGTTGGTATGACTTTTAAAGTATTTATTATAAAAGTCAACAAACTTACAATAAATGATAGTTTGTGATTGGATGACAATTTAAAACTACTTTACACTGTCATTACATGACTTGTTTTCTCTAGTTTTATTACTTTAACAATTACATAAAAAAGAGGATAATACTTCTGGCTACTAAGTTGGTGGTTAATGCCCAGGTTAATACTACTCTCTTGCATAAGTAGCCATAATCTGGTGGAAACTCCTAATTGTAAAATGTAAATAATTAAGTCAAACCCATGACTCTCCATCAACTGGGACGAAATTAGATAGCATAATAAATGCCAATTTTAACTACCACCTATCATTGTGTGTTTTTTTTAATTTTACCCACTCAGACACACAAAAATCCTTTCGCTTTCCACCCTGCCACTTATAATCAGTGTCAAACTACTAATAGAACACTGACCAAAGGGTCCTTGGTACTGATGTGGATTCTCCCATTCTGTTTACCTCTATTGAACTGTTCCTTTCACTTTTTCTGCGACACTCTGCACCCTCTCTCACTGTCCACAATCCCTCTCTATACTGCCCCTCCTCTAATTTATGGCCCATAAGAATAAAAAACATTCATCGCTCAAAGTCTCAAACACTAAAAATAAGTTCTTAAAGCCATTTTATTTTTTCTCTCTCTCGGTTGGGCTGTAGGATCAGGATCTCACTACTCAGTTAACAATTAATTTTGCCGTTAATAGTGTCTTGGTGTAGGTTGGGAATGACATCAAGCAATGACATGATAGGCATTCATGGCTTCACTCAATTCAATTCAGAACTCCACCACCACTATCTTGCTTATTATTATTAGTATCACATTTCTACTCCATCATCTGCTGTGTCCAGTTTCTTGTTTCAATCAACCACAACATGCAATTCCTCCACCGGTAGACTTTAATTAAAGCCATGGTTTTCCCTGCTTCATATATGTGTGTGTGTGTGTGTGTTATGGTTTAATTAAAGCCATGGTTTGAAAGTGACTCAGTTGGGTATTATGTCATGTGCAGGAGCCGTTATGTGAGGAGAAAAACAGACTAGGTTCAATTCCTCCTACTTGCCACAACAAGTGCAACCAGTGTCATCCATGCATGGCAGCACAAGTTCCAACCGTGCCTAGCCATGATCGAGTCCACCCAGGTCTTGCCCCAACAGCTGCAATGGAAGGTTTCTTTCTCCATGGTAACAGATACTCCAATTACAAGCCATTGAGTTGGAAATGCCATTGTGGTGACCACTTTTTCAACCCATAGAAACTGTAACGTATTCTCATGG
Source organism: Spatholobus suberectus (assembly GCA_004329165.1). Classification (NCBI taxonomy): domain Eukaryota; kingdom Viridiplantae; phylum Streptophyta; class Magnoliopsida; order Fabales; family Fabaceae; genus Spatholobus; species Spatholobus suberectus. The sequence goes on along the minus strand of CM014737.1, from coordinate 54,335,568 downwards.
AGATTATCCTCACAACTTGAGTTGTAAAATGGAAATTGCCCCTCTTTTCTTTTTCTGGGTTAAAATATTTCTGATATTATTGTGCCTGAAGAGTCAATAAGATTGCTTGGGTTTCATTTCACCAGATGGGTCATTTGCGTCAGCATTGATTGTGTGGATTGGAGTTTGATACAATAGTACAGAATTTGTTAGAAGACCTGAAATCTCACCTTATGCTTGTGTCTAAATTTTGTGAAATTTCTCTCTCTCTCTCTCTCTCGTGTTAATTCCTACTTAATGCTCCTTTTAGCCAATAGAGACTAATTGCTAAGTTTTTTTTTTTTTTTTTTGTGTGTGTTTGTACAAAAGGCAAAGAAATTTGAACCTAAGACTAATGGCTAGCTTTGATATCCAGAACCAACGGTCAGGTTGATTAGAGAAATATTTAAATATATTTTGTGTCTCTGAAAAATACCTTAATGCATGTTAACTTGTGCAAATATTATAAGAATTGCCTACATGAATATATTTTTTTTCTGTTGCGACAATTCGCAGATGTTCATCGGAAATGTTTCCGTTATTCCCTTTCAGTTTCCTGATAACTTTTTTTCTTCTGGAATCCATTGTTTCATGATGACTCTAAGCTCTTCTTCTTGGATGTTTCTGGGGTCCACGTGAAAGAATTGTCAAGGCCCACCAGTACTTACCACTGCGAAAAACTTTCACCCAACAATAATTGATTTTCAATGCTGACTGAAAAGAGTACTGGGCCACCACTAAGCCCATCTTTAGTAAAGATTGTTTTTAATTTATTTTTTTCGTAAAATAAGTTAAAAGAGTATATCTTTTTTCTTTGTCTAGAAACTTAGGTATCTAAAGTCACGTAGAGTCTCTAACAGTCACGTTAAAGTCTCCATTAATTCAAGTCGAGTTTGATAACTGATACACCCAGCCATTTAAGAAAGCAAGACTTTTTCAATACTTTTTTTTCCCACAAGACTTAAAACCTTAACATTTATTTGAAAAAAATCAACATCTGTCATTTGGGACTGAGTAAAAATAAATTAATCTAAAAATGTCAATATTATCATTTTAAAAACAAAGCACTATTAATATTTAACTAAACAAAATTAATGTATATGTCGATCCAAAATATCATGATGACACCATATAAGCATCATAAAATTTATAATTGTACAACAACAAAAAATTATAAATTGGGATAAGTTAACATGTAATAAATGTTATGAGTCAAAAAATATTCAATTTAGACTTAATTTACCTTCATTATCATTCCTACTCACTATCATAATAATTTTTTATTTGCTTAATATATTTGTATTACAACTCAATTGCTATCATATAAAATGTAAAAGGCGGCCCCATGAGTTTGGTAGGTTCGTCCTTGAAGAAAAAGGTCTTAAAAGTGCAAGACCAAAAATATCTTTTAAGGAATGCATATTGTTTTTATTCTTGAATAAATTTTATGTGAAATTAACTAAATCAAAAGTAAGTACTAATTATGCATTCAGACTTATATAAAATTGATATAATAATGAAAATCGTATTTAAAAATTAGGGTGTCAATGCATTTTTCCGAAATTTTTTGTTAAACATCTCACTCAACTATCAAATATTACTTTATAATCTTAAAGTAAGGATCTAGACTAAGGGTGTCTACAATGGACCAATTCATGTGACTTTCTCTATTATATTTTTAATAATATTTCACATTTTCTATAATATCATACTATTTTTTCTACTTTAAACAATTCACTCTATTTTTTTTTTCCAACCAAGAAACTCGCTCAAGTTTCTTAATGAACCCTACAATATATCTAATTCTTTTATATTTTATTATTCATGTTAATTTCAATAATAATATATTTGAATGGCAATTTAAATAATAAATAAATATATAGTACATTTTAATTAAATAAAAAATTTACTTTAAAATTTAAAATACATAAAAAATAATGCAAATTGAAATTAATAATAACTTTTAAGATACATAAATAAACACAAAATAGTATATTATTAAAATAGAGTTTAATTTTGGTTATTCTCGTGTCCAAAACATTCTCATATATGTTCTACTAAGTTTGCTTGAAGATGACGATGTATTTTCTTTTGACAAAGATGTGCTTTCTTTTCTAAAAATCTTCTAAAATTGTGATGAGGATCATTAAAAATCTTAGGTGTTGAGATATCATTGCTTGGACAATCGTATAAAAAATCAATATTGTCATTATATACCTCTTGTTCATCGTCAATAATCATATTATGCAATATCATCTTCTCAGTCATTTTTTAATTTTTTAATAGTATCCTTGTACAAACCTAACCTGACTTGCTATTGGAAGAGCACTAATTACTAGCAATAGAAACTCTTAACTTAAGTGGGTCCCACAAAGATGCTCTCTAATGGGCAAATTTTTTTATGAGTTTCTATTACTTCTTTTTTGTATTAATTTCTATTACTGTTAAAGTTAGAAAAGCACTCCCCATTCTAAAGATGTATGTCCTCCCTTTTGACAGTTTTGCTAACATATCCATAGTATTATTTCTCTCTTGGTCCAAGAAATTTGGATTATTACGTGGTTTAGAGATTCCCATTGATACCAAACCATAATTTGGAGCGTTGCACTTGGAAGTTTTCCTTAATTTTTTTCGTATCTTTTATATGACTTTAGTAACATTTCATATTTTAAAGAGAATTCATTCTATTCCCTCAAATTAGTTTAATTAATTAAATTATTAGATATAAATTGTGAATACGTGGGTTTAATCCACCTCTTTATATATAAAGCTTATTATTTCTTGGATAAGAGAGAACTGATTTTAATTGAGATAGGTAATGTAAGACTTTTCAACACCGTGTCAAAAATGAAATATAAACTTTGATATTATATTACATGTTATTTTAAAATCAATTGACTTTAAATAAAGTTTGCCAACAAATATGTAAATTGTACTATAATAGTTGAGGTAGAAGATATAAGACACTTTAACTATACCTCTTTCCTCCTGTGATCTTAATTCCTGATGAATAGTCTAGCAATGTCTTCCGGTTGGCCTAAACCAATCAGTCACTAAGGGAAACTATTATTTCATCACCCGAGTGAACAAGAAGCCTAGAACTGCCATGCCAACATGTTCAAAAAGTGAAAATGGCTGCTCGGTCAATCAAGAGTGCGTATTATACTCTATAGGAAGAAGTTGTTTGTTAATTTCGGCGACACCATTCTCCTTATAAGTTGTAGTTGTTGTGTCTGAGATATGATGATTGACCTTGACTATATTATGTAATTATTTTGATTGAGGTATGTTCTTTGTTGATTGAGATTTGAAGTGTACCGATACAATTGAGACACCATAGATAAGAATGAGTACTTGCAAAAGATACTTTGACACTTAAATCAATAATAATTTTATCCAAAAAAATCAATAATAAACAAAAATCAAGTTTTGTTTTGTTAACTTATAACAGTTTTTGTCATATTCATCTTATTTTAGCTTCTTTTTTTTTTTTCTAATGAGTATTTATAAAGAAGTTGATCCAAACAAACCATAATTTCTATATTTGTTTTTGCCATTTGACGTAGTTTTACCTGCTGACGCAAATATTAGATGCCGTAGCAAACATGCATTAAGATACATAGGCATCCTCAAAACTCACACAATCACACCGTTTGCACTGAGTTGGCTTCTATTCTTCCGCCAAGCGTCCGAAAACAGTCTCTTTCCTCAACCATTTATGTCATCGCTTGCGCTAACTTTTCCCCAATGACATTTTGGAATTATCAACTCAACCCCATTCTTTGATCTACTAATAAATTATAGTAACGAAAGATCAATTAATAATTTAATACCATGCTAATTGCTAGCTTTTGAATGAATATATAAAATATTAAATTAATTTGTAGGTCTCGAAATTATTTGAGAATTTTTAATTAAGTTTTTAAACTAAAAAAATATTATAATTAAATCTTTAATCTTATAAAATTTTTACAATTAAATCACTATAGCTTTTAAAACTGTCATAAATAGTTATTTTTTAACAGTTTTAAGCTGTTAAAAACTAATCTCAAAAACCTACTTTTTAAATGTAGGAACTCAATTATAAAATTCTTTAATTTAGAAATCTAATTAAAAATTACTACACAGTTTAGGACCTACAAATTAATTTAACCTATATAAAACGCACTAAGTACTAACTCACATAAACTGGAATGAATCAGAACTCAAGTAAGAAAAATGAGGTCTTCACATGAAAAGCCCCAACGCCCCCAACCCCATGTAGTGTGTGTTCCTTTCCCTGCACAAGGCCATATAAACCCTTTTATGCAATTGGCTAAGGCCCTTCACTGGCGTGGATTCCGCATAACTTTTGTCCACACCGAATCCAACCATAGACGCTTAGTCCAGTCTCTGGGTCCAACCTTCGTTAAGACCCAACCGAGCTTTCAGTTTGAGACCATTCCAGATGGTTTGCCATCATGGGATGGTGATGTAAACCCAGATGTCTCGGCCCTGTGTGATTCAACCCGAAAGAACTTTTTGGCACCATTCAAGGAGCTTCTGATCAAGCTAAACACATCTTCAGGGCTACCTCCTGTTAGTGCCATAATATCTGATGGTGTCATGACTTTTGCAGTTCAAGCTGCTCGGGAATTAAGCATACCTGAGGCTCAGTTTTGGACTGCATCTGCTTGTGGATTCATGGGATACCTGCAATTCGGTGAACTAGCCAACAGAGGAATTATTCCATTCAACGGTCAACTTTTGAGTAAACTATCACTCTTTCATATTAGTTATTACAAGTATTCGCTACTTTATCAAAGGTTCACTTTTAAATAAACTCCCACTTTGGTCTTGATATCGCAAGTAGAGTAAATAGTGTATATACTTGTAGTGAAAATAATTTTTATATTGACATCTCATCTAATTACAAATTGCCATATTTGTTAGATTTGTTAATTTATATAATAATTACCTTAAAAATCATAACAATAATAATTTTTTATTAGTTGATAGTGTAAAAAAATTCTTTACATTGACAATACATAAAAATTAAACTTCATTTTAGCCTGTGTTATCTATGTTATCGATATTAAGAAATAAAGTGAACGATGTTTTATAAAATTGGAGACTCAGGTACAAATTTTATGAAGTTGAGGTTTTACTCGATTCCCTCTTGGTGTTGATCATGGATTTGGTTTTGTGGCAATAATGTTTTGCAATGTATATGAGTGTTTTAGATTGGTTAAGTGATAAGTATGTATTATCTTGTTTCAGATAATGAATCCATTACCGACAGTGCACTGGACATGCCCATAGATTGGATTCCAGGGACGAAAAACATTCGACTCAAAGACATGCCAAGCTTTATTAGAACCACAAATCTTAATGAGACTATGTTCGATTTTATGGGGTCACAAGTGCAGAATTGCTTGACATCATCGGCAATCATTTTTAACACGTTTCAAGAGTATGAACGAGAAGTCCTTGCTGCAATCAAGGCCAAGTTTCCTAACATATACAACATTGGCCCGCTTCCCTTGTTAGGAAGGCATGTTCCTGAGGACCAGATTTTGTCCATTGGGTCAAGTTTATGGGTTGAAGACTCTAGGTGCCTCGATTGGCTAGATAAATGGCAACCCAATTCAGTTGTGTATGTGAATTATGGAAGTTGGACTGTGATAACAGAACATCACCTGAAAGAACTTGCTTGGGGCCTTGCAAATAGCACGTACCCATTTTTATGGATTATTAGGCCTGATGTGGTAATGGGTGAATCAGCAATTTTACCAAAGGAATTTTCTTATGAGATTCAGGAGAGGGGATACATCACAAGTTGGTGCCCTCAAGATAAAGTGCTTGCACACTCATCAATTGGGCTCTTTTTAACACATTGTGGATGGAATTCACTAACGGAAGCTATATGCGGAGGTAAACCTATCATTTGTTGGCCTTTCTTTGCGGAGCAGCAAATGAATTGTAGATATGCATGTACAACTTGGAGAATTGGGATGGAGGTAAACCATGATGTAAAGCGTGGCGAGATTGCTGAGCTTGTTAAGGAAATGATGGAGGGAGATAAGGCAAAGGAAATGAAGCAAAATGTTTTGGAATGGAGGAAAAAAGGACTACAAGCCACTGATATAGGTGGCTCGTCCTATAATGATTTCAATAGGTTAATAGAAGAGGCTCTTCATTTTGAAGAGTAATTCAAAAGTTGAAGTGTTATGGTCGTGTAGAAGTAAACTTAGGATCTTTTTTTCCTTTTAGTTACATAGAAGAGGCTCTTTATTTTGAAGATCAATTTAACAAATATTAGAAAGTGTCGTGCTCGTGGTTATGTAAAAGTAACTCACTTCTAATTCTGTCTGATGAAAAAGAACTAAGTATTGGAAATAAATTTTCCTCCCGAGATAACCAGTTAGGAAATAATCAAATAAAAGTAAAATAAAATAAATAAATTACAGATTAAGAATATCAAATTTAGCATGTCAAAATTCCTTTTAACGTGAGTAAAAAACTGGGGACAGGAGAGGTTCCATTAATATCACCAATATTATAGTTACAAAAGAGTTACTTTGCTCTTGAGTGTTAGATACAAATAATTCTTTCAAGATGTCAGATTGTTCTCTACATGGATCCAAAATTATAAACAAAATGAAAACAATTAATTAAAGAATTGAAAACGTCACAAAAAATAACTTCTATTCATAATTTTTATCTTTGGGAATTCTACAACGCTTGAAATTTAAAATAAAACCATCCAACTTGAAGAACAATGAGTGAGGAACCTCCCATCAAAATTTCAGCTCTATTGGAGAAGATTTAACCATCTAATTGTTCTCTTGATGAAAATGGTTCCAATTTTATTTTGTACACTATGAATCATCATCATCATCATCTTTATTATTATTATTATTATTATTATTATCAACGATAATTTTGGATTTGGGTTTTATATGATTACCATGAATTTCCTCCTGATTTTTAAAAAACTCTCCCTTTTCTTCTCAGCTCGGCCACTCGCTCTCTCTATTCTTTTTCTTCTTCTTCTTTTTTTGTCAAGACTCTTTTCCTTATTCTAAATAGTCACAAAAGCATATTAAATACTCACTAAAAACAACTTAAAAAACTCATACTTGTCCGAACAAGAAAAAACTCAAATACCCAACCCAACTCTAATTCGTTCTATATTTGTTGCTTATGTTTACACTATATGTCACAAAAGGAAAGAACATAGTACTTGATTAGCTAATTAAATTATCTCAAAAATAAATTTTATTAAAATCGCTTGTACTAATTTGAGAAAAGCATAAGGATCAACATCCATGAAACAAAATTAGAAAATAAATATAGTATATTCATTAATTAGAGAACAATTATAATAAATGTGCTGTAATGCTTTTGTTGCATAGTAAATCTCAATAATATATTTGGCAGTGTAAATAAGTTGTCAAATGGGGTGGTGGCGCAGTTGGCTAGCGCGTAGGTCTCATAGCTTCTGAGTAATCCTGAGGTCGAGAGTTCGAGCCTCTCTCACCCCATTACCCTTTTTCCTAGTCTTTTCGATCCTTTCCTCTCTACCCATTACAAAAAGCCCGAGTGCCCCTGCATCTTCTCAAACTTATTTACTTGATATAGATCTTTTTAAGTTTAATTTTACTCTTTTAAAAGTCTAATATAATCCAAAAGTTTATTTAAAAGACTTACTAACAAAACATTTTAAATAGGTCAAAAAATATTTCTAAACAAGAGTACCTTTAACAGTGTAATCAGTTGCACAGAAAAGTAACACATTCTCTCCAATTTTTCTTGTAGAATTGTTTCCCCACCAAGTTTCACAAGAAGCAATTGTGTCTCCACATGATTCCAACTGTTTTTTTAGAACTATGTTAAAAGCAATCGTTAAAGAATATCTAAGTTAATACACTTAGACTTATATTTAAGTTAATGAATTTAAGACTTCAGTTAAATCAACAAATATATAATGTAAAATGTTACAGTATAAATTTAATACAATAATAATTATTATTATAAATCTATATATTATTGTTATTTTTATTATTTTTATTATTTATTTAAATAGGCTAACTCGTTTGATTTAAAAAAAAAATTGATGATGTAAAACCTAAGGACTCATTTACTTGTATCTTCATTTCTTATTTTCATTTTCTGTTTTCACTTTTTAATTACAAAATTGCTATCTTATTTTTAATCTGTTTTTTGTTTTCAAAAATTTCTACAAGAAACACAGAAAACAACTTCTTCTTTTTTAGTTAAAAAAGTTTTTAAAAAAAGCCTTGATTTATTTAATAATTAACCTTACTTAATTTTGGATGTGATATGAACCATAGTGTAAACCCCACAATCAATCTGACATATTTCTATCACCACGCACAACTGCCACTAATTTTCACAATTATCTTGCTTTTGTTGTAATCCACTATAGTTGGATAATTTGCATGAGATCTTAAGTCCTAACCTCATTACCACTATTGTTCACTAAAAACAATCTCATCTCCGTTGTACCATGTGAGCGAAAAAACAACCGAGGGATATCAACTGAGCATAATTCCACGCATCAATACTGCTAAAAAGGCAAACCAATGTGACTTTCCGTCATGGGCCTCCACCGTGTGGCCGTGCCACATTCCTCAACTACCAGATGCTACAAGTATCAACACTGCTAGTGCTAGAACAGCAGCTGACATTAGCCAAAAATAATTGTGGCAAACAAAATATGTAAACAATAAGTTTTTTTTTTTTTGCTTTATAAATAACTTTAAATAATATAGTATATATTTTCAATTTTGTCTAAAAGCAACATTTAAAAAAATAAAGGTGGCATTGCGCCTGAGCTATAGATAGTCCTTCACCGCCCTGCCCCCTAAAAAAACAATCAAATTGCAAAAGACATATAAGTTCCAAAGAAAAAGAACGATCTCTTGTTTCTTCTGCTCTTCATATCTGCCCGTCTATAAGGACTAGTAACCTACGTGTACCAACATATGCTCACCCATCCCACAGTTCTAAAATGAATAGCTGCCCCGAGTTGTGAGTTCTCAAGGTCAAGAATGAAGCATCCATAAAAAGAAATGGGGCTAGAAATACCCAGGCATACAGGTTCCTCAATAAGTTATCTCCTACTGGTGGCAGCAGTCTTGCCTTTGCTTAAATCAGCAAGTTCCTCAATAAGTTTTCTCTCATCTTTGCTCAGTTTTTTGGGGATTTCAACTTGCACCCGAACCAATTGATCACCCCTCATATTCTTTTTATTCAGCAGGGGAACCCCTTTCTTAGCCATAACAAGTGTTGAGCTTGGTTGAGTCCCAGCTGGGATTTTTAAATCCACCATGCCGTCTACAGTAGGAACCTTAATAGTAGTCCCCAAGATTGCATCAATATAAGACACCTTACATGTGTATAAAATGTTTGTGTCATCTCGCTTAAGCACGGGATCAGGGATAACTTCGAGAACAACAAAGAGGTCACCAGGAGAACCCCCACGCCTTCCAGCATTACCTTCATTTCGGACCCTTAAACGACTACCAGAATCCACACCAGCAGGAACCTTGAGACTTATCCGCTTAGTCTTCCTCACTCGACCTTCCCCAGAACATGTATTGCAAGGTGTTGAAGTTTCTCCAGTCCCATTGCAAGAAGAGCATGTCATAGACTGCTGAAAGATGCCTAATGGAGTCCTTGTCGATGAGACAACCCGACCTTGACCACCACAAGTGCTACATGTGGATGATTTAGTCCCCGGTTTAGCCCCTGAACCATTGCAAGTTCCACAGCTCTCTAATCGCCGAACCTCTATCTCCTTTTCCACCCCAAAAACAGCTTCTTTGAAGTTTAAAACAAGACTGTAATACTCATCTTCGCCATCAACTGCTCCATTCCAAGAACCCCTGCCACCCATGCCGCTCATGCCACCCATACCCTCAAACAGTGACTCAAACAGGTCAAATGGATTGCTGAAATCCTAAAATCACAAAGATTATCTGTCTTTGAGAAACAGGAATATATGATAACAAAGTCAAATTCCTCATCATCTTTAAAGGTAACTTACCCCCATGCCCATTCCTGAACCTTTAAGGCCAGCCTCTCCATATCTGTCATATATGGATCGTTTCTCATCATCTGACAAGACCTGCAAAAGAATTTGAATTACAGAAGATCAATTATGAGTAGACATGAACAAGGGTGAGCTGTGTTCAACAAGCTGTAGTATTACCTCATATGCATTACTAATTTCCTTAAATTTCTGTTCTGCATCAGGTCCTCTGCAGCATAAAGCAAATATCCATAATAGTTCAAGCAACATTAATCAAATGATTATGATGACAAGAGAAAATTATGCACCTAGGTGCTTGGCCAAAAGATTTTTATCCAATAAGCAGTGCAGGAAATATATGAAAACATAATTTTCAAAAAGAACAAGCCACAGGCTTTATAATCAAAGACATCCAAACCACTTTATCCACAGCAACAGTGAAATAAAAGAATTAAAAATTTTAAAAGAAAAAAAGAGTGGAGAACAAGGGATGGGAAGGAAAGTAGATGATGTTCAATACAAAATAAGAAAAAAGAACTCACTTGTTCACATCAGGATGATAACTACGGGCAAGCTTCCGATAAGCTGAAATGTCCAAAGTAGAGAGAAATTCGATATTGCAATGATACAACAAACAATCGACATACAAAATATGAGCATAGTCAAGTAAATCATATGCAGGAACTGGTTAATAATAACTTCTTTATCACAACCATCTATCATTATCCTAATCATTGATGCTTCCCATCCACTAATTTTAAACTTCTGCAAATCTATCCTACATTATAAAGAAAGGAAAAGAAAAAGATATATAGTCTTAATGTTAAGTTTTGGGTGGAAATTTCCCAGAGTATCTTATACCAGAATTCTAGTTGACATTTGCTCTGTTACTCTATACAAAGCCTCATCATAGCACATCAACACCAAAGAGCAATCAAAGGCATCAAAAAGCAACTAATTTTAAAATTTTCAATATTAGGGTTTGGAAAGCTAACCCCCATGATTTTTTTGGTATAAAGCACAATAAACAGCCATCCAAAAAAGAAGCTCTCAAGTATTAGCAACAAGCACAAGCTCTTTTTATATAAATCACAAATAAATCCTACAAATTGGAATGATATAATCACTCTAGTTCCCAACCTAAGTTTGGTAGATTCCTTTGAGAGTTTTTGGCCCTGTTTGGGGTGGTTTTTTGTTTTAAGTTTCAAAATTTTTTAAAACTAAAACCAGTTTTTAGTTCTATAATTTCAGTTTTAGTTTTTCTGTGGTTTCCAGTTTTACAAACTGTGTTTAGCCAAATCAAGAATAATAGAAGTACAACCCACAAATGTGTCAGCCTATACTTCTCAATCGTCTTCAAAACCACTTCAAACTCAAACCTCTTCGGTGACACCACCGCATTGCCCCTCTGAAGCAGCGCGTAAGAAACCACCGTCAACCCAAACGTGTGAAACATCAGCAGAATGCAGAGGAACACTTTGTGCATCTCCCCAACCAAATCATCGTCCATGCCAATTAATGAATTACAATGATTGAGAAATATCACTGGGAAGTGTTTGGGTATGCAATGGTGGGTATATAATTCTGATGAATGACAAACAATGCTGTTAAATAACTGTTATAGCGCTGCCATAACACTATAATGTGGTGTTTTTCAACCCCCCCGCCATAGGCAATTTGTGAAGGGAGGACCACTATGGTGGCACCATAGGCCGCAATGGCGTGTTTATATGCAGAATTTTGACCTTCTTCCATATTCTGCCATCCGCCATTGATAACCTTGATGACAAATTAGGTGGACAATGTCATTATAATTCCAAATGAATTATAGGCACCGGATCTCTAATGATGACAAATTAATAGGCAATAAAATATTTTTCTCCATACTGTGCACAGGTATGCAGTGGTGTAAGTGAGAATGATGGCAGTGACAACAGTGCCGAGGGAGACGGCACCGAGGAAGCAGATGAGGTAGCAGATGTTGTTGATAGAAATGGAGAATGTCAGGCAATGAAAGTGGTGGTAGAGGGTAGTATATGCTTTTTAAAATTAAAAACCAAAATCACAAATCTTTTTTTTTTTTTGTTTAAAAAATTGATATAAAAGTGTTTTGGAATTGAGTTAAAAACTATTTTAACTCTATTTTAGACAAACATGTTTTGTTTTGAAATTTACATTTAAAAACCAATCATTATCATTTTCAGTACTTATCTTGTATGCTTCACATGCATTTTAGGCAAACCATTTTGAGTATTAGTAATTTAACTTCTCAAGGTTAAAGGAAGCAGCAACAGTTATATGAAAATAGATAATCATTTATTAGATAATGGACTGACTGATCCTATTAGGATAATTGATTTTCCTTTACATGGCTACACTAAAAAATGGCCATTCATGAAGTAAATAAAAACAACATATTTGAACATATAAATTAATGATGATAGAGGCATAATCATATCAGTCAGAAAAGGAAAGGACCACAGAAAAAATACCGCTCTTAATTTCAGATTTACTTGAATTTCTTGACACCCCGAGGACAGAATAGTAATCCTGCATATTGGCACACAATAGATAATAAGTCAATATATTGAATGTTCATGAGAGTTGTATAATTTAAGGAGGAATGCTTTCATAGGGCACAATTGTATAGAAAAACCCAAGGAAATCATTGTTGCTTAGAAATGCATGAGTAACTAAAACTTACTGCATCTGCTCTAACTATCAACCTTGATCCCCTGCAACGATGCAAAGTTTGCGATGAACCTATGTCAAATGCTGCGTGCAAGGAATCTCGAGAAAAGAAGCTTGAACTTGGGGCACCCATGAATCGTATCCTGCTTGTAACACTGCAAGGAAATTGACTTAATTGAATTACACTCTCTAGCGCAATGAACTATGCTGAAAAAAATCATGTGTACCCATTGAATAAGCCATGGCCGGAGATTAATATTCAATGACATGTAGGATAGAAACCAGCCCCAAGATTCTGAGAATCTGAGCCTATATCCAAACAATAAAACTAATATGGCTGACAGCACTGTAAAAAATCACATTTTAAACCCAGCTCATGGTTATATTATATCCCATGGATATTGTGATAGATAAAACTATATTGAAAGTAATATAGCACCTTTCTATTTGCAAGAGCAACAAGCCAACAACATTAGTCAAGAAATATTTAATTATAGGACTAACTTGTGCCTGGATGATGCAATCTTCCCCATCCCAGTCGATCCCGCGAAATGCTGAGGACGAATTCCCCATTGAGTAGCTGATGTAGTACCAAAAGGTGCAATGGCCATCCTATATATTTTCAGCAACACAATATCCCAATAAATATAAAATTTCTTGATGAAATTCTGCTAGCTGCAAAAAAATAAAATAAAATAGAATAATAAAATAAAGCAGCAAAAAGCACTTTGTTGATGCTAATTGCTAAGCGAACCTGATAATGAGTAACGAATCACAAGCAAGTCAAATTCAATATACCAGAAAGAAACCAAAAGAATGAGGAAAAACATATACTGTAAACAACACTTGAAATTTCACATGCACAGATAAACGGCACAAGGAATGAAGAAGAAGGAATTAGAGGCTTATATATACGTTTGTGTGTTGGTAAACAATTAAAACAAGTAGCAGAACCGACGATACTCCAATCTACAATGAACGAGTGAATAAAAACATGTTTATGTCATAATTCTTCGACAGGACAACAATGGAATAGAAAGAGAAACCTGTTGGCGCTGCTGTTATGCTACGCTGTGCCTAGTTTTAGCGGAGAGAAAGGGATAGTGTTGTTGTGTGTGCGGGAACGAGTGGGGGTGGGAATTGGAGGATGAGGAAACAGTGTTGTTGTGTTGGAAATGGAGCACTCTAATTGCTTTGCTTATACTTATTGGATGACAAATAACCTGGTGGTCGAGTTTTCTTTTACCTTTTTGTTTCGTTTAGCACCAACGTTGGCCTCTCTACTTCGCTCCTTCTAGAACCCTAATGCCATTTTTTGGGTTGGATTCATTTGAAATGCTAAACTACATTTTTGTGTTTGTCAATGAAGTTTTTATATTAAAAATATAAGTTGTTGTATACATTTTTATATTATAAATTTTAATTTTAAAAAATAATTTTTATATGTCATTTTTTATATAGTTGCATATTTCAATTATTTATGATATATTTCTTATAACTTTTTACGTAAAAACAAATCAATATTTAATTAAAGAAAAAATTTAATTTTCATAATTATTTTAATCAACATTCAAATTTATTTAATTCATTTTTTCTATTGTAAATTTGAGTTTTTATTTTTAAAAATAAGACAACTTTTACATGTATTCTTTCCATATAGTCATGCATTTTCTTATTTTGTAATGTATACATTGTAAGTTTACATATTAAATCAAAATAATATTTAATTGACGAAGATTTCTGGTTTTTTTAATTATTTTAATTAATATTTAAATTTTTAATTAATCTTAAATATAATAATTGTTAATTATCATTAAAATAAAATTTCATTAATTATTGTTAAAAACCTTAATTAACTTAATAGTTTCAAACACCAAGGTTCCACATGAAGTAGGTTACTAGGCGCCCGCAAAGAACTCTATTACACTTAAATGTTGATGGTAGTGTCTTGAGGAACCCTGGACAAATGGGTTTTGGTGACTTAGTGAGAGATCACTCAAGGACCTTCTTACAAGGCTTTTTTGGTAGTGTTGGGATATCCATCATCCTTCATCTAGGGGTTATGACACTACTCTATGGGTTACAGATACGTTGGGACATGCGTTATCAGAAGGTGAGGTGCTTTTTGGACTTGTTGCACACATTACAGATAGCTTAGGAGGATCTAGATATTTGCCATCAATATAGCAATGAAATAGCCACCGTCAAAGACTATTTGGACCCGCGATTAAAAGTGTCAGCTAGTACATACTTTGCAAGAATGAAACTACTATGTTAATTGTCTAGCCAAGATGAGAGTTAGATGTAACTCCAATTTGGTGACTTTGGATACAACCCCACTTCTCTAGGGATGGCCCCTTTATTGCTTGCAGATGCAATGGGTATCGTATTCTTATTTGGGTTTATTTGATAGTGACTATCACAGTTATAGTAATAGGGTGACATTAGGAGAAATGGAGACAATGATGACAATTTTGGTGACAATGATGATTAATAGGAGCGGTTATGATGGTAGCAATAAAAGCAAATGGTAATTATGGTTGTGGTAATGATGATAGCAACAACAATTATGATCATAGCGATGACATTGATGGTTGGCTAGCAATGTTAACAATAGTAATAGTGGTGGTAAATGGTCATGGCAACAATGATGATAGTGACAACAAAAATTAATAGTGGTGACAACAATGATAATAACGATAAAAACTTTGGTTGCCTAACAATGATAATGACAATAATGAGGGATAAGGAAGTGGAGATGACGATCGCAATAATGACCAATAATGATATCATGGTAGAGACAACGATGACAATAGTGGTAACCAATGGTGGTGGTGGTTGTAATGGTAGCTATGACGACAACATAAAGAGTTGTAGTTAGTGGTAATGATTATGGTAATTGATTAGTATTGACAACAATAATTATAGATAATAATAATGATAGTACTTTAAAGTTAGATTAGAAATTAATTCAATCTCGTTTTAACAAAACACGTATTAATTAAAAGTTTACATTTTAAAATAGAAAAACTAAAAACTTGCAACTAGGGGACTTAAATTAATAGTTTTGTTAACATAATTTTGAAGGTTGATTTTAAGCAATCAAAAATAGAATATTTTTATTGAGAAATGTAAAACACAAGAAAAGGGGTTGAATTATGTTATTAAAAAATTTCACAAAAACCTTTTCAAGAACGTTAAGTTTGAAATGTTAAACAAAAAGTTTTTTAAAAGATTTTTTAAAGAAAGATTAAGGAAAAACGTAACCCAGAGAAACAAAAGGAGTTTAACTGGTTTGTCTTATTCCAGAGACTACGTCCAGCTCTTGGCAAAATACCAAGTCCCACTAATTAAAACAAGATACAAGTATTCTTTTATCCAAGCCTCTTCAGGCTCAACCCCAGTAATCTTTAACTTGTCTCTCCAAGCAAAAACTCAAGTATTCTTTGAATCAAAACCTCTTTAGGCTTCTACCAATTTCTTAGTAAAATGGTTGAGTGCAAGTTGTCACGCTTAAGCTATTGTCTTAACAGACGAATGTATAGTGAAGCTCAGGGAAGTGTTTACAAGTAAAGAATTCAGATATTACAGATTAAGAGAAAGTTTTTCAAAAGTTCCATGCATTATCTATCTATTTGAAACTAAGGTCTTTTTTTCTATTTATAGGATTCTCCCAAAAGGGTTTGTTGTGAGTGCTACAGGAGACATCCTTCGTCTAGTGTTGTAAAAGCAAACAAGAGTCGTTGAAGCATTAAATGCAGCATTTAATATCTTTCACCAACCAATCACTCTGATAAGTTAAAATAATCTACTTATCTAGCCTTTCTCGTACTCAATATTGTTGCAGTGGACATATTTGCTTTATGTACTGACATCTACACACAAATTTCGTCTTTTATGCGTAAAGTGAGATCTTATCCAGGATAGGTATATAGACGTCGTTTCTTTCAAGGTGGTTTTCTCTTTTTCAACAAAAGAACTCAGATTAACAAAGCATCATCTGAAGGAGTTAGTTATTGAATCTTCTAAGAAAAAGAAAAGAATGTGTGGACAGACGACAGCGAAGACGTGCAGTATTAATGAGTAATCAGATGATTGTTCAAAAAGACTGTTTGTGACTTTGTTATTATCAAAATAAAGTGAGGGTCATAAGATCATCCTTTGTCTTAACAAGAAAGAAGATATTTTATTTGCATTGTAATTAATATTTTTTTTCATTTTTAATTATTTAAAGTCTTTTTTAAAGACTAGTACTAATAAAATCTTTTTAACTAAATAAAGCAAAAAATTAGACCAAATTATTGTAAATTTAGGAATTTGTTTATGTAAACTTATTTTAAAATAAAACATTACAATTTTTAAGAGGACTTAACAAAAATAATTGTTTTCACACATACAACAAGTAACAAATTACAAACTCGTAATTTGCAAAGTTGCAAAAAATCCCAAAAAGTCAAGAGAAGAATAGTGGTAAATGTTCTTAGGCATGGCAACGGGATAGAGGGCGGGGGTGGGGGCGAGTTTTTTGTTCCCCGCCCTCGATACCTGATAGGGATCAATTTTGATACTTCATCCCCACCCTGACAAGGGTTAGGTTTTTTCCACCACACCCCGTGCCCGATGTCCCTTTATTTTTTGGCAAATTACATTAAAAATGTAATTTTAGATAAAATGTTTTAATTCTAAAAAAAATTATCTAAAATATTTTAGATACTTTTGTAAAAATCACTAATTTTCTTGCACATAATATTTTAATTCTGTAAAATATTTCTTTTTTACTTGGGATGGGTTCGGGGGCAGAGGTAGGGTGGGTATCAATATCCCCGTCCCATCCTCGACTTTGACACCCGAAAAAAACCTAATCCCAACCCTAGTCAAAGTGAGAA
The DNA here is from genome assembly GCA_004329165.1 of Spatholobus suberectus. NCBI lineage: Eukaryota > Viridiplantae > Streptophyta > Magnoliopsida > Fabales > Fabaceae > Spatholobus > Spatholobus suberectus. Next base: position 54,317,934 of record CM014737.1, on the reverse strand, counting down.
AAACTTGTCAAAGTCGGGTTGAGATCAGACGAGTACCCACAGGGTTGGGTATATTTGCCATATGTAAATGTTCCTCAGTCATCATATATTGAACAGAAGCAAAAGCTTCAATAACGATCGAACGATAATAAAAAGTCATAGGAGATCTCGTTGCTACCTGGACTAAAAAACAAGTAAATGTAATTCCTCCTAAACAATAAAACATATTCACATGAGGGGGAATGTATCTACTGGTTATATCATTTGCAATCGCTTGAATTTCAAGATGTTCTTCAAACCAATCATAGACTTTATTAAGATAGGTAAACCAATGGATTGAGACGTTATTTTGTAAGTACACAGTTTTATTGAATAAATTCACTATTTCTTTATTTTTTTGATTGCCTTCCTCTTGTAACTCTGCAGCAAACTCATTATTTACTTCAATAGGTGAGGAATTTACTTGAATTGTTATATATATTATTATATATTTTACTAAATCAAGAGTAACCAAAACCGACCTTAGCTCAGTTGGTAGAGCGGAGGACTGTAGTGGGCGTACCTAGCTGTTATCCTTAGGTCGCTGGTTCGAATCCGGCAGGTCGGATTTTATTTATTTTGACTTTTAACAAAACAAGTTTATCGTGTTTATATATTTCACACTGTTAAGTAACACAGCCATAATATATAAAACTACTTTTTAACGACTACTAAACAAAGTGGTATATTTCATCTGGGAGACAAGCACATTACACGCTCAACATTCGCAATACACACAACTGCAATAAAGGCAGTATGACTCACAGCTGTTGGATAAAATAATCGAGAAACATACATATCCACAATGCTGAAAAGTTTTTGTTTCTCAGGGTCAACATGTCTGGCCCACCTTGTGACCGTTGCTGTTGTTTTGTTGCTTAGACGGAGTTAAGGGATCAATGAGGAAGGATTTTAAGTTCTTGTACAGCTCATTGGGCTTCTCTACATTGATTGCATGCCCTGCGTTCTTAATGACCACAAGTTGTGCCTTCTCTCCTACATGCCTTGCACAGCAGCAAAAATAATAAAATTCAAAAATTCATAACAATAAAAGTAAATGCAGAACACATAAACAGAGGGGACAAAAACAACAAAGCTGAAAAAGGAATTGCTCTAGTTATCTCAAAGTTTAACTTGTACATAATTATAGGCCAAATGTAGAGAGGTGTTTGGAAGATAAAATCAATAATGAACTTCAATTTCTAAAAATTTACCGCTTCAGTCTGTGAGCTAACTCCAGTGGGAATACCAGGTCCCGCTCTCCCCAGATAATTTGCGTAGGCTGTATCATGGAGAAGTTACAATGCGAGAGTGTAAATGTGGCCAAATTAACTCAAAATATAAAGGGAGGAGCAAATTAAAAGAGAACCTGGGTTATCTTAGGAAGATTAGACAGTTTTCTATCCTTATGCAATGCTTGGATTAGTTCTTTCCTCTCCTGGCGGTACTCCGTACACATCACCTGCATGTAAATACATCCGGTTTCAGAGAGTTACTTTCGGTAAAAGGGCAACCCCATGTTTGTGATATTCACATCAAGGGTAGACTATACAATGAGACAATAGCTAAGCAGTCACAGTTATCTTCAGTTAAGAAGAAATTAAAACTGGGAAAATGATGAACTTGCTCGGATCCAATTGTTACAGATTTAAGCATTTCTCAACTAACTAGTAGATTGACGTTGCAAATCATCAATTTGACATTCAATCATTCACGAAAAAAATTAGTCTGAAAATAACTGTACTGCCCTGCAGCATTCGGATAAAGAAACAACAAATCCACATAGTTGCTTCATCTGAATATGCTCATTCGTATTGTCTTCCTCCACCATTTCTTCTTTTTTATTCTACATAAAGGGTGGCTTAAGCAGCGTGTGCTGGTGAAATCTAAGACACGGAAAATATGTAGATATCAATTACATATATATATTAGACCTTCTGCTTTTTCTGAAATTATGACCCCAAAAATGCTGCGAAGGGACATAAAATGCATAAAATATGTTTCAATGTAAAATTTACAAGTTAAAATTAATTTATACCCACGTATCAATTACGTTCGCTCGATTAAAATCAATTATGTAAATTCATGGATCAAGGAAAAATAATTAAAAAACCAAATTTGTCCAATAAGACCAGGGGTCTTAAACTCCGGCTGCTACAGTACTATTTGATTCCTTAACCGGTGGGCACCAGTTAGCAAAATCCTTTCACAATTATCACCCACACAAGTATTTAGTTATGAATTTCTAACGTCCCAGGTAATGTCTTACTACAACAGTCCATTATTCCTGAGGTGGATGAATTTCTTGCCTGTTAGATCACTCAAAAATCAAAATCATATTAAAATATCAACTAATATAATTTTGGGTAAATATTCCCATATTTAATTATTCTGAATCTAATAAAATTGATTTTGAATGAAAACAACTTTAATGTTTAATGAAAAATTTTATATCAAAATTTATTATTAACTTATTTTTAGAATAAAAATATTTAAACATAGTTTATAAAATTAATTTTGATCAAAGTTAATTTTATAAAACCAAATTCATTCAAAATTAATTTGGCAAATGTAGGTACAACAAAACACACTTCAGAGGCCATATACAGTAGTTATATACAGCAAGTAGTAACCGACTCAACCTTTTAAATAAATAGGTTTAATTACATCTTTTGTTCCTATAATTACACAAACTTTATTTTTTTTTCTTATAGTTTAAATTAAATATGTTTTTGATATTCCAAAAATTGACTTATTTTGGTTTTAGTTTTCAAAATTTTTTTTTCTTAAATAAAGTTCTTCAAATATTAAAAATATCATAATTAGATCCGTGTATTAAATTCTGTTTAATCTTTCTGTTAAATGATAGTCATATCAGCATCACAATCACTATTAATTTGCTAATGTAGCCATCTATGTCAACTGTTATGTCTAGGTAAGATTAATAACATATTATTTGAGTAGAATTATTACATGTTTAATTCTAAACTATATATTTTTTAACCTAAAACAAAAGTAATTACATGATTTTTTATTAAAAATTATCATTAGACACTTCAGGTAATAAAATACTTTACTTGGAAGTTGATGTAGTTATCATTTAACAGAAAAGTTAAGGAGAGTTTAACACATAGATCTAATTAGGGTATTTTTAATATTTGAGGAACTTTATTCAAGAATTTTTTTTCTGAGAATTAAAATTAAGACATGTCAATTTTTGGAGGACTAAAAACATATTTAACCCTAATTTCTTTTAATTCCTATACATATACTTTCAATACTGATTTGGATCCTATCGTTTTAAACCGCCACAAATTAAATAAAATATGCTAAAAAATGTCAATTTGTGGCCCTTTTTCACTGCCAAATTTCATTTTGAAACAATTTTCTTTTATGGAGTTAAGACACACTTGACAACAAAGACTAAATTGATATCGAAAATATACGTATAAGAATTAAAAAGGATTGTTTTCAATTATAAAGACCAAAAGATAAAATTATAGAAAACAAAAAATAATTAAACCAAATAAATACATCTGTTTTATGAGACAAAAACCACTTACTTGAATGAAATCTTTGAGAAAACAAGTTGGCACGAATTTGATAGGCTTCACGAAGGTAAGCTGCAGCAGTTGCCTAACCTTTTGCGGCGTCTGCGGCAGCAAAACACTCACAGCCTCGTCAGCGCTTTTCACTCGAAACATTCCCTCGTCCATGTCCCTGTCTTCCAAGCACACACCCGCACAACACAGCACCACCTTCTCCACACTCTCGGGGAACATCGCCGCCATGCCGTACGCGACAAAGCCACCGTAGCTCAGGCCGACCACGCTGGTTCTGCGGACCCCGTGCGCCTCCAGCAGGGCCATGACGCACTGGGCCTGGAACCCCTCGGACCTCTCGGGTCGGGTCGTGCGGGAGTCCCCGAAGAAGAGCAGGTCGGGGACGTACACGTTGAAGTGGCGCGTGAGCGAGGACACGAAGCGGTTCCACTGCCACATGGCGTTCGCTCCGATGCCGTGCAGGAGGAGAAGCGAAGGGGTGGAGTGGTCGTGGGCCTTGGGGGCCCAACAATGCATGACGGTGCCGTCGCCCAGATCGGTCGTTGTTGATTTGAGGCCGGCCCGAGAGAAGGAATACCGGAAGTACCGGTCACGCCACGCGGTGAAACTCAAGCACCTGCTACCCATTTTGTAACTGTTGTTGGACTTGAAGTGGAGCAAATAGTTTGTGAAAACTAAGGAAGGGATTAGAGGTTGATGAGGCACAGCAAATGGGAAATGATAGGTCTCTGCTGAAGAGAGAGCAACTAGTGGAGGTTATGGATTGGATACAGAGTTGTGTTGTTGTTTCAGAGTCGAAGATTGAAATGGAAGAGAAAGAGTTCACTCATGAGTGTGTGTGGCTTTTCAACCTCATTTGACTAACTTGTAACCTTTTTGATTAATTAAATTAAAGTATTTAATAGATAAATTTATTTTATTAATTTATGACTTATAAATGTGTACTTTATTTTTTTTATTTTTTTTTAGTATACTTCCTTTTTATTTCTCTTTTTCTTAATTACTTTTGCATTATTTTCTTTGATTATTTTAATATACTTCCTTATTATTTTAATTTTTAACTAAAATATATGATTTTTACAAAAAAAAAAGTTAGTAATAATTTAAAATTAATAAAAAATATAATTATAATTACTTAAAATATATTTAAAATTATAATTACTTAAATATAAACAATGTGAAAAAAATTCAAAAGATTTTTTTTGGTAACAAAAAATGCAAAAGATGTTAAAATATATATAATAATCTAACTGTATATTATTTTGTTTTATGTTGCTTCTTTTTTAAATATTAAAATAAAAAAAAGTTTTAATACATTTTTCTTTTTTTTTCTATTTTAATTTTTAAGCTAGAAAAGCATAAAAAGTAATATAAATGTTATTGTCCAAAAAATAAAATATTTTACCTACGTAATTTTTTTTAAGAGTTTAATGGTCATGTATTGACAGTGTAAAATAGTTTTACATTGTCATCTAATCACAAACCATCATTTATTATAAGTTTGTTGACTTTTATAATAAATACTTTAAAAATCATATTAATGGTGATTTTTAATTAGATGACAGTATAAAACTTTTTACACTGATAGTATATGACCATTAAACTCTTTTTTTTAATACAGTTAGGAAGTGTTATAAAACAAACGGAACATGAGATGGCTTGTAATTTTTTTTACCTAACTTGACGAGTGTTTCGTTGGTATTCGTATTGTTCATCTTGAATCAAAAGAAAAAGAGATAAATGCTTTAGTAAGGTAGTTTCTTTTTTTATGGTTTGATAATATTTAGACTAGTTTGCATGTATTTTTATATGAATTTACCTCTTTTATATTGATTTTTTTTTTTTGTGTTTATGTACAAAGACAATAACAAAGTTTGAATTTAGGTTCTTATATAAACTACTCAAACCCACCACCATTAGACCAACTCTAATAGATATCTTTATATATCGATTAATAGTATGTTTGTAATAAAATTAGAATATATATATTTTTTTAGAAAATGATACATATAAAGTTTTTTTTAGGATAAATACTATATAAAGGTTGCTTTTAAGGTAACCTTAACTCAACATTTATATGTGGTTTCAAATTACTTGACTAATAACATTCAATCAACAAAATTGAGTTTGGTGAAGCAACTACTTTTCTATAATATAGTGAACTAATATTTAAATTCTTTAAATATGTTTATGTTTAATATTTAATAGTGCATCGAATATAATTGTCTTTAAAAAAAATACTTACGAGAAACAAAAAAATTGCTCATGTTGAATTCCAAATAATCATAAATAAAAGAAAAGGTTTTTGGCATGTATTTAATGGCGGAACTTAAATAAAAATCTTTGAGGAGCCATAAATCTTATAAACAGTATTTCTTTTCTTTTCTTTTTACGTGAGAGGAAAAAAACTAAGGTGGTATTTGATATAAGAAATGTTTTGACATTTCTAAAAAGGTAATGTGGAAATTAGAGTTTCTCACATTTAGTAAAGTGAATAAAAATATTTTCTTGGTATAAAAGATTATTTAAAATAATTTATGAATAAGTAGAAGTAAAACTTTCTAACCTTCATAGGTGAAAATAATTTTCTTTTACAGTTATTGACTATAAATATATTATTCCCAAGTACGTTGAATAATAATTAAATATATTTTTTAAAAATTCTTAAGAATCTTATTCTTGATAATCTCATTCATAAGAAAATGGTTTGGTTAGGAATGAAAAACTTCTTATATCAAACACCTTCTAAAAGAATAAAATTTTTAATAATTATATAAATGTGTATTTATATAAAAAAAATTGAAAAAGTTTGGACTGTCATAACCAAGATTCGCCCCTGCATTATTCACTTTAAATCTATTCACATATCATAATTTTGAGTACTTATTTTGGAGAGAGTGACTCTTCTTCTCTCTATTATCTCAGATAATTAATTCAATTTTTATATTTTCTTTCTTCCTCGTTATATAATGGTATTCACAAACAACTTACAATAATAAGATCGGTTTTTTATATAATAAACTTGTAGGCTTTTCTTATCTTGAACTAAGGCGTCATTTTCTTTTCTTGAATTTTTGTAACAAAAAAAATTACATATAATCATCTAATGATATATTAAAATAATAAAATCCAAAAGTTAAAGTTTCTAGGTAATTATTCTGATAATCAAATTTTTGAATAATTTTAATAATATAAAATCATTTACAGCTATAATGTATTAAATTAAATTTATATAATAGATCCCATCGTTTTCACAAATTCATATTTCAAAAAAAAAAGAACAAGTTAGATATGTCCTTTTCAGTTACAAAAATTTAATAAAAAGTAATGCCTGGGATGTTAAAATTGTATTAAAAAATTTAAATACTATTTAAATTAAATACTTTAACATGCCGCATTAATGTAATCGTTCAAAAATACAAGAATCGTTATCGTTATTACATCATTGAAATTTATAAATTAATTAAAATGTCAAATAAAACAATTCTTAAAAGGGGCCACCGGGCAGGAATACTGGGACAGTAGTTTTTTCTTTTGACTTTAGACAAGGGCAAATCTGATTAGTTAAATAAAGTTCTCTTGGAAAAGACTGAAAAAGACAAAATATTGAAGGCCAAGGGACCGCGTGGACAGTTAACACACCTAATCTAATCCAAGGGCTAAAGCCCCCAATGTATGCAGTGTCACTGGATCCGATTTTACTTAAAACAAAAAAGGAAAGGAGGAAAAGTATAACATTTTTTGTGTGTGTGAAAATTAGAGCAACTTTAAACATAGTCACTTAAAAATAAGTAATTAGTACAACAAGATGTAGAAATAAAATTGTTAATGTATAAGAGATAGAGGAATGCTAGTGTTACTTTCTCTAATACTCTCTTTCTAATACTTTTTTTGTTATTAGTTGAAATTTATTGAAAATCACAAGTTTTGGTGAGTTTCATTCTAAATCAGGAGAGAGATTAATTGTATGAGAGATGAAACCTATTAAAATTTGTGATTTTCAATAAATTTCAGTCCATAATAAAAGAAAGTGTTAGAAAGGGTAACGCTAGCATTCCTCATAAGAGAAAAATGAACATCTCTTCCTCTTCTTTTTTTTACTTGTAGATTGTAAGACTCTACTATACTAATTTTGCCTGAATGACGAGAAGATGAGGAAAATTTATTGATTTTATTGGGGGGAAAAACATCTTGCATGCAATTCACACCAATTAGGTAACAACTGACGGTGCGTTCGATACACATTAAGATATAGCACAGGGAGGATAGTATAAGACAAATGCTTAAGTTATATGACAACTTTTTATCCTATACATTGTTTGGTTGATAATGGACAACACAATCAAAATAGTGTGAGATTTATTGCAGTACCCTTCTTAATATTAATTATCTTAATATGACGACGATGGTGGCGGTGGCTAGAGTGGCAACTACGGGGACAGTGATGGCAGTGGCGGAGGTGGTGGCAATGATGATGACAACAATGGTGGAAGCAACGACGGTGGTGGTGGCATTGATGACAACGGTGGTAGTGATGACAGTGGTTATGGCAGAGACAATAGTGGTGGTGGTGGTAGCAATGACAACAATTGGTGGGGTATTTTTGTCTTTTGGGTATTTTTGTACTTTGAACAAAAAGTTGTCCCATGGTTTGTTAAGTAACAAAATCCCTTATTTTGTGTTGTCTGCTAACCGTTGTTTTAAACAAACACAAGATAAATGCTTTTGTGCTATCCAATCCCCTCAAATTTAGTAAACCAAATGAACCTTAACTATTTGTTTGTACATCAGAAGAGATTTACTTAGGGTGTGTTTGGATTATAGTTGCATTCAACTAAATCCACATTGAACTCAATCCACCCCTCACATAGCTCTTTCATTTATGCATTGAAAAGTGTAAAACCTTCGTTCAACGTCATAGTAACAGATTTTCAAACACACACTTAGTGGTGGAGCTTGATATAAAAATTTGAAGAGGTCAAAATAATTAAGATTATAATATAAATTACATGTAATAGTTTTGGTAATATAATTTCTTATAGATAATTTTAAGTATTCAATGATATATTCAAATATTAACTATTTTCTTACTTAATTGTCTTTTATGATATTAAAATATTTTTTCTACTTTATTAATAATATCCCAATATTTTTATGACTTTTATATTTTTTGTCTACTATTGAACAAAAAATAATGAACAAATTATCTGTAATTCTTTTGTGAAAAATTAAGAATATTTGTATGAGAGTATGTAAAAAATTAAATTTTCTATGAATTTTTCAATAAATTTAAATAAATAATCATATTTTTACCCAAATTATGTCAAAATTTGCAGAAAATTTTTGTAGAAACATTTTGCAAGAAAATTATAAAATAGATAGAAAAATCTACATAAAAAATCTATAAGAAAAATCTACAAGTTCAATTCATATTATATAATCTTTTGTATAGCAGAATGAGGATATAAAAGTCCTAAAAAAATAGTTTTAATATAAATTATTGAAATAGCAGAATGTTATAGCCATAAGGATTGATGTTATCAAAAACAAAAGCTTAAAGTTCAATTTTAATATAAATATTTTATAAAAATATTAATAATAAAAAGTGACTAAAAATTGTCTTCTTTATAGACTTTCATTTATTAAAATTTGTAAATTAAAATTCTCTATTTTCTTTCAATGATTTAAAACCATTGATAATTAAATAATAATGTTAAAGAATATTTAAAATATATTTAAAAGAACTTGATAGTATCCACTAAAAATTTAAATAATTATATATATATATATATATATATTTATATATTATAAAAATTTTAGGGGGGGGGAGGTCATGGCCCCCCTCACACTTAACTAAGCTCTGCCATTGCTTTGCTTTGTTGGTTTGGTTGTATAAAGGTTATGGTTCACATATAGGTAGGGACTAAGTATTAGTCTTAGTACAATTCAAGTTATTGTTCAACTTGAAACTTCATGTTGATGGGATATTAATGGATTAACGGAAATGTTAGTTACTTTTGTTCATTGCAATGATGGTTTCATAGGCAAAGGGTAGTGTTGTGGGGTATTGGAGAATTGTTGTTGAGATAGGAGGTGTTTAATTTTTGGTTAGTGAAAGGTGTAGTTAGGGGGTAAACAAGCCCCGTCTCGTCCTAATGACCCAACCTGCCTTGAAGTTGATTTGGACGAGTTTGAGTTTTGAAATTAGACAAAATGTATTTTTAAGGACAAATTCAAGTTATGTTTCAAGTCATCTCAACCCAATTTAATGTCCTGCATTCTTTTAAAAAGTACAACTTTTTTAACAATCGTATATTAATAATAAAACTTTTTTATTTAACATATAATATTTTGTATAACATGATATTATATTTATAATGATATTTTTTTTTTAAATATACATTGTAAAGTATATATTATAAAATATAGCTTAATTTAAGTTTTACTCTTCTTTTATTCTACAATCTAATTATACATATTGTTAATATTGATATATTATGTTAAAAAATCGAGTTGACCCAGTCTCATCTAATTTATTTTGAGTTTTGGTCGAGTTGGGTTTGGGTTTAAATAAATGATCTGGTCAAAATTTCGGCCCAGAAAAAGACAAAGATAAACTCGTCCTAACCTGTCACTTGTTCATAGGTGTAGTCATAGTTGATCTAGGATAGGATTTTACTATCTTCTACTTCCTTATGAGTATACTTGAAAAGGAGAGGGGAAGGGAGCAAACCACCAAAAATGAAAAAGAAAACCAAAGACAAAGAGAAGGAGACTATCGAAAATGGAAATGGAAAGAGAAGGAGAGGGAAATTGCAAAAAAAAAAAGGAAGAGGAAAAAAAAGTGAAGGAGACACGAACTAAAATAAAAATTGAGTATATTTAAATAGACTGAAATAAAAATCGTGTAAGTTGATGTGTCATGGATTGATGACCACGTGACGTGTCATGAGTTGGTGACCACATAATGTGTTGAAGTGAACTTTTGTTAGCCACCTCAATACTTAACAAAATGTTAAGGATAGAGACCAAAATATATAAAAAATCATAGAGACAAAATCAAAAAAAAGTCAAAAAAAGTACTCAAACGAAAAAAATAGATATATTATAGGAACCAAATTAAAACATATTTAAACCCATGTAAATTTAAAGTGAGAAAAAATTATACAAATATTCTTTAGTTACAACAAAATAAAGATGGTCTTATGTCTTTTAGAAAAAAAGCAAAAATTTGAATCTCATTAAAAGAACGTTGGGATATTTTGATTAAATGCAAATAAAAGTTTATTACCTCACTTCTTTTTAGAAGGAAAAAAAAACTGAATTTGTTTTTTTATATAAAAATAACTTCACATATGTTTATGATATTATTTTGACTAGAAGGATATAGGAATTGTCATTCCCATTAAACAGAAACTTGATCTTGCATTCAAAGTACAAGACTTGGGGACTTTCAGTTTTTTTGGGCTTGAAGGTTGCTTGATACCTCATTAGCATCATTTTCTACCAATGAAAATATACATTATTCATTCTTTCTGACTTTAGTTTGTTGGCTACTAAACTTACTCCCACTCGTATGATTATAAATGTTAAGTTTTATTCTTTTAACAATAATCCTTATCCCAATGCATTAACACATAGACGCGAAATAATTGGCGGGTTGTTATATTTGACCACTACAAGGCCATACATCAAATATTTTGTCTAGTAATTAGGCTGTCTCATGACTGCTCCATATGTGTTCTTCGATATTTCAAAGGTTCTCTTGCTCAAGGTTTATTTCTTCCTACATCCTCTACCGTTTAATTGAAGGTTTCAACATTTTTCTCAAAGATTCTCTTGTTTGTTGGCAATTCAAGAAGCATAATATGGTAGTTTGTTCCTCTTCTAAAGCTAGGTTTAGAGCTCTTACTTCCACAATTTGTGAGATCCATAATAGTTCAGTTTTCTACTTCATGATTTGCATGCTCCTGCTATTCTTTTAGCCCTATTATATCATGATAATTAGTCAACTCTCCATATTGTGGGTTGTGGCCAATGCTAGCTTCTATGAATGCATTAAGCATATAGAAACTAATCGTCATATTGTTCATGAAAATCTTTAAAATAGCTTATTTTATTTGCATCCAATTTCTATTTCAACTTAACTTGCTCACATATTGACTAAACCATTTGACCCTGTTAGTCTTTTTTCTCTTTTACTCTCTAAGTTGAGAGTAATCAATATTCACTTTCTAGCTTGTGAGAGGTATTACAAGACAATAATACAATTATTATTGAAAGATAGTTATAATTGATAATTAGAATGTTATAATTAATAAGCTAATTGTTTTGGGGGATACATATATGTTAGTTGTCACATATATAAGGTGGATTTGAGATTCTTATTCTCATAGTTTTTGATAAATTTGTGCTATTTTAGAATAGACAAAACTTAGACACAGTTTCTTGAGTGTTTTTGGTATTGTTCTCCAATTAAAATTGAAGTTTCACCTCGATAATATGCATTGATTTTTAATGCATGCTGATTACCAAAGTGAAACTTTAATTTTGATTGGAAAATAGCACTAAGAGTACCTAAAGAACTGTACCTAAGTTTTTTCCTTTTAGAATTCATATATCCTTACTTAACATGGATATCCTTTTAAATGTAATTAGATTATTAAGGAGTATTGGCCCTGATTGGATAAACTTTTTCATAAGTATTTTTAGAAAAAGAAAATAGAAGAAAAAATCAAATAAACTTCTCTTATAAGTTTAAATTAGCTTATGCATAAGCTAAAATCAATTATTGGTGAAGCTAAATGAGAGAATTTTTACAAATTAATTTATGCATAAACTTATTTTAACTTATAGGAGAAGCTTATTTCATTTTTTTCTTATTTTTTTTTATAAGTGCTTATGGAGAAGTTTATCAAATAGTATTATAATATTGGTTTAGTACTAAGGAGTTGGGAGATATGTTAACTTTTGTTTATAATTGAAATATCTATACCTAATCTTATTTTTTGACCATGGTGTATTACGATTTGTAAAAACAATATTGTACAAAGTCTTTTGTTAATATCTGGAGCATTATGGACACATTCTAACAAATATTCTAAAGTCATGCATCTTAGTAACTCTATTTTTTTTTATACTTTTTCGAGTTCTTAAATGAGTTCTACCTTTTCACATCACTCATATTTACTTTTGTTTATAATTGGGAGATATTTTAACTTTTGTTTATAATTGAAATATCTATACTCAATGTTATTTTTTGACCATGATGTATTAAGATTTGTAAAAATAATATTGCACAGAGACTTATGTTAATATCTGGAGCATTAAAAAATTAAGAAATTAAAGACTCAATTAAAAAAATAGTACAAAAACCTAATTAAAAATTACCTCAAAGTTTAGGGACCTACTCAATAATTTAACCAAAAATTATGACTTAATAAAAAAAATTGTTGATGAAATGTAAAAATATGCGGTCATTTGTGGAACCCATTTATTATAGTTTTTAGATTTGCTAGGTTAGAGAAGTGAGTTGCTTAAATTATAAAAAGTAAATGTGAGTAATGTGAAATGGTGGAACCTATTTGAGAACTCCAAAAAGTAAAACAAAAAAAACAAAAAGTTGTTGAGATGTATGACTTTAGAATATTTGTTAGGGGTTAACTTTTATCTAATTGCTATTTGCGAAGTTAATGCCAGGGATCAAACTAAACAAAATAAAGAGATTAGGACTCACTTAAAAAAAATTAGTACAAGAATCTAATTAAAAATTACCTAAAAGTTTAGGGACCTATTAAATAGTTTAACCTTTAATTTACTAACACTATGTTATCCTAGTAAGTTATTGGGTTTGAGTCTTATGTATATAAAAAAAAAGTGGTTGGAAGAAGAAACCTCATTAAAAGTGGTTAGCCAAGTTTTCCAGCAGAGATTAGTTATAGACAAAACCAGTAAATATTTCATACCTATACTATTATAACAAAAAAATATTTAATTTTTTTTATCAATAATTAAGTTTGCTTCTTTTTGTTTATAAAGTAGGGATTTTTTATGCTTTACCAAGTGGAAACTTAATTTGAAATAATCAAATCATCCATTCATATACTATTTAGAATAAAAAAAATAAAATGTAAAAATAAAGAAAATATATGTGCATTACTAAGAGATAACCTTTGTATAAAAAATATTTATATAATTTGATAAACTTAATTAATTAACAAAAAAATCATGTGATACAAAAAAATTATATAATTATGTAATATAAAATAATATTATATTTATTATTAATTTATTTAATTTATTGTATAAATTATGTCTATGACAATATTCTACTCTGTTTCAATTTAAAGGCCCCAAAGCACATAGTAAGCATTCATCAATAGCTTTGACATTGGGGTTAAGTCAATGCTTAGGTCTTTGTAATTTTTGCCACATATATAAAATAACACGTAAAAATAAAGAAAATATATGTGCATTATTAAGATATAGCTTTTATATACCAATATGTCATTGGTTCGAGTGATACTGAGCTCGAATCTCTTAAGCAAAATCTTAGGTTCGAGTTTTGTGGATAGAAAAAATGTGGTTGGGAAGGAAGACTCCACTAAAGGTGGTTAGTTAGGTTCCTCGATAGATATTAGTCATTGGCAAAACTGATGGATACTTCACATTTATAACATGGTTATAAAAAAATATAGCCTTTGTATAAATATTATATATATAATTTGATAAAATTAATTAATTAATAAAAAATATCAAGTGATACAAAAAAATATATTAATATAAAATAATATTATATTTATTATTAATTTATTGTATAAGTTATGTCTACATGAGTATTCCATCGTGTTTCATTCAGAGGCTCCACAAATCACACAATTCATCGGTGGCTTGATGCCAGGGTCAAGTCAATGCTCAGGTCCCTTAAATTTTAGCCGCATAACAATGTGATAGCAATTGAATATTAAGAGATGCTTTTTGCCCTTTTTATAATTTTTCTTTTTTCTAAAATAAAACAAAGGCAGATCAAGATAAAATAATAAAAATAAGGTTAAACTATTAAGTAAGTTCTTTGACTTTTAATTAATTTTTAATTAGGTTCATGTACTAATTTTTTTTAATTGAGTCATTAATCAAGAAGTATTCTATCCAAGCTAACAAAATATTCATAGCAATTTAACCCCACGGACCAAATTAAAAAAAATTTAAGAGATTAAAGACTCAATTAAAAAAATATTAGTATAAAGACCTAATTAAAAATTACCTAAAAATTTAGGGACATATTCAATAGTTTAACCATTATTTTAATACACGAAACAACAAAATAGTAAAAACATAGCAAATTTTTATGAATTAGATTTTATTTAAATTGATAAAAAATAGTTAAAATTAGGCTAAAATCGATTTTGGTCCCTTATTTATATTTTAGGTTTCAGTTTAGTCCCTTAAGTTTAAAAAATTTCACTTTGATCTCTTATAGTGTATCTGTTAAACCAAATTGGTCTTTCCGTTAGTTTTGGCAATAACAGTATCAATTTTAACTGATGTGGCACCTCTTACAGTTTGTCACATGTCATTAAGTTGACCAAATTAATGTAATAAACTAACAGAATGACTAATTTGGTATAACAAACAAAACTTTAAGGGACGAAAGTAAAATTTTTTAAACATAAGGGACCAAATTGAAATATAAAATATAGATAAGGAACCAAATTCTATTTTAACCTTAAAATTACATAATTAAAATATTAAAATTTTGTAACGTTAAAAGCTATACTAGTTATTGAAAAAGCTTAACAAGCACGTGAAAGCTACATAGGTAAAAATTCCTACGACTCTTATGCTTATGATCCACAAAAATTGCTTAACGGTTAGTTTTGTTTTTTTTTTTTTGGCCCTGCTAACTAGTAGCCTTAGGATATTGATTAAAAAGATGGAGATGCACTTAGATTGACACTATTTGAGTACCCAAAAAAATGAATGACTTGCATTCAAATATCTCTTTCATTATAAATTTTAGAATTAAAAAAATAAAACAATATTTTGAGAGAGAAATAAAAAATATTTATTAGATGATTGGTTAGAGAACCATTAAATATTATATTAGAGTTTACTCTCTCAAATCTTTTTATGTATTATTTCATTCTTATTTTTTAATATTCAAAATTTGAAATTTAAAATTAATTATGCATTTCATCTATAATTTTAAATTAATTATATTAACTATGCATATTTCGTTATATATATGAATATATTTTTTAATATTTTTACTTATTTAAATTTAAAATACTAATATGAATCAAGCTGTCATTATTTAAATAAAACCATATTGAATTTTTTTTTATCAATTCATTCTAGAGGAGAAAAGTAAAAAAAAAAAAAAAACAACTAAATTGAACCATACTTCTCAAGATATTAATTAAAGAATTTAATTAAATGTGCTAACAATGTAATTTTTTTTTACATGGTTATCAAATTACAAATCATCATATAAGGCAACTTATTAATTTTTATAATAATTACCTTAAAAATCATTCATAAATAATTTCTGATTTATTGACATTATAAAATTTTTTATATTGAACAAGCATGAAAATTAAACTCTTAACTAAATCAATAACATTCTTAAAAAAAGAAGAAGAAGAAAAAACAAGTGCAATACTCCAATAAAATCCGAGCAGCGAAGAGAGAGCTGAGAGGAATTACAACACACAGTCACACAACTAAGCATTTATTTTGGTTTCTAAAAAAATATAAATTTAATTTAGTTTCTAAAAAAAAAATGTAACCAAATAATTTCTCAAAATTACAAATATGAAACACTTTGTCTCTTAGCCATTTTTCATTTTTAATAGATAATTAATCCCTAAAGAATTAAATTTGTATTAACTTAATTCTTGAAACAAAAACACTAATAACTCAAAGAGTTTAATTTTTATTTTCTGCATATGTAAAAATCTTTACACTTTCAATAAATTAAAAATTATCTTACGTATGTTTTTTAAAATAGTTGTTACAAAAATAACATTCTTATTGTATATGTCAATCTATAATTAGATAACAATGTAAAAAGTTTTTATGCATGTATTGAAATGAAATTCTAACTCAAATTAATTCTTAAAACTATTAACTGTAATGAATGAAGAATTAAAATGAATTACATTTATAATTTAAAAAATTATTTGATAATTTTTTTAAGAAGTAAATTGAATCGAATATTTTTTTTATGGATCGAACGTAATATTTACTTAAAAAATAGATGAAAAAAAGGGGGGAAAGAAATCAAAGACCAGCCAACGATAGAGATTGGCCGACAATGATTGGTCTTTATTTTCAAAGTACTTCTGCAAAGCTCATTGGATTTGGGATTGATAACAGACGATAGACTTCACCAAATATTAATCTAGTAAAATTCTTATAAAAGATAAAATAAAATCTAGTAATCAAAAGAGGTTAAAATATCATACGATTTCTTTTTTCAGTTATCCTCCTTGTTCCTATAAAAATGAAATTTAAAATAAGTTTGTTGTACATGAGTTTCAGCCTTTGGAACGTCTGTTCTGGCAGCTATGTCCTGTTTATCTCTCAACCTAGCTGCTATCTCTTCTGTTCACTTCCAACCAGCTAAGCCTTTACTCATTTATTTATTTTACCAACAAAAAGTTAAAAAGAAAAAACTGAATTTGACCAGTTCAAATAATCTTTGATTTTTGTCTTGTACATGATCCCACTTCTGTTCTCGATTTTATTTGTTTTTCTCTTTTGTGGTTGACCCCTATCTGTTATTATCTGAGCTTTTTGACAGATGGTTGAAAATACATGGTTGATTATTCAACACTTCTCATATCCACAGGATTGTTATTTTCGTCGTTCTGGCAGTTTGCTTCATTTTTTCTTTTATCTTTATATGACGTTTACCCTTTTTTTTTTTAACTGATTGCAACTTAGTGGGTTGTTTATTCTGTACTACAGAGATGAAGATTTGTGATATGGTACTTGAGCATAATGCACGTTGTGTCACTGGTTGATGTCAGTGGAAAAATGCATTTGGCACTTGTTCTTTTGCTATTAACTAGACTATGCTCTTTTGCGCTGCCTGAGCTTGATTCACAAGGTTCAATCTTCTCTTCTGTTCATCTGGCGGTCAAACTTATTCGATTCTAAGCTATGTAAAATTTAACTGCAGTTTTTATTTCCTTCAATTTCTTTGTCGCTGTCAGGTTCCGGATTTCAACTCAATAGAAAATTGAGATTCATACATATTTAAACTCAATAATATTTTTGTTCTGCCTCTCTAAGAACTTTGACCACGAACTCTGTGATTTTGCTTTGGAGGAAATTGATTGTGTTGCAATTTCTCCTTTTTCTTTTTTTTTTAAATTCTTCATAATCCTTTCTGGCACACTGGGGTGATAGTGTCTGTTTAGTAACAGTGCATGGAAATTAATGAAACTTTGGAATTTGGATCATGTACTTACTTGCACATCGTTACAAGTTGTGTTATTATTGAAACAAGCATGTGATTTAGTATTCCTTGATAACATCCTCTTTAAGTAACCTGTCCCCTGTCTCAATTAGAAGCGAAGGACAGCAAATATAGCTGAGAGCCAACGTAGTGTACTCTATTGTTTTTGGTCGAGGTCTTGTTTAGATGAACTTCTCAATAAGTACTTATAGGAGAAAAAAATAAGAAGGTAAAATAAATTAAGTTTTCTTTATAGGTTAAAATCAACTAATCACCTCAGCTTTTGGAGAAGTTTGATAGGAAAGCTTCTACAAAAGTTAAAGTGCATACGTTAGATTTAACTTATAGAAGAAATTCGATTCATTCTACATTCTTATTTTCTTTTCCTTTAAATACTTATAGAGAAGTTTATTCAAACATCACCTTAGTGTTTGACATATTCTTCTCAAAGTTTAATTTCCAATTCATTTACGAGGAATGCATAGATAAAAATGTTTGTTAACAAAATCTGATAATCTTATCATTTTTTATAAGATTGCTGTAGAAAATGTTATGGATTTGACATATATCTGCCTTTCTACTTTTGTCAAAATTGCTAGTGGAGTTGGACTCTCAGTCTTAAGTCTAACAAATGTTCAATGTTTATGTTCATTTCAGAAGATGCACTGTATGCATTGAAGTTATCATTGAATGCTTCTTCCAAGCAGCTTACAAACTGGAACAAATATCTAGTAACCCCTTGTACTTGGTCCAATGTTGAATGTGACCAGAATAACAACGTTGTTCGAGTGTAAGATATTCTTGTTCTTATTTCTTAATGTAAATCTCCACTGGTTGTTTTCTTTAAAATATGTAATTTGCAGAAGATTTTGACAGCCTCAACCTTCATTTGTACTGAAATATTTTATTCATAATGTATAATTATAGATTTTACTTCATTGCAGTTCACTAGAATTTATGGGATTCACAGGATCGTTGACACCAAGAATAGGAGCTCTAAAAAGTCTTACAACTCTGTAAGTATTTATATATGAAACATCCACAAAACTGCCCCCTCCCCTAGCCCTGTCCCTGGTTTCAGTTCCTAGTCTCATCATTCTTGGTTTGTTTCATTATACTGTTAGAATTCATGAAATCACATGGATACGTTTCTGTTATTTTATATGCTTACTTTGGATTTAAACCTTTTACTGTTGAATATACTATCTTCTATGTATCTGATGAACTGTATTAGACTATTCAATCATTCATTAGGGTTCCTCCTTTCTAATTATTAATTTAAGAAAGTGCATTTGGAAACATGTATATCATCTGTAGTGTGTGTATGGAAATATGTATACTTTGGCTATTTTTCTAAAACCATTTGATGCTCTTTGGTGAATTTTGTGATTTTAAGTCATACTCTCATTCTTCATGAGTTCATTTGTTCATATTTTTCACCTTTTTTCTTTGGTGATGTATGTTACACGTTTATCATGCAGTTCTTTGCAAGGGAATAGCATCACCGGTGACATACCAAAAGAAGTTGGAAACCTTACAAGCTTGGTCAGATTGGATTTGGAAAACAACAAATTAACTGGTGAAATACCATCTTCCCTTGGTAATCTTAAAAAGCTTCAATTCTTGTGAGTATGGTATTCTGTTTCAAAGGTTTTACAGATATATGATGAGTCGAAGCATCTATTTTCCTTGTGCAATGTCTGAAAGTGTCTAATTTTGGTCTTTCAACTAGGACATTGAGTCAAAACAATCTCAATGGGACTATTCCAGAATCACTTGCCCATCTTCCAAGCTTGATCAATGTGTATATAAACTATTCTTTGATACCTTATGTTTTTTTACTTTTAAGTACATTTCATTATCATTTTATATCTTGATGGATTGTTCAAACTTCTCTTTTGCAGTATGCTAGATTCAAATGATCTTAGCGGGCAGATTCCAGAGCAGTTATTAAGCGTTCCTAAGTACAAGTATGTATATTAGATTAAATATTTGAAGCACCTTTTAAAGATAATTTTGTATCCCTGACCAAAGGATTATAGTAAAACACCTGGAAAGTGGATGCAGCATATGTCCTAAAGAACCTAAATATACAACTTCATTAAACAAATACTGTTACATAATCAAATAGTAATCTATGATTCTAATGGTCTTCTCTGGTTCCACTTTTTGATCTTCATTTGAAAGATTTGCAATCATCACATATTCAATTTCTCCAACCTAATTTAGTAATTTGAGTTCCCATAGCCTGACTTCTTTCCATATACCTGATATATAATATTGAATGGCAGACGATTGAAATAGTGATAGTTTTTTGTCACTTCCAAGAAATGTGGTTTTTCGTTGGCAAATGCTAATCAATGTCCTAAGGGCCTTTATTAAGGAAACAACAACAATAGCCTTGTCTCACTAGGTGAGGTCAGTTATATGAATCACACAATACCATTGGGATTGGTAAAAAAACCAAATTCTCAGAGATATTATTCACCATGAGATCCTTCATAATAATTTCTTCCAATGTCCTCTTGGTCTCCCTTTACCCCTTTTCACAGGAGTCAAAGCCATGCAATCTACTTTCTTCACTTTCAGTGGCCTTCTTTGCATATGTCCACAACACATTAACTGATTTTCTTCTTCATAAGTGTCAAACCAATATCTTCTCGTATACAGTTATTCAGTATCTTGTCCTTACTTGTATAGTCACACATTCATCTTAATATTTTCATGTTTATGGAGTCCTTGAATAGAAATAGAACTTTTGAATTTAGGATTCATGTGATGTTGTCCATTGCTTATTTAGATTTTTTATGTTCCACTTTGTTTCACTATGTTCCTTATTGCAGTTTCACTGGAAATAATTTGAATTGTGGTGTGAATTATCATCATCTTTGCACATCTGATAATGCAGATCAAGGTTACTTTTGTTGATCCTGTTTTGTTCTGTAAGGTGTTTTCCTCCGTCCCCCCTCCCCCCCCCACCATATACAGGCAACAAGCTGAAAACTGGTTTTCCTTCACATGGCAGGTTCGTCACATAAACCAGGAATAGGCCTCATAGTTGGAATAGTTACAGGTTTAGTTGTTATTCTTTTTCTTGGGTGCCTACTGTTCTTCTGGTACAAGGGGTGCAAGCGTGAAGTTTTTGTAGATGTTCCAGGTTTGAGTTCCTTTTGTAGTCTGTGCAATTTTTGTAGATTGTTTGAAGTTGCAGCAGTAGGAACTATTGATCTAGTGACACTACCTACACATTCTGTTCCAAGATGATCTAATACTATAAAGTCATGAATTCATATGATATAAGCCATTGTTGCCCATTTCTCCTCATTTTAAATTAATTTTTATGAATGGTATATTACTTAGCTTGTTATGCACCATCTATTTATTGGAAGGATTAAACTTAAATGCAGTACTATAGGTATTGTTGATGCTATTCTCTAATCAAAATTAGGGTTTTATCTCGGTAATATGTGTTGAAATTTAATGAAATCCTTTATTATGTAAATCACCAAGATAAAACTTTAATTTTGATTGGAGAACAGTACCAACAGTACTTATGGTACTACATCTAAGTTTTGTCTTTATTGGAATTGCATTTTTCTTGTTGAAAAAAATACTGATATCCACCACGATGGTCAATAGCGTCTGGCTGCAGTAATATTTTTTTCCATTTTAGAGCATTAGGTTAATTAATGTAGGGATAATACATTCGCAGCTCCCTGAACTTTTGGGTTTTTTTAAACTGGTCTCTAAACTACAAAAATTTATAATTGAGATCTTAATCTCTTTCAATTTTTGTAATCAAGTCTTTGGGGTTAATGTTCATTTACAAACCGTTAACTTTGACAAAATATTCTTTATTCCCTCTTGATCCTAGGTACCTAATTACAAAAATTGGAAAATATTTTGGACTCAATTGAAAATTTTATAGTTTAGGGACCTATTTAAAAAATTTAAAAAGTTCAAGGACCTATGGATGTATTATACCTGAACAAAACTTAGTAATGGTAGACATGCCTTATAATTTGCGCATCTTACAAATTTGCTTCCTGTTGTAGATAATTCAGTTATGTTAGGTAGTTAGTGGGCTTTTAACTAACGACTTGTTACTGTGTACTATAAATAGTGATGCTGTATATGTGGACAACAATGAGAAATAAAAATAAATAAATTTTGTTCAATACCCATATCTCTATCTTGTTCTCTCTCTTTTCTTCTTTGTTTTTATGAGTGTGTTCTAACACTTCCAAAGTTCATCTTTGTCCTAAAACTTAAAAAAACTGCTGGGTCACCCTATACAATAACGCATATACATAGCAAATTATATAGAAAAGATTAACTGACATTCAAGGATGGAGTTGTGTTTTTAACAGAGTTGTCAAAATGGGTCGCTCAGCTCAGACTAGCCCGACAGGCCAAAGTTTGAAAAGCAGGTCGAGCTGGGCTAATTTTCATACAGGCCATGGATTTTTTGGCTTGACTAGCTGGGCCAAATTAACCCATTTTAATTTTTTTGCATAAATTTATATATTTTTTATAAGAAAAAATAAAAAACAAATACCAGGCCAAATAAGCTCAGTAACTTGTTGGCCAACATTTTCATAGCTTGGCCTGGCCTGTTTGGCCCATCGAGCCAGACTAAATTGGTCTTGTTCTTTTCGGGCCTCAAAATAAAGAGCCTAGCCCAACCTTGGCCAAGCCATCGAGTCGGACCAATTTTAACAGCTTTAGTTTTTAGGAGTTAAAACTTTTCTATTTTTTTTATTTTTCTATATGTAATTATTTTAGAAAATATTATTCCCTTCATTTCAAAATAAAAACATTTTAACTCACAAAATTTTAATATTAAATAATTTTTAAGTTTTTTTAACTAGGTCCCTAAATTTTTTAATTTGTGCAATTAGGTCCCTGAGTGTAAGTTAATGGTTTGTAAACGGACCATTAACCACAGGGATCTAATTACTAAAATTGGAAAAGATTAAGGACTCTATTATAAATTTTTATAATTTAGGGATCTATTTAAAAAAACCCCAAAAAGTTCAGGGACTTGAGAATGTATTATCCCATTAACGTAATATTATTTTTATTGATTAGGCGTAGTTCTTCTAATATCATTACACATTAGTATTGCCAATATGTTTTGGTTATGCTTTTCCTTCATTTTGGTATCCTGATAACTTATGGCCCATTGGATCTAATGACCACAAATTAGGATGTACCTCTACCATTCTTTTTAACCTTCCTGTCCACTGAAGGTGGGATATGGTTAAATCTTTATAAGATGACTGGAGAATTTACTGGTTGAATTATCTTGTAATGCTTTTAATTGTGACTAATAGTTGAAATAATGTATAACATTCATTTTATAAAAACAAAAGTATTATGAAAAAGAAGAGAAGTACACCAAGGCAAGGGTAATGTATGCTCAATAGCTGGAAAAAAAAAAAAGGAAACAAGGGAGCTGAAAATTCAGGAAACAAGCAAGCTTCATAGTTTAATATCAATTTTAAAATTAAGATTGTTGTGAACTATTTTGTAGCTTTTTTGAATTTTTCACTTGCTAGCTATCTATCTATTTTAATGTCAAGGAGTGCTAGCAATACACTCTCTAACACATTATTTTGAACACACTATTTTTCATTGGTTGAAATTTATTGAAAATCACAAAAGCTGGAGAGAATCATTAAATATGATGTGAGACCCACACAATTTTGTGACTTTTAATAAATTTCAACCAGTGAGAGAGAATGTGTTTAAAAGAGTGTGTCAAAGAGTGTGATGTTAGCATTTCTCTTTTAATCTCTTTTTCTCTTGTATCTTCAGGTGAAATCGATCGCCGAATTACATTTGGACAAATAAAAAATTTGCCTGGAAAGAACTACAGATAGCTACAGACAACTTCAGTGAGAAAAATATTTTAGGACAGGGAGGCTTTGGAAAGGTTTATAAAGGTATTCTAGCTGATGGAACAAAAGTTGCTGTCAAAAGGTTAACTGATTACGAAAGTCCTGCGGGTGATGTAGCTTTTCAGCGTGAAGTTGAGATGATAAGCGTAGCTGTCCATAGGAACCTGTTACGGCTCATTGGTTTTTGTACTACTCCAACTGAACGCCTCTTAGTTTATCCCTTCATGCAGAACTTAAGTGTTGCCTATCGTCTACGAGGTATTTAGTTACATTGCATATGAGCATTATTGGTCTGCTAATTATTAAAATTAATTTGCTATAAAAGAGAGAGTATAATTAGTAATTATTTTATTTTGTAACCTGGATCGGAAGGGTCATTGATGTAGTTGAATACCGGCATTTATATCTTATTTTGCTTCAGTCATATAAACCATTTTAACATTTCCTAGATATAATTGGGGGCATTAGGTAATCAAAGGTTTAATCTAACATTCAGGACACTTCTGACATTTCCAAACTTTGTCCGAAACTTCAGAGTTCTTGTTATAAGTAGTTATTCTCTTCACAACAAACTTTGGGGAATAGAACAAGAATGTGAGGGATGAATATGATGGCGTGTGTTTTATTACTATTCACTAGAACTTAGTAGAACTGTCATCGTGCAGGCCTGCCCAACTTTAAATATTCAGCTTTGTGCTGTTTTAAAATCCTGAAAGCCTGATGTGACATGGAATTTAACCATGTCTGCATTATGAATCTTGTATCCTTGTCTGGCAGGATTTTAATTTGAGGGTTGCTTGAATCTCAGTATTGTCTTTAAGTTTGCTTTTATAATTTGCCATTTTTTAATGATAACTTGTCTGCTTGAATACTGGTGCAGAACTCAAACCTGGGGAACCCGTTTTAGATTGGCCTACTAGAAAGCGAGTGGCTCTAGGAACAGCCCGTGGCCTAGAATATCTTCACGAGCAATGCAATCCTAGGATTATTCATAGGGATGTGAAGGCAGCTAATATATTACTAGATGGAGATTTTGAAGCAGTTGTTGGTGACTTTGGTTTGGCAAAATTAGTTGATGTTAGAAATACTAATGTGACAACTCAAGTTCGTGGGACAATGGGTCATATAGCTCCAGAGTACTTGTCCACTGGAAAATCTTCAGAAAGGACTGATGTTTTTGGTTATGGGATTACGCTTTTGGAGCTTGCTACAGGTCAACGGGCAATTGACTTTTCACGTTTGGAAGAGGAAGATGACGTGTTATTGCTTGACCATGTGAGACAACCTCATTTTAGTATATCATGTTGTTTCTTACTAGTGTCAACATGCTTGGAACTTGTGCATGCCTCTTGGTGCTTTGATGATGTCTATTTTGGCATTTTATTGACAGGGAGTAAAATTTTGTGATGAGCTACTAGAAATTTGTGTATTATAATTGGAATTTTGCATGCTTATCAAGCTGGGAATAAGTTGGGAGTGTATTTATAATGTTGATAAGCAAAAGGTGAACTACTTTTTGCAAAGAGATATGCTCCTGCCTACATGGTGCTTGTGCTTGTTGTCTTCATAAATTAGCTCTGTATTATTCTGTTTATACTATTGGTTACTGGTTTTACAATATTTTGTGTTTCGTGTAGGTTAAGAAACTGCAACGGGAGAAAAGACTAGATGCTATTGTCGACTGCAACCTTAATAAAAATTACAACATAGAAGAGATTGAAATGATTGTACAAATTGCATTACTCTGCACGCAAGCATCACCCGAGGATCGTCCACCAATGTCAGAAGTTGTAAGAATGCTCGAGGGAGAAGGGCTGGCTGAAAGATGGGAGGAATGGCAGCATGTGGAGGTTTCTACGAGGCAAGATTATGAGAGGCTAAAAAGAAGTTTGAACTGGGGAGAAGATTCGGTTTATAACCAAGATCCCATTGAGTTATCGGGTGGAAGATGAGAAGATACATAAATTTAGACCATTAACATTTGATGTTGTATCACACTATCCCTTCTTAAGAGGTTAATTCGATTAAAAAACAGACATAGGTGTTATTTGTATTCATGTGTAAAAATAGTTAATAATTTTCATATTCTGATAATTATGCTTGTTATGAGATTACTTTTTTAATTTAAATAAGGTTTTATCTTCTTTTCTTTTTTTTTCCTCAGGTATTCTAGGAATTTATTGGAAAAAGAAAATTTTTGCGCAAGTTATGTACTGGCACCACATGAAGTAACTGTAGTGATGGGAAGGGAGGGAAACAACTGGTAATTGATGGAAGAGAAGCACCCCGTGAATTAGCTTTCATCAGTGCAGGCACCCCAATCTATCATTCAATAAGGGAAACAACTCATAAGTGAAGGTCTTCTGCTAAGAGAGAGTTCTCCTGTAGGAATGGGATGCCAATTTGTTGCTGATTTTCAGTTACAGGAATTTGACCATGTTTATGCTTGTATGCGTCTAATGTATCATTAAAATTTATTAGGTAGCTGATTCTCTGCAAGATGATGACGTTAAAAGAATTAGGTGCATGACTCTGCACGAGTCAAATTAAATGAGGTGAAGTCAAAGTATAATAGCATGATAAAAAGTGTACGAAATATGGGATTGTATGCAACAAATACATCTCCATCTTCTTTTTGGTTTTCCTTGGTCTTGGAACCAAACATCAGCGCGAGGCAGATAATTTCATAATACTATACCTCCAAAAGAATTACCATTGTTTCATTTTATGATCCGTTCCACACGAATTAAAATTGTAATTAATATACTCATTTATATTAAAATTATGGGTCTTTTAAGTGCTATAAGTATATCAGTTAAAGAATTAATAAATAAAAAGTTTTTATTGAAAGTCACATTAAGGATGCATTAAAAATTATGATAGAAGTGCATTTATAATACTTTCTTATACAAAAATCCTACTTTCAATTCCTTACCAAGTACCTTAAAGACACTTCTTAACATATTTCTAAAATCATTTTTAACTTCTTAATATGGTCTCCAATATTATTTTCCTCCTATTTATAATAAATATGTAAAATATTTAAGGATAAGGTAAAAATAAAGACATAATTAAAAAATTAAAATTGTCTTCAATTTTTAAATAAATTAAAAAATTTATTTCAAAAGTGTAAATACAAAAGGAAATGAATGGAGTAATAAAATAAAGAAAAGGATTGTCTAATTTCTCGTTAATTACAATTCAACCCATACATAGCATTGATTAGCATAGCGTGCGATGTCTATACTCTATAACTATTGCTTATTAATGCTAGCAAATTAAACATCTTAACATCGTATTCAATTTCTGGGTTAAGCTTAGGCAACTAATATTCCTAGAGTAAACCATCAATTTAGTCCTTAAACTATCAACCTCTCTCCTACTTAATTCCTCAAGTATTGAAAATTAATAAGTAGTACTTAACGTTTTGTTACATCCGTCCCGTTAGTCATTCGCGTTAATCAAACGGTTTTTGGAATGTTAACGAAAAGACTAACGGAACAGATGTAACGTTAATATTATAATTTTCATACTTGAGGAGTTAAGTAGGAGAGAGAGTAATACTTTGAAAACAAATTGATGGTTTACTCAATATTCCTACAACAAACTAGCTAAATACATGTACTTTGCACCTTCTCATTTGTGAGACGTTGTTGCTTGGAACTGGAAGCAACGGCTTTTGCCCACTCTCGGATCTTTGCTTTGATCCCCTCTGCAGCGACGTTAACTAATTCGTTACGCTCGGCCAGAAGGTACAAAGGAGGTTGCTCTGGGTAACGGGGATCCCACTTCTCCAAACTGATGGCACATTTTTTATAATCCATGCCTGCCATGGCCATAGCTTCAATAGACATGTTTCCTGTTGGATCAATAACAGATGCTATGTGTGACTGAATTGCAATTGAGGTAGCTAGCAGCCGCAGGAGCATTTATATACCATAGTGAACGAGGTTGTTCCTGCTTTACTTTTAGGTAACTGAAAATTAATAAGCCAATTCACGGATATTGCATGGCCAATTAAACTTCATTTCTATTATACTACATGTGATTTCTTTCTCTCCCTCACTCTCTCTGCTGAAGTGGGATTGGAGATTGTTGGTTAACTTCGATCAGCACCTACGTCATAATTCATGACGTTCACATCTCTCGATTAATGCCTGCAACGGCATGCAAGAAACATGTTAAAGCCGTGGTCATCACCATTCACCCAATACTCTGCATTGGATCCTAATTTTAAATGTGACGGATATGGAAATAAATGCGGAGGGATGCGAACACGGGAATGGCATGCTCCCCAATTTTGAAATTTTTAGGTGCATTAATCATATATTTAGTCACTACAAATTGCTGTTGAGTTTTTTTTTTTCTTTGTAATATGATATAGGTATGAAACAGGGTCGGTCCTGACATTTTATGGCCTTTAGGCAAAATAATAAATAAGAACTCCTTATGTATAAGTATTTAAAAATATAAACATATATTACATAAAAAATAGACACATAATTTAACTAAAAATGATATGTTTTATCACATTAAACAAATAACATAATTTTAATAAATCTTAAAAAGATGTATCACATTTTGAATTCAATTTACTTATACATTATCATTTATCATCGACAAAATATTATCATCTTAAATTAAATTTTACAAATATTTTTGTTCTTTATTAATATACTAACTTTTAGTTTTATCTAGTATTTTAACCTATGCATTGCACAAGTTAAATATTTATTTTTATATAATTATAATTATAATTCATAATAAATAAATATTTTCAAATATATAAATTATATTTTATATTTATGATAAATAATTTAAATTGTGATATAATGTTGTTTTTAAATTAAAACAAAATAGGTGATCAAGAAAATCAAACATATTAATAACTTTTTGTAGAATGCAAATTTAACCAATCTAACTGTTGAATTTGATGTTCTTATTAATTAGATTAAGTATACAAAATTTCATACAATTTCAAAATTATTTAATAGTTCATCACATCACTTTATTTTAACGTATAATATGATATTAAAATATATGTAAATATTCAATGTAAGATAACATATCTAGAAAAGTCCAAATGATGTAAAATTTGATATACATGATCTTGAAGATAATATCACATAATTCAATGGTTGGATTGGTTAAATTTGCACTATATAAAAAGTTATTGAATATGCAATTTGACTAACTTTGACACCTGGTGTCAACGGATCCTGACACTATATATATATAAAGATAAATGGAGAGTAGTTTGAAATGATTGAGAGAGATATTTTTTGTAATGCTGTAATTTTCTTAATGTATGATTTAGTGGTTTAATAACTAAAAGTGAAAAATTAATATGTGATTATGGTGTTTAAAATAAATAAATAGATTGTTGCTGTTGATCGTTGTTATTGTGTGGTTTTAGTTTTATGTTGTTGACTTGGAATTCCTATTTGAGTTTAGGGAACTGAGAAAAATGTGCTTAAGCCAAATTGAGAGTATTGTTGATATTGGTTTGGGTTGTTGAGAGAAAAACAATTAAGTTAGAACTGTTGTGAGTTTTGGAGAGTGAATAGATGGACCTTGAGCTTTACTGAGCCCAAAGCCAGTATGAGGACCCTGGAGAGTTTTAAGACATAAAAGGGGTGCTGAGCCTTTCCCCTTTCATTCTCTTTCTCTAATCTCTCGAATTCTCTCATTCTTCTGTCTTTCTCTCACTCTCATCTCTCTTTCTCTCAATTTTTCTCTAATCCTTACCGAGATTCTTGAAGTGTGAGACCCAAATCCAGTGAGGAATCTCATTTCTAGATATTGGAGGGCTATTATTGCCTTGCTTTCACAGAGTTTGGCTCAAGGTTCTGCATCTCTCACGTTTTCCCTTCACTAAGCTCGGATTCGGAAGCTCCAAGTGGTAAGGGAAGCTTACTCTTGCTAAATTGGTGATGCATGAACATGATTATGTGTGAATATCACTTTGGGTTGGTCCAAATTCGGATTATATGTTGGTTGTGGTGAGATTTTGAATGAAAATGGGTTTTAGGGGAAAACTCTAAATTTTGATGAGAAATCCATGAGTTGTGTAATGAAATGTTGAATTGGTGGTGTAATCTGTTGTATATAAGCTTGGTTGGGGTAGATTGATGATATTTGAACTCCATTGATTCGAAAAATTGAGTTTGGGTGTTGAAAGTTTGAGTTTTGCTGCAGAAAATCATGTTTTTTTGTAATCTTGTCGCAGATAATCAATTATGGAAGTTGATAATCGATTATCTGGAGCTTCAGGATCAGTTTTCGTGAATTTGGCTTGGCAATAATCGATTATGGACTCTGATAATTGATTATCTGGGTTTCAAAAAAATTTCTTTTGATTTTGGTTCTACAATAATCAATTATGGAAACCTATAATCAATTATCCTTGCTGAAAGATGAAATCTGATGCATTTTTACTAAACGAATATAATCTGTTACTACAGTATATAATTTGTTATTTCAAAACTGAACGTACTATTTAAGATTTCACAGTTTCATTTCAAAACGTGAATTGTTTTGTATATACACATATAAAACGAGTATTATACATTTTCAAAAGCTCTATTGAGAATAATGGAAAGTTGTCCAATTGGGATATGATTTTCTTTAATTTAAAGAAGCGAATTATTTTGAAGGTTTTTTCTGTTCAAATCTCCAGATTTACCTATCTTCTAAATGGTTTTCAAAGAGGGTCTTGGTTTTAAATTATGAATTGGTGGTTGGATATGTCATTGAGGTGGAAGGTTGTTTAGATAGGACCTCCGCTTGTTATGTATGATATTGTTCCTCACAAGGTGGGTTGCTTAGATAGGGCCTTACCTATTGATTATGATTAAAGCTGGTTTGGGGCCAATATGGTGTTGATGGATGTGAGTGGTCATGGGAGGTAGCTGACGATGGACCTCTTTGCCACTAGTTGTATTGATATACATATATATATGCTGTACGTTTATTGGTTGTGGTTGAGTGGTTGATGGTGTGTAGTACATGCATTCATGCATAGTTGGCGACTGAGGTAGCTGACGATGGACCTCATACTGTGGTGCGGGTAGGCACATAAGTTGGATGGTGACCAAAGTTGGAACTCAGATGGGCCTTCAACTTAGTGTTGGATGAGACGTGTGGCAGTTGACGATGGGCCTTCGGGGATGAGTGGATGGGCGACTCTGCAGGAGGCCAAGGTGATGCAGGCCTTGTGTCGCAGTAAGCCACCACCCACATACACTTATCCTGACAAACTACTAAGCTTATCCATAGATCAAAGTTTGGCAATCCCTAAATGGTGCTTAGATAGGCCAGAGTAAGGGGTGAGACCTGGCTAATCGCCCAATATGTTGTAAATCTCTCGAGAGTCTTGTCATCATACATTGACATAGTTGTGGTGGTAGTGATGTAACGTGGAGTCCTGAATTGAGAATTCTTCTTTGTATGAATGTATCTTATATATGTATGTAGATGTTGAGGACTCTGGATATATGATGGTGTGCCATATACTCGTGATTGAATCTTGTGAATTGTTGATGATCTCCATAATTATATGTTATGCCATTGTTTTAGTAAGCTTACCCTTGCCATGTTTTGTTGTTGTTGATTGTTTTGTTGTTGTTGTTGTGCTAATGCGCCTGTGATGATCACATCTTTATGACGTGGGAGCAGATGGCAAGGCTTCCGTGGGTCCGACAACTCATAGCTGAGGATGGAGCCGAGAGCTGAAGATGTTTGGCTTGGGAAAGCCAAGTTTTGTTGTATTAATTATGGTTCAGTTTCATTATATTCTTTTGATGGAATTGTATAGATTGATCAACTATAGGGAGTGAGTTTTGTATTCCGCTTCTCTGATGATGTATATTTTGATATGTTTAATATGAGCTGGTGTTATCCTATTATTGTGTATGACATGATGATGACAGATATACAGATATGCATGTATGGCACCAGGAGAGATAGATGGATCTCTCAGTTGATGTGTATGACCCATATATAGATATGATAGGATTGATTTTATTCACCTGATAGGTGGATGAGGAGCATGTTTAGTAGGGTTGTTTAGTAGCAACAGTTGGTTGTTACATTTTTTGTCTAATTGTGGAGAATGTGTATAAAATATACCTTTCAAGGAAAGAAAGTATTAAAAATCTCTAATTGAGAGAGTGAGGACCATATTATCCAAGTTAGAAGTTTTGAATTAATGTGTCAGAGTAGATTCCTTTATAATTTAAGTTTTTGTTTGTATTTTTTATATTATTGAAAAAACAAAAACTTTAAGTTTATGCATTATTATATATTTACTACATGTTTATTTGTCACAAAGAGCTAGAAATTCATTTAACATGAACTTTTGAATGTAATACATCATAAAAAAATTAACAATTAAGAGAATAGTACTTTATAATCACATGTCACATTTTTATTTAGATACAAAAAAAGACATGATAAGTGACAATAATTTCAATTTATTTATAAAAATAACATAAAATAATATAAAAAAATTATCACACAACTATATAACTTTTTTTTTTTTAATTTTTTGAACTCGTCCCTGCTATGGACCCTGGGCCGTCGCACCTCTAGACTAGGCCCAGGGCCAGTCCTGGTGTGAAGTATCTACCAACTTTTGTTAATTACTAATCTTTATCAGGAACTTGACTAGCTATCTTTGGTAGGATTTTTTCTCCTAATCACATTTTTTCCATTCACAAAATTCAAACTCGAAACCTTACTTAAAGGATTCGAACCTAGTTTCACTTAGACTAATGTAATGTTGGTAAATCACTATTGAGTTTAGTTGATTTTTTATGATTAAAATTTTAAATGATCTTTTTACTTATTGAAAAATTGTGTAAATAACGAAATTATTAATCATTAGGCTTATCTAGTTCTCAATTGGCTATGTTTAGCAAAAATAATTAAAATTTAATTGAAAGTTAAAAAAATATTTTTTAGTTAAAAGTTTTAAACTAAAAGTTGTTTAATTAAATTACAACAATAGAAACGATTGGTAAAATTAATCACTCAAGCTACTGATAAATGTAAAATGATATAAAAGTATATGTTATATGATTTTTATATATATTTTTTATTTTACAGAAAAATATATTTGTATGTAATTATAGTTTTAGATTTTTTTAGTTAATTATGAAATATTTTTTGTTTTAAAATAAAATATTTTATTAAAAATAAAAAATAGTGAAATAATCAAAATAATTTATGTAATATTAAAAAAAATATTATTGAAGTAAATAAGTTATGAGTTCAAACGTTATTTAAACAAGTATTTGAAAAATATATTATAAACTAGTGATATAAATTCGTTTAGCATATAACATATATTTTGATCAAATAAACTTATAATTTAATTATGAGTTATAAACTAATAACTTGCTACACTCATTGTCTAACAAAAATCAAAATATCAGTATAAACATTGCAAATTTATGTTAAGATTTATCAGACTAATTCAATACAGTGATGATATATATCAATTTTTTATTTCATCAGAATTGTATATTGACATGATACATTATATTATTACTGTAAACTCATAATATTTACGCTAATAATTTGATTATTGTGGTTGACAATACTATACTAACAAAGGTAAGATTAACGAGAAATAATTTTTATTTGCATGTATGTTCTTATATTACAGTTACGATTTTTTTTTTAATTTCATGTTATATGACTCTTAGGTAATTTTTAATTTAACTTATTTTAGGTTTTTCTTCTAGTTAAAACACACACACATAGAGTGATATCTAATAAAAAATTACCATGATAAGTTTGTTAATTTTTATAATAATAATTTTAAAAATTATATTTAAGACGATTTTTTATTGGTTGATAATCTAAAAAATTTTACATTGATAATACATAAAAACTCAACTCTTACTCTAGTTTTAAAACTTTTGTTTTTAAATTTAACTTTGAAACTTTTAAATTCGAAAAAGATTAATCAAGTACTACCTTAAACAAAGCTAGTTGTCCCTAGTAAAAAATAACTCTTCATTTTAAATGTTACCTTTTTTTTTTTTAGTTTCGTATAATCTTTATCCATTAAGTAGATAAGAGATTAATCTTCATTTTAAATGATTTGCTCCGGCATCTTCTTCCGTTCTGTTCTATTGCTTTTTCATGAGTATACTGTTCTACTGTTTTTCAACCATTTAATTGAAGAAACTGGAAAGCTGAACTATACAATTACAAAGACAAATAGAGTAAAATGGCTAGAAAGAAAAGGTGTCTTGTTTTTCCTCGCATTTACAAGAACTATTTCTGAAACTCTAAGATTAGTTTTGGCCTCATTGTTTGAAGCAACAGCTGTAGCCCATTCGCGCATCTTCATTTTTATCCACTCCATATCGCTATGCCAATGTCCAAGCTCAAGCTAGTGCTATGGCTTTTGTCAACCTGAGGACTCAAACTTACTAGGTCAGTCTCACGCTTAATTAGTCCGTGCTGGCTGCAGCTGTTTAACTCATATTCTACAGTAAAATGGTGGTCCAACCACCAGTAGATCACTAATTTAAACTATTAGATATATGAATTAAAAAAACTAATAATTAAGATTTGTTGATTTGATTACAATCTCAACCGTTGATATTTATTTATTTATTTAACGATTTAAATTAGTGATCTACCGATGAACCACTTAATTTGATGGTCCATTGTAAAAGCGGCCACTGTTTAAAGCTTTGTTTCAATGCACGAATGAAGATTGATTGTACACTCCATGTAATCGACACCAGCCATTGCAAAAGTTTCAACTGACAATACCCTCAGAAATATAATTAAAGTACCTAGATTGCCTTGTTTAGGCTTAGAGAAAAATGATGACAAATGATTTATTGGGACAAAACATATGGAGGCCTAGGGTACATTATAAATTCCACAATGTTAATTCCTGGTTCCATTTTTGCTACTAAAAGGGAAAGGGTGCACGGGCTCTTCATGTACCCAAAAATTTAAAAGTATTCTTCGTCCTTATTTTAAGGTTCAAATCTCTGACAGAATGGGAGTTTTCGGCAAGGTAGTGGACCAGAGAAATTGTCTTTCTACTAAACTTTGTATAAAAAATTATATAATAAAAATAGAAACTGTATGAAATAAAATAGTTAATGTGAAAGAGATAAAAAAAAATATTAAAAAAAGTTTATGTAAATAATGGAAAAAAGTTACTAATGATCATTATTAGCCTTGTCTCTATTGGTTATATAATTATATTTGGCAAAAATAATTAAAAAAAATTAGCTAAAAGTTGAAAAATTATTTTTTAGTTAAAATTTTTATTGAAAGTGGTTAAATTAACTTACTAAATTAGAAATGTTTAGTAATCACTACTATAAAAACTATTTTTTAAATCAATTAAAAAAAATTAAATCAATTTTTGAACCGATTTAAATACAGACTATATAAAAAATAAGAGATTTGTAAATCAGATTTTGAACTAATTTAAAAAATAATTTTTAACTTGGTTCAAAAATACACCGATTTAAAATTTATGTAATTTTTAGTCACCCACACCCAATCCCCCTTCCATTGGTTGGCCCACACCTTCGTCGCCACCCATTGCTTCCCCCAACCT
Source organism: Spatholobus suberectus (assembly GCA_004329165.1). Taxonomy (NCBI): domain Eukaryota; kingdom Viridiplantae; phylum Streptophyta; class Magnoliopsida; order Fabales; family Fabaceae; genus Spatholobus; species Spatholobus suberectus. The sequence continues at coordinate 54,282,384 of CM014737.1, read as the reverse complement.
CGTTGCCGCCAACCCCTGCCCTTGCCCTTACTCCATCTTCTCCTGCCCCCAAACCTCCTCATTATCCTTCCCCTCAGTCACCGCCCGCCACGCCGACTCAACGGAATTCTTCAAATGTCATTGCTTCAAGCTCTACCATTGCTGTTTTGAAACAAACGAGGTTGTGGACTCGGTGGATGAACACGGAGTGAGGCGAACCTTCCTCTCTGGCACAAATCTCCTTCAAGCAAAAAATCAGATATAGAGAATGAATGCATAACAAACCCAATGAAAAGGGAAAAAAGAAAACATCCCAGTTTCGAAGCTCACATGAAAAAAATTAAGTATTGAAGCCAATTCCCACATGGACCAGAGATTGTAGCACGGCAGCTGTGCCGGCAGGGGCAGCTCCACCAGCGGCGTCGCAATCTTGATGCATTACTGCGGCTATGACAATAGTGGCATCGGCGACTCCTCGCTGTGAGGCTCCTTTCTTTGTGGCCTTTGCCTTGTCGGCTGCGGCGCCTTGTAATGGCGTGTAGCCGTGCGAATGGTGCAGGCGCGGAAGGGCGGTTCCGGGTTTCTCTAGAATGTTCTAGCCAAAGAAATTTATGCGGAGAGCTTGCATCTGCCACAATTAACTCAGTTTCAGAATAAACTGATTTAAAAACATTTTTTTAAATCAGTTAGATAAGCAACTGATTTAAAAAATCAGTTTTTAAATAGTTTGATACAATCGATTTAAATATGTTCTCCAAAATTACCTGATTTGAAATATCTTTTTAAATTGGCTGAAGAAGCAACCGATTTAAAAACTAGATTTTTAAATGGTTTTGATACAACTATTTAAAAAGTTCTTCAAAATTACAATTAAGCCACCACATTTTTGATTTACATCGGTTCATGCAAAACCGATTTAAATTGTTGTTTTAGAAAATGAATTTTGCACCAGTGAATATTAGTCGTTCAACTAGTTTATAAATGTAAAACGATATAAAAGTATTTGTTTCTATGACTTTTTATATATTGTTTATTTTATAAACAAGGATATATTTTTAGGTAATTATAATTTTAGATTTTTTTAATTAATTTTGAATTCGTATCAAATTTTAGTTTAAAGTAAAATATTTTATTAAAAATTAAAATAAATACTGAAATAATTAAAATAAATTATGTCATATTAAAGAAGAATTTGATTCAGATAAATAAACTATAAACTTAAACTTTATTTCAAGTGTATATGTAATAAATAATACTATGTGATATGAAGAGAGATAAAAAGAAATAATAGGTGATGAATGAGTGTTTTATATATAAAGGTGCTATTAAAATTTAATTTCTACTTTCATCTCTATAATTTCTAATATCGTTAAAGGGTACTTATTAAAATCTTAAATAAGATTGCCTTGTGACAAAAAAAAAACTTATATGTGAAAAAATAAAGATGACAATATTCAGCGGGTAGTCAATACAGCTCATCCTTGTTTCTTCTATTTTACGCGCGTCATCTTCTGTTCGTTTGCTTTTCCTGAGTTTACTGTTCTATTGTTTTTCAACCATTTAATTGAAGAAACTGTAACTTTTTACAAGGTAAAAACAACAAAGTTTTCTTGATATATAAAGCTGAATAATAAAAGAATATATGCACGTACGATACAATTACAAAAGAACAAACAGAATAAAATGTCTAGAAAGAATTAAAAGGCGTCTTGTTTTCCTGGCATTAAATGATTATCCAAAATGAGAACTATCTCTGAAACTCTAAGATTAACTTTGGCCTCATTGTTTGAAGCAACCGCTGCGGCCCATTCGCACATCTTCATTTTCACCCACACCATGGCCATGCCAATGTCCAAACTCAAACTATTGCTGTGGCTTTTGTGAACCTGAGGACTCAAACTTGGGTTTGTCTCAGGCTTAGCCCGTGCTGGCTGCAACTGTTTAAAGCTCTGTTGATGTTCCAAGGCACAAATATTGATTGTACAGTCCATGTAATCAACACCAGCCATTGCAAAAGCTTCAACTGACATTTCTATACCCTCAGAAATATAATTAAAGTACCTAGATTGCCTTGTTTAGACTTAGAGAAAACTGACGACAAATGATTTATTGGGACATAACATATGGAGGCCTAGGGTACATTATAAATACCACAATGTTAATACCCGGTTTCTTTTTCGCTGCTAAAAGGTAGAAGGTGCACGGGCTCTTCATGTAACTATAAAGTAGAAAGTACTCTTCGTCGTCCTTATCTGTTTCAGCTTCTAATCTCTGACCGCACGGGCGTTTCCAGCAACGAACATGGACCAGAGAAATTGTCTTTTTACAAAATATATTATCTAAAAATATAAAAGTTTAATGGTCATGACAGTATAAAATAATTTTACACTGTTATCTAATCACAAACTATTATTTATTGTATGTTTGTTGACTTTTATAATAAATATTTTAAAAGTCATATTAATGGTAATTTTTGATTGAACGACAGTATAAAACTTTTTACATTAACAATGCAATATTATTAAACTCAAAATATAAAAAGATAAAAGTAAAAGAGAAAATTAGGATATAAAATACATAATGTGATTGAGAGAGATAGAAATAATAATGTTACAAAAATATTGTGTAAATAATATAACTATGAATATGCATATATATTGGGGTTATGACCAATGGATAAGAACAAAAGGTATCAGTGGGAAAGGTATTATAATTTCCTTATCCAAACAGTTAATGAATCTCATAGTCATAGGCAACAAATGGGATAGATGGCAGCATCTTAAAGAAAATAAACATGCATCGTATTCTAGTGTAATATGACCATGGATACAGGAATATTTATTCGTTCTAAAGAAAACCATTAGGAATTTGACAAATCAATCTAGTTCGTAATGCTTTTGAATTTTGTTTCTCTTAAGCGAAAAGTTTATTTTAGTGAAAAAAATATATAAAAATTAACAGTTAATTAAGATAATTGATATATTAATATGTATCATAAATTATAATGTTGTTAAAATGTATTTTCATAATATTTTGTTCACAATTATAATTTTAATTTTCAAAATATTCCTATCATTATATTTGAGTGCAATTTAAAATGTGGGCTGTATATTACAACATAATCCTTTTGTAGAAGGATACTTGAATAGAATTTGGAAACATTAACTCGGCTGGAAATCTCTGACCGTGCGAATGTTTTCAGAAACAAAAAATGTCGCAGTGTGAACGGTATAATTGGATAATGCATTGTCCACTCATGCCACTCCATTGTCCAAGCAATGGGTTAAACGTGCATTGCATACAAGAATAATAACATAAGCATGTCAAACTATTGACCGTTGGAACTGACTAGTAAGTAGTACGGTTCAACGACGCGACATTATTTTTACTACTTTTTTCACAAACTCTTGTGACTTGCATTGGTAGAGTCCGTAAAAGGTTCACGAAAATAAAATTTGTGCAAGTATTATTATTTTGTAATTTAATATAAAAAGACTATATTTCTTAATAAGGAAAATGAATATGCAAACGACCAATTGATACGGCATTCATCCGTGTAGAACATGACTTGACCAGAGATCTTGACTACAAATGAGGAATTTGATCAATCTATGGTAATATCTTACTAAAGATGATGTAGGCAATTACGAGACGACAGAACCCATTTTGTGGAAAGATTCTTAACTAGAAATCGTAAATTTGATCGGCTAGTGATGCTATTAATCAAGGGAAAGATTCTTGACTGGAAATCGTAAATTTGATCGGCTAGTGATGCTATTAATCAAGGGCAATGTTCCAAAGAAAATTTGGAGGACTAAATGAAATGTCATGTGGAAAGTGGCAATTTGTTGCCGGCAGAAGTTAAGTAAATAACGAAGAACGAGTATATAGATGGCGATTACAATTCTATCCAATATCTGCAAAAAATATCTGTAACTAGGGGTAAGCAAAGGATGGGTTGGAACGGGTATATCTTTGTCCTTAATTATCCAATCCAAATTTTAATCAGGTAATTTGTTTAAATTCAAAATTGACCCAATCAAAACCCGAAATATACAAGACCAGACTGGGTCAACCTGACGTTTTAACATAATTTATCAATATTAACATTATGTATAGTTAAATCGTAAAATAAAAAATATATATAACTTAAATTAAGGTATATTTTACAATATATATTTTTAAAAAACAATACTATTATAAATACAATATCATGTTATGCAAAATATTACTATAGAACACAAAAATAATACAAGAAGGGGATTGAATTGTGTTATAGCAAATTTTCGCAATTCTTTTGTTAATGACGTATTGTCTGAAATAAGATCAAAAAGATTTTCAAAAACATTTTGTAAGACAGACGAAAGCTGAAAGACAAATCAGAAAGCACATCAAATTTATACTGGTTCGTCTCACCTTAGAGACTATGTCCAGTTCTTGGCAACAACTAAGTTTCACTAACTTTTTCAAGTTACAAGTATTTTTTCCACAAGCCTCTTCAGGCTCAACCTAAGTAGTCTTTCACTTTCCTCTCCAAGCAAATACCCAAGTATTCTTTGAATCAAAGCCTCTTCAGGCTTCCACCAATCTCGTTAAGAAAAAGGTTTACGCGTGAGTTACCTCACTGGGTTTAACATCTTAACAGACTGAATATACAATGAAGTACAACAGGAATTTTACAATCTGAAAAAAAATATAAGAGCTTTTTCTTTTCTTAAAGAAGATATGAATTTTTCAGAATCAGCAACGACTATGTCAACCACATCAACTATAGCAATAGCAACTTTCGAAAGAGGTATCTTCTTTTATTTATAGGCTTAAAAAAAATTTGTTGAGTGCTTTGCAGAAAATAGGCCTTCGTTTGATAAAGAGAGTTGTTGGAGCATTAAATGCAGCATTTAATGCTTTTCACCAACTTGTCATATGATAAGATAAAGCAATCTGCTTAACTTTTCTCTTCTTGTACTCAAACTTGTAGCAGTTATCATGTCCACTTTCTCGTTCTGACATACGCATATATATTCCTTCTTTTTCGCTGATTTTCCTCGAGAGTATGTATATAGGCTTTATATGTTTTGAGGAAGCTTATGTTTTGATTGATGTGCAAATCATTGTAGAACGTTGTCATCGTTTGTATAATTTGTTAGTTACAAAATTTATCTAATCAAAAGATAAGACAATATTCATTTTAAAAACATCAGACAATTGCTTGCAAATGAATGATTAGGCGATTATATAGGGATATATATAATTTAACTGTTTGTTATTATCAAAATATTTGAGGGTTATAAATTTATCCTTTATCTTAACAATTACCCATTAAATAAAAAAGTTTTATTATTAATATACAATTGTTTAAAAAAGTTGTACTTTTTCAAAAATGTAGGACACTAAACTAAGTTGAGACGACCTGAAGCATAATCAAATCTGGCCTAAATTAATTAAAATATCTCATATATATAGTTATATATATTATTAATTATTAATTTAATTATTAAAATATACTCTTAACCCTAAGTCCTTTACTCATTTTATTTTGTAATCAACTTTAAGAATTAGAATTTTGGAATAATTATACTAAAGAGAAATGTTAGCAACACACTTTCTGACACACTCTTTTGAACTCACATTCTCTTATTGGTTGAATTTTTTTGAAAATTACAAAATTTTGTAAGTCTTACATCTTATTTAATGACTCTTTCTCTCTCATGATTTTGTACTTTTCAATAAATTTCAATTAATAATAAAGTATGTGTTAGAAAGTGTGTTGCTAATACTCCTCTTATACTAAATAATTATGTTTCTAATGTTAATTGTGTGGTTATGAATGAATGATTTGAGAATTATTTTTCAATTTCGTTGTAGCAAATTTTTAATTAATATTTTTTATTGATTTATTCATTTTACACTTAAGTAAAGTATGGATAGCGGGTGTGAATATAGGTATATAGGTACCCAGCAGGTACAAAAATGAAGATTAAAGTTACTAACTACGCGAGAATGAAGCCAACTGCAAATATTTTTTTAAACATAGGTACGAGAACAAGTATTATATTACTTTACCCATTGTCATCCCTATATACAGATTCACATGTCACTGATGTTGGTATATATGGTGTTACTTTTTAAAGCAAAAAAATCGAGATATTTAATATCTTTTAAATTTTTATGCAACATTACTAATAACTTTGTTGAGAAAAACGAATGTAACGTTAGTTTACTCGATAAGAAACATGGTAATTATAAAAATAAAAAAATTATATGTTAATGTTTTTACTCAAAATATATCAAAATAAAAAAAAATAAACAATTCATGTTGTCTGAAACATGTATATAATTTTCATAAGCATCATCTTAAGATTATACGAGACAATAATTTGAATTCTCTCTGTCTTATGACTTTCTGATACGTGTGTGTGTGTGACAATATAGTCTTTGAGATAAATTCAATCTGTCAGGTACAAAAACGAAAATTCTACTTACATCTCCTGTCAATTCCAAATTGCAATCTGAATACACGACGACATTGTTTAAAATTATAAAATGTGCAATAAATACATCCAACATTTATATTGTTTAAATAAACACTCTCCAATAAATGTCTCTCAGAAAGAACAAATATAAATAGAGAGAAGAAAACATTTAATATTATTGATAACTTCAAAATTGTATTAACTTCAATTTCAACTATCTAGCTTACAATCTAAGCATTTATTGTACTTTCTTGTAAGAAACTTAGAATAATTACCTCCTATTCATTAATTATTACTGGATATCATAATTGCGATTTCTTTCTCTTCTTTTAAAAAAAAATGTATGTGGAGCCTAAAGATGGTTGTTCAAAATAATATTTTGAGTCCGGAGAGAGCTGTGAACAAATACTTGAACAGTGAGAATTAAGAATATTTTGTATCTTTCAATCACTTAAGTGAAAATCCCGGCTATATGTCAAGAACTAAATGTAACCATAAGTTGTAGAGTAAACTAGTATAAACGTTATGTGTTGATCTTATTTTCCTTTACATTTTCTATTTGTTTTTTAAATTATTGAATGAAGGATGTTAAATTGTAAAGTATTTTTTCTAAAAAAACAAAGGTTTTTTTAAAGTTCTTTTCATTATATCATCTTAGTTCTAAGATGTTATTGTTTCGTCCTAAAATTAACATTTCTTTACAATGTCTTTTAAGGATTTTATATATGAAAAAATATTTGATCTGTCAAATTATTTTTAAAGATAACAAAACACAATTCAATTCTCCATTTTATTTAATGACTTGTTATTTTATCATTCCACCAAATGAATATATTACGATATAATTGTTAGCCAAGTAAAATTCATTAATCATATGACATAGGGGAGGGAAATAGGTAGAAAAAAATTGAAATTGAAATTTTGTTTGTTTAGTTGATGAGAAAGAAGAGAATAAAATTAATTTCAACCAATTAGAGAAAATGTGTTAGAAAGAATGTGTTCCTAGCATTTCTCTTAAAAAAAAATAAAATTTCACCTTACTTTTTCTCCAATTTAAATTTTAAAATTCTCTTTCTTATTTTTTCTTCCTTTGTTCAAACAAAATGTAAGTAACGTTATATAACATTATCATAAAAAAAATTATATAACATTCAATTACATTGTAAGAAAGTTTTATAATAAAATTTTTGCCTTATTAATAATTATCAATACCAAACTTAAAAAAAAATAAAAAAATACACATGCTTTGCGATTTTATATCGACTTTCATTCTCTCATCTCTGGTGTCATTTGAACAAGACGGCTTGGTAAGCAAAACTGGCATGTTTGGATACATATTAAAAGATCTTTTAAGAGTTTATTTTTCGGAATAAGCACTTTATTATGTAAAAAGTGGTGTTTGAATATATATTTTTTTAACTTTTGGAAAAGTAAAAACTCTTAGTAGAGCTTATAGTGAAACTAAAATTTTCAACTTCTCAAATAATTATCATTTTGAATAAATACTTAAAAATGTATTATCCAAACACAATATTGGTTTATTTTAAAATATCTTTTCGTAATAAAACTTCTAAATAAATTCTTTTTTTATAAATTCTTTTAGAAAAATTCATCCAAACAAGGCCAAGCCAACTTCTCCTACTTTCATGAGTAGCGTGTTTGCAAACCCGTTGACAACGTACTAAGCTATAATATTAGCCACTTAAAATCACACTCGAAATGTGGTAAATCACATCCAAGAGAGCCAAACACGCGAGAGAAATGTCGCATCCTGGCAATTAATTTTCACGTGGAGAGGCGCCAAACCAGATTGAAACGTTGAATGTAAAACATAAAACTGCATGCATTTTTCCATTTAAAAAATTATCAATGGATATCTTTTGGTAAAAAAACCAAATTAGTATTTAAAAAAAAAATTACTAAAATAATGTAGAAAAAAATATTTAACCAAAATGGGTTGTTTGCAGATGTATAGAAGGCACCAGTGGCATCGACACCATGTGAAAACAAGGAAGACACTGGTTTTACCGACGCCACTTATTCAATCAGCAAAACGACGCAACATTTTATTTCGTAGTAAAAGGCGCTGGTCAAACCAGTGCCTTTTGTGCTGGTCAGACTGATGCATCCTATACTGTTGGCACATAATAATTTTACTTTCGAAAAAATGTACGCTCCGTATTCGCGCACATGCATTGTAATATGAAATAAATTCACAATATTTTTTTTTAATTTCAAATTATGATCTAAATTATAGCTACACATTTATGTAAGTTTAAAACATATATATATATATATATATATATATACACACACACACACACACACACACACATAACGTAAAATATATATATTAAAAATAATATATTTTTAATATATATACATAACTTAAAAACGTATAAATTTATATTTATATAAATATATTAAAATTATTTTTAACCTTAAAAACGTAATACAACTATTTTTGCATTTGTGGAAAAATTTTATCTGATTATTATTTTTGATTTAAACATAATTTTAAACAAAGAAAAAGACATAATTTTTAATAAACTATAGCTATAAATTTACAAATTACATCTTTTTTCTTTGTTTAAAATTATGTTTAAATCAAAAATAATAATCAAATAAAATTTTTCCACAGATGAAAAAATAGTTGTATTACGTTTTTAAGGATAAAAATAATTTTAATATATTTATATAAATATATAAATTTATACGTTTTTAAGTTATGTATATATATTAAAAATATATTATTATATATATATATATATATATATATATATATATATATATATATATATATATATATATATGTTTTAAACTTACATAAATGTGTAGCTATAATTTAGATCATAATTTGAAATTAAAAAAAATGTTGTGAATTTATTTCATATTACAATGCATGTGCGCGGATGCGGAACATACGTTTTTTCGAAAGTAAAATTATCATGTGCCAACAGTACAGGATGCGTCAATCTGACCAACACAGAAGGCGTTGGTTAGACCAGCGCCTTCTACTACAAGACAAAATGTCACGTCGTTTTGCTAATTGAATAAATGGCGCTGGTTCCTTCCTTGTTTTTGCATGGCGCTGGTGCCACCTGCGTCGCACCAGTGCCTTCTATACATTTGCAAACAACTCATTTTGGTAAAATGTTTTTTTTCTACATTATTTTAGTAAATTATTTTTTTAATACTTATTTGGTTTTTTTACCAATATCTTTGAGCAAAATTACGCCTAGAGACATAAAAAAAATAGGAGAGAGAAATATAGATGTAATAGACGATATGATACGATAAAAAAAACATTAAAAAAAAATGAACGATGTCAGTTGAGTATATTTACTATATAAGTGTTCATACATCATTACATTTTCCATTTATAATACTACTCTAAATTTGATAGTTTTTCTTTTTTATTTTAAAAATTAAATTAAGAAAAAAAATTCATGTATGACTATTACAATAAGAAGAATACGTACTATGGAAAGATCCAATAATATTTTTCATCATAATCCCCCTGAAAAAAACAACTTTCATTTAGCTATATGGCCGTTGTAGGCAATGCAGGAGGGTCCAAGAGTACTCCAAACTCTCCAAGGCCAAGCAGAAAACTTTGGTTCCAGGAATGATGATGCAGAATATTTGTTCCTTAATACCCGAATTATTAATATTAATACGGCTACACCTAGAACCCGAATCTCCTGTGCTTATAACACAAGATCATGATTAATGTTACTAGTGCTCTCGCCATTATTTTTATTGACCTCCTGCGTTCTGAGCATATCGTTTCCATAGTTCTATCCAGCTTTTCTTGATGATTGGTGAAGGATACAAGATGCTCTTCCTTGTCATCATATTCCCATGCGTTGTGATTCGGAAGGAATTGGCTGGTAGGAAGGTCATACCCATGGCCCCCCGTTAACCTTGTCGCTCCACTGTTCCCTTCTTCTTCGGCTAGTAAATGGGGGTGGCGGATACTGCTCCAAATCTTTGCGTTCCCACTCTTCAATGTCAATGCCGCATTCCACATCACTTGCGCCTGCCATTGCCAAGGCTTCTAAAGAAACCAACATTTTCAGCGCTATTCGTAGAAAATCAAATTGTTGTTTATTCAGAATGGTTTGTCTCAATTCTAAATTGATGAAAAATGTTCAATTGTTTTGGTCGTACGGTTGTGTTACAAATTGTAGTATATATATATATATATATATATATATAGGAAAACCGTCTCAGATTAAACCGTGTTGGTACTTGGTGAATCACGTGACATGTAAAATGTGACGTCAGCCAAGAGCAATGGTCAAGACAGATGATTGAGTCAGTGATGCAATTGCGAACATAGCTCCTATTCTCAAATTTCCTCTCAAGAATTTTATGAATTGGAGGCGGCCGCCATGAATATCTCGAGCATAGCCTTTTTCCTTTTTTGGGTGGGGGATGATTGAGTCAGTGATGCAATTGCGAACATAGTTCCTATTCTCAAATTTCCTCTCAAGAATTTTATGAATTGGAGGCGGCCGCCATGAATATCTCGAGCATGGCCTTTTTCCTTTTTTTGTGGGGGGGGGGGTGGGTCTATAGCTACATTAGTTATTAACAAGAAGAAAATTGGAATACTGAACATGCAATATGCTTGGTTTGTGGAATGGACTATGCTATTGACACAACATGCAATATTAGTTATAAATCACCCTTTTTAATTGAAATTAAATAAATTATAATATAATTTACCATTTTTAATAGTAATCAAATTAATTATGATTATGATGCAATTTATGATATTATTAAAAAAATTAATTTATATCATAATTAATTCGATTATTATTAAAAATAGTAACTTGTATCATATATTTTTTAAAATTATATCATATCTAATTTGATTGCTATTAAAATAGGTAATTTGCATCATAATTATTTCAATTACTATTAAAAATGGTAACTTATCGTAATTAATTTAATTTCAATTAAAATAGTAATTTATATCATAATGAATTATTTAATTTGATTAACATTAAAAATGGTAACTTACATCATAATTAATATTTCAATTAATTTTTTTAAAAAAATTAACACAACGGAAAAGCATTTCTGTTATTTATTTGAAATTCAATACACAACAGAAATACATTTCTGTTGTACAATACATACAATGGAAATACATTTTCGTTGTATTGAGGTGGCTTCCATACATAATAGAAACGCATTTTTGTGTGTATGGATGATGCATCCCCAACACAACGGAAACGTATTTTTGTTATGTATATTGTATAATGGAAATGTGTTTTCATTAAGGATATTTTTGAAAAAAATAACAAACAAAATATGGGATGGAAAAAGCAAAAAAAAATGGGTGGGAATAGCAGAGCTTGGCTAGTTGTCTTTTCTAGACCTAACGAAAGTTGACCAAAAAATACTTTTTACATTATTCTTTTTTTAGTTTAACTTTTATGTATTAGTAAAGATTTTATACTGTTAATTAATCTAAAATCATTATGAGTATGATTTTTAAAATAATTATTTAAAAAGTAAACAAATTTATTATGCATGACAATTTGTTATTAGATGACAACATAAAAAAATTATATAGTTAGAATATTCTAATTAAATTATTCTTTTTTCTAAGGATTTCACCTTTTATTTTTTATCTGTTATTCTAAAATCATTCTTGTTTGACTTAAAAGCAATTTACAAATCAAGTCAGAAAAATGTTTTTGAAATATGTTAAATTTTCTTCCTAAATCTTAATTTTAAAAGTGATTTATAAATCACTTCTTTTAATTTTCGAAGAGATATTGTGTGCGAGAGAGAGAGATTACAAATCACTTACGTATAACGACACATTCGTCTTTTTCTGAATAATGGTTAATTAATAAAAAAAAAAGATGATAAGAAAGGGAGGAAGGATATGAGCATGCCTCAGTAATATACTGTTTTATTTTCTCCTCGTTAGAAGATAGACGAATTCAATTTGTCTGGAAGCCTCATAACTCTGTTTTTTAAATCCCCTCTTGGAAAAAAGTTACTTTTTATTTAATTACAAGTGACTTTATAAGTTCACGAATGTTGTTTGTTACAACTTACAAGCACGTGTATCTTTTTGGTTTAAGAATACATACGTTATGGATGTAAAATTTAGACTTGCCTATGCAAATTGAACTCAAGATTATTGATTAAGCTGAAATAGCTTCACACTATTTTATCCACATGTTGGTACTAATTTATCCACATGCTCTGTGATAAAAGTACGTGTATCTAAAATTATAGATTTATATATAAAAAATTTCAAAAACAAATTAAAAATATATAATCACTATGTAAAATCTATAACTTACATAATCCAAGGTTCACTTTTTACTATTCATAGCTATATTTTGTAAATCCGTGTTTGTCCTTCTACTATTCAAGGGTTCACATTTTCTTTTTAATCTCCTTTTACTTTCACCTCTTTTCAATGATCTTCACGGATGTAAAAGGACATTTTTAGTAACGTAAATTATGTCATGAAAAACAACTAAAATAAAACACACCATGCAAATTGAATTTTCGATAAAACTAAATTAAATAACTTAATTACCACACTATTAATTATAACAACTAATTGTTTTTTTCATAATTTTTTTAATGGTATTAACTGATATGAACATAAGGAAAACTGAAACATATCGTTTGCATACTTTGATAATAATAATATTAACAGAAAAGGAAAACGAAAAATATTGTACAAGAACAAACTAAGATTATTTTATCTTTGTTAATCAAATTTTTATTTTTATTTAATATCGTGTAGTTGAATGACAAATTTTTAATTCTAATTAAGGTAATAATACATGTAATTATTTATTTTTTATTTTTATTTAGAGTTTAATGGTCATGCACTGACAGTGTAAAGTAGTTTTACACTGTCATTCAATCACAAATCATCATTTATTGTAAGTTTTTTGACTTTTATAATAAATACTTTAAAAGTCATATTAATAGTAATTTTTAATTAAATAACAGTGTAAAACTTTTTACAGTGACACGACCATTAAACTCTTTTATTTAATACCGTGTATTATTTGGCTCTTTTTGTACACTTTGAATGGTGAATTTATATATTTTGTTGTTTAGCATGTGTTATAATTGTTTTGGTTGTTTAACACGTGTTATAGTGTGTTGTTGTGCAACACATTATATTGTACTTGGTAAGTCACTAAATAATAAAGTAAGTTGGTATGTTTTGTCATTTAGTTTGCGGTTGTTGTGGTCTAAAATATATATAGAGAGAGGACACTCTGCAAATCTCCATCTTGAACACGCTCTTCGAAGTCGACGACGAAGAGGATGAACCGCGACCTGAGGAAAATGAAGACCGTCCGCTCTTTCCTCCGGACACTGGCCTCACCAGAATATCATCCATCACGATGTCGTCAACGTCCCCCGTCGCCGGCGTTTGGTACATCGGCGGCGACATGAGCAACGCCATCTAGTTAACTTTTGTAGTTTCCCGTGATTTCAAAAGCAAAAACCATATCGAAGCCAGAACTTCCGTGTTCCACATAAACTTAATTTGCCTTGCCTTGCATGAAATTATCCACACTCTTAAAGTCTAAACAGGAATTTTCGAAAAGACTGCACATTTAACCAAGTACTAAAACCCCACTAAGATTTCATTTAAAACATCTATCTGAGAAACTATCTTAATATTGAGTTCAGTTCGATGAAAATAAGACTGAGAGAGGGAGAATGTAGAAAAAGATAGGGTCCTTGAAGAGGCTACATTCACTGTGGCATAGGTAGAAAGACAGAAAACCAAGTCAATTGAAATGTCAAAACTCCTGGTAGATATGAAGAGCCAGAAGGGAAAGCATACTGAAATTACTGTAATTGTGTCTTTTTTAACTTGAGTAAACCTTGAAATGAAGATCGCTTTTGTACTGTATTCTCGAGTCAGTAGTAAATCTCACTTCATTAAGATTTGCTAAATATATTATTTCAATGGTTTCATTTTCTTCTCAAGTGTATGTTGTGTTTTGGCAGATGAAGCTATTGGAAGCTTGGGGAGGTATTGAAAGGCAGCACTTACAAGTAATTACTGCCATCGAAGAGTATTTGCATTCGGTTGTTTGCAGAGTTCCTCTTTTGGAAGGTGATAAGGTAGGTAACTAAGTACAATATAGAAACATTTACCATTTCAGCAGTGATAGGAAAATTGTATTAACTAAATTCTTGTGCTTATAGATGAACATGCAATCAACATCCATCAAGTCAAATTTAACTACTTTTTCATCTTCAGTATGTTTCTTAACACTGGGCTATTTAGTGCTATTATTATCTATAAGGACTTAATTTGAAATCGAAATATTGCTTCATCAGGAGGTTGATAAGATTACTACAATGCTGTCAGAATTAGCAAAAGTTGTTGCACAAGAGAAACTGCTTTGAGAAGAGTTCTTTGATCTTTTTTAGACCATATGTGTCTTTTTTTTACATGACAAAGAGAAAGTTAAGCTTCCACAGTTCCATTTAAGTATAGGAAAATAAAGCACGTTCAAATTTTGTTAAACTATG
Organism: Spatholobus suberectus; assembly: GCA_004329165.1. Taxonomy (NCBI): domain Eukaryota; kingdom Viridiplantae; phylum Streptophyta; class Magnoliopsida; order Fabales; family Fabaceae; genus Spatholobus; species Spatholobus suberectus. Next base: position 54,267,379 of record CM014737.1, on the reverse strand, counting down.
AAGTCTAGAGCTAAAAATCCTCATTTTAATGCTTGTGATACAAATTCACATTCACAATTAAATTTCATCCTAATTTGTACTCATTGCTTACGTACTATGCTTAAAAATAAAATCCTTTTGGCTTATTTATAGTTAATTTTATCACAATATATTATATTGGCAGCTTCAAGAAAGAGACGCTTCACAACTCAAGAGCTGTCGCCTGCAAGACAAGTATGAGAGATGGTTACATGATTTCTAAGCAATAGCTGCAGTGGAAATATCAATAGATCAAATAGTCTTTGTAATTATTGCAGACAAACAGTGCGTGCATGTATCTTAAATCCACACATTGCAAGTCCGGCATTGGTATCCTTCAGTGTAGTGGTCAAACTCACTAAGTGTTGTGAATGACTAACACCTAAAATTAAGTCTTTTATGCAATTTATATAATGGGATTTAATATAGCCACATCAGAGGTTTCTCATATTTCCTCAGTTTGCAGAATTAACTTTTCAATTGACTCGATTGGTTTAACTGTTCATGCAAATTTCAATGAATTAACAGACACTGTAAAAGTTTAACCATGACCTAGCTTGAGCTCTCCACATAGACTGGACTGCACCTTTGTAAATTGAAAGAAATGTTCACCCACATGACAATTTTATGGCAGAGGGAGGTGAGTACAACTTTCTCTGTTGAATTTGCTAGCATTATCATGCGTGGCCCATGAAAAAAAAATCCAACGAGGCCCATATCTTAAGTTGGTAAAGGCTTAAAAAACACAAAAAACAACACACTCATTTCATGCATTATAATTATTAATATATATAAATATAAATGGCATAATAATGTAAGAAAACGAATTTTATGTATGCACGTAATTTGCGGCTCGAAGAAGGAAAGAAAATGAGAAATCCTCATGTAAAACTGTCAATGAATATGTAACAGGTTTATAAATAAGAAGAATGCCAGATGACATAAAAGATATTACACAAAAAAAACAAGAGAATCTAATGTAATAATATTACAGGTTTATTTTCGCAAAAAGAAAATTATAGGATAATTTTTAATCATCATCATGTTAAATTATTCATATTTAACCAAACCAAAAGGTGAACTACTACGAAATCATTCAAGCTTCATAGGATACTAGAAAATGTGAACAATTAATTTAACAAGACTGAAAAATAATAAGGGTATGAATATTCATTTGGAAACCTATCATAGTTTGGGGAAAAAAATCACCTTTTGTGAATAATAAAGTGAGAAGAAAAGAATGCTAATTATACAATACTCATATTTTTACACTTTTTTTATCGTGATAAAATTAGGGGGTACGTGTGTAAAAAATATAATTTGTTTTATGATTAATTGATAAAATTATGTTGATATAAGATGAGATAGGTACAATTTTACGTTTACAGCAGTGACAGTTGTACAATACTTCCTGGTTCACATTTTCTTTTTAATATCCTTTTACATCCACCTCTCGACTTCGTCTTTCCATTTTGTCTTATGTTAATTTGTCATTTATTCGTTTCTTTTTGTTTTGTCCTTATTGTTATATTTTTTGGGTCTTTTTTCCAGAAATTGGTTATTACTTTGAATTTGTTAATTTTTTTAATTAACTAACCTGTAATTAATATTATGTTATATTTATAGTTATAATTAATTTTTTGGAAATGATATAATTAATAGAGTGCATGTAAAGAAAGATTGACTTTTAACTAATTTAATTTTAGTTGGTTGGATTTTTGTTGTTGAAGTATAATTCGTGAGTTTGCATTTTTAATTTTAGTTTGTTGTTGGTATTTGCTCAGTTGTTAATATTTATAATTATAATTTATAATTTTTATTTTTTGATATTTAAATTTTTATTTTAAATTTTAAATTATATGTGTTTTTTATAATTGTTAATGTTAAATGATGTTATTTTTTATTTAGTACAGAAGGATTGAAACGTTTAACTCTTTTTTTTTTAACCTTTTTTGTTGTCATGTGTTTTGTGAGGAGTGCTGAGAAAATGTGGGTGCGTATGTGCGGAAGAGAAGAATGGTCTATACTTAATACAAGTAGGTGGATGCTAGGTAATGTTGTGATACACATTGTACCAACATGTAAGCTTTTTCTACATCTAAGGGTTCACTTTTCATATGCCCTTGACATGTTTCACATTTCTGAAACCCTTTTTTGAGAAAATAAAGGACACCAACGTTAATGAACTTGGTTATTCCAAAGTTTGTAGCCTGCTGCAACTAGGTTAATAATATGCATAGGATCGTTTCCTTATCAAACAGAATTTTACTTTGCTTTCATTACAATATAATTAATTGAATAAATATTTTTTTATGTAATTTTTTACTTAATCCAAATATATTTTTTAATCTCTGTCTTTGTTTAACTTAAATCCTTCTTAAATTTTTATAAGATACACTGATATAGATTTATGAATATTAATTATAATTATAATTATTATAATTAATATTAATTTATAAGAATTCTTTTATAATTTTTTTTGACAAATTTAAGAATATCTATATGCATGAAAGACAAATTCTTTGGCTAATTGTAAAAGTGTGCAAAATACACTTCTAAAGGAGAGGGGGAAAAAAGAATGAAGAAAATGTCTAATTGAGAGAGGAGAGAATGTTTTCACCTTTACTTCTAACTTATAACATAGGAGTAAATTAATTTTAGAAAAATGTTTTCACCTTTCCTTCTATACCACTCTACTTGCATAAATATATGTCCATGAATTATTGTAAAATAATTGAATTATTTTATCAATTTATATATCAAATCTACGATAACATTTAAATTTAAATGTAGCATTAAAAATTTGAAACCGGTGTCTCTTTAGATTCTATCCAAAACTGAGTTTAATACGTATGAGAAATGAATATTAATAAAAAAAAAACAATGTATATAAAGGGAACAAAAATTGAAAAATTGATCGAATTAAAAGAAATGAAGGAAGAAAGAAAAGAATTCATATTCAGAGAATCGTATATAAAATGTCCTTTCTGGTCACACGAGCCCCAACAGTTAGATTCGCCTCATTACTGTGTAAATAAATAGAAATAGAAGGTTTAATAAAAAAAAAAAATAGAAATAGAAGGTCCAAACATATATAGCTAATTAAATATAAATATGTAGTTTTATTTGTGATTTATTAATTTAATGTTGAGTTAAGTATCCTGTATATAACTCTATTTGTGTTTTAACTTTTTTAAAAATAATTGTTATATTATAGAATATAATGGAGATTAAGTTTCTCCAAGAATAACTCTTGATAGAATTACCTCAGTCAATAACTTATGGTATGTATTAAATTTCGACAATCCAACCATTAAATTAAAATATTATATTGAGTAGATCAAGTCTGTAAATTTTTATAAAGTTTGAAACTATTTGATACTTCATTAAATAGATTTAAATTAACATAGAATATATTTTTTCAAATTATAAATAAATGTTAACTATAAAATTAACTAGCTACAAATGTCCAATTTACCTAAAATTTGGTATGCATGATCATTGACATAATATCAAAACTTTCAACAATTAAATCATTAAAATTTAATACATATCAAAAGTTATTGAGTAAAGTAACTCTACCAAGAGTTACTCTTAAAGCAACTTGCTCCCTACCCATAAAATAATATTAAAATATATTAAAAGTACCGTGCATCACACGAGTTTCAAACTAGTTATTGACAAAGTCGTCCACTAAGTGGACAATTGCAACTTGTATATAATTAAAACAAGTAAATTGTGTCTATCATGGGCGATTTGCTACCTGTATTACATTACATATCATTCAATACTGATACTCCTATTTTATATTTTTACAACAATGCTTAATCTATCTATCTATATCTATATCTATATCTATATCTATCTTCTGTCTATATTTATCTATCTATATCTATATATATAGTAAAGGAGACTTAAACTTTTGTAAGTCATTGATGAAAAATAAAATTTTATAATAGTTGTTAGATCTAATAAAATTTAACAGAAATAATTTTATTTAATGATGAATTAAATTGTTCACATTAATGATATTTGTTAGATAGGTATTAATGTAATACTTAATGTTTAATGTAGTATTTATATAAATATATAGATAAATATTCTATTTAAATAGTATTAAATATTGTATTTGTTAAATATCATATATTTATTAATTTAATAATTAAAATATAATTTATTAAATGTATGAATTTTCATTAGAATCTATATATATGAAAAATATTTCTAAATAAAATTTAATACATATATATATATATAACCAAAAGATGGTAGAAGATTTAAATATATAAATAATATAATAAAATTAAATATTATACTAAAACTTATGCTAAAATTTGTTTTTTTTAAATTAATTTCTTTAAAATATATTTCAAAACTTTCTCTTAAAACATAATAATAAAATTAAATATCATAATATTATAAAAAGTTAGATATATTTAAAACTAATAATTTTATAAATATGTAATTAAATTTAAAATTGTTCATAATATTTTATTTTAATTAATAATCAAGTATATAAATTAAAAAATAAATTACTATCTGTGTACATAAGTCTAGATTTTGTAGATAAATGTTAGATATGTAAATACTAAAATAACAACATTAAATATTATAATACTATAAAAAAAGTTAAATATTTTTCAAACCTAATGACCTTATTGTGTATATATGTGTGTGTGTGTGTGTTTAATTTAGTTATTAAAATATATTTCACGAAAAATAATAATTAAAATAATGATTTTATAAAGATGTAGTTAAATTTTAAATAATTATATATCTATGAAAAATAGACTTGAACTAATGTGAGTCGTTGATGGATACTTGAATTTTACAGTAGTCGTTGATTGGATCTAATTAAATTTAAATGACCTAATTGTATTTAACAAATTTAATTATATTAAATTAATATTTAATGATATTAAAATAAATAATGAAACTGTTTTTACATTCAATACTATTTATAGTTATTAATTAAAATTAATATTATATTACTGTTTTTGACTTTTAGTAATTAAACTGATAGATTGCATTTTCTATATAAGCTTGAGCCAAATGCTATAAGAGTAAGCATTTTGGTCCCTCTTATTATGATTTTAGTGATTTCTGATTTATTTTTCTATTTTAATGATTTACTTTTCACTATCTCTTTATTTAAGCTTAACTAATAAACATTTTTGGTTATATCATTACACAACTTTATTCTATTGATTAACCCTCTCTCTTTTTTCCAACAATTTAAAGTGATTTTCTTTGTATTGGTTGTTTAGTCTTTTGCTCAATATATATTTTTTATGCTAATTTTTTATATTGTTTGTTTGAAAGCAATTATATGTATGTTATTATAGGAAAAAATATTGCACATAAGTTCAAGACAAATTCGTAAGAAGGAAAAGCATATATGTTTAAGAAGTTTGTGATGTTAAAGGATAACAACAAATTTAGGTAAAATGTATATAACAAATTCTAATACACTTTGAGACTATAAATATGAAATGTAACTTTTGTTTTTGTTACAATTTTTCTTCAGGTCGTATGAACAAGAATCATGAGATAAGGAATAAAACGACATTTTAAAGTTCTAGATATATAAGAAAGAAAGATTAACTTTATAGTAACTTTTTTTTAGTGTTTATTCAATTAATTGTTAGTGATAAACAAGTTTATGTTCATACAACCAAATACATTGTCCAATTAGTAATTTTTTTTACATCATCAAACTCAACTCAATTTGCGTGAATTTTATTTTATTTTACGTTCTATTTTTTATACTATTAATATTGATCATAAATTTAATTTGAAAAAATTATTGAATTAATTTATATGTCAATTAAAAAATAAATAAATAATATTTTAGCAATAACATTGATGATAATTGGTATACAACTTACCAATTTTGACTTTCGCAATACCCTAATTTGATAAAATGTTAATTTTTTTTTTGGTAAAATTTTTCATTGAATATGAAGTTGAACTTTGCAATAAGATACTTTTGCAAAATTTATTAAATTAAATTAATAATTGTATTAAATATGTATTAAATATGAAATTGAATTTTGATTTTAATCTATATGAGACTTCATAAAGTTATTTTAAAATTAAGTCATAAATAAAAATATCAAAACATATAAATTAATTAAAAATTTTAAATATTTATCAATAAATTAAAATAATAAAAATTAAAAAAATATTACATAAAAATGAATTAATATTTACGAATAAGAAAATCATAAGAACTATTTACAAAACAAATACGATCAATTAATTAATGTTAAAATACAAAAATAATGAAATATCTTTAGTTGTTATTGTTCATAAAACATATATTAAAGTAATAAAACTGAAACAATAAAATAAACTTAAGAAAAAAATTAATTTAGTTTTTAATGTTATTAATGCAGTATTTTTGTAAATATATACATAAATAATTTTTATTTTTGTATTATTAATTATTATTTTTTATTAATTATAATACATAATTATTATTTTTTATTTTGGAATAAAAAATATATTTCTATTATAAGAATAAAAATATTCTATTATTATATGTATCACTATCAATTTATATATTATTTTATATGTATTTTTTCATGTTATCCGTTATTTTTTCTATAAATATAGTTAAAAAAATTTAATTATAAAAATAAAAAATATATGTTAATATAATATCCGCAATAACAAAAAAAAACTAAATTTTATATATTCTTAAAGTTTACTTTTAACAAATAATTAACTTGATTACTTTAATGATAATTATTACACAATCTTGATGCTTGAAAGTTAATAATAATAAAGCTGTCAAAAAAGTTAATAATAATAAATAATAATCACAAATAGAGTCTTTTAAAATTTATAATGATCAATAATATTAAATTTTTTATTCTTACAAATTCAAACCTTAATAATAATAGTAATAATAGTGCATTAAATTGATCAATTAAATAGTACATAATTTACAACATTAAATTTAATATAAAAGTAATCTATAAATAGAACAACAACAATAATAATAGAGTTTTTTCATTACGATCAATTATAAGACATAATGATTTTTAATTCTTATAAATTTAGATGTTAAAGAATAATAAATACCCATTACTTATTATAATTATAAAACAGTTATAGAGTATACAATAATAGTGTAGTTATTATTATTAATAACGTTGTCTTTTTGAATTCACTTAGAATGAGAAAATAATATAGTAGCATAAGCAAAATAGCATGTAATAATATTAAAAAAATTAGTAACACATGTAAATAATAATTCTTATAGATAAATAATCCTTATAATAGTTAAATTAACATACATAAAGTATGAAATATATAATAATCCTTATAGATAAATAACTTTAAAAAGTAACATGAAATTAAAATCAAAGAACAAATAATAATAATAATAATAATAATAATAATAATGACAAAAAAATTTCATTGCACTGACCAGGAGCATTCAAATTATGTCACGATATAGTTAATTAACTCAATTTCAACAATATCACATAAATATAATTAATATATTCAAAATGATTAAAAATATAATTTATAAATAATTAACAACTATATCTATTTAATAAAAATCATACTATTTCAACGAATTCAAAAATAAATTTTAATTTTTACAACATTTAAAAATTATTAATTACAAACACATAAAAATCAAGTACATATTAATATAATATCCACAATTACATAAAAAATATCAAACTTAAATAATTATATATTATACGTTCATATTTGTCATATTTACATTCCTTTTGAATTTATACATTTCATGTAAGCATTGCATCACTATTATTAGTTGGAGAAAGGATAAATCATAATCAATTTTAATAGACTTAATATTTTTCAAGATAAGATTTGTTCAATTAAAAATATAATTAATCATCTTCTTCAATTTTAATGTAAATATAGTTAATATAATACTAAATATTTTTAAAATGATACTTTTATTTACGTATATATATTTACAAAAATACTACATACAAATATAAAAATTATATAATTTAAACAAACCCATGTGCACGGATTTAAAATCTAGTTATACCGTAAAAAGAGCTATAAGAAAGGAAGGGAGAAATATTAATAGATGAAATAGGTGATATAATAAAAAAAACACAACAAAAATTATTATAAAAATTATTGTACGTGTATTATTAGTAATGTATAACATATAATGATGATAAGAATATGCTATTTATTTCGTTTATTATGGCATCCTTATTTTGGTCTTTTTAACGATTTTTGCTACCAAACTAATCTATTAAAAAAACTTATATAATATATATTATTTTTTAAAAAATTGTTGATAAATAATATTTTAAATATTTAAATGTTATCATATTTATCCTCATAAAAAAATAAAATAGTAATAACTATTTAATAACTTTGAAAATTTAATTTAAAAAAAAATTGAGAGATAAATATAATTATAAAAATATTTAAAAATTAATGTAATGATTGTTAATTTATGGAGGAACAAGTAGGTAAAGTTGAAAGAAAGAAAAAATCCATCTAAGCAAAGCTAGCATCTCGTAGAAATTAATGATATCTGGATTGTAAAAGGGATTGTTCTTCTTGTTATTAAGTTTAATTGTATTTTCAACTTTTCTATTATAATTAATGTATGATTTTGATTTTTCAATATTTTATTGTACAAATTTAGTCCCTTAATCTTTTAATTATTATACTTGAGAACTTTAATAATATTTATTTTATATATAGCTCAAGTTCTTGATTTTTTATTAAATTAATTATAATTTTAGGACAAAATTGAGATAAAAATATAATTTAAAAGATTGAAAAGTCAAAATTTTGATAAAATTTAAAAGAATTTGAAAGGTGTGAGATTAAGAATTCGTGGAGAGAAAAACTTGTGATTTTCAATTTTAACTAAAATATATTATTTTAATTAGCATGCTTAGAAGAATAAGAGTTTATAAATGGCTTAATGGAGTGAATGCATGGGAATTTTAAGGGAGAAAAATAAAAATTAAAATGTTTTAGGTAGAAACAAGTGACGAAGAAATTGATTATAACACTCAGCAAGCGAGTAAAAATTATTGAAGAATCAAAATCATACTATAATTATAGACGAATACCAAAATTATTATTATTATTATGAAAGAAAAAATCAGATTTTTACCGGTTGGAAGATTTGTGGGTATGACAGGAAAGAATGTGGTGATGTAGCAAATTCCATACATCATCCTGAAAACAGTAACCCAGATTCCCACTTTGTATGCGCATCTAAAGGACTCTAGTTTCATGAATGTTCATCAATTAATGTACGATACCTCTCGAAGTTACGCTTAATACCTGAATCTTTTCCATCAAATGTTTTGAATCAATGAGAATCACTGAGGTATTGATCTTAACCCAGATTCTCTACTACATCTCTAGCAGGATTCTCTCTTCAGCAAAATTTCAACTCTCACTCACATTTTCTCTTTTTTTAATTACTGTTACACTAACCAATTAATGACTAGGGTTTTGCAGGACAGTGACTGCATAGTATGGCCGGAGAGGATTCAAATTAATATTGATCTACTTCATGTCTTCATTACTACATTAGTTTCAATAAACAGTAAATTTGGTACCATCAGCCTTGCTAAGAGTACAGGGACCTGAAAGACAGCCAACGCGACCGTGTTTCAAAAGGAGCTTAGAAGTACGTCGTGGCGGGTAAAATTAAAAAATGGCAGAACACTAAGGCCCTGTTTGATTACAGAGAAATTGGGGAGAGAAAACGAGAGTAGACTATAAAAAATTCTCTGTGTTTGGTTCAGTAGAAGATAAGGGTTTTTCTACAAAAAAAACGTGGGTTCCAGCTAAAAAATAATCTCGCCAAACTAAGAGCATTGCAGAGGAAATCGTACACAACAGTGTCAAGTTGTCCAAAATAACCTTGTGTGGTCCTTGTAGAGCAGACGACACTCTTCCATCGATGTTACTGTGGTGGGTGTTGGAAGCTAGCTTCTTCCATTAGCAGACCGAACAACAATGTGTAGCAAAGCCTTCCATTACCAGCCTTGAGGTTCGTTTTTGGGTGTTGGTTATTAGCAAATGGTTTCCATTTTTTTTATTTGATGTTGAATATGTGGTTAGATCTAATTCATTTTTCACTTGATTGACTTGTATGTGCAAATATTTGGCTGAAACCGTGATGAATAGTGGACTCCATAACAGATCCTGTGAGCTTCAACGTTCTTTGTAGTTGAGGAAATCGATTTCCTTAATTAAAAAATCGATTTTGTGTTGTATGTGGGGAGTCGGGTATGAAAATCGATTCCCTCATTGTGCAGGGTTATGTCAAGCTCTATGGAGTCCTTGAAATTGATTTCAAATCGATTTTATCTAAAACAAATTGATTTCATGAAAAAAATAATAATAAAATTCAAAAAAGATGTCATATATGTCAAAGGTATAATTGTAATAAGCCAATTTCATTTCATTTCATTTTTATCAAACAACATTACACATCTACTTTTTTTCTATTTCTATTCTATTTCTTTTAAACCAAACAACTATCAATTTCTCTTTATTTCTCACTCATTTCTCTTCACCTCTTTTCTCACTTCTTCTCTCCTTTTCCCTCCTTTTCTTTTCCTCCTACCAAACAGGGCCAACACTTCTCTGCGAAAATGCCAGCCCCCGAAAAAGAGTGATTACTTTCACAGTATCCCAGGCACAAAATTAATCGTTTCTTATTCCATCTTGTGCTATAAACACTGTCCAATCCTTCAACAACATCAAGACATAAATACAAATCTAGCAACAAAATATGAATATGAATATTCCCTAAATACGCATATGTAATGTAATGTAATGTCTGAATCTAATGTGAGGCTAACACAAACACCCAAATCCAAATGCAATAAACAGCCGGAGACGGAGTCATTTCAAATTACTAGGAAACCCTAACACTTGCTGCAAACAGTAGTTATCAATGGAGCCAAAATCATCAAAGAACCCTTCCGGCAAGTCTTCATCTAGAAAGCAATTACCCAATTCACTTTCACTCATCAACAACATTGGGTCCTCTTCGTCTTCCTCCACCACTCGTTTCCCTTTGTCGCTTTGGTCGAACGCGAGCGCAGGCGCGTGGCCCTCAAACAGCGCCATGTGGCCGAACAACTTGTCCTTCCGCGAAAACGTGGTCCCGCACGTGCACTTCCACCTGGCCTCTCCGCAGTGCTTCACGTGGCTCTTCAAATCCGAGAGCACCGAGAAGTGCTTCTTGCGGCACCGCTCGCACGAGTACATCTTCGGGCAGTGGCTCCTCTTGAAGTGGTTCTTCACGCACACCACCGACTTCAGCGGCCGGAACCGCCGGTGCAGCTTGTTCCGGTTGCAACCTTCGAACGGACACGAGAACCGCGTCGCGCGGCGGCGCGGCGCCGCCTCCGACGGCTTCGCAAGTGCTTCCGGCGTCTTGAACTGGTTCCCGTGCGCGCGCATGTGCATGCGCAGGTTCGCGTCGCGCCGGAACCCTTTCCCGCAGATCTCGCAGAAGTGGATGTGCTCCGCGAGGATTTCCACGGCGTCGAGCTCCACGATTTCGCCGTCGTCTAAGTCTTCGCCGGCGTCGTCGTCTTCCGTGGGCTCGAGTCTCGAATCGAGTGCTCGTTTGCCCTTATCGGCGGCGGAGGGTTCCGGCTTTGGTTTCTTCGGCGGTGGATCCGGCGAGACGGCGGAGGCTCCGGCGGCGGTGGAGTTTTGGGAGCAAGAGACGAGGGCGGCGCCGTTGACGATGATTTGGTGGACGGCGGAGACGATCTGATTGGAGACCATGGCGGTTTGATCGACGGTGAGGGGAGCGTTGGTGTTGATGGATTGAGATAGGAAGCGTTGCAGAGAATCCAATCTGGTCCGAACCAGGGACAGGTTCCGAAGCGGAACCTGAGGGTCCGCGGTGGTATTCGGATCCTGAGGGAGGAATATTCGGGTCGGATCCGCGTTTGGATTTGGGTTAGGCTTGGACTTGGACATGGTTAGGAGAAGGAGGTTCAACGGCCGAGGGGAAAGAGGAAGAGAGGGGGGTTGCGGGGTTTGGTGGTGTCGTGTTTGCAGTGAGTTCACATTAGCTTAAGAAAAATGAATGGGTTATCGAAATGAACCATTGTACGTTGACCATTTAAAATTTAAATACGGTATAGGACATTAGGGTCGTGAACCAAATGTGACAATAAAAATTGTAAGGGACACACGCCTAGTGCGTGGCTTACGCGTGGCAATTTATTTTAAAATGAGAGTTTAACGTGTTACATGTCTGTATTGTGTCATTTTTAAAATCGTGGCATTGGAGGACAATGGCAATTGAAGTTGTATGTTTTCCAGGGTACATCGCAGGAGCTATTCACGTTCATGATGTCTCCAAGTATTCCTTACGGCTACTGATAGGAGAATAAGGAGAAGAGGCTGCACCATAGAAGAAGGTTTGCCCACGACAAAAAGATGAGCTTCTGGCTACAAGTAGAAATCTTCTACCCAAAAGAGAAAGCACTTGCGGGAAGGGAAAAAAACTAGGGTTCACAGCCAATTTCCCCAATTTAGTTGGACTTTTAAGTTTTTATACAACAATTAAACAATTAATCCATGTCAGCAATTAGTGAGGCCAGCATGGCAAATGAGGGAGTGATGAGTTGATAAACTATTTTTCACGTAAGCATGATCATTAGAAGATGTAAAACTAATTTGATCAATTTAAAAATGTAAGGACAAAATATTAAGTTTGATTGAAAATACAGTGACTTAAAATATATTTATTCTTGATTAAATAAGTAGAAAAAAAAATATTTTTTTTCTTTTTCTTATATTTTTATACCGAATAAATTTTGTTTTCAGTTTTCCGTCATTCTCTGTCTGTGTAGATTTTTTTCTTTTTTTATATCTTTTCAAAATCAAATCAAGTGTAAATGGTTAACTATTTTATTCTTTTTCAGTAATATTGATTATTTATGTAGTTTAAATATTATTTATCAAACATCAGTAATATTATTTTTGGTTTAAATATTATTTTTTTTCAGTAATATGTAGTTTAAATATTGATTATTTTTGGTCCATATCATATATTAAATTTAACACCTGGATTGTCATGATTAAGACAAGATGATATGGAGGCACATGACGTTGACCATTTACAATTAATGGATGTCCATTATCATTTGTCTCACCTTCGTTGTATTCGGGTCCTGAGAGTCAAGTATTCGGGTTGGATCTGCGTTGTGGTAAGGTGATATGGAATATTCACATTGATGTTATGTTGTGGACACTTGGGCGGAGGACTGAGGATGACAGGGATCATTACGACAACAAAGGGCTGAACCTGGCTGGTCCTTTACTTGGAGGTCTTTTTAGAATGCTCCTCTAAAATTGATATTGCTTTGCCTCTCTCTATATATATCACTCATTTGCTCTATTCCACTGATTTTGTGAGTTTGATATGGTAGGCTTCCTCCGCCAGGAATCCTCAAGATAGGAACCATGTTGGGGAACATGTGCCAGTGGATTTGGAACCTCGCTTGCCAGAAGAAGTATGTTCAATTGTGAATTATCCTTTTTTTTCTTCTTGATTTTATTTTTACTTAGATGGTAATGATGTTGAGTTTGATTTGAGGAGTTGGAGAGTGAGGTAGCATAGATGGTGAACAGGCATCAACTTGAGCGTGAATTAAATCAATTTTCTTTGCATTGTGTGCTTTCTTAATTCTAAACGAAAATCTCAAAAATAGTATTTATTGTTTTTTTAATTACTATTATCTTTAAACAATTCTAATTCAAATCTTTTATTTATAGTTCCTATTGAAATTATCTTTGTGAATTGTAAGTCACCATTCAATTCATGAGAACACACTTGGACTTAACACGTTTTATTTATTATTTGCGATGACTTGGTACACTTGTCAAAGTCCTATAAAAAATATTGAGAATGTTGAATTGAGAGAGTAATAATAGTGTGAACCTCACTCTCCAAATTGTGTATTTTAATTTATAATATAAGATTATATTTGAGATTGTATATATCTTTAAAAAAACTACTAATTATATCAATAAATATAATAAAATAACTTTTATAAAAGAGTTGAAATATAACTATAGAAAATTAAATATTTAGGTGAAATTGTTTAATTATTTAAATTAAGACATATTATCCCCATTAATATGTTAAAATTAAAAAATTAAAAATGAAATCAAAATGAGATTAATTAAGATTATAATAATTTTCATATTCAATTTATTTAAAAAATAATTTGATATAATAAATCAGTATTTCATTTTTAAAATTAAAATCAAGTCTAAATAAATTAAATTTAAATAATTTAGTGCATGTTTGAAAAAAGATTGTTTTTGGAAAAACACTTGTTTGTTTAAAAAAAATAAAAAAACATTTTTTTCAATATGAGATGAATTAAACTAGCGTTATTAGAACTGGTTGATTAGATCAGTTGGATTGGGAAATTGGACATATCATCAGTTTGAGTAGCTTGTTAGATCAAAAAATGCAATTCGCCTAGTAGAAATCAGTTTGACTTGGTCAGTTCTAGAAAATATCAATGACTCATTGGTTCACAATATAGAGACATGATCAATTGTTACTGAGTAGAAATCAATGTATTATTGTCAACATATAGAAACATAATCAATTGATATTGAATGTCAAGCTTTTATACTTACAGTACTTAATAACTTTTTTTTTAGAATATGAAACTAACAAATCCAACCATTGGATTGAGAGTTTTTATAAAGCATATTAAGTTTATAAAATTCCATGCAAATAAAAAACTAATTGATACTTCATCACATTATTTTATTATGAGGGATAATATATTATTTGAAATATAAATAAATGTCAATTGTTAGATAAAATACCAAAAAATGTCCAAATTATGTGAAATTTGATACATATAATCAAAAAGGAAATATCAAATCCTGTTAAAGTAGGGTTGTTTATATAACTTGGTACACACCTATAGTGTCCAACAGTATTTGAAACAAGGATAGTCCCGAAGGAAGGAGCGAGGATACTTATGAGAAACAAAAAAAAAGGAAATATCAAATAATCCAATAGCTGGATTTGTTAGATTTATTTACTTTTAAAATACGATATATTTCTTTTATAATTTTTTAGGACGAAGGCTACGATAAACCACCTTAATAGGTGGTCCACTGTGTACCATTTTTACTTACCATTAGATTAATCTCATACCCACAATTATATAGTGCACCATCTACACCAAATCTTTTTTTTTCCTCTTTCTCCCCTTTCCCTTCTCCCTCTCCCACTCCCTTAGTTTCACTCAACGGACACTTGGACACCTGTTGGAGCTGCAATTGAAGATTCCACGCTAGCTAGTGTTGCATGGTGGCACCGGTGGACAACATGATGGTGAGATCCCGAGCGTTGGCCTACACGAGGAACTGCCGCCCTTCTGTGATGTTTTGTCTGACGGCCCTCTGTTGTTGTGTGCATTCTAGCATGGAATCCTCATATCTAATTATTATATATCTATGTTGTTTTGGTTTTGTTGCCTCCGTTTTCAAATCTAGTTGTCTGGTTGATGGATTTGTCAATTTTCTCAGTTTTATGCACATAATCTATTGCGTTTGTGGCAGTGGGTTAGGGAAGAGATCTTTGAGAAGGGGTGGGCATTTGCGGCGGTGGCCATTCGCAGCAATGGTGAGGCTTTCATGCTCAGCGTCACCGTCGTTTGCCTCCACAATGCATTTCACTGCCCCGCCACCACGGTTGTTCCCTTCGTCGTTGCGCGCATTCGAGCATGGAATCCTTAGATCTGGGAAGAAAAGAGGAGAAGAAAAAAAAATGTTGCCATTGAAAATCGCCTCCAATAACGACGCACAGTGGTTGATGACGATGGGTGGCTTAGATCTGAGAAGGGGGAAAAAAATATAATACAAAGGCTGCATCATAGTGTAATAAATACGAAATTAACTAAAGGCTAAGAATGGTGGTACACGGTAGACCACTTATTAAAGTGGTCAACTATAGAATCCATCATTTTTTTAGTATAAATTTATAGGTTATAATTTTTTAAGTTTTAATATATACTGATTCATATTATTTAATTAGTGACCTATTAGTTTGATTAGTGACCCATTGACTCAATGCATTAACGATTACTCGTGTGAGTTTGATAACATTGAATTTGTTTGAAAAGAATACAAAATAATAAATAAAAGTAAATACTCAATTAGAAGAGTCGTGTAATTTAATAAAGAAGAGAACTATTTTTAAAAGCGCATTAGTTCAAGAATGAAGATATATATATATATATATATATATATATATATATATATATATATATATATATATATATATATATATATATATATATATATATATATATATATATATATATATATATATATTCAATTGCAGCTCCAACAGGTGTCCAAGTGTCCGTTGAGTGAAACTAAGGGAGTGGAGAGGGAGAAGGGAAAGGGGAGAAAGAGGAAAAAAAAAAGATTTGGTGTAGATGGTGCACTATATAATTGTGGGTATGAGATTAATCTAATGGTAAGTAAAAATGGTACATAGTGGACCACCTATTAAGGTGGTTTATCGTAGCCTTCGTCCTAAAAAATTATAAAAGAAATATATCGTATTTTAAAAGTAAATACTCAATTAGAAGAGTCGTGTAATTTAATAAAGAAGAGAACTATTTTTAAAAGCGCATTAGTTCAAGAATGAAGATATATATATATATATATATATATATATATATATATATATATATATATATGAAATACAACCAATGGATATTATTATAAGATGGCTAATTATCATAAATTCACCAGATAAAAATATTAGTGATATAATTTTTAATTTTTTACACACTATTTATTACTATTAAAATTTGTGAATAATATGAATCTCACTTTTGATCTAATATAATGAATTTCATAAACAATTTTACGAGTTTTAATAAATTATAATCAATTATAAGAAAAATGACAAAAAGTGTATATTAAAAAAATATTATTGTCATTCCTCACTTGCAACATCATATATAGACATTTATGGTACAAAATAATCTTGCCTGAAATGCTTAATTATTGTTATAATTTTGGTAGACTAATGCTCTATTTGTTTAGTGAGAAAAATAAGAGCAAGTGTTGAAATAGAAAGTGAATAAAAGATGCTTCTCTCACAAAGGGTCTGTTGGGTACGGAAGAAAGAAATAGAAGAAGAGGAAGTGAATAGAAAAGAAGAGAAGAGAAGAGAAAAGAAAAGAAGTATGTAAGAAATAGAGTAAAAATTTATTTTTTGACTTTTGGAGATTTGAAATGAAAGAATAAAATTGCTTTTCTATCCTTGCCTTTTTTACCAGATTATTTGTAGAAAAAAGCTGAAATGCGATTATGCTATGTATATTCGAATATTTAATTACCATATTCAAATATATGTCAGACCATATATTTGAATATTTAATTACCATATTTGAATATATGGGCTAGCATAATAGCAAACTAAACATAATAAGGGCAAGGGCATTTAAATGAAAAACGTAAACTTCTTTACATTTCTTCGCAAAACAGAGGGGGCCAGATTTCGCATGGGGCCCACATGCATTTTAAAAACTTCCCACCAAGTTCTGTGCAACCAAATGTAAAAAAGTGTATTACTTCTGTTTATTTCATCATTCTTCCACTCATTTCTTCGACACTTCTGCACAACCAAATACAGTGAAAAATAAGAGCGAAACAAAATAGAATATGGCTCCCACCAAATTTTGATGTCCAGCACCTATACCAAGAATATGTTGGGAAAGAGTACTCTTTTTAAATAGTTTTTTAAAATAGGTTTAAAAGATCAATAGATTACTCAACATTTTGAAAAATTTTAATTAGGTTCTTAAATTAAAAAAAAAATCAAATTAAATTCTTAATTTTTATAATTAGGTCTATAGAGTTAGTAAAATCATCACAAATTGTTATTTTTCTAATTATTTTCAAGCTGTCATAAACTAATTCTAAATACTCAATTACAAAAATTGTAAAGATCTAAAATTTAATTATAATTTTTTTAGTTTAAGAATCTAATTAAAAACTTCCAAAAAAATTAAGAAAGTACTACTATATTAAACCTTTTAAATATTACATTGATACTTTTGGTCCAGCAAGTTATATGATATTATATTATATAACTTAAATTTATTATAGAAGCATAACTGTCTATTTAAAAAAAAAAATTTTCTTTTTACTTTCTTTTCAACTAAATAGTAAAAAAATAATTTACTTTTTTTTGCTTCTTATATTTATACTATTTTTTTTGCTTCCTTTTATATTTTTATACTAATTTTTTTTTTCACTTTCCGTCATTCTCTTTCTATGTGGACTTTTTCCATTTTACAACTTTTTTTCAGCAGACAAATATTAATTATTTGTGTGTTTTAAATATTATTTTCAAACAACGATTTTGGGTCCATGTCAATCAGTATCAAATATTAAATTTAACACCGTGGTTTGTTATAAATTATACTAATTATAATTAAGACGAGATGGTGTGGGACCCCGTGACGTTGACCCTTCACAAATAATGGATGTACATTGCCGCCTTTGCTGTAAATTGCACGTCGCTTTCTTGACTTAAATTAGTTAAAGAAATAGCAAATATTTCCTTTGTTTTTTATTTCCTTCGTCGGATATTCTCACAAGTTTAAATGTAATATTAATCCTCAATTCAGGATGGTGGTCAAGTAAAGTTCTTTTCAAAGTAATAATTTCAATATTAAGGTTTCTAACAATATAGTTTAAAAATACACCAAAAAAACAATACAGGTAAAAATTATTTGAGGTCACAATCTTTTTTTATTGTAATTAATTACTGTTAAATACACACTTGCTTTAAATTACATGCTGTTTAATTTAAAGAAAAGGAATAAAATGAAGAAAAGGAAAGGAAACAGAAGGAAAAGAAAGGTAGGGCATGAGATTTTAATGAAAATGATAGCAAATAAAGAAAAATAAATTTATTATTATACTCTTAGAGTTGATAAATAAAGTCATTAAATTTAAATATTTTTGAGTCATGGATAATTTATTCATCACAATCTAATAACTTTAAATATTTTATCTTCTCACCAATTTCTTACATTAGAGGAAAGGTGGAAATAAAAAGAAAGAAAAAAATTGACTCCATCTCTTTTCCTTCAAATAATTAAACCCAAAAAAATATTATTTTTAAATCTTTTCCTCCTTATTTACTATGCTGTTTCAGTTAAAAATTACCTAAAAGTGAGCTACAGTAATAACTTTATAAACGATGAAATATAGTTTCTGTGAATTTTAGTCTCTGAAATAACGTCCATTTATGATGCAACCAGAAGAGTTTATAATTTCAAGCAAAGTTATACTATCTTTCTATATATTTTTCCAACAAACTTCTAAGTACTCTATAAAAAATATTAAATAAATGTATTTAATATTTTGAAAGCATAAAAAATTAATATTGTTTTTGGAAATCAATATTTTTTATATTTAAAATCTAGAAAATTGGTATAAAGACGTAATAAGATTTAAAATTGTTCTCCTTTCTCTATTGCTTTTCCGATGTTACGTGGTAAGAAAATTTTGTTTCCTTAGTTGATCTGGGGTAGGTTTGTCAGAAATCTGTTCGTTTAAATTAATATGTTAATTGATCTCGTAGTTAATCTCCCATATGTCAGACCATTGTTTACGGGAAGGTTCGTTTGCTATTGACACATGACCTATGCATCACCAATTTTGACTATAACAACTTAAATATTTTAAAAGTATATTTTACTCTCTCGAGACTATTTAAATATTCAAAATTATTAACAGTTAATATTTTTGAAAAAACGAATTATACAAAGGCACAATCAATCAATTATGTCCTTTTTTCTTGTCTACCAACGTGATAAATTATTGTTTGTGGATATTTTTAGCCCTGTTTACACATACTATTTCATAAGGTATCTCATTTAAATATTTTCTTTTTACAATTTATTGACAGAATAATTGTATTTTTTTCAACTAAAGTGCTTCATCCATTTTAAAAGACAAATCTCGATACATATTAGTGAAACTTTTGTCTTTTAGATGAAGAAAATAAACATGTAAAGTTTTTTTTTTAATATTGAAATTGAATAAAAATATAGGTTTGAAATTCAGGCCGATGAAATTTTCGCTTAATTTTGTTTCTTTGGTTAAAATGTCCTATCTATCCTGTTTAATCAACTATTATGCTTGAAATTTGTTTCAAATTAGGCTGCTGCTGACAGCGGAGGAAATATGTACAAACTCACCGAGACTTTTTCATTTGATTACCTAAATTAACTCAACTTTTTTTTAATTGATTTATCTCATTTAAAATGAACAGATGTGTACAACAGCGAAAACAAAAAGCCTTTTTCCACTAGGTAGAGACGTTAAAACTAATATGTGTGTGTGTGTGAATATTTCAGTTATAATGATTAAAATATCTTGATTCATTTCCACCTAGCTTGTGGATTAATTTTCGCCCATAGTAGTCATACTTAGGAATGGCAAAAAAATTATTTCCGTGAATATTTGCGAATAAAATTTGTAACGGATAGAAAATAGATAGTTTCAATGGGTACCTGCAGATAGTTTAAACGGGTATATCTGATATCTATTTATTAACGGGACGGGTACGAGTATCATGGTACCTCCACCCGCAGGGACCTGTTACCCTGCCATTGTATATTTACTTAAATATCCTTACATATTAATATAGATAAAATCACATATAATTTGTCCTAAATTTTCAAAACGATTGTTCATTATGAGAGAAATCTTATACAGTTATATTTCAGGAGAAAATGAACCTAAATTTGTAGGTCTTTAAACTATTTTTTTTAGAAAAATTGTTAGAATAATTAAAATCTATAGTCAAAGTGATTATTTTAAACAACTCTTTAATTTATAAATTCAAAGTGATATTTGCAGCACCTTATGGTTGTCCACAACACACAAAATTAATTTTTTAATTTTTATTTTAATTTTTAATTTTTTAGAAAGTATCCATGGATATTTGTGGGTATCCGCTTAAAGTGAAAGAGAAGGGGACACATAAGAACGGGGGTTGAATTCTGTGTTCTTTTAATTTAATGAAAACTTTTTTTCACAAATATGTAACAACAATGAGAGATGTTGCACAAATAAAAGCACGTGTAAGGATAAAGGAAAGAGAAGCCCATGGAGAAATTTATACTGGTTCACTCAACTTAAGCTACGTCTAGTATATTCCTTTAAAAGGATTTTTACTAACTAACCTCTTAGTTAAAAGCAAGTATTCTATCTGTTTCTTCAAGCCTTACAAGAGTGATCAATTCGAGATCACTTAGAACCTAAGTATTCTTTAGTCACCAAGCCTCACCAGGCTTTCACAACATAGATAAAGTTGTTAAAAAAAATCAACTCACAGTGTGAGAATATAAAAGTTTAAGTGAGATTACAAAAACTTTGCAATGCAAAGAAGATGAAAGTTATTGTATTGCAAGATCGTTCAACAAGTTGAAAGAGTTTTTCTTTTCAAATGAGAACTTGTTCAATTCTTTTTTTTTTTTTTAGACTTGATTTTTACAGCTTTTGAGAAGATAGCCGTTGAGATATTTTTAGATTTAGTCTTCAAGAACACGTTTTAATGCTTGTCACGTATGGTTGCACATGTTTCGGGTTTGTAAAAGAGACAGAAAAGCAACTTTTGTTTTGCACCAAAGTGAGAGGTGTAGCTTTGCGTTTCAGAGTTGCTTTTTCTTAACATTTCTTATTCCGGTTTGGCAACTTGATAAGTTGACTTACTTTTGTGCATAGCTGTACTTATACACAAAAATATCTCGCTTTTTATTAAACGTTAAGATATTTAAATGTTAAATCATATTAGAAGGAAATAGAACACTAGTTTCAATGTGTACTAGAATAAGCAGGGTAAAACATTTTAAACTTAGTCATATTTTGAGATATCTCAGATAAGGCATATGGACGAGTTTCAAAAAAGAGCGCTTTGGACGCTTATGTTTTCTAAATCAATTTGGACGTTTGGTTTAGAGTGGTATGTTGGACGTCATATTTTCATACAACATATTGGACGCACCAAAAGCTTTTCACTGTATAACGAGACTTAAATGGTTGATCAAAAAGAAATACTCAAGAACTTTAAAATTTAATAACTTTTGTTATCTTCAAAACTTTGAGAGATTAGACGCTTTATACGTCTTTGGTTCCAACAATCTCCCCCTTTTTGATGATGACAAACCTTATTAAATTTTTAAGTTTGTAACCAGAGATATATCAAAAGAAACATAATATGAAATCAAAAAGGTTCTTGAACATACTCTCCCTGAGTTTAATATTTCTATCAAGGCAAAAAACAAAACATATTAGAAACTCAAAGAATATGTAATTGTAAGCACAAAAATTCAGAACAAATATGTATGCTTGCATGAAAAAAAATATTGTCAATCAATATAGTTAGACAATGGTTTGAAGCAAGAAACTAAAAAAATAAAATCTAATCTCTTGACATAAAAGAGACGAAGATGTAGCCATCATAGTCACGGTGAGTTGGGAGGAGATGGTTGAGGAGTGCGAAAGGTCTCTTGTTGATTCTGAAGGATTTGTTGTAAGAGAGCCATGATGGGTTGAAGTTGTGCTGTAACATAGGTTTGAACGACGAGATTAACATGAGGTACTGGTGGAGGGATGATGACAAGCAATGGGAATGCTGGCAGAGGCTTATGAACCAAGGGTTGGTGGAGGTGGAGATATTGGTGACGAAGGTTGAGGTGGAGTGTGAGGGGTTTCTTTATAGGAAAGAGGTGGTGCTTCTAAAAATTTGAAGTCGGGGACATGTATCTGATATGGACAAGGATGCTTATATTTTGAAAAGGCGGACTCCCAAGGGAAAGGTGGTTTCATATATCTTGTATTGGTTGGGGCATCCACTATACTATAAAAGATGGATGTTTTAGGTCCAAGGAGTGGATGAGTGTTAGTTAGACACACAAAGGCAACAGAAGTATCAGAAATGTGAAATACATGAGCTGGATGCTGCATGCATTTACTATTCTTTAGCATTGGAGTGTCTACTTTGTCTTGCTTAGTCAGTCCACTGCTGGATGCTTGCTACTCACAAGTCCACATATGTTGATGTCAAAAACGCTCAACATCATTAACATCCATGCCTTGTACCAATCTACAAAACATATACCATTCCAAGGTAACTTGATCATGCTTCTAGAACTTGACCTTGGATGGTTGAGGCAAAGAGGGGGGCTTAGTCAGCAATTTCATTTTCTTCTTGCTAATGTTCAAGGTAGGCATCCTTGGACAAATCCTGTCTGGCTAGATACGAACAGTTGTGCTTTGTGAAACATATTGTGTAGGAGGAATGAACAATTGACACTTCAGCTCAGCAGAACTCTTTATGGTTGCACAAAACATATGTTCGTAAGGTGTTGGAAAGAATCCAGCTTCTGTTGGGTCCAAAGGCTGAAACTTCAATTTAGCTAGCCTGATGTGAATAATATATTTTGTCATGCCCCTTTGTTTCTTCTTTTTAACAATCTCAAGACCATCCAATAGAGGTACTTTGTGTTAAAGTACTCCAGGATGATGTGCATCAAAGTGCCAAGCATCACAGATCTTAGGATATTGCCTTCTAATAAAATGCTTCAACGAAAAGCTTACAATGGCATCTGCAGGTAGTGCTAAGTACTCCTTGGATGGCTAATGTATGTAGTCGTGCACAAAGGGTTAAGAGGTACAAGAGAGTTATCAAAACCATACATCTAGGTTGATGCCTATTTTTAGTCCTGCAATGGACACTCGTATTGGCTTTGGCGTACACCATTCTTCATATAGAATCTTTTCTCTTTTTGGTGGCTTAATAGGGAGGTATAATTTTACCAAGCCAGGGGTGCGAATGTTACACACATATCCTTCATCACTAGGTAGAAGCATGTCTGGTTTAGGTATAGAGAAGGGTGGGTATACCATGAAGGGTAATTAGAGGGTAAGGGTTTATGAGTAACGGGTTGTCCAGAACTATCTAGAAATTGTTTTCCATCAGAGTGCAATACTGGGGTACTACGAGCAATTGTTTTTGGTTGGGGATGAAAAGGTGCAGTTTGGTTTTGTGTTTGGATGGGGGAAAATGTTTTGTCAGATTGTGGCTCAACAGGCTCAACAAGTATAGATTCAATGAATTCACACTCAGAAACAATTATAATGTCATCATCAGAGATTGGAGTAGACAACTTGCTTGTTTTACTCCCATCAAAAGTGGTCTTGACTCTAAGTGTCCTCTTCGTTGAAGTTACAGCATCAACAGAAGGTTCACCAAAATGAGTAGAGGGAACTGCAACTGTTTTAGTCTTCTATTTCTTTAGCCTGGTTACAATCACTCCATCATCAAATACTTACTACAACTTGAGTTTTCTCTTAGTAGGTTGTACAGTAGAAAGAACAGCAGAAGAAGGGACAACTCTTAGTGTCAGATCTTGTTATGCTTGGGATCTTATTATTCTAAACGCTATAGGTTGTTTGGACGCTGTACTTTTGGACGGTTGTCGTTTGGACGTAGCAGCTTTGGAAGTTACTGGTTTTGATAAAGATAAAGGTTGGACGAACAACGCTTCATTGTCCAGTGGTTCTTTTGTTTGTCCCACTTGTTCCTCTTCAAGTTACTGAAGTTGTTCTGCAGGTTTTTCCTTTGTTACATAGTGAAGCTTTCATGCCTATTCAATGGGCTTTAGAATGAACCCAGCTTTCATTTGGCTTATATTGTTTCGTTCAAAGAGCAGTTAGGTAAAACTGAGACCACTACCCAATTGTCTGATTTGAGCTTGCTCAACACCTAACAAATTAAAGAACTTATGATATATATACTGTAACTAAAAAATCCTATTCAACAAGGCTGAGTATGTGATTTGGTCAATCACATCTTTTCCTTTCATGGTTTGAAAAATATTGCTCAGTATAAGGTAAGGAAGATCGAATTGTTGCCCTGCAATCATTTGGAAAAGAGCAAAGCAATGCAGGAAGGTCACGTTATCTTTAGATCCTACCTATGAAGAATGCCCTTATTCAAAAACAATTGAAAGACTTTCCCTTCTTTTGGCAGTTTATTGTATTCAACATTTCCTTCTACTTTTGGTCCCATGAGAGCAGCATCTACCAGTGTCGTGGCCACCATAGTTGTTTTCCCATTCGTTCTTTATATAGGAGCCAGTACATTCACACCCAATGGCTTGTGCGATGCTCTCGAGATTAATGGTTACTTTTACTCCCTGAATGATGCCAACTACATTATTACCTATGAACTTAGCAATTCTCCAGAAATGTCTAATGAGTTCTGGGTATATTATCTCATTTAAGTAGAAGTAATTGAGAATTTTGCACCAGATAAGATTATCTTTCACATTTACATCCATCTTGTCAAGGGCAGTCAATGTCGAACTTGTTCTATATGAGAAAGATTGCTTCACCTTGTTTAGAGCTTTTCCACTATTGCAACTGCTTTCATAGAAATGTCTGCCTTTTTGACAACCATGGTTGATAGGTTGATGAAAGAGAGTTGAGTGTTTGAGGATTTTGAGAGGCAAGGGAGGAGAGAGATATCAGAAAGCTAGGGTTTAATTTTTGTAGAAAGAGCGAGATAAGAATTTTGAGTGTTAAGGAAGTAACTAAATGGTTTTATATTTTTGGCAGTATTTGAATTTTGAGGAGATAAAAGGTGTGTGATAAATGTGGGTTTAGATAAAAGACGTGCACACAGTTTTCGATGTTAGTTGCGACGCCAATGTGACTCAAATAAGGAATAAAGAATTTATTTCAAAACATTGTCAATAAAAGCATGATTGTACATACATAATAATATCAATGCTTTATGAATGTTTGCTATTCATTTTAATGGACGCATGAATAATGGACACCGTCATGAGAATGGACACTACATTCCATTTGGCAATCAATCCTCTAGATGAATGCATAAGAAATTATTCCTTCCTTTATAAATTCCATACCAAGACATTCTCGTATATGGACGAGTTTATCTTTAGGAAGCAGATTTGTAAATATGTCTACTAGCTGATTTTCAGTGTTAATGAACTAAATATCAATATCCCCTTTTTGAACATAATCTCTTATAAAATGATGTTAATCTCAATATGTTTGGCTCTAGAATGCAATATGGGATTTTTAGAAAGATTGATGGCAGTAGTATTGACACAAAGAATAGGAATTTTACTCTCATAGATATTGTAGTCTTCTAGTTGATGTTTGATCCACAGAAGCTGTGAGTAATAGCATGTTGTTGATATGTATTTTGCTTCTGTTGTGGATAAGGCAATTGTTCCTTGCCTTTTGCTAATCTAGAAACAAGATTGCTTCCAATGAGATGACATCCTCCACTAGTGCTTTTTGGTTCTATTTTGTCTCCAACATTGTCAATGTCACAAAATCCAACTAACATGTACACTTTACTTGGCTTAAAGCACAAACCAAGGTTAGTAGTTCCTTTTAAGTATCTAAATATTCTTTTAACAGCAGTAAGATGAATTTCTCTTAGATTATATTGAAAACGAGTACATAGACACATGCTGAACATAATATTTAGTCTGGACATAGTGAGATATAGTAGAGATCCAATCATACCTCTATATGTGGTTTGGTTTACCTTTTTGGATGTGTCGTCCAATCCAAGTACTGAAGATGGATGCACAAGAGTGCTCAATTATTTGTCATCATTCATCTTGGATTTCTTGAGTAATTCTTTAGCATATTTAGTTTGGTGTATGTATATACCACTGCTTGTTTGTTTTATTTGCAATCCCAAAAAGAACTTTAATTCTCCCATCATACTCATCTCAAACTATGTTATCATAAGCTTAGAAAAATCTCTGCATAAAGTTTCATTAGTAGCACCGAATATGATATCGTCCACATATATTTATATAATGATAAAATGTGAGTTTATGTTTTTGCGAAATAGAGTAATATTTACTTTCTCCTTTGTGAAACCATTTTTAAAAAGAAAAGAACTTAGTTTCTCATACCAAGCCCTAGGAGCTTGTTTGAGTCTATATAAAGCCTTTTTGAGTTTAAAAACATATTTGGGAAAAGTATCACTCTCAAAAACAAGAGGTTGTTTCACATAAACTATTTCATTTATTATACCATTTAGGAAGATATTTTTTACATCCATTTGATAAAGCTTTATATTACTATGTGCAGTAAATGAAAGTAAAATGTGAATGACTTCTAATCGAGCTACAGGTGCAAAAGTTTCAATGAAGTCTATGCCTTCTTGTTATGAGTAACCTTGAGCTACAAGTGTAGCTTTGTTTCTCACTACTTTACCTGCCTCGTCCAACTTGTTTTTGAATACCCACTTTGTTCCTATCACTAACTTGTCTTTGGGTAAAGGGGCTAGCTTCCAAACATTATTTTTCTCGAATTGATTTAGCTCTTCTTGCATTGCCTTAATCCATCCTTTGTCCAACAAGGCTTCATCTACCGTTTTTGGTTCTATCTAAGAAATCAAAGCTATATGAGCCTGCTCCTTAAAGGATGATCTAGTTTTGACACAATCATGTACTTTTCCCAATATTTGATCTTCTGGATGATGATTTTTCATCTGCCAGTTTCATCCGGTGGGTTCTCTTAGTTCATCTTTTGATAAGTTGTCTAGAAGTATTTTGGACGCTGGTTCTTTGTGATCATCCAGTCTCATATCTGCAAAATATTCATCTAGCTCTGATAGTTTTCTATAAGGTTTATTGTCGTTAAATCTTACATGAATGGCTTCTTCAATTGTTAAGGTTCTAAAGTTAACTCTATATGCCTTAGACATTTTAGAATAGCCTAACAATATTCTAGTTATCACATTTAGAATCAAACTTTCCAAGATTGGCCTTACTATTCAAAATGAAACATTGACATCTAAAGGGATGAAAATATGATATGTTGGGTTTTTGTCTTTTCCACAATTCACAAGGAGTCTTTTTTAGGATGGGTTTAACATATATTATGTTTTGTTTAGAGCTTCAATCCAGAAGTGTTTAGGAGTCGAATTATCATTTAACATAGTTCTAGTCATTCTTGCAATGACCTATTCTTTCTCTCCACCACACCATTTTGCTGTGGTGTATGAAGTGCAGAGAAGTTATAGAGAATTCTGTTCTCTTCACAAAACCTTTAAAAACTTTCATTTTCAAATTCTCCTCCATTATCACTTCTTATTGAAGTTATGCAAACACCTTTTTCATTTTGAACTCTTTTATAGAATATAGAGAAGACTCTGAAAGACTCATCTTTGTGTCTTAAGAACATAACCCATGTCCATCTAGTATAGTTGTCCACTACAACAAATCCATTCCACCGAGTGAGGCTGTTTTAGTAGGTCCAAAAAAATCAATATGTAATAACTTAAAAGGTCTAGAAGTAGAAACAATATTTTTCGAATCAAAAGAATTACTTGTTTTCCTTTCTGACATGCATCATAGAGAACATCGAATTTAAACGTAAGATTTAGAAGACCTCTCATGAGGTTGTGCTTATTCAACTTTGAGATTAATCTCAAGCTTACATGTCCAAGTTTCTTATCCCAAATCCATTGATTCTCTTTGATGGACACTAGACATGATACATTTTGATTTGTCAGATCATTTAAATCAATCTTGTAAAGATTGCTTTGCCTTTTTGCAAAAAAAAAAAAGGGATCCATCCATATTTTTTATTATACACTCATCCTTGTTGAAGGAAACATTATGTCCACTGTCACATAATTGGCTTATGCTCAGTAGATTATGTCTAAGTCCTTCAACGTAGAGAATGTTATTAATAAAAGGAAATGGATGCTTACCAATTTTACTTATCCCCACTATCTTGCCCTTCTAATTTCCTCCAAAAGTGACCCATCCACCATTCTTTTGTTGGAGGCTTTGGAACATCGACTTTTCTCACATCATATGTCGTGAGGAATCACTATCCAGGTACCATGACTAAGGTTTCTTTTCTATTGTCAAGTAAATTTGCAATAGGAATGATCATAGATTTTGGTACCCAAATGGACTTAGGTCATTTCTTGTTAGTTCTAAAGGCAATGGACGCCTTCTCAACTGGACGATGAATATATTGGGATGATTCACGTCCACTTGTACCACAATACTTACAAAATGTAATGGCTTTACCATTCCAGAGGCTATTTTCTTTTTATCAAAACCAAACCTAGATTTGTTATGCGAACTTCGTCTATAAGATAGAATCTTGTTAAGTTTTTAGTTCCACTGACAAATTTGGATAGACACTCTTTTAAGTGATTTACTTCCTTCTAAAGTTCTAATGCTTCATCAGGTGGTTTCACTTTAGAGAAATCTTTTGATTTTTCTACTTTTAATTTTTCATTCTCTCTTATAAGATCTTCATAATTCTTTTTAAGCAAATCAAGTTCTTTTGATACTTTTAAAAACTTTCTTTTCAATTCTTTATAACCAACAGAGAGAGTTGAACAATTAAAAAGCAGTTCATTATATGCCTCTTGGAGAATAGTTAAGTCATTGAAGTTTACCTCATCTTCCTCTTGCTTATTCTTTGAGCTTTTTGGACTTGTTTTTGCCATAAGACGTAAGTTTGCTTCTTTCCCTCCTTCTTCCTTAGAGGAGGAGAGGTCCATATCTCCTCATGTTGCCATAAGTCCTTTCTTTTTCTATTTAAAGAAAGTCTTCCTTTTCTCCTTTTATAAACATGGACAGTTAGCTTTGAAGTGCCTAGGCTTTTGCATTAGAAATAGACAAGTGAACTCTTTTTCTTGGATTCTTTTTTGAATTTTTTAGCAAAGTTTCTAACTCTGGATCCTCCTTTCTTCTTCCATATTGCTTGTATTTTCCTGAATATAAAGGAGATATTATTTTCATCAAAATCTTCTTCTTCAGATGCTTCCCCAAAAGATTCCTCCACATGTAAAGATGATGTCCCCATTACCAGACGTTGAACGCTTAGGGCCAAGGACTTTCCTTTTCTTAATCCTTCCTTCATCTTGCTTCAGTTTCAACTTATGTACTTTAAGTGTTCCAAGTAGCTCTTCCATAAAGAGAGTTGTTAGATCCTTGGACGCTTTCAGGGCTGTAACCTGTGGTCTCTAGTGTCTAGGCAAACTTTTTAAGATTTTGTCAATATGATCATAGTTATCATAAATTTTACCTAGAGATCTTAAGTTATTTACAATAGTTTGAAATCTACCAAGCATAAGTTCAATAGTTTCATTTTCCTTCGTTGTAAATAACTTATATTGTCGTACGAGCAGACTCAACTTAGATCTTTTTACTTGTGAGGTATCTTTATAAGCAAGAATTAGAGTATCCCACATCTTTTTAGCACTTTTTAAGCTATGTACTTTCTTGTACTCAGATTCAGACAAAGCACACATAATAGCATTTTGAGCTTTAGAGTTTAGCAGATACCTCTGTTTATGAGCTTCTGTCTACTAACCTCTTGGCAGTTCTGCTCCATTTTCATCAACAGGTAGATAGTAGCATGTTTCTACAACATTCCACATATCAATGTGACATGAATCAAAGAATGTTATCATCCTCTGTTTTTGGTAGTCATAATTTTGGATGTGGGTTGTTAACTGCTTGTCCTTCGTTATCCATATATGCTCAAGATCTTTTTATCCCTGCACTGTTAGATGCTTAACCCCTAGAGGTCGAGCTCTGATACTAACTAAAAGAAAAGGGAACACACAGGAAAAGGGGGTTGAATTGTGTGTTCTTTTAATTTAATGAAAACTTTTTTTTGCAAATATGTGACAGCGGTAAGAGATATTGCACAAATAAAAGCATGTGTAAGGATAAAGGAAAGAGAAGCACATGGAGAAATTTATACTGGTTCACTCAACTTGAGCTACGTCTAGTACCTCTGCCTCTACAGGCCTTATAAGAGTGATCAACCTGAGATCACTTAAAACCCAAGTATTTTTTAGTCACCAAGCCTCTCCAAGCTTTCACAACACAGATAAAGTTGTTTAAAAAAAAAAAAAATCACAGTGTGAGGATATGAAAGTTTAAGTGAGATTACAAAAACTTTGCAATGCAAAGAAGATGAAAATTATTATACTGCAAGATCGTCCAACAAGTTGAAGGAGTTTTTCTTTTCAAAGGAGAATTCTTTCTATTCTTTTTTTTTGGACTTGATTTTTATAGTCTTTGAGAAGATAGTCATTAAGATATTTTTAGCTTTAGTCTTCAAGAACAAATTCTAATGCTTGTCATGTATGGTTACACGTGTTTTGGGTTTGCAAAAAAGACAGAAAAGCAACTTTTGTTTTGCACCAAAGTGGGAGGTACAGTTTTGCGTTTTAGAGTTGCTTTTTCTGGACATTCCTTATTTCGGTTTAGCAACTTGATAAGTTGACTTACTTTGTGCATAGTTGTACTTATACACAAAAATGTCCTGATTTTCATTAAATGCTGAGATTTTTGAACGTTAGATTATATTAGAAGGAAATAGAACACTAGTTTCAATGTGTACAAGAATAAGCAGGGTAAAACATTTTAAACTTAGTCATATTTTGAGATATTTCAAATAAGGCATATGGATGAGTTTTGCAAAAGAGCGCTTTGGACACTTATGTTTTCTGAGTCAATTTAGACGCTTGGTTAGAGTGGCGTGTTAGACGTTAGATTTTCATACAACATATTAGACGCACCAAAAGCTTTTCACTATATAATGAGACTTAAATGGTTGATCAAAAAGAAATACTCAAGAACTCTAAAATTTAATAACTTTTGTTACCTTCAAAACTTTGAGGGATTAGATGTTTCATACGTCTTTAGTTCCAACATAACAGGTACCTGCACGGGTAACGGGGCGGGTTTTTGTCCGGTTGAGCAAGTAGCGAGTAGTTACTACCCCTGCCCTTCCCTTCCCGTCCCGTTGACTTTTCTAGTCATATTTGACTCAAGTATGATAGCCTCTAGTGAAGAATATTTGTGGTCTATATGAAAAATAAATATCTTGATTCATTATTACACACTCTTTATTATTATAAAGACATAATCAAAGACAAATTCAAAAATAAAGTTTAGTATCTTGAGAATTTTTTTCTGTGTATTTTAAATAGAAAACACTCTGAATTTGCCCAAAATTCAACGACAAATCCAAAAAATGTATGAAAAGGAGAAGAAAAGAAACAAAAATAAATAAACTTTTACTTGAAAAAAGACAAATATAACAGAGTAGATAAATACCATAAAACGCAATTATAAAAATAGTACAACTATAGTACGGACACAACATGATTATAATACAAGTATGCAGCGTATAAAATTAACATACAATAAAATTTTAGATTGTAAGAATAATCATATTTTCATCGTAGATATAATAAAATACCACAATTTTTTTTAATTATAGTGGTATTTTAATTTGTATTGGTATAAGAGTTTAAAAATAGAAGAACAAAAAAATTATAAAATATAGTTAAAATATTAAATTCATCCATACAATGTCTAACATTAATACACGTGACATATACTATGTAGAGATATATTTACCTTTTCGATCTTTAGATATATAATTATTTAATTATTATAAGAGTATAATTTTTAAGAAAAGTTAAAATCTTTGTTGATTTTTTTAAAAGAAAAATGAGGAGGAAAGGATTTAAGCTTACTCTTGCTTGCTCGCCTACTACACTCTTACTGTAAGTCACGTCATTTTTTTGTCCTATAAATTTTTTTCTAACAAAATTTAAGCGTGTATTTTATAATCTTTTAATAAAGAGGTACACCACTAATTATAACCAATTTGGGATGACTGTATTAATTAGTGAGTAAAATCAAATTGTATGACATAATAAATATTACTCATTAATTTTTGTAATTTAATCTCTGATTACTTCTAATCTAACTTTTGGCTTCTTACCTATTAATATCAATCTACTAATTTAAATTCGTGAATTTTGCGCACATAAATATAACTCATTATTATACTGTAACAAAAAAAATCTCATTATTATACACACTCAAAAAAATTAAAATCAAATGTGTGTGCGTGTGTGTAATTTCTTAGGTAAGAATCCTTGGTTATTATCAAAAAATTAAAATATGAATAAGACCATTAAATCATATATTTAAATGATTAAAATTAAAAGATAGATGCACATAGATAGATAGAGAGACAAACACATATATGGAACATATCATATGAGATATGAAAACATAAAAATAAAAATAAAAAATCTGAACCATTTAGTTGAAATAAATTGTTAAAATTAAAACTAATTAAAAAAAGATAACCATCCGTATATGATTGTATAGTTAATATTTACTTATTTCACCAAATACATCCCTTATATATACCACTGGAAAGATTGATACTGTTGTGCTTATTTATTTGCATTTTTTTATATTTTTTGTTGGGTAAGATGTAAAAGAAAAGGAATGCTTTGAGGCATCAACAAATGAAAAAGTTAAAAGAATAAGAAGAAAAAGAAAGTGTGTGACATCCCGTGATATCACATTGGATTAATTAATTTTAATTGTGTAATAAATTCAATTTTAGAAATATGTTATTTAATTTAATTATGAAAATCCTTGTAATTTTTCCCTTTTTTCAAATATGGAATACAATATAAATAATAATGATCAAATGGAGAGAGGCATCGTAAGATAATTACTGAATAAACGTTCATGCATCATAAATAAAATATAAGTGTGCTACATCGATTGGTACTATATATCTATCCAAATAAGGTCATAAATAGAAAATCATAAATCTAATTGTTAAGACTGAAAAAAGATAATCAGGATACACCAAGAGCGAGGAGGAGCAATATGGAATAAAGCAAATAACACATGTAAGCTAGCCCACACTAGTCATAACTTTCAAGTTGAGAAGCTTCAAATGGGTCTTTTTTAGAGTTGGAGATGTTGACCACAAATCTATAATGTGATCCTTGACAAACTCGACGTAAAAAAATCCCACTTATGTTGCTCTCGACATGCCATCTGGTCCTGTAACACAACCATCCATTTGCTCCTGTAGCACAACCATCGCCAACCATAAACAAGAAAAAGGGTAAACATACAGATTCAAGTACCACAAGAGTACGTGTGAATAACACACGCTATACATACAAGTAAACATAAGTAGATATAGCCAAAATTAATAGCATATATAAACAACTACATCATTTGCTAGCAATAAGCAAATGCATACTAATATACACGGATGAAAACTCATGCATGCAACTGACTCTACTCCATAGAGATGACTTTTTATTTGAGTGATCAATTGGTGGTGTCCCCTGACATTACAACATCTCAATAAGACTCCCTAGTCTATAACACAACATGTGTCAAAAATCATCTTCAGACACAAGTATTTGATTAGTGGGAGCAGTCACAACTTCATTAGGATGTGTCATACGGGGCAGTTGCTACCATTACAAAGGGATGCATTCACTCGACCTTTAGTGGAATTATGTGTCTGCACATCATCAATCAATATCTAACCATGACCTCCTATCAATCTTCCTTCACCCAACAGTCGACTGAGTGTGTGTTCATTTTCTAACAACTTGACACATGCTTATGTATATGAGAATAGACACACTTATATCATCTTTGAATTATCACTTTCGAATCCTCTAAGTGAAGATCAACTTAAACCAACATGTGTTCAGGCTCTAGGCTACAATGTTAATACACAAACCATCAATGGTCATAAACAGGGCATCACTACAATCTCGTGACTCTCTAATTAGATCCAATTATTAAGTTATTTAATTAAAATTTTAATGAATATTATTAAACTTTCATCATTCAACCTTTTTTTTAGAGATCAACTCAACAACACAATGCTTGAGCCCTGTGGCACCAAAGTACAATAAACAGACTACTATGGGTCTCCAACAACAACACCACTTCCATGTGACACTCCACAAGGTCTTAAACATCTTTGAAGTGCTTAATTAAGGTTTGTAAACTGTCATTTATAGTTCTTAAAATGTTCCATAAATCTTTTACCTTAGCGATTTAATTGATGTTTACGCATAATATAAAGTTTTATGAGAAAATCAATTAAGTTTTCACTTGAAATTTTCTTAGTATATATTAATTAACACAATACTTTAAAGTGTAGTTTTTTAATAAGTTTAGATTTTTTTTTTGAATTTTCAAAATTATTAAAATAACTTAATTTTTAATATCATTTTATTGGCTTCCAAAATTTATTTCAAAAGATTTATAAAGTATTATCACTTGATTCTCTTACGAAAATTCTAAAATATAATCAAGTTTTAAAATTAATTATTTTCTAAGATTTTTAAGTGTGAAATCAGCATCATCTGAAATTTATGCATTGATAAAGATAGTCTTTTGCAATACAAAACACACTGGAAATTTCAAGTTGAGACTTGAAACCGTTGTTACATTTTACACAATCTGTCACGGATATTGTGAAGGGCAATAGTGGCGCGTCCTAAGACCGTAATCACATCTTCCCCCAACCTCTTTATTTTCGGAAGATTTTTGCTAAACGCCGTTCTTCATTCCATTTTTTCTCCAACTGCATTCTCTTCCTCGGAACGAAACCCTCGTTATCTCTTTCGCTTGCTACTTTCGATTGAGAACAGAAAGCCAATACCATCATCAAGGTTCTCTCCGCAACAAACCCTAGCGGTTCGAAGCTACGCGCGAGAGAGGAACGCCCATTGAGCCTTCGATGATGGTGTGCAATGCGACTCACTGAGTTGAATCGGATAAAGATCTGAGTCGCGGTGATCGGTTCGACGCGCTCATGGGTGCTGCGGGCTCCAGGCTCGAGAAGGCTCTTGGCGACCAATTCCCCGAAGGAGAGCGTTACTTTGGCCTCGAGAATTTCGGCAACACTTGTTACTGCAACAGCGTTTTGCAGGTCTTTGCTAATTCTTTTCTTATTTATCGGATTTCGAATTCGATCGTATGGTTTATTTTGGAAATCGCCGATTAATTAATTGTTTTTTATGGTTAATTTTGCTTTTATGGTTCTCTGTGGTCATTTTGATAGTTGAGTATTGGTTAGTTCTTTCTGAGTTGTGAACATTATTGCCGTCAAAGAAAGTCAATGTGTTTATTATTATTATTATTTTCTGTTTCGGATGTTCATTTAACTGGTTTTGCTGAATTTTCAAGGGCTTGATTTATCAATGACTATATGAATAGACGTCGACGTTGGAGCTTGTACTTGTTTGTCACGGGATTTTTTTAATGAAAATAAGGAAATACGGAGAAACTGATTGAAAGACAGAGAGGAACGTTTGGGACTTGTCATATACTGCTACAAAATCCCTTTCACCTTTTGTCCTTGAATTTGTGTTTCTTTTAAGTAAGCAATTTGCTTTCATTGACCCAAAAATGGCTTGTCATTTTCTTTTGGGTATTGCATTAATGAACATACTCTATTTTCCTTGTCTTTAACTTGAACGAGGTCCTCAATAAATAGCAGAACTAATCTTCATTTCTGATTTTTGGAAAGAATACTGGAATATTAATGTCAGCTTATCAGCCATTCAAAATAGATATACAGATATCATGGAATTTGTCTTACCTTCCAGCTCTGTAAAGAATACTTCTAATCCTTATGTATTGTGTTTGGACATCAGAAGTATGTCAAGTATGCTTGTTTTGAGTTTTGAATTTGAATACCTTCTAACCATTTTTATAGTTTTTCAATGACAAATTACTCTTTTTTCTCTTCCTGCAGGCATTATACTTCTGTGTTCCATTTCGAGAACAATTGCTAGAGTATTATGCAAATAACAAAAGCATGGCGGATGCAGAGGAAAATCTTTTGACTTGCTTAGCCGACTTATTTTCACAGGTAACAGGTCTTATAATTTGGAAAATTCTCTGTTTTTCTTGCACTACACCTCTTCATACTTGATTGGCTCAAGCATGATTTGCTTATGGAGAGTTTTTGTTGTCTTCATTAATTGTACTAAGGTACATAGTCCATAAATGAGTTGGTGTTACTTGCATGAATGGCAAAGCCAATGAGGTCAGAACCCGATCCTCCAGATTAATGACAGCCTAACCACTCTCATATTGATTACTTTTCATCCCAGAAATTATATAAAAAAGATGCAAGAATGTGAGAACATTTATCAAGTTAACCCCACGCCAATCCAAAAATGGAATGGAGTCATTTGCAAACGATAGGCAAAAAACTTACATTCATTTATACTCCATTCTCATGTCCCGTTGTTTATCATTCTGCTTAAGACATCCACTGTAATTGTGAAAAGGACGGGATGAAGGGTCACCATACTTCCCTCTTCATAGACCTCTAAGTCACTGTTTTGTTCACTGTTGACCACCATTGAAAACATCACATTGGAACTGGGTAAACTCCCATAATTCATTAATTCATTCCATCCATGGACTGTCAAAGCTGTTTTCTCTGAAAGCATTACTAAAGAAATTGCATACCACTAGACAATTTCCTATTCTACTTCTAATATCTCAATTTTTTCTAAGTTCTAGTGGTCTGGCTGTAACATGAAATAATTTGTTATATAACATTACAGCAATGTTTGATCCATATAACTGATTGCACCTAGTGGAAAAAGGCCTGGTTGTTGTTGTTGAAGAAACATTTTGTAATCTAGAGATATGCTTGTTAGCATGTTATTGCTTCAGTTCTTCTTTTAAGAGAATATTGTGTGGTTTTTTGTGTTAATCTAAAGATCTGGTTAAGTTTATCAAAACATGACTAGCTATTCATGTGCCTTAAATTTGTTTCCTTAGTTAACATTTATGTTCGTTTCTGTTAGCTGTTGTACTTTTCCCTTTGCTGTTTACCTTTGAGATTTGAGAGACTGGAGGCAGTGATTGCATGATTGCCCAAATATACATCTGTCATTACTTCTCTTTGAGAAATTGCTTCAAAAGTATTTATGGTGTGCTTTTTTATAAGTACCTGTGTCTTATTGTTTTGTCTATTTCCCCTCTTTGCGGTTTTCATTTTAGATATTAGAAATTGGCAGAGATGATTGCATGCTTATCTAAATCTGTTTTGTTGTATGTTGAAGTTCATATGGTATTACTTGTGTTTGATAAACTGCTTCAAAGTATCTACACTTTGTATTCAACGCTTTGACCAATTTATTGTCTCAAATCTCCAGTTAATGCACTTACCTGCTTTTTTCTTTCTTTCATGGTTTTAGGTTAACCTATAGTATTTCTTTTGGTATAGATAAGTTGCCAGAAGAAGAAAACAGGTGTCATTGCTCCCAAACGATTTGTACAGAGGTTGAAAAAACAGAATGAACTCTTCCGTAGCTATATGCACCAGGTATGTGTTTAAACTTTAAACTGTCAAGACTGAGCACAGAAGTCAGAAGGTGATTATTCTAGAAATTTATAACTTTCCTAGTTTCTTTTGACAGTAACACAGAGAATATTACTTTGTACTTTGTACGTGTACAGTGTTTGGCTATGTTTATCTGTTTTGCCATGTTTTGATCCTATGTGTGCAGACATCTTTTGTGTATGTCCCTACTTAGTTGCTTTTGAGTTGCATCTGATCTAAATATGAATCGTAGCTACTCTTTGAGTGTCACTGTGCCAATCTTGATAGCAAAATGATTTAGATTTTAGATATTATAGTTATGGGTAGTTATGACAGTTATTGGCAGAAAGTAGGAGCAGTTACATATTAAAGTAGGTGTAATAATAACTGTCATTATCAGTTAAGTATTATTAGAATATGTTGAATAGTAACTGTCACGTTAACAGTTTAGGGCAGAAAGTTAAGAGCAGTTACATATTATTAAATACGTGTGAATAGGAGAATAGGGGGATACGTATGTATTGTTTTCTAGACAGTATTCTGTCTTTTGTGTATTCTGTAATATTTACTCTTCTCCAATTTATCAATTGGTGTTCTACCAGTTAAGATCATGTTCCTCTGGTTGGGATGGACAATATTTTAATTTTTAAGATTGCAATCTGTTCCTTTTATCTGAACATATTTTAATAAACAGGAAATTCTTTTCAACTATGTGCCAAAAGTTGAGAGCCTGTTGAATTGACCATGGTGCTTGGGTGTATTTGGCCTCTATATGCAGAAAATTAGAAATATATTAAAATCTCCCTACATGAACTGGAATATGTACATATTAAATGTGTTTTTTATGACCATTATGTATGTGATCTTTTGGTGTTTCCATATGGCAACAACCCCTTGTCATGGTTATATAAATGGTGATTTGGCTTGTTAGCTTTCTTCTTTTGTGAGGAAATAATAAGGCAACTCACATTTCAATGTTCATCTAAAACATCTATTTCAGTGAGGTTGAATTATGGTTATTAAGCTTGAACCACACCAGCCAGTTCAACCAATGAACTGGTTAGGTAACCAGTTTGGGTAACATGTTGGACTGGTTATGTTCAATAACCTGTTTGACTTGGCCGATTTTCACTAAAGATAATAGACTGTCTGGTTGACTTGGTAAAAAAATTGGTCTGGTCATGCATTAAAAAATAGGTTTGTAATAACTTTGTTTTGTCTATAATGAAAGAAAAAAAGGCTCAAAGTCCGGTAAAGAAAAACAGCAACCAAAGTAATTAAATGACATGATAAAAAGGGCAAGGTTTAGATTTATTTGATCAAGAGGGTCCAAATTTGGTACAAATTTGACTCCTTGGGCACGATGGTATTATGTATTATAAACTTGCAAGTTGCAATTGTAATCGTGATCTTGTATTAACCTTGATTGTTTAATTGTGTTTTGAACTTATGATTGGAAACTTGTGTTTATTTATGTTTTGGACTTGTTAAAGTTTTATATACTTGTATTATAGTCTTTTGAAACTTAGAGCATGAACTACATATTTATGGTTCAACTAGTGTGACCTTGTACCTTGATCTAGTCAATGTTCCGATTGAGTTTAGTAACAATGGGTTGAATAATGATAATTTGTTTTGTTTAAAAAAGGTTTTATATCTCAACTCAATTTGTTTAAGTTTATGCCATTCCTTATTTATAAATGTATTGTTAATTCTGTTTGCTAGACTCAGTGTACTGTTTATTGCATGATGTCTCTTATTCATCTAGTTTTTTGTTTTTGAAGAAAAAAATAATATAACTTTTAAGATTAAAAAACTTGTCATTGTGAGAATCTTCTCATTTTTGGTAGGATGCCCACGAATTCTTGAACTTTTTGTTAAATGAACTTGTTGACATTCTGGAGAAAGAGGCCCAGGCTGCAAAAAATGATCAAGAGACATCACCACCTTCTGATAAGGCTGCAAATGGACCT
Organism: Spatholobus suberectus; assembly: GCA_004329165.1. Taxonomy (NCBI): domain Eukaryota; kingdom Viridiplantae; phylum Streptophyta; class Magnoliopsida; order Fabales; family Fabaceae; genus Spatholobus; species Spatholobus suberectus. Next base: position 54,227,054 of record CM014737.1, on the reverse strand, counting down.
ATAAATGGTCTAGCTAATGGTGCTAAAAAAGAGCCTTTAGTTACTTGGGTGCACAAAAATTTTCAGGTAACCTTGATCTACCAATTTAATGTCTTTATTTTAGTATGTTGTGTTAAACTTAAGAGTTTGGACACAAACTAGAAGGTTTTATTGAAGGAATTCTGGAATTAAACTGGAATGTATAATACAGAACACTAACACAGGCCTCTACCCTACCAAGGAGTCACCTCCTTCAAACCAACTTCAAACCAACTCCAGCAATTTAACATGCAAACTCCCCTCAGAAACCTGTCACACATCCTATTTATGAAATACATGCATAACTGTCATACAACACAGCAAATAACTGTCCTACAGTTACTTAACACACAATAACTGCCATACAATCCCACATAACTGTCCTATTGTGTTGCTTGCAGCAAAGCTTGGAATAACTATAAATTGTGAACTTTGTATTGGATTAAATATATTGCGCTCCCTCCCTCCCTCCCTCTCTCTCCCCCTCTGTCTTTTAGGAATCTCATTATTGTAAATTGCTCTGGTCAGGGAATACTCACCAACGAGACTAGGTGCCTGCGATGTGAAACTGTAACAGCTAGGGATGAAACATTTTTGGACTTGAGCCTTGATATTGAACAAAATAGTTCAATTACAAGTTGTTTGAAAAACTTCAGTTCAACGGAGACATTGAATGCTGAAGACAAATTTTTCTGTGACAAGTGCTGCAGGTATAGAGTTTACTCCTAACTTTGATTTTATAATTACCTGAATACTTTTGTGGTGTTAGCTGTTACCCGGCTTCTTGAGATCTATTATGAAAGTAGAGGGTCAGTTCAACCATTTTGAATTATGTGCGTAGCTGAACTATTCTATTGCTTGTTTAAGTGAGATTTTTTATTTTTTATTTTTTGATGAAGCAGAGATATCAAATGGCTTCTATATTATGTATTATTTGTTGGCAATTAGTTATACATTTTAATTAAAAATAGATTGCTATCAATTGCTGTTTTTACCAATACAGTAATACTATGATGTTCTGTTTCTGGGTAGTGGGTATATAGTTGTGGCCTAACCTTTTCACCATCCATTGGTGATTGTTCTTTTTATTTTGATCTGTTATCTGGATGAGTTTTGACTTTTGATCGCTGTCAGTGCAGTGTGTAAAAGTACCTATGTAGTCTCATCTGCTTTATTTTTCATGTCCAATTACTGGTCTGATAACCAAGATGTGAACTTTCTATTGTTATCAGTTTGCAAGAAGCTCAGAAGAGAATGAAGATAAAGAAACCACCTCACGTCTTGGTCATCCACCTTAAGCGGTTTAAATACATTGAACAGCTGGGCCGCTACAAGAAACTATCTTATCGGGTTGTCTTCCCTCTTGAACTGAAATTGAGCGATACTGCTGAAGATGCAGATATTGAGTATTCTCTATTTGCAGTAGTTGTCCATGTTGGGAGCGGGCCCAACCACGGGCATTATGTAAGCCTTGTGAAAAGCCATAACCACTGGTTATTTTTTGACGACGAAAATGTTGAGATGATTGATGAGTCTGCTGTTCAGACATTCTTTGGGTCATCGCAAGAATATTCCAGCAATACAGACCATGGTTACATTTTGTTCTATGAGAGCATTGGCTCTGGTAACAGGAACTAGACGGAGGAGCCTTACGAGTTTTAGGTACTTGAATCATTTGGACTTGTCTTTTTCATCTGTTTAATTATTAATTATTTTTTCCCGTTTTATTCAACCTGCTTGAGTAGTTGTTATACATCAATGAGAGGATACGGGTTGTGAAAATGTATACTTAGTGGTCGACATGTACAGTGGATAGTGGAAGCACTGTCCTTTTTCCCCTTCTTTTTTTCTTTTAACAATAAGAGCAATGTATATGGATTGGGAATTTCACCGACAGTATATTCATGGCGTTAAGTGTTAAATCAATAGAAACACTATGCAATGGCAGTCACTCGTAAATTATGGTGTTTTAATCTACACTCTGTTATACTAGTGCTTTCCGGGAGTTCTGTCTGATCAGTATAAGTTTTACAAGTTAGATTATGTGCCTGTATGGCTAACCCACCATAATCAATTCCTCTCAACTTTACACATTTTAATGCAAGATTTATGGTTAAAATTTAGATACGAATATTGTTTTCGTATAACGGTTTAAAATTAATTGACTCCTATAATAATTAACCCAAAACCGAAAGTCCAATGTTAAACAATCTACTTAATTGTTTCATAAAAAATGTTCGCGCTCCAAATTCTTTTGATGGATTGTTAAAGTGCGGCAATAATATTTAGTATTTCAAAGATTTTAATAAGGGTCTTGTTGATATATTGATTAAGATATTGATAAATAAGTGATTTTCATTAAAAATCAGGATGTTAGTGTATTGATGATATTAAGTTATTTTTATATAAAAATGTTTCACTTTTGATTTCTTTCTTAACTAAAATCTTAAGAAAATAAGGTTTGTCGTTTTAATAATTGCTAATTGGCAGGCATAGAGACCAAAAGGAATAAGTTTTCTAGCAGAGGCGGATCTTAGCGGTGACATAGGTTCTAGTCACAGCTTCCGTTCTGGGACAATTGTTTGAAGGGAGAAATTATTAAGTAGTTTAGGACTATCAAGTGTTTATGATCTCAACCAATATTTATCTAACACATTCAAATTTTATAATTTAAGAGAATGAATTAATAACACTTTATTAGATATTAAGTGATAATTAATGGAGACTTAGTCCAGAATTACCTAATAATTTCTCGTTTGTAAGTGTGTCAACAATCGTCTTCCCAAGAGATCAATAAACTCGGATTGTATTCGCAAGACTACTTATGGTGGCATGGTCTCGTCATATTTGATATTACTGTTAGGCTGTAAATTATATTGCTCTTTTTTATTTTTTATGTTAATCAGGTGGAAGTACGAAATTGGGTATCTAGTACGGGAACCCCGTTTTCTAACTGTTTTTTTGGCGGGGGGTTGGGGTCCAGAAGAGCATCGAAGCCCTGAACAACTGGCTTCATAATTACATTAAAGCATTCTGTTTTGTAAATATCAGACTGATCTGCACTGCACGTTTTAATGTCCAGAAAAGAATGGCAAAACCGGTATTCTAAGAGCAGTACACTAAACTACTCATATTTAATTTAATGATATGTTTGGTTGGAAAGAAAAAAAATAAAAAAGAAAAAAAATACGGATAATAAAATATATTTTTTCATTTAATTAAAGAGAAAGTGAAAGGAAAAAAAAAATTGACTTTTAAAAATAAAAATTTAAAATTTTTCTTCTTTTCATAATTTCTTAAATTCAAATTTCAATTTTTTTTTCTCATTTCATGTTTTCTTTTCACTCAACCAAATAGGCCATAAAATTTAATTCACATGTTATACTTTTATTAGACTGTTGAGTATAGTTCTCTTAACGTAAATAATAGTTTCTGTTGAGGATGCCATTTTAATGTCGTGCATTTTCTTTTACTTTTTTCTATTACTTTCTCTTTAATTCAAAAAAGAAAAAGACATTGTTAATTGCGTTTTTTTTGTTGCCCTTTTTACTTTCTTTCCTTCTCTTTTCACCTCTTTCAAACACAGGTTAAGAGATGTTTAGAGTAAATTGATCAATACCACAGCCAAAACAAGGAGGCAGAACTATCTTCTGGTTTCTGATATACTGTGTAAACAAAAACACGGTTTAAAAGAGGATTGATTATTTTTGTAGAGTGAGGGTCAAATACCTGAGTTTCTTGCCTATGGTATTGATCCGTTGCCTCGGGTACTGAACCGTTGACTTCATCTTGGCTAAGGCTTTCTGCAAACTCTCCTAAGTTTGATTCCAGCCTAGGAAATCGTACTCATCCTCCTTGGAACACGTATCTTGTAACACAGTGTCCTCACTCCTCCTCACTAATGATTTCTGATTTAAATCCACCCAAACCATTGTTATTCTGGCGCCAACATAAAATAACCTTTTCCATAATTCCAACCGACCAAAGTCTCTTTCCTAACCCGATGGCATCTTACATGAGCCTGTAACCATGGAACTTAGAATTGGATAAATTAGCAAAGAGCCAGAAGGAGAAAAGGGAATAGACATTAAAAGAAAAAGATAACAAAATTTGGACCACCAGGTGCTATGATTACTGTCCTAATCTGGACCGATTCATTCTTAGGATGCAACTAGAACAACATCTTATTAAAACATAAATTATATTGATGTACTTTGATTGCATGAGCTACATGAGAAAGCCTTTTGCTTCACACCTTGAAAAGTGTGAGACACAAGGAACAGGGTCGCACAAATCACAAATAACAATTCTATTCATATTGAAATAGTCTTAAGCCGTTGCCATTTTTTAATAACTACGATTCAAAATGGTTTTTGCATTCCCCTGAATTATGTATTTCAGCTTAACTACTCAAGTCTCTTGTCAGGTGCAGCAGAAGTGTTGCTTCAACAGAGAATATGCTGCATTAAAATGTGCATTAATAAAGCCACATTGCATAAGCAAGCAAACCAACATGTTGTATTTAATTATATCATTTGGTTTCCAATATCATGTTAATCTTTTTTCTATTTTGGGTAACACATTCAATAGAAAAATGTTACAATGTGATGAATTCCTATTAGATATTTGTGTAAAAAAATTTAGACCGGTATTATATATAAATTAAATTCTTAAATTAATGAAAACCTTGAAACATGGCACGGCGGCCCCTTATGATTATCACTGTATCACTGCAAATCTGCTTTTCGGGTCAAGTCAACCGACAGATGATGTGGGAGTTGAAGTTTCGGAGTTGAATGAACTAATAGTTTTTATTTTAATTTTAAAATTAAAATTGTGGAAAATTATTTGCATTTTTTTGCTGAATGGAAGTATTGTTGGCACGGATTTGTTACTGTTATTACGAAAACAAGAATTTTTTAAAGTAATTATTAATCTTTCTACACCATCTTTTTACTAATCATCTTATTTGTTAAATATAAAAATATTGACTGTTTTTAAGATATTTAATATATTTATTTTTTATTTAATACTTTATATAAAATAGTAATAAGATTTGTTAGAGAATTTATATAAAAAAAAGGATGGTGTTGCTCTTTTATTTTTCGCTCGATCATTGTTCTACAACACTAATATATGAGATCGTACTGAAATGGAATGGGTCAAGATTTTAATGTTAATGTATTAATGGAATGGGCCTAAATGTCTGAACGGTGGATCTGCGAGACTGTAACCTTGCCAGTGGGCCAGCACCGCCACGTCATCCACCTTCACAAATTAAACGCTGTGTCTCTTGTCTCCTCATAACGCTTCTCTAAAATCTCTACCTTTCCAACAATATCCAATAATTCAACAGACAAAAAAGATTTTATTACAAATAATATTTCACTGTAAATTTTAGTATTTACAATATGATTTTAATAATAAAATTATTATTAATTTTTTAATCAGTACTTTAAATACATTAGTTGACAAGATATTCTGAACAAAAGAATTTAATTAAAATGTGTGTAATGAGTTTTTATATTATACTTTAACTATAAATTGTTATATATGATAAATTGTTAACTTTCATAATAATTTACCTTAAAACTTATTTCAAAGATTATTTCTGATTAATTGATAGTATAAAAATATTTAATTATGTATAATAATTAGATTCTAAATAAAAAGTTGAATCAAGTATTCATTTAATAATTTTTTATTGAATAAAAAATTATTCTCAAATTAAATTATAATGTTTATTGATATTTTTTTTATAATTAATTCAAAAACTTATTAAATAAGTTAAAAAATTATTAAAAAATCATTAATCACACTCATGAACTTAAATAATTTTATCTAAATACATTCAATTGAATTAGGTATTAGAAAATTTTAAACATCTATATAAAAATTTCACTTATTCAAAATATAAGATGGAACACTTGTCTTCTTTTTAGTTTTAAATTTCATAGTAATGCCAAAAAGTATTTTAGTGTGTATAATCATGTATATTTTTAAAAACCAAATATGATATTTAAATTTAAAATCAAAATTTATTTTTTAGATTTAGTATAGTCTACATTAATATTCTTTTGGTACAAAATCACATGTATAATTTAGGAGAGGTAATCCTCCTTGAGTTGTATAGGATAACTATCAACTTCAAAACTCTTCTGAATATTTAACATAAGGCTTTTGCTATTTACACTCTCCCCATTTTCTAACTACACTCCCCTTTTATTTCTTATTTAAATTTACTAATTGACCTTACTTCCCCCCCTCTTTTTCAAAACAACTCTCCTCTCTTGTCAAGCACCACACTCCCCCCTCTTCTCACATTGTGCGTACTCCTCCCCATCTGTGCCGCATCCCCCTGCTTTCACACTCCCTTTCGTACTTCCCCAAACCTTCAATTAACAACCTCAAGCATTTTTGGTTTCCCCAACCTCATCCCTTCTTTCTTGCAAAGCTTCTCAATTGAGGCCCTCTCTTCAGTTGTGGGTTGCAACTTCCATTTTTCCCTAACTACAAAGGAAAAGAATTAAAAAAAAATAAAATTCAGAAAGTACTTTTCGAAATATTGTTTTGTTTCTTAACATTCTGAAAATGTACTTTCTGGAATACTATTTTGTTTTTTGACATTCAGGTAAGTACTTTCCGGAATGTTAAAAATAAGCAATATTCCACAAAGGTAAGAAACAAAATAGTATTCTGAAAAGTACTTTTTGGAATGGTTATTATATTGAATTCCACAGCATGTGTTTGGGATTTGAAAAAGAAAATAAAGATTCTCCACCACATACCTGGTTGTGCCTTCTGCAGCGTTGTTTTGCAGTTGAAGTATTTTACTTATATGACAAAATTGAGTATAGGTTACACACAAAACCAAGATTAAAGTATTTTTCATGTATGATGAAATTAAATATAGAAGTGTAATTAAACAAAATTAAGGTAAAATTCTAATACCTTTGACAGACAAAAGGAAAAGGATAAAAAATAGATGAGAAGGATTTAGAGAACAATGAAGATCAGGTATAGAGATTAGATTTATATCTTTTTTATATAAAGAATATTTTGGGTATAAAAGATATTTATGATAATAAAAATTAAAAAAAAGGAAAAGGGGGAGTGTACTTAGAAAACAAGGGAAGTGTAAATAGCAAAAGCCTTAACATAATCGCATACCTAAAACTCGAATTTGAGATCACTGGTTAAACTGTAACAATCTCGTATCAGTTAATCCACATGCTTGGTGATACATTAATATTTTTGTTTGAAGCATTTAACTTTTCTAAGTGTAGGTGTGTTTCAAATATTTAATATGGATTTTTAATTAATGCAAATTTATTTTATAACTATCTAAATTGTTGGTTTTTTAATTAATAATCATAAATTTATTTTTATCTTTTAGTTAACAATTATATTTTACTTTAAAAGATTTAAAATTTGGTTGAAATTATGCGTCAGGAACATTATTATATAATTATTTTTTAATGAATAAAAAAATCACTTTCTATATGAGTTTGCATACATTTAAAGATATATAAGTGTACCATATTTTAAAAAGGAATCAGTTTTTAATTAAAAAAAAAACTGTTTTTCAGATCAAAACAGATTTACAGTTGTTATACAGAACATATAAATATAATATAAATATCCGTTTAGTTAACATCACTCTTAAATAATATAAAATTAATTTTTATTAAAAATATTCATTACATAAATATATAAATTAATTATTTTTTCTTTTTATATTGTTAATATCAACCTTAAAGAACGAAAAACTGTATAAATGTAAATACTGTACAGAGATATTTTCTTTATTAATAATTCTAAATCTTCCTATAATATTTTTTTATTAATCCTCTTATTTATTGAATATATTTTATATTTTTAAAAGATTAAATATATTTACTTTTTTATTTGATACTTTTTTATCAGTTAGTTGAAAGATTTATAAAAAAATTAATAGAAAAATATAGCATTGTTCATGCAAAAATAAGTATATTTAATATCTTAAAAATATAAAATATGTTTAATAATTACTATGGATGGAAGTAAGAAAATGATGATGGAGGATTTAGAATTATTGATATAAGAATAATACGAACAAGATCAAGCAACGATCGATCCACGGGTTGGAGATGGAACAGTTAAGAAACCCGTGACTCTCTTTGTCTCGTTGTCCGTGGCAATCAAGGCAGCTTTTTCGCTTCACACTTCACAATTTCACTCACATGCATTTCACCCGTTCCCAACAACACACCAAACGCAACCCATAATTCATCTTCTCTCGCCCCCAATTTTGCCCTTTCATTTTTTTGTACTATACAAAAACCAACACCCCACACTATAATTTCATTTATTTGCCATTTCTTTTCTCTTCATCCATATGTCATTCTAATTGTTAATGTTAACTTTGGCCCATAACTCATTAACTGGGCCATTATGTCTTAAAAGATGAACTTAACTTTATTGCTTTTTTACATTTATGATGATTCTATTCTATCGTAATGGTAATTTTTTTTTTTAAATAAAAAAGCTAAAAAGCGAGGGTCATTATGGTCACGACATGAAATGAAGGTGTTTGTCGTGATCGTCGACGTCGTATTCAGGAGTCTTTATGGTAAATCGCGCACATCGTAGGGGGCTACATGTGTGCAGTTGGTACTAAAGCAACTACAAAATGAGACCTTCCTCCTCGGCTCCTCCGATATAACGATGTAACGTTCAAATTCCACGGCAATCTCTGTCGCATTCTCTTTCCTCTGATTTTCCCTTTTCCTCTTCCTTAGAATAACTGAAATCCTGTTCAAAAACCAAGCCATTAATGGCTCTCAATTCGTCCTGCCAGGTAACATTCTTCCTTAAACCACAATTTCAACCTCATTCTCGATGTCAATTGTGTCTCTAATTCTAAGCTGCACTTGAAGTTCACTTCAGTACTTTCACGACATGTCGTTTAACCGAATCGGAATCTCAACTTGTGTCGTGTTTCACCAACTTGCTTTGGCTGTTACTTACTATTAAGTTGAAGAGATCATCGTTTGTGCAAAATGCGAAGCTACTTTCCAGCTTCGATGGAAAAAGAAAGCTGGAAAATCTCAACGACTGTCACGTGAGAAAGTGGAACTACACGATTTTGGTTCTAGCTTGCATTAATCACTTTACAGTTTGGAATTCAAGTTGATTTATTCAGTGTCTTACTTAAGATGCATGGATTGAGCTCTATTTTGTTCAGATCGCGTTAGGTTGAAAGTTTTTGTTCTACAAGCTTTCACTCGCGATTAATCGACGAGTCACATTGTTTAATGCGTTCTTAATTGAGATTCTCCTGATTTTTTTTGTGATTTGGTTGCAGAAAGAACATCAAATTCGGGACGGGAATGGAAACGTAGCTGTCGGTTTGAAGTTACATAGTAAACCGAGTAGTGATGACCTTAACCGACAGTTTCCTCTTGGTAATTGTACTAAATTAGATCACTTAATAGTGTTGTATGTTGTAGAAATGGCGTTAGTTTTTATGGCTCCTTACACTGTTTTTTGTTTTTTTTTTCTCCTCTTCAGAGATTCCGCCTATTCTGTTTGAAGAGACTTCACATCCAGTTGGATTGCACGGTTCACATGTTGGTTTTCATTTTCTCATGCAGTGATATACTGTTTTTATGGCATTTTTAACTAATTTCTTAATTTAGTGAATCTTTTGTGGCTGAATGTGTTAACTGGTAAGGTAATGATTTTATAATCGGGTTATCTTCTTTAAGTATATGCTTGGTGAGGGTTGAAATTGGGAAAACAACACATGAAAGTCGGCTTAGTTTCTTGGCATGTTGTTGCTTAGAAACCAAATCAATTTGTGACATTATTTGGCATTTAAATGTTGAGGGGTCACGGGTGTCAGAAGAAACATGTTTACCCTATGTTCCAAGTAACAGTTTGTGTTACTGGAAATTAGAACCATATGATTGAGGAGAGATGATCAAAGATCTTTGTATGTAATCATGTTTCACGTTGATTATTTTGACATTTAAAAAAAAAAAAAAAACTGTTAGGATCTGAGTTTCCATTTAGTTTTGGGTTTTTGGTCACCTCGTTGTTTTGGATCAAATGGTTTCTTGAAGTTCAAATGTAAGTCACTGAGCTCCTTTTTCTTTAACTGTCAAAAAGAAGAACCAAAGGGGCAGATATAAACTCAAATCAAATGTTTTTTCAATGTGTTACTTGCCTTTCTTATTTGAATTTTGAACCACTTGACCACTTTTATGCCATAAATGGTTCTCTCTGGAACTACCTCAAAATATGTTTTAGAAACTGATGCCCTTCCATTTCTTGCAGGTTCGAGATGTTTATAGTATTTCAGTGTCGCCTGAGGAAGGTGAAAATGCAAACTGTGCTTCACCACTAGCTTTCTTGAGCATCTTAGAGGTTCCTAATCAAGCTAAAAGCCCAGTGTGCTTAGATGCTCACATAAATTGCCAAAACTGCATTGATTTTGAAATGAAGGATGAGGATGTGTATTCCCAGTGCATAATTGATATCCCTAGTGTGAATGGAAACTCAGTTTCACCTGAATCCTATGAAGAGACAGTTGAAAGTTTTAAAACTGGGAACTCACCAACTGTAAGTCTCATAAACTCATCTTCTTGACAGTTGTTTTTTCAAGCTATCACATAACATATAGCTTTAATTAACTGTGGATAAGGCACCCTTACAAACTCACACATACATACATATGTTTGCGTATGTGTTCTGATATGAGGATTGATATTTTACAATATTGCAGAGTGTACTGTGGAGAGAATCAAGTTTCAAAGGGGGAAAACTTATGCAGAATCTGGTGAATGTCAGCAATCCGAGAGGTATGCCTGCTGTTCTTGTGTATCTTAATATTTTTCAATTGATACAAGCTTATGCAGTTTTCCTTTACTGGATATGATTAGATGGTAGGGAGATAATGGTTTTCTGAGAGCAATCAGAATAGTTTAGAACTGAAGGAAATAATGTCCCATGCAATACAAACAGGTGGCTTGCCAAGAGAAATATATGCATATAACGTTTGGATAAATAGTTCTATCCTCTCATGTAACAAGGAACATGTTTTTAGCCAATTTGATCATTCTGACTCGTCCTGTTAATCAACTACAAGATTTCAGGTTTGCTTGTCATCTCAAAAGCAAAGCAGTAAAATATAAGTGGGTTTTGTTCTGGCATTGCCTTATGCAATTGAACAAAGTAACAAGCGTATGAAATACCCTAGTTAAGATTAAGAATAGATATGTTTGACTTGAACTTGAAGACAGGGGTATCATTCAAATTTCAAATTGTCCAGTATAATCCTTTTGCTTTCCATGGTAATTACTTTGAGAAGCTTTCATAATCTGGCGTACTATAATTTGATATTTCCTTATCTTTTATCTTAATTCTTGTACCTGGACTCATACTCTTACGTTTTTTGTGTTCTAGAATTGAGTAGGTTGGTGATCTAGATGCATTTTTAACTTTCATATTTTGTAACTTAACAGATAAACCAGTCTCTGAGAAGCTACATGATTTACCAAGTAACAGATGGAGAAGATATAAGCGTGCTGCCTCATTTGATTCCAGAAAAGTTGCTCTTCTGTTTTCAATATTGTAAGTTCTGGCAGATTGAACAATAAAACTTGACATTTAGAATCACAGCTATCCATATGGCTGAATGAGTTTATCAAAGTCTTAAATATGTGTCTATCTGACTTTATTATCATTTAATTAAAGGACTGCAATTAACTAGACCTGCGAGCTTAGTGCTAACTAAAATATTTATATTAGAAGAAAATTTGTAAAAAAAAAGAATAATAATTATGCTGCCTGTTACACACTTGAATAAACTAAAACACTACTATATGCTAAGATAGATGAATTCAATGATAATTTTAATGTATGATGACCGAATTAAGTTCATGTACTAAACTTGTCCTTCAATGCTACAATTTTAGTTATTTCATGTGAATATTCTATTCTTTTTCCTGGTAAAATATTTTATATAAATATTCTATTATAATGAGTAATATTTTTCATGATTATAACAAAAATTTGTTAAATAGTATATCTATTCTTATTTTAAATCTGCATAATATATTAGATATCTGTAGTGCTTCATTAAGAAAATACCAAAGTCATAAACTATTTAATTTTCTTTTTTTGTATGTTTACGTAAATTCATGTTGACAATATAAAGATTGATGTTACTTGCAACTGCCAAGATTATACTTACTCTTAATACCTAATGAATGATATAAAGAGGGCAAATTGCTGCTCTGCGTTGCATATCTCGTGAACTTTAGAGATTACGAGAGATGCCACTTCTAGAATGCAAACATGTGAATCTTTTAAGGTAAAAATTTCCCACTTAGTAGTTTGTCAAATATATATTGAAATTATGGAATCCCAATCAATGGAAAGAGCATTAACTAGAAGAATACACTCTCAAAATCATTCCTAGTTTAGTCAATGTTACTAGCACTAGGATGTTATTATTTTGGGTAAATTTATAAATTGTTACTTGACGATTACATCCCTCTCAAAGTTCCTCTTTGACAAAGTCATCCGTAGCATCATTCACAATACTCACTCCGTAATTGACCACTAGCACAAAGCCTCTCCGCCTTCATAAAGCTTTAAAACATTACTACTGTCCATGCTAAACATTAGGGGAGACACGAGTCGTTTATCAAGTTTTACGTGTTATGTTTATCTGGCTTGGTTTGTCACATAAAGATGCTTATAATATGGAAAGTCATGTACTTACTCATTTCTCTAAGGACAGGATACATCTAAGACAATTATAGAAGTGACAAAGCTATCTTTGTATGCAACTTACTTTTGTTAAACATTTACTGAGCTCCAACTGGAGATCTTATGCCTCTTTAGAAATAATTACCAACTGATACTAATTTTTTCTATTGTCTATCTTTGGCATTTTTTTCTTTTCAGTTGGGGCTTTTCTCATTCATTCTATATTTAACCGTTCGCTAAATTGATTCCTGCAGGTCAAGTTTCGGAACATTGGTGTTGATATATCTGACATTGAGAGTCAGGCAGAAGGCTGATGGCTTTGCTCTTATTTGAAGTTCCAATCTCTGCCACCTCCTGTTTTTAGACTTCCAGCTCTATGGTTTTTTAATTTAAACTTGCCCCTTGAATTGTAATAGAGCTCCTTGTGATGTTGAAGATAGAATCTAGGAAATGTTATTTGGCACAAAATATAGTCGCGTTTGTCTTAAAACTCCCTATGTTATTTATTAGATTATCTGCCAAATCATATTCCAGTACAATCTAATGATTAAGCCAAGAGAGCCAAACTAAGACCATTAAGTAGAAATATACCAAAAAATAGACGTTTAAATGGAGTGAAGATGCAGTAGGAAATGAACATTGTTGTGGGGTGGTTGTGATCATATTTTCGTCATCCGTCAGAGTCAGTTGGGGAAGCCAGAGAGATAGAATCACGGATCTCATAGTGTAAAGCCAAGATTCTGTCTAAGTATCTCATTGTGTAAAGCCAGATCTACATTATTTTATTAGCAGTTTTGACAGGACGAGTTTCTGCAATCAAGTATGATATCATTTTTGGTCCATGCCATGATATCATTGTCTTTAAATGCTTCCATCAAAGCTCCTGTTTGAATCCTTTATCTTAACATCTAAGTAGGTCAAAAGCCGGTGATGCCTCCTTCATGTCAACCAGTAAACAACTTTTATACAAGTTTATAACCTGCATTCTTACATAAAGGGTCTAATTGTATAATAAATAAAATGAAACAAATAACTATAGGGTCTTTTTTTTTCTTTAATCTTACACAAAAAGCCATTACTGGAAACCCCTCTCCCCCAACTAAACTGACCAGCATTGGTATGAAAGCATATGTCTACCTCAGCTGCATCTTATTTTAGGAGCCAATCCCATAATTGTGCTATAAGTGAACAGACTTGTATTGGCTTTTTTTGTGAATAACCTTTCTTTAGCACGAGCAACCTCCTCCCTGCTGCTCTGTCTGGGATGAATTCACGGTGGGTTTTAAATTTACATCAACCATGTCTTCCTGTTTTGTAGAAGAAAGATTTTCCATCCCTGGCAAGGCTGCAGCAATCTTGCGAAATAAAGGCTGCAATTTTGGATTCACATAAGATATAACGCGGACGAAAGTAAAAATATGAAAGATAAACTTGTAAAAGAGAGAGATGATCATGAATTTGAAATTCCTAAATGGTGCATATTGACTGTATTATATGTAAAAGCAATAGGGAGTCATTCCAGGTTTTTCCAGATCGATATGATAGATCACAGACATCAGAATTCAGAAGCATGTTCTGATAAATGAAAAATGAGGTAACCTGGAGAATTCGTTAATTTTCACCTTAATATTGAAGCCTGCTTTTGCACTGGTTTCTATGAACATTATTCCACTCTCATGGGACTTGGCATCACCTTCCTCTATTGAAACCTGCCTGTTTAAGTATCAAAATGGCATTAGAATTTAGAAGTTGCAACGGACTTTAGATAGCAATACCACAATAGTTGAAGTGGAAATATGATATCAGATGTGCAAACTAACTGGAAACCTAATGCCCTATTATATTTTTTATTATATAGCTATAAATTTACCTTTAAATATGATTTTTAAAATAACAACTTAAATGTATACTGTGAGGTAATGAAAAGGAAAATTTTCTAAATGTGCTTGAGTGGATAAGGCTTTGTTGTTGTTCGCTTGAGTTTTTTTTCCTCCCAACAGAATGGACTTATTTATATTCAAGAGTATTACAAAGATAATTAATGCCAAAACAATTTAAAAGAGAACAACTAAGATTCCACTACTTTCTAAGATGCTTTAACCTAGCTATACCAAGTATCTAGGCTACTTCGAAAAATAAACATTAAAGTAGCTATTTTCTCCTAAAATATTCCTATTTCCAACGTATACCATAATTTTAGTAAGCCAGTCTGAATTTTGAGTGTTATATAATCAATTTATAGTCAAAATGATTATAAGTATAACCAACCACTTTTAACGAAATAATTTAATTAACCAATGCAGTTGTTAGCAACAAAAGGTGACCCGTTATCCTATCATCATAGTATCCAAATAGAATATGATAAATTAGCAGTTCTTTTAAGCCAAAAATTTGGAAAACCAAACAGGAATTATTGCAAACATATGCAAAATCCCTTCTGAAGATATCCAGTTAGCAAACTTGTTAAAAATATAAGTTAACAAGTATATAACCTTTATGAAAAAGAATTGCACTGACCAGATTTACAAACTCATTGCTCACCTTTTCTCAACAAGATCAGTTTTGTTCCCAACCAAGACAATAATAACATCACTGCCTCGTTCTGTACGCACCTCCTCAATCCACTTGTTAGTGTTCAAAAATGATTGCCGGTCTGCATTATAACAGGTTGCTAAGGAATTTAATGATTACAATTTGATTTTATGTTTCATAGATTAAAAAATAAAAAACTAAGCACGTCCAGTTCCACAAGAAAAACAGAACATGAAGGGAGCACAAGAGAAAACACACACACAGAGGTAGGGAGCTGATGTTTTCATAACTACATAATTCTTTATTTGGAAAAGTAAGATCGAAACAGACAGACAATTACCAATCTAAGAATGCTTTCATATGATACAAAATCTTTTCTCTTAGCAAAACTAACAAATAACTTGGAAAAATTATGTTGCGAGAAAATCTGTAAAGATCCAGAAAAAACACTGCTAATTAGATAATGAAACTGGCATTTAGAAAAAAAAAGGAAAAAAAAAAAAAAAAACTACTACTCACTGGCTACATCATATACAACAACTGCAACAGAAGAATCTCTTATGTAGCTTGGAATGAGACTTCTAAATCTTTCTTGTCCTGCAGTATCCCTGTGAAGTTAAAATACAATACACTCAAAAAACATACAAAGAATGTGTAAAGAAAGTGCTTACACAACAATTTGAAATCTAATACAACTTTTAGAATACAAATAAACAAATAAATAGATCTTCTTGTATGAGTTGAAGAGGAACACAGCCTACTACCAAAGCTGTAAACGAACTGTTCGATCTTCGAGGTACATTGTTTTTGACAAGAAGTCAATACCAATAGTAGCCTGAAATTTAGATGATCAAGAAATTTGTCAAGAACCTAGCAGGAAAGGGGGAAAGGGAAATAAAAAGGTTGAAATGCAAACAAATTAACAAAGAAGATAATTTTTCATTTTAAGATACTTTTGTATGACAAGTTGATGACTAACACAAACAAGGATCATCACAAGATGGCAGAATTTTCATAAAATATAATTACCAAAAATCTCTATTCAATTATTCTAAAAAAAATTATGACAGTTCAAACCTTGAAAAATAATTTCACAATCACTAATAGAAACTCTTCTTCCTACTCACTTCACTAACTCAAACCTGATGATATGGACCAACGTGTGGATAACATGAGAATGAATGTACAAGCAACTAGTTCAATTCAACACTGAAACAAATCTCGCACTCTATCAAAATGAATATATGTTACATCTTGCATTCAGATCAATTTCTGTTGTTAATACTCCAGAGACAACATAAACAAAAATCATTCGTAGAAAAAGAATCTCTGAGAGTACATTGCAAAATATGATATCTATCTCCTCTGGTCCTCCTAATTAAGTCCTAATCATGCGCAATAAACACGTCTGAAAAATTACAGCAAGGATCATCGCTGATGGTACTTATTTCCCAAACGTAACAAAACACAATAAATCACCAATCTATAACATGAGCTTTCCACCTTTATTCTCAATGCATAACAAAACAATCATAAAAATGGCCAAACAACATAATCAAAACGGCAACACCGCTCTAGTTCTGGCTCAGGTTGATTCACAAAATCACACGAAACACACCTAACGTATAACGGAAACGCGTTATCTAATGGTGTGATGACATTAAATAAGAGATCAACAGAAAAAATCAAAATCAAAACCTCAAGAGTTTGATTGAAATGGAATTAGTCAACTTGAAATTGATAATCGATCAACGAAATCTTCGAATAGAAAAAATTAGAAAGAAAAGAAGAGATCGGTGAAATAAAGACCTGATAGGTAGTGTCGAATTTGTCATACATGAAGCGAGTGATTATGCTGGTTTTGCCGACCGATTGATCGCCTAAGAAAACGAGCTTGTATTTGGCGAGAGGGGACACAGTCGGCATTTTTATTTTTATTTTTTTTGCTTTTATTCTTTGGGAATGTGAGTAACACGGAATAGGCTCAGATCTGATCTGGATCTGAATCTGAATCTCTCAGACTTCGAGAGAAACAGAGAAAGCAAAAACGAAGAGAGGGAGAAAATGTAGTTGACGATGACCAACATCAATCGCAATTTCAAAGTGCAATGCCTTTTATACACGGCATCAGAAAGCGCCAACCATGACACTCTTTTTTTTTGGCCTTTTGATATGATCAAACCAAATGTTAATCTCAAATTGCAACTCCTTTGGTTTACTTTTTTATTATTATTAAATCTGAATTAAACCAAACCAAATCGCACATTAAAATATAAATTTGAAATTTTATGTAGTTGTATTTTGAAATTTTGATAATAATAGTATATGATTATGTTTTATGACATTGATAATATGTGACTAATTGACTATAAATGATTTATAATACAATTTTTTATAAGAAATTTGTAATGTAATGTAATTATCATGTGTGATCTCTTCTTTGGTTCAGTTTGAATACACTTTTGTTGTTGTTTTGCTTATGGTTATGTAAATATCAGGTGATTAAGCTATTATCATATGCAATTTGGTTTGGCTTGCATGTACTTTTGTTGCTCTATTATTTATGATTATGTAAATATTATATATGATCTTTTATTATTCTATCATTTATGGATTGATACAGTCTCTCCTCCCTATTTTTTATATAGTGCTAAGTGCACACAATTGTAGTAATTGTGTAAACTTCAATTCAAAAGTATAGATGCTGCTTCATTGATTAAGAATATCATGTTAATTACACTCGATGAATCTTAATAACAAGTATATTTTCTACCATTTTGGTTGTTGACATCATACCTAGCGACAAATACGGAGAGGTGGGGTGAAAATGTTATCAGTGAATGTATCGGTTATTAGATATTAGTTATTCTTCTTCCTGTTATTTCAATTATTTTACTTTGTATTTTTCCTTTATGTCTATGCCTATATAAGGCATACCTTCTCTTGTATTTGGCATATTATTTAATAATGAAAGTATAGATATTTTTGTTTCTCTATTCTCCCTTGCTTTCTCTAGTATTCTATATGGTATTAGTTTAGCATTTTTTCCCAAGCTTCTGCATACTAGCCATGGCAAATCAAACTTATACTGACTTCGCCACAAATCCACTTAATCTTTTTTACCTTCGCCCAACAGAAACTCCTTCATTAGTTCTTGCAACTCCTCCATTAGATGGCAAGAACTATCACAAATGGACTCATGAAATGCGAGTTGCCTTGATATCGAAAAATATGTTAGGTTTCATAGATGGGACCATCAGTCAACTCTCTTTTTACCATGTCGAAGCTGTAACTCAACGGTGATTTCTTGGCTTCAACATTTTGTTCCTGAATCAATTGTTAAATTTATTGTGTGATATAATTCTACTGCTGCTGTGGAAAGATCTACACGAAAGATTTTCACAAGAATATCAGATATTCAAGATGATATTTGCATAATTTAGCAAGGCAGTCTTGATGTTTCAAACTACTTCACACAATTAAAAGTTATGCGATGAACTTGAAAACTTTTGGTCAATTCTAACATGTAGGTGTTGTAGTCCTTGATGCCTGTAGTCATGATCTCTCCAGCAACTCAAGCTCATGATTTGAATTGATCACGAACCATGATTAATCACGTACCTGACAACATGAATGGTCACGAACAAATTAAGCCTGAGATGTGTAATCTCACACTGTCCTAAAAGACTTATCTGCATGATGTACAAGTCCCCAAGGATATAACTTGTTCCAACCATTCCCAAAAATGGTTGAGACAACAGAACTAACAAGCTTTTTTAAAATAACCCAGATAATCACATATGAGAGAAGAAAGTAAGGGTGTGGGGGAGAGAACTTTACTGAAAACTTTTTAAATATAGATGTTTATAAATAAAAGATAAAGTTTTTACAACTACCTAAAATCAAATCACAAATAAAGTTAGACTCAGTCTAAAAGACAAAGTCAACAAGACCAATATAGAGTAAAATTTCTATTTTGATAAGTCACTAAATTAATTTAAAATAATTTTTTAAATTTAATTAAATAGAAATTTTAACCTTTTAAAATACTCACTCAAAATATACAACAAGTGTTCCATACCTTATACGTGTAGCGCAATTTCTTCAATGCAAAATTATAGAGACCAGGACTATGTGATCTGATTCCTAAAGAGATAATTAATAGTCCATGATCATTTTTTGGAACAGGATAGCGTCAAAGTGGCTGAATTTATTCAAAGATTCCTAAAACTAAGATTATTAATGCAAATAGATAATTCAAAAAATGTTGACCACCCAATTACCCAAATCTGTCTAGCTTTCAGAGATGAATAAGATTCCTAAAACTCAGACAAAATACTAGCTTTATGCCTCATTTCTGCAACTGGCTAAACAACTAGTTGATTGACCACATTATAACAAGTGAAGCAGTATAATCAATTTTAGCTCATTCTTTGGCAAGCATGGACCAAAATGAGAATAACATAGTTGGGTAGCTCCTATCAAACCCAAAGCTAAAATTTTAAGCTAAAAAATATAATAATTAATTTTCAATCATAAAGAAATACATACAATTTACATAATGAAACAAGAATGTGGACTGATATACAGTTCCCGAACTACTAATTGTTGAATACGATGGACTGACCACTGTGTAAAGATAATATGCAGTGGTAACTACACCAGCACATACTCATGTTTAATGTAAATACTTTGGAGGATATATGCTCTCTAGTAAGCAAACTCCCATATGTATCATCAATGACAACAGAAGAACAAGATCACGTGATGCAACTATAAGCCATAGAGATTTGGAAAACACTATTGCAGAGGAAAGCCATATTCAGTTACAAATACCATAATCAAGCTTTGAGATAAACTTTAAATGAAGAGATGGAGAAGAATTAAAAAAGTAAGTATTTTTGCAGGTATTTTTTCTGTTGCATGGATACACAACATGACCACCTGTCGTAGTACTAGAAGCCACCAATTGTATGGTAAATTGGTTATACCAAACAATCAATCAGCGCAAAACCTCCACAGGGTGATTTTCAAATACCAGGTCTCTTACATTGTTACTATTCGCATATGGGCAACAAAATTTATAGTAATTAAAAATTAGATTTATAGTTTTCGTTAAAATTAAAACAAATACACTATCAACTTAACCATCAATGCTCAATTAAAAATGGAGAAAACCTACGAATTAGGACGAGTTAGAATCAACAGACATTGTGAGGGCATATTACACCACCATATTTGGGTGCAAATGGCTGACACAGTGGCACAATGCATATCAATAAGTACATAAATGAAAAACGGGTTATTCTACTTGTTAGAACAAACAAAATCTACCGAGTTTCTGATGCTTTTAGAGTCAAAATTTTTATTTCGCATAGTCACCACTAACGAACAAAATCCAGTGAAACCCATCATACCATTTATAAGCTCAAACGGAGCAAACCAACACCCAAAAAAAGCAGCTACCTAGTGGAACTAGTACCACTACCAGACCTCATGCTGGACCAGGGAAACTTAGCAGCAGCATCGGCCCGGCCCAAACGTGCATGGTTGCGGGCCCTGAAGGGTTGTTGTTGGGCCTCGTTCCTGTCATCGAGCCAGTGAGTCTTGGTGTGGGGTTCTTCCTGGACGACGCTGGACTTGGTTTGCTTGTTCATCCTCTTCTTGTCCTCCTCGATGATTCGGATCGGGTAAAGATCCGGGGAAATGGAAAGCGGGTTTTTGAGGGTGACGTAGGCCTTCTTGTAGTCGGGTTTCGCGATCAACAACCCACCCACTTTCTTCTTCTTGCCCTCCATGTTCAACGTTCGAACCTTCTCCACCTCGAAGCCGTACAGGGATTCCAGGACGCGCTTGATCTCGATCTTCGAGGCCGAAGGGATTGTCTTGAGGGCGATTTCTTCGATGTTGGTGAAGCTGTTGGGCATCAAGAGCTTGATGGGTAGGTTCGCGAACTGCACCACCCTTCTTCCCAATCTGCTTCCCATGGTCACTTCTTTGCTGCACGCTCTCAACTTCTCTCTCACAAGCTTCCCTTCTGTTCTTTAACCCCGAAATACGAACTACACAATCCTGCTACTGCTAGCCGAATTTCATTTTCAGCCCAAAGTCCAAATTTCAGTTTTGTAATCCCTCGTAGGCCCTTGGATAGATGCCTTGTAGATTGGGCCTGGATCTTTTGGTCCTTGTTGTTCTTTTATTTTAAAACATACCATGTTTTTGGTTAAAACGAACTAACTTTAAATAACAAATGAACTAATGCCAAAATTGTCACTAACCTAGTGTACTTTTTTATTTATTGTTTTCTTTACTTTTTTATTTTTTTAATCTTTACTTTTTTTTGGCATACTAAATCGAAGAAAAGAAAAAATAAAAAATAAAACACTCTCTTTTGTTTCTAACATTATCTTGAACAAATTTATTCCACCACCAAGATTTCTTATCTCTTAATTCAAAACTTCTTAATTCTCTCAGGAATGCTCTGGCCGGCAACCTTTTTAATCTTCTCAAATATCTCATCCCAAATAAGGTTAGCATTGCCTTGTAATTTCCAATCACCTTCTTTAGGAATTTTTTCTTAAAAGTTAGTTGTTTATCTCCCTTAAGTTGTCACCACTTGATTCTTGGATTTGTAACTTGTCAAAAAAATTGTTTATGCATTTTGAGACGAACATCAAGCATCAAAATCCCATGTTGTATAGGAGGACTCTTTCTTAAAATTACCTTGCAATTCTTACAAACTCTTTTTTCAACACATCTTACCAAAAGAAATCAATATACGACCTTGAATTTCCACTCTTATAAGTGTGTGGATGTTCTTCCTCTTTTTGAAACAAGTGTTCATAATCATGAAATCATAAGCCATAGAAAAATAAAAAATAGTTTGTCCTTCCTTGTTTAGTTTTCCAAAATCAAAACCATCACGAGCTTCCGAAAATTGCCTTGTCTCATTACCAACATGTTCATTTAAATCCCTGTCTAAGAAAATATTTTCTTCTTGTGGAATGCCTTGTACCAACCCCTCCAAATCTTCCAAAAACTTTTATTTCACAAGAGCCTCAAAACATACTTGTGATGTATAAACACTAATAATATTGATGGTCTTTTGTGCAACCATTAATTTTAAGGCTAAATTCTATCACCAATCCTTTTCACATCCACCACACTATCTCTCAAATCCTTGTCTAGAATAATACCTACATCACCCTTTCCTTTCACTTTTTTTGGTGTATCAAAGTTTAAATCTCATAGTATCAAGTTGCTTAGCTTTTCTCCAATCCATTTGGTCTCTTGTAGGCACATTCCTTCTTCAATTCATGGTGTCCATCACCTCCATAAACTTTCTTGTCGAAGTACCAATATTTCAAATAACAAACCTAATCAAGTACTTTTGAACTAACTTCTTTACCCACATTCTAAGTAGCAAACCTAATAAAGCACCTTTATTATGTCAATCATGTAACTATTTATTGCTTTAGATATTTTTTTGAATTGAGCCATATGAAAGTCTAATCTAAATGAGCTTGACTAAACAAGCAAGTTTTTATGTTCCCTGAGTCTAAGATTAATCTCAAAATGACTAAGGCATGTTACACAACCTTTAAGATTATGTTCTTGTATCTCAAACTAAGCTCTTTGGTCGAGCAACACAAGAATAAAAAATTTCTTTTCTCAAAAGATACACTATCACTTGAGAAACATAACAAAAACTCATCAATCTCATCCTACTTATAGCAAAGAATCTAAAACACTCATTGATTGTTGATTCCATTCAAAGGCCATAATCATCCAAACACTCTTTGGTTCCCATGTCAAAGAAACTATTCAACTCAAGTAGGTATTCATCTTAGATCAAATGCTTCCTTAATTCATGTATATAGACTAACAACATTACTCTTCTCTAAAATATGCACTTTAACCTTTAATTATGTTATCTTAAGGTTATGTTTGGCCCAACTTTTTTTAGGCTTAAAAGCTACTTTAGAGTTAAAGCTCAAGATAAGAGCTTTAAAAAAAAGTAGAAGCTTTTGGCTATATATTTTTTTTTTTATAGTTTTAAAGCTCCTATTAAGCTAAAAGTTGTTTAGTAAAAAATTTTAAAATTTTAATTTTTCTTAAATCAAATTTTCCTCACTCAATAAAATAATATATATAATGCTAAAATAAAAAATATTATGTAAAGTTATTTTTTAGTTACAATTATGTAAAATTAATTTAATCAACATAAATTTATTTTAATGATAACCAAAATAAATAAAAGTATTAAAATATATAAATTTAAAATTTTAATTTTAAAAATGTCAAAAACCATTTTAATCAATAAAATTTATTTTTAAATCTGATTTATAAATATTTTATTATATATAACACTAATTACAAAAGTATTATTTAAAAAAATTAAATTATTGTTCAATAATATTTTTAAAAGATAAAAAATAATTTATTTAAGCAGAATTCAATAATGTCAATATATATTAAATAATATTTAACAAATAATTTAAAAAGTATTTAATAAATATATTGTTGTAATTAAAAATGAAAAAACTTAACTACTTAAAAATTTAAAAAAATCTGAAATCTAAATTAAATTTAAAGAATAAACATTATAAATATTTTTAGATATAAAATTTTTATTTGACTATATTATTTACTCATTTTAGTGACTTTTTATTTAAAATTTTAATTTTTAAAATGTAAAAAATTAAATTAATTAACAAATATTAATTTTAAAGATAATTTACAAATATTTTATTATATATAATATTAATTAAATAAATTTAACTTTTAATTAAAAAATTTAAAATATTTAAAAACTTTAATATTATTGTTAAATAATATTTTTAGAAGATAAAAAATAATTTATTTAAACAAAATTCAATAATGTCATCATATATTAAAAATATTTAATAATACATTCCAAAAAGTATTGAATAAATATAATGTTGTAATTAAGAATTCAAAAACTTAACTATAAATTAAATTTTTTATAAAAAATATGACATCTAAGTTAAATTTAAAGAATAGAAATTATAAATATTTTAAAATATAAAAAAATTATTTAACTATATTATTTACCCATTTCATTAATGTTCATTTAATTTATGTAAAGAATATTTAAAAAGTTAAAAAATAAATAATATTTTTTAATTTTCTAAAATAAATGATTTAAAAACAAAATTAGAACAAATAAACATAATTTAAAATAAACTACTATATATATATTATTTAATGGAAAAGCCAGTGAAGCACTTAATTGGAAAAATAATGAAAAATTAAAAAAGTGGATATTTTTAGTCACGTTAAAATTCAAAGAAGGGATTGTAAAAATAAACTCCGTATAAGTTAATAAAAACTTTCCCTACCAGCTTATTTATTAGCTTTTTTTTTTTTAAATTTTGTTCTATAAAAATAAATAACTTATTTTTTAAGAATTTTTTAAAAACTGTATTTGATTCGACTTTTTTTTTAAGAAAAAATAAGCTAAATATATTTCTTTTAACAAACACATTCTAAGTTGTTAGACTTGAAGATTGAGATCTATGCATCTGTCACCACCCTATCCGCCGGGGCTCTTGGCCCGCAACAATATTCTCCTTTTCACATACGCATGGTGTCCAGCCTGGAGCCTCGTCTAACATACTAATATGGATATGGACCCACCATCCTTTGCCCGGCTACGTTGTTTGTGCCTTGGACCCGCGATGCAAATGGTGTTATTTTAAAACTACTAATATTTTATTAATGATATATTAATCATATCATTGAAAAATTATATCTCTAATGTTAATTTATTATTATTTTTTTGATGGAATTGCTACCTTCCATCCCAGGTATTAACCCCTCTATTAAATTTGACTTGGACTAAAAGGCAGGGGACAACCTAAAAGGAATCCCGAGTGGGATCTGGTGCTGACAAGAACCCTAGTAGAAGATTCTTTCCTTTGTCATTTATAAAAATAAAAATAAAAGGTGCTTAAGTAAATACCGAATATGAAAAAAGAAATATATGAGAGAATCTTCTGACAACCTGCGATAAATAATAATATTAAAAAAAATAAAAATAAAAATTCACTTGAGTAAATAAATACCGAAACCTATCACTTTACCCTCTGGTTCTGTTCTGTTGGGTCTTCCCTTGTGTTCCAGTGTTTATTTGCAGCCGCCATGTGCGGGATCCTCGCAGTGTTGGGTTGCGTCGACAACTCTCAGGCCAAGCGCTCTCGCATCATCGAATTGTCTCGCAGGTTACACAGATTTCATTTTTATATTTGTGTTACTTATCATTTGTGTTTCCACTTTATGCAACAAAACAAAAAAAGAAGCCTTCTTTTTTCACCATTTTATTTATTTTTCTGGTTTAGTATATTTGCTGTTTTGAAGGATTTCTTAATGCTTGGCTATGTTTTGTTCTTAATTAATTTAGTTTTTTGGACAGCAGGGATTTTCTTTTTTTTTTAATAATTTTTCTGATTTGCCTATGGTTGTCGTGGATTTGAAAAATGTAGGTTACGGCATAGAGGTCCTGATTGGAGTGGCATACATTGCCATGAGGATTGTTACCTTGCTCATCAACGCCTTGCTATTGTTGACCCTACTTCAGGGGATCAACCTCTGTACAACGAAGACAAAACTGTTATTGTCACCGTACGTATCTTTGTGCCATTATAGTAACATATGTATATTTTTTTGGGAATATTCATTTGATTAGAAAATGCATTGTTTTTCTTTTCTGGAAGGGGTTAAAGTGGATGCACTTACATGAATGCTAATTTTCATGCTTATAATCTCTAGTTTGGTCTATTACTTAGTTTGACAACCTAGCAAATGGGATATTTATAAACTATTAGACCAAAATCCCCAGTACGTGCATTGTTGAACATTAATGAGAATCCTGACATCAAAAGGCATTTGTCATAACTGTCCCGGATGTCAAACACGCACTTGTATGCAGTCTTTTTAATTTATGGACATCTCTCATTGTTGTTGTTTTCGCACTTGAATTTTCATGATATGTGCTAAACTAGTTTCTAGATATTTTCTTATCCTCACCCCACATATTTTCTTGTTGAAACTATGCCATTAGGTTAATGGGGAGATATACAACCACAAGCAATTGAGACAGAAACTGAGTTCCCATCAATTTCGAACTGGCAGTGATTGTGAAGTGATTGCCCATCTTGTAAGTGTTTGAGAATCAGCTAGATTTGGTAAAGTTCTCCTATAAATTATGAAAATTGTTTTTATTGTAATTATCATGTCAGTATGAAGAACGTGGAGAGGACTTCGTTCATATGCTGGATGGAATGTTTGCCTTTATTCTTCTCGATACTCGTGATAAAAGTTTTATCGCTGCTCGTGATGCTATTGGCATTACCCCTCTTTACTTGGGCTGGGGTCATGATGGTATGTGGCTTTACCTTGTTGTAACATTTTACATCTTCACTTCAGTCTGGATGGTGTATCAATCTCTCTAATAGAGCTAGCTATTGTTCAATTTAAGTAAACTCAAGAGAAGCATATGAGTTTGTAGTTTGTACATAGTAGATGTGGGCATGCTAACTGTATTTTTCAATAAAGTGAGATAAATGTGTGCCATCCCAGTGGCTCCAAATCTCCAACAACTGAACTCTCAGCTTTTGTAATAACTCCTACAGAAATTTGAGAGTTTCAACTCTCTGCATTTTTATACGGTTTTATGTATACTTGTGTTTTTATAGTATATATAACACTATCAAGAAAATTGATGTTGTTTACCCCCATTTGCATAGCAGTTGGGTTTTTTTAACCCAAGTGAAGTACTGAAAATTGACACCATTGTGCTAATTTCATATAAATTATGGCTAAATTCTCCATTACATATTTATGTAAACATTAATATGACTTTGTTATATCCTCTGGTGCTTCTTACATTTTGGAACATATTCTAGTTTTTCCATGGCGAGTAAATGAAGCATCTCTTTCTCTCCCTTACACACACGCTCATCGTTTTTATTCTGAACTTGAATATTTTTTGGATAGAAAAATTATTTTTTTATTCACTTGGATATATATGTCTTATTTGCTGTAACTTGGCCTGGTTGTTCTTTTTTTTTCTAATCACATGAACGGATCAGATATGTTATCTGTGGAAGGGCCGGTTTATTTGCAGGATCAACATGGTTTGCATCTGAAATGAAAGCTCTGAGTGATGATTGTGAGAGATTCATATCTTTTCCTCCGGGGCATATATACTCCAGCAAACAGGGTACCAATAATGTCATTTATTCTATTCTCTGTTTATGACTCTTGTAATTCCCATGTTTTTTCCATTTCAGATATTGTACCACTTATACATACTGTTAAAATTTGTATGTTTGCAGGAGGATTAAGAAGGTGGTACAATCCACCATGGTTTTCAGAGGATATTCCATCAACTCCCTATGATCCAATGATTTTGCGCGAGACCTTTGAGAGGGTAAGCTACTATTGTAATTTGTCTACTTTGATCACTTAGAGATGATTCTTCCCATTTCTGAAAATTCGGTTCTACTGCATTTGCTTGAAAATTCCTTCAGTAACAGCTCAAGTGGAAGATGTTTGGCACTAATTTTAGGAAAAACACGTGCTGTAACCAGGGGTTAAAAAACCAAAATGCACTGCAAAATAAAACCTTGAGCCCTTTTGAGGAAAGTATACTTAACAACCTCTGGAAGAACATACAGCATTTTAGGAATATTGCATCATCAATATTCATTGAATCTGACGTCCAGGTATAGAACAAGGGGTGGCAAGATCTTAGTTGTAGAAGGCGTATGGTTTGCATACACTAAATTAGTTGATATGCTACTGATGTGTGGGGACAATAATAGCTCATAAGTGGGGATAATATTACTGTGCTAGTTTGTGAAGGAGAATGGTCCATTTGTTCTTTTTGACTTTTAGAGACTTCCTTTGGTTTAATGGAGTCACATACTAACTGCTGGCATGGTTGATTATCGGAACATCTTTTTTAACACTTTGCTTGGATTCACTGTGATATCATGCAGGCTGTTGTTAAGAGAATGATGACTGATGTACCTTTTGGAGTTCTTTTGTCTGGAGGATTGGACTCATCACTTGTTGCTGCTGTGGTCAATCGTTATTTGGCTGAATCTGAAGCTGCTCGTCAATGGGGATCACAATTACATACTTTCTGCATTGGTTTAGAGGTCAGAATGAGTTGTGTTATCCTTCTTCAATGCAAGGAAGCTAGTATACTAGCTTTTCTATGCTTCATGATCTGACTTTTCCACCATTCAGGGCTCTCCGGACTTGAAAGCTGCAAAAGAGGTAGCAGATTATCTTGGTACTCGTCACCACGAACTTTATTTCACAGTTCAGGTGATCATCTCTCACTATCTCTTCGTTTTATTTTTTTCAAATGAGTTTTCTATAGCCACTCGGAAGTAATCTTTTATTTCACTGTATCAGGAAGGTATAGATGCACTTGAAGAAGTCATTTACCATATTGAAACATATGATGTAACGACTATCAGAGCAAGTACTCCAATGTTTCTTATGTCCAGAAAAATTAAAGCCTTGGGAGTGAAAATGGTTCTTTCTGGAGAAGGCTCAGATGAAATATTTGGAGGTTACCTGTATTTTCACAAGGCACCTAACAAGAAAGAGTTTCACGAAGAAACGTGTCGAAAAGTAATGTGCAATAATTGATATGTAATTCTGTTTGATTTTATTTTATTTTGCAAAGTTTCATGTGCTTAAATCATTATATTCTGTCTTGATCTCTTCATTCCTTTGGTGCTTTACTTGTTTATTCAAGTTTTTGATGGCTTTGATGATTTGACAGATTAAAGCTCTTCATCTTTATGACTGCCTGAGAGCCAATAAATCCACTGCAGCATGGGGTGTGGAGGCACGTGTACCATTCTTGGATAAAGAATTTATCGACATAGCCATGAGCATAGATCCGGAGTGGAAAATGGTATTTTACCTTTACTTTTTTCTGCTTTGCTCTTATGATGCTTTATAGCATCTCTAGTCTGTCTTATGATTGAGTTGCCTGCATTCAGTAGCGGATCTTGGTTATGATAGCGCCCAAACTTTTTTCATTTTTTTTGCATAAATAGATATTTATATAATTATTAAAAATTATTTTTTTAGGTGGTGTTTGATAGAAGAAATTTTTCATTCCTAACTAAATTATTTTCTTATGAATGAGATTCTCAGGAATAGGATTCCTACGAAATTTTTATGAAATATGGTTGATTATTATTCAACTTACTTACGAATAATGTATTTACAGTCAATTACTATGAAAAAGTTCAATTAACTTTCTAGTTATTATGAAAAGGTTTTATTTTCACCCAAGAAAGTGAGATGGTTTTATTTCTACTTATTTACAAATCATTCTAAAGAATCTTTTATACCTAGAAAATATTTTTATTATCTTATACCAAATATAGAAAACTTTTATTCTCACATCACTTTCGTAGAAATGTTAAAGCATTTCTTATATCATATGCCACCTTAATTTTTATTTTTTTGTTAGCCCCTCTTATGTAAAAGAAAAAAAAAATACTGTCTAGAAGATTTTTAACTCCTCCAAGATATTGTACCTTACTGCTAAACAAATTTAAATGTCATTTCAACTTCCCTTTAGTTTAAATGTTCAACTTTGTTTCTTCTGGTTATCTTGTATCGTAATTCTTCTTGTTTCATCAAGTATTACACCTACTCTTTTTAGGCAAGGCAAATTGCCCTAGGCATATGATGGTACTACCCAATAAAGCAAGTCTGTGGACAGTCCCTAAATTTTTAATAAGTAAATCAATTTTACGGCTTTGTGAAGTTCATCTTGTTGACTTCATTTTTAATCACTTTATGAAATTTATGACAAATTGCACAGATAAGGCCTGATCTTGGAAGGATAGAGAAGTGGGTATTACGCAATGCATTTGATGATGATAAGAATCCATATTTACCAAAGGTTTGTATCAACTACTGCATCATGCTTATTCTTGTGTCTTGAAGGATTTCTGAAGTGATTCTTGTTCTCTCTCTTGTTTTTTCAGCACATATTGTACAGGCAGAAGGAACAGTTCAGTGATGGGGTTGGTTACAGCTGGATTGATGCCTTGAAGGATCACGCTAACAAACAAGTAGGTTTTAACTTGTGACGTTGAACTTCATTTTTTGATGTGATGCCATAATGTTCTAATTAACTGTATTCTGTTTTTTTTTTCTCTCTTGATAAATGGCCAGGTCACAGATGCTATGCTGATGTATGCCAACTTTATTTACCCAGAAAACACTCCTACTACAAAAGAAGGATATCTCTACAGGACAATTTTTGAGAAGTTCTTTCCAAAGGTGGGTTTTATAGTTTTGTCTTAAAACAAATATATTTTTTCATGCCATGTGTTGTGTGCATTAGAACCTTGACCATGATGCACCAAAAGATAAAGTAGCCTTGTAATGTGTACACAAATTTATGGACTTGTTTACAAATTTAAAATCCTTCCAAACCTCATTCTGATTATGTTGAACCATTTTAACAGAATGCAGCAAGGGCAACAGTTCCAGGAGGTCCTAGTGTGGCATGCAGTACTGCAAAAGCTGTGGAATGGGATGCAGCATGGTCAAAAAATCTTGACCCTTCTGGTCGGGCCGCGCTTGGTGTTCATGCAGCTGCATATGAAGATGCAGTGGATACCAAAATTGACGAGCCGAAAAATGGACCACTTTAAAGGCCCATAATGGATTGTCAAGAAAAAAATGGATGCAACTGTCAACTGGGAATTTAAATTCAAGTAGATGAAACTAATGAGAAGTGGGGTTGTTTTTATTTATAGGTTAAATTAATATGTAGGTCTTAAACTATTTGGGTTTTTTTTGAATAAATATCTCTATATTTAAAAGTTTGTAATTAAGTCTTTAAATGTTTAAATCATTAAATGGACCTTTTTGATCACATTTCGATTATAATTTTGTTAAATACAGGGACTCGATTGAAAGTTTAGAGATTAGGTTATGTTAAAAGTTTTAACCCGTTCCTTATGGATGACAATAGATAGGATATTACAGTATTCATTTTCATACTTGCGTTTGAGAAAAATACCTATACCTGCCCCTATACCTATGTGGGTAATAGCTTTAATTTCTGTTCTCATACCCTTGAGTAGTTATATACTCATACCTATACTTGTAATCCACATTTTACTTAAGTATAAAGTCAATAAATTAATAAAAAATATTAATTAAAAAATTGTAACAACTAAATTGAAATATATTTTTAATTTATCAAAACATAATCTTAAATCCATAGCACAATAATACAAGTCTTTACAATAGGCCAACATAAAAATCAAGCTACTGTTACAAAATAGTAATAAACTCGTTAAATATTCATTTTCAATGGAAGCAATATAAAAATTAAAAGTTAGGCCACTCTTATTCATTTTCAGTTGCTACAGTAAACTGTTTTTGTTACTTGAGTCGTTTTTTGCTTCAATTTTTGTTACTATAGAAAACAAGGTGTGTTAAACAAACACCTAAAATACCTAATGTATGTGAATAAGAAATATACAAATTCTACAATTACAAAATTTTAGTGTCCATAAAATTCTTTTCCAAGTTTGAACACTCAAGTAAAGTATTATTTATTGACATCAAAAACTGCCTAGGAAAGGAAAATGACACCTTGTAATTGAATGTTGCACGTAGATAATACATTGCACTTCCTCGGGCTTCCTTGACATTTAGTATAATCCAACTAAATCTTATTATTCACTAAGTGCCATCTGAACAATCTTGTTAGTTGCTACTTTCCATTCAAATAAAGAACTATTTTCTTGCCAACTTATCCCCTAATAGAACTCTTTACCAGCGTGCTTCTCAAGATTATATGATTAGACATATCCTTACCATTATAACCTTAACTTATTTGTTATTTACTAGGCAAACTTAAATTTATATTGACCCATCAATGAAGAAAGAAAAAACAAAAAAAAATAAAATAATAAATAGATTGTACTTCATAAACATAAGATATGTATATATATATATGTGTGTGTGTATGTGTGTGTATGGAACAGGGTGAATAGTATAGTACTATACATACTCATTCCCATTAAATTTTGTAAGTAAATACCCATCTTCAGACTCATCTCCATTAAACAAATATTTACCTTATTCATTATGAATATTTTTTATAGGTACCTATAAAATCTAGACAGAATTGTCATTCGTATTCCTTATACTTAACAACACTCTAACGAATATGTAACTAGAGACCTAATTAAAAGTAATTTATAAGTTCAGAGATTTAATTATAATTTTTAAGTATATAAACCTATTTAAAAGTTCTTAAATAATACAGGAACTTGCAAATTAATTTAGCCTTAACTTTTACACACTATGTGCTACGACATTTTAAGGTTTCAGAACTCTACAGCAGAGTAAAATTATATTCCATGCGTGCTATGCCCGTAAAAAAAAATCTTTTCTTCTACGGCGTTATAGTCTTGGGAAGTAAAGTCATAAGATTATTTCTCGTTTTCTCGTCATCTGCTTTAATTTGCTCCACCTTTTACTTCGAACAAAATTGGCAAAAAAAATTTCATGTCCAGGGATTGCATATATACAGGCATGGTAAATATTTACACATATGTTAGTTACTTGGTCAAAACATAATTGGATACATATAATGTCTCCATTATATTATATATGAACTTCGCATTGGTCACTTCACAAGAGGGAAAGTGACCATTCAGTGAAATGCCATCTGCAAGCCATTTGATTCTCATCAGGCAAATATTCAGAAATATTTACCATCGGCAGATCCCAGGTGCTTCTGTTCTACTCATTGCGAGTACTTCCTCATATTTTGAAGCACATACAAAGCCCCATAACTGCATGAATGACACAGACCAATTAACTTTATTCATTTATAAATGTCCACAAGTAGCTGGACAGACAGATAAAACAACGGTTGGAGAGGCGTGGGGTGTGTGCAAAGGGAGGGAGGGGGAGAAACTTTGTGTGCACCTCTACTTCCTTCACTTCAAAGTCTTGAGAATTTGCAAGGCAAGGATTCCCATAAGTTTCTGAGACTGAACTTGAACCATTCAATCTTCAAGTAGATGTCAAGAATTCGGAAGGGGTTAAAAAACAAAAAAAAAAACTAAACTCAGGCTGATGATATTGACGGAAGGCAGACTATATATATAGGCAGTATATCGTATAAAATCTCTTATTTATTATGAGAAATAAGAACAAATAATATCGATCATTAGATCATATTTGAACAATCAAGATTAAAAGATAAATGCAAATGATTTTTTTTACAGGTCATGTGACCATTAACTAATTTTTAATCTTGACCATCCGTATATGATTGTATGGTTTAGATTCATAATTCTAACATTCTTAAAATGAAAGTTGTTCTCACTATATATATATGAAAAAAGATAGCATGATGAAAATAGAGAGTCCTTACAGATCACCATCCAAATAAAGCGCAAAATGACCTCCTCCACCAATTGCCAAGTAGTCAGTGTTGCAAAGCGTGAAATAGCGGTTTACCCCTGCAAATATTGTGGTTAGTTAAGTATAGCAATTAGCAAGTCAAGAGAAGCAGCATTTGGAAATCCACACCAAGCCAGATATTCACTCTATGCAATCATGTGTGTCGATCAAATGCTAAGATGGGAGTCACATCATATTCGTGTAACTTTAGCTGTATAGACTGTGCTAGTGTCCCTTTTCTTTTGCATTTCAAAAATCAAGTAAAGCCTCATGCTGGTGCTAAATCTCACACAAACAAAACTACTCCATTGTAACATTTTCTTCATTCAATTTTCCAATATTCTACTAAGGCAACTGTTAAACATGCCAGAAAATTCATCACTTTTAATGATTCATATATATATTCAGATGAATAGGAAAGTATCATGGAATTAAAATTAAATCTCATTGGCAAGCTAATCACTTAATGTAGCAGACAAAATTCTGGTGTATCTAAAGAAAAGCAAAATCAAGCATTCCTCAAAGGGAATTGATTCTATATGGTTAAAGCTTAAAAGATGACATTCTGTTAGCTAGATGTTATGTGATCTCATGATTATCCAGAAATTTAACCTTCTAATTTAAAAAATAAGGGGGTGGGGGGCCTGGGACTCTGGCATATAGCCAGATTCTTTTACAAAAATAGCAAGAGTAAACCATCAATTTTATCCCTAAAATATTACCCCCTCTCTTAATTAGTCCTTAAAGTAATAAAATTATATAAGTAGTTCTTCAAGTATTAAAAATCATAATACGTAGTCTTCCAAGTAATGAAAAATCCATCACATTGGTCCCTCAATGTTAGTAAAAAATACCAACTCAGACACTAAATTGATGGATATTCAATACTTGAGAGACTATTTATATAATTTTATTACTTTAGGGACTATATAAGAAAGAGAGTAATACTTGAGGGACCAAATTGATGGTTTATTCAAAATAGTAATATAAGTTAGTTTTGAAATAAAATGTATTTCATTGGCATACTTTCTAAAATGTGCACCGCAAAACCAAAGGAAAACCTTATGTCATCAAACTGCTATCACCATTCATTACAATAAATCAACTTCAAATAAATTCTCTCCTCATTCCCTACAGCTAGAAAAATTAAAGAAGATCAAATAATCTCCGATTTTGATAGCTAGCAAAACTCAGTATGACTATAACAGCAAAAGAAAGAAGATACAGAGTAACATGTTCAAATTCAAATAATAGATAGAATTTAGATACCTGTTGGACGATATATAACAGGACGACCAGAGATATTTGTGAAAACAAATGTATTGTTTGTTCCCTGTACAAAATCTATTGTCAACACAATAAAATAACAAGCAGCACGATTGCAGGAACAGTGTCAGTCTATCGGATAATCCATGGGTATATAGGATAAATGACTATGGGCATGACCTGGTATTTTTTCTTGCTGGATGATCTGAGAGGTGCTTCAACCAAGCTGCCAAATACTGCTCCTTTTTTATCTCCAACAACCTAGAATGGAATATCTAGCAATGAGAATTGAGAACTAATCCACAATTGAAAAAAGTAGTGGCTGTAAAATTTCAATTTCAACTCAGAAAAGACAAGAAGAGGGAGGCAATCCATAAGGCATAATATAGCATGGGAAATTGGGAATTACCAAGATGTGGCTGTACAATTTGCCAGCTTAAACTTGTTTAACCAGCTAAACATACAAGCTGGGACAACATGTATGTAGACACCTTAAACTAGTGCAAGCTACTGTTAATTACAGCATCAAAACTATTTACACAATATTCAAGCACAATTTAGCATTTGACCTTCTTTTTTTATTTTCCAATGTAGATTAGACATAGATAAATGCATGCTTAAAATTAATACCAGCTCAAGGATAATTAAGCTGTACCAGCAAACTCAATCCAGGCCAAAGCATGCTTCTCCGGTAAAGAGTGGAAAGTGATATACCATGCCTCCAAGTGCTTCAGAAAATGTATAGAGATTATAATAATAATAATAATAATAATACTAAATTTATCCATCGCAAGATTAAGAACTTCAGAATAGAATAGACGAAATCTTGTGTCTGCCGATGAACCTTCATGCATATATATTAGATACCTGTATAACAACAACCATTTCCTTCCGTGAATAAGAGGTGGAAGAGAAACATAGAGAACATTCCTTATACTGTCCGAAAGCAGAACTGAGGGTTCAGAAATTTCTGGAAGATCAACCGAAGGCACAGTCACAGACTCTTCCACAGGCTCAATACGCCTCATCTCAACACCAGAAGCCTTAGAACCATTCCCATCATCGTGTTTCATTTCAGCATTATCCTTGCGATCTTGATGGCGAAATCCACCCATTCTCGCAGCTTGACGAATGCCTCTACCGAGCGATTGCTTGCTTCTAGAAAACAGACTTTTCTTCCCACCATTTTCCTTCAGCGACGAGTCTGGTAAAGGGTTGTTATCAGGTGCAGCTTTATCATCACTCTGCACGTGTGAGTTTGCAATATCTCCAGTGTCAGAGGAAGACAACAGAGAATAAAGGAACGCAGTGAAGGATGAAGTATCAGGCCCATCAACTAAACCATGGTTACCCTCTTCATCATTTGTCCCTGATTCACCTACTTCTCCCTGAGAGAAAACAAAATGCACGGAAAATAGTCACCTAAACTTTACTTTGAAGCAAAAAAAAATGAAAGCTTACTTCAAAAAGGGAAAGAGAAAAAAAAATAACAAAAAAATTTTAAACATAAGTAGACATGAACCTCGTACGGGAAAGTAAATTGTACGAGCTAAGGATGAGGATTAAAATTCAATTTGATAAATAAATAAATATATTATATATGTCTGAGAGACAAGATAACATGAAGAGAGAGAGAGAGAGAGAGAGAGAGAGAGAACTTACGGAAGGTGTGGGTGTGGGTGAGGGGTGTTTGGAGGGTTTGGGATTTTGAGTGTCGGAATCAGAGATGGGGTTAAGAAGGACCGATACGAGGTGGGTGGCTTTGTTGCGCAGAGATTGTCTTTTTCCCATTTCTATTTATGGAACTCAAAACCTGGTATCTTCAGAAACATGGGATTTTATCCCCGTTTCTACGGTACTTTCCACAACAAGATAACTAAGTGATGGTGTTCTTTGTTGGTGCGCCACCGCTTTAAGATTCCTGTGTCAACAACCTATGCAGATGCTGACCCCGAACGCCATACAGCTTGACTTGGTGCCCCAGCATACAATTGCATTGTTGAGTACGGTATGACCAAATCTGCTGTTTGATATGGAACAAAATTTTAATTATATAATATCGAAAGCTTCTTGCAACCGGACTCCATGGCCCAATGGATAAGGCGCTGGTCTACGGAACCAGAGATTCTGGGTTCGATCCCCAGTGGAGTCGTTCATGATAAGGGTGATTTTAGTTTACGAGGATTTATTATTTTCTTTTTGATATTTTTACTTGTTTTTACCTCCGTTGATATTAAATTTAAGAGTTTAATTTTAATCCTTGATGAATATAGTCTTTTTAAATTATTAATTGTTCCGAATAGAAAAGATAAATTTAATTTGTTTAAGCAATATGGAGATTTCTTTCTGCGCTTTTCTTTCTAATTACTTCGGTGTTTTTTTATCAATTTTTTTTTTCTTCCAAAAATACTCATGTAATGTAGTTGCATTTAAACCACTAAAATTGCAATATTAACATAATTAATCAATTCAGTTGGGCCATTCAATTGACTCCAACCAAATGGAGCCCACATCAATGTGCTAACAATAATACATGACAGCAAATCTCCCCCTAGAATGAAGGCATATTTATATTTTCTTAAAAAAATATTTTCCTTGAAAGTAAGCATATTGTATTGTAAAGGAGGTAGATGGACTACAATTCTCAACATCAATGATTTTTTTTTATTAAGTGCTAATTTCAAAACATGAAGCAACTTCAAAGAAAAGAATGACAGTAAACAAAGGCTTTTATGATAACAACTTCAAACAACGATTTTATTGTCATTTTCTTATCCTTTCCTTTGAAGTTTTTGCATGTGCCTAATCCTCCATAATATGTGACATGAGTTTATAACTACTCTAAGGTCTCTTATTTTTCTCACCACTCTAAGGTCTCTTGGCCATGTAACATTGTATATTATAAACTCTCGCTAATTTTGTAGTAATGTGTTGTTCTACACATTACTTATTATGCTTGTTTATACTTGTCTTTTGTATTACAGATTCAATCATTATCCTAAATGAATTCATTTTTTCAAATATGATATTAATTTTATTCTAATAAAATAAATAAAAATTATGAAATATGTAATAATTTCAGTGTATTGAATGATATGAAAATTAGATATTTTAAAGATTTATAGTCATTTGTTAAAGAAGATACTTTATCATTTGGAACCTTCCAAACATAGCAGAAGATGGATATAAGAAGTTCAAGAATAGATTGACTCGATCAAACATGACTAGCCACTCTGACCCAAAAAGTAATGACTACCACCACTTTTTGACGTCAACTTTTTGGACTAGAAAAAAAAAAAGTCCTCAACTTCCAGGTCATCTCGTGATCCCCATGCCACAAGAGAGAAATAAGACAAGCAAGTTTGCATGGAATGTTAAAAAAATAATAATTAAAATATACTGGTATTATAAAAGTTTTATAAATTGTTATCTAATAATAAAGAGATTTGCTAACATACATCTATTTAATTTTTAGTTGGAGTAGTTAGCAAGTTATAACTAAAGCATAGTTGTGGAATATGCAAGGCCAATAAGGCAATGACCTTAGGCCCCATTTTATTTTTACTGATTATTATTATTATTATTATTAATTATAGTGTAAATTTATAATATTAATTTGAAGATGTTTGAAAAATCACATAATTATTTTTCAACTATTGTTTTTAAATATAAATATATTAAATATTGTGTGCCAAAGCAATACAATCTCTTCTATTTTTTATAGTCTCCTCTCTACTTTTTCTAACAAAGTGGTATCAGAACTTAGGTTTTGGAAATTAAGAGAAACACTTAGTGAATTGAGAGATACACTTAGTGAGTTGAGCGATGGCAATCAATAGCTTAAACTTGTTTGAATTCCCTCATCTCACCACTGAGAATTATGATAATTGGTGTCATTGCATGAAAGCCTTGTTAGGTTCCCAAGATGCTTGGGAAATTGTGGACAAAGGTTATATCCAACCTAAAAATGAGGCTACTTTGTCACATAATGAGAGGGAGACTTTGTTAAGGATGAGGAAGAAGGATCAATAAGAACTTACCTTCATTTATCAAGGTTTAGATGAAGCCATGTTTGAGGTGTTCAATGCATCCACCTCCAAAGAAGCTTTGGAGATTTTGAAAACCTCCCTTAAAGGTGTTGATAGGGTGAAGAAGGTGCGTCTACAAACTCTACATGGAAAGTTTGAATTGTTGCGTATGAAGGAGTCTGAGTCAATTTCGAATTTTGGCAATAGGGTGATGACAGTTGTAAACCAAATGAAGCGTTATAGAGAGAAGATGAAAGAAGTTCATGTGGTAGAGAAGATCCTTCGTGCTTTAACCGCAAAAATTTGATTTTGTGGTTTGTGCAATTGAAGAGTCAAAAGACTTAGAATCAATGACCGTGGACTAATTGATGGGTTCACTTTAAGCATATGAAGAAAGGTTCAAAAGAAGAAATGATGAAGAAATTCCTCAAAGCCAAAGTTTTTTTGAAAGAAAATGGAGGAGAAAAAAGCCAAAGAGGACGTGGTCGTGGAAGAGGACATGGATGTGGCCAAGGAAGAGGAGGAAGGGGAGGAGGAGGTGGAAGAGGAGATCATGACAATTTTGATAATAATGAAAGAAGTCATCAACCCACTAAAGGTCAAGGAAAAGTGAGAGGTAGAGACAATTTTGGAAGAACAAATGAAAGATGGTATGATAAATCTAATGTTAATGTTGTAATTGCCACAATTATAGTCATTTTTCTTGGAAGTGTAGAACCAATGTTGAAGAAAGGGCAAATCTTGTTAGTGACAAAGAAAAAGGTGAAGAGCCAACACTATTGCTAGTACTTAATAATGAAGAGAATGATGATAAGTACTTATGGTATCTTGATAATGGAGCAAGCAATCACATGTGTGGTTTACAAGGAGAAATTTGTGGAGCTTGAAGAAAAGGTGAATGAAAATGTTTCCTTTGGTGATTCTTCCAAGGAGCAAATCCAAGGGAAAGGTACTATTTTAATTTCCTTAAAAGATGGTACTCACAAATTAATCAAGGATGTCTATTATGTTCCTAAACTAAGAAGTAATATTTTGAGTTTGGGACGCCTTGTTGAGAAGGGGTATGAAATTCTCACGAAAGATAATTGTTTTTGGCTTAAAGATCAAATTCTAATTTGATCGCTAAGGTGTTTATGTTAAGAAATAGAATGTACACTTTGAGCATTAAGACCAATAAAGGCTAGCATAAAAGATGAAGCATAGTATTGGCATATAAGGTTTGGTCACTTGAATTTTGGAGCACTCAAGACCTTAGGAGATGAGAAGATGGTGAAAGAAATGCCTCACATTAACCCTCCTAATCAATTGTGTGAAGCATGTCTCCTTAGCAAGCATGCAAGAAAAAGTTTTCCCAAAGAAGTCGAATCAAGAGCAAAGGAGCCTCTCCAACTTGTGCACACCGATGTTTGTGGTCCAATTAATCCTCCCTCATTTGATAAATATATATATATATATATATATATATATATATTTTATTGATGATTTTAGTAAGAAGACTTGGGTGTATTTCTTGAAGCAAAAATCTGAGACATTTGTAATTTTTAAAAATTTTAAAGCTCTTGTAGAAAAGGATAGTGGTTATGTAATCAAGGCTTTAAGATTCGATAGAGGTGGCGAATTCATGTCAAAAGAATTCAATGATTTTTGTGAAAAGAATGGGATTCATCTCCCTCTAACGGTTCCTTGAACCCCACAACAAAATGGGATAATAGAAAGAAAAAATAGAACCATTCTTAATATGGGTAGATGTAGAAAGCCAAATCTATGCCCAAGAAATTTTAGGCCAAAGCTGTTTCATGTGCAGATTATTTATCTAACCCTACAAGGAATGTCAATGACCAAACACCTTAAGGAGCATAGAGTGGAGTGAAGCTAAAAGTTGACCATCTTAGAGTCTTTGGGATCATTGCATATGCTCATGTGCCTGACCAAGGAAGATCCAAGCTTGATGATAGAAGTGTGAAGCATGATTCATTGGTTGTGATGCAAATTCAAAAGGGTACAAGTTGTATAATCCAAATAGTGGGAAGATTATAGTAAGCAGAGATGTAGAATTTGATGAAAAGAGGCATGGAATTGGGAGAAAGAGGACACCTATGATTTTTTCCCCATATTTTGAAGAAAATGATCAAGAAAAATGAAAAGCATTCAAGAGATATATGATGAAATTGAAATTATAAATTTTTTTTTTTTGTCTTTTTGTTGATAGTGAACCTCTAACTTTTGATGAAGCTATAGAAAACAATAGGTGGAGATAGGGGTGGAAATAGGTTAGGCTTTACTAGGCCTAAGTCTGATCTTAGTTAAAAATTTATGGCCTGAGCTTGACCTATTTATCTTTATAGGCTTTTTTTAAAGGTCTGGCCTGGCCTACAAGCCTGTTTAAAGTCTACTTTGTGATAATTTAATACCATGATAGAGGTATTATAATTCATTTAAAAACATATTTTGTAATAAGACCTCTAAATAGGATATAATTTATCTTTCAATAAATGTATAAGCTTGAATCTTTATGTAAGTCAACATGCTTATCATTTAAAAAGATAAATAAATATATAATATTAATACGTTATAACAAATTTAATACAATAATAATAATATTAACAATAAATGTTTATTTAAATAGGTCACCTATTAGGCCTAAAAGGCTTTTTGAATGACTTAGGCCTAACTTTTTTAACTAAATAAGCTTTAATAAAAGCCTTGGCCAGGTCTATTTTCTAAAAAAGCTTGGCCTGGGCCTGATGTAGGCTAGGTTATAGGCCCCTCTCGAGCGGTCTAGCCTATTTCCATCCTTAGGTGGAGACAAGCTATAGAGAAAGAAATCAATGCCATCAAGAAGAATGACACTTGGGAGTTATCAACTCTTCCTAAGGGTCACGAAGCAATTGGAGTCAAGTGGGTGTTCAAGATTCAAAAGAATGCTAAAGGAGAGGTGGAAAGATACAGAGCAAGGCTCATTGCTAAAAGGTACAAGCAACAACATGGAGTTGATTATGAAGTGTTTGCCCTAGTTGCTCGTATGGAGACAATTTGTCTTCTTATCTCATTAGCGACTCAAATGGGGTGAAGAATTTTTCAACTTGATGTCAAATTAGCCTTCCTAAATGGCTATCTTGAGGAAGATGTTTATGTTGAACAACCAATGGGTTTTGGTGTCAATGAGCAAAAAAAGATCTTAAAAATGAAGGTGTTGTATAACCCAAAGCAAGCACCAAGGGTATGGAATAATCACATTGACAAGTGCTTTCAAGACAATGGATTTGTTTGTTGCCAACATGAGTATGCTCTTTATGTTAAAATTTTTGATAATGGTGATATTCTCTTTGTTTGTCTTTATGTGGATGATCTTATTTTTATTGGCAATAACCCAAATTTGTTTGAAGACTTCAAGAGAGTTATGTCTTGTGAATTTGAGATGACAAATATAGGGCTTATGTCCTATATTACTTGGGATTAGAAGTGAAGCAAATGGAAAATGTCATTTTTGTTTCTCAAGAGAGCTATGCAAAGGTGATGGAGAAATTTAAAATGTTTGATTTTAATCCTGTGAACACACTCATGGAAGTTATCAAAGTTTGATGGTAGAGAGAAGGAAGATCCTCTTTGTTCAAGAGTCTTGTAGGAAGCTTGAGATACTTAACAAGTAGAAGGCCTGATATTATGTATGCAGTAGGTGTTGTGTGCCCTTTTATGGAGTCTTATACTTCTACTCATATGACGGTAGCAAAGAGAAATTTTCGCTTACCTAAAAGGTGCACTTGATTTTGGCTTGTTTTACTTTCCTTCTAATGA
Organism: Spatholobus suberectus; assembly: GCA_004329165.1. Lineage (NCBI taxonomy): Eukaryota > Viridiplantae > Streptophyta > Magnoliopsida > Fabales > Fabaceae > Spatholobus > Spatholobus suberectus. The sequence goes on along the minus strand of CM014737.1, from coordinate 54,184,152 downwards.
GTTCAAGCTAGTGGGATTTTGTGATAGTGATTTTGCGAGAGATGTTGATGATAGTAAAAGCACTACCGACTTTGTGTTTTTTATCAATGATTGTGCTTTTACTTGGAATTCTAAAAAGCAAGCCATTATTACACTTTCTACTTGTGAAGTTAAGTATGTAACTGCAACTTCTTGAACATGTCATGCTATTTGGCTAAGAAGATTGTTAAAGAAATTTAACATGAACAAAGAAGAAAGTACAAAGATTCATATGAATAATATATCCGCACAAGTTCTTGCTAAGCATCCGGTGTTTCATGAACGAAGTAAGCACATGGACACAAGGTATCATTTCATTAAAGAATGCATTGTCAAGAAAAAGGTGGAGCTAGCTCATGTGAAGACACAAGATCAAGTTACAGATATTTTCACTAAGCACCCTCGAGTTTAAAGATGAAGATTTTAGAAGATTGAGAGCAAGACTTGGCATGCAAAAACTTTTTTGAGAATTTTCTCATTAAGGGGGATGTTAGAAATAATAATTAAGAAAATAAAAGGTTGTAAGTTAGTGTTAGAAGGTGAAGGGTTGGGAGTTAATATGCATTAAGGAACATTATTCTTATGTAACCACTAGGCATTTGAAGGATTATTGACATTATGTCCATTTAGTGTGTAAATTGAAAAGTCATGTAATGGTTATAAGTTACTCTACTATCCATGTAGCTTGTGTGCCAAAACAATACAATCTCCTCTATTTTCTATAGTCTCCTCTCTATTTTTTCTAACATGTTCCACTCCCAAGTCTACGTTGGATAGTAGGATGAAGCATGGTGTTCCTTAAATACTTAACAAAACATGACATAATTGAAGTTTTCCTAACATGTTTAGAAGGGTGAGGATAAATGAACACTAAAACTCGTCCAAATGGGGCCGATTTCATGTTTCATCATTCAAATGTAAAGTAAGATTATGCCACGTTCATTGAAAGTTGAAACCTACAATGCTGATAATCGAACACACTGACCCTTCTACTGAAAAATATGAGTTCAGACGAATTTATAGAATGCCTACGTCAAAAGGGGACAGGTTAAAGAGGAATGCTAGAAACACACCTTTTAATACTTTTTTTCTGCTTTCTTTTATTGGCTGAAATTCACATGAGCACCACTAGTTTGTGAATGAGACCCACATATTCAGTGAAGCTCACATGAATTTCAATAAGAGATGTGTCAGAAAAACAAGTATTAGAGAGTGTGTTGCCAGTATTTTTGTAAGTTAAAATAACTTAAACCAAGGCAATGCTGCTCTCTCCACCAGGGGGTTTCCGGGCACCTCGCACAGGGTCTTTAGCTTCTGCCTTTCCATCAGCAAATATGTCACTGCCAGTCATTTCTCTCAGCTTAGCTCTGCTCAGAGGTTTTTCTGCTGATCCTGGAGGAACATCTCCTTGGAAAATATTATTGCCTGTCAGCTCCGCAAACTTCTGGTCATGTATCTTCTTTGCTGTCTTCTTAACGGGTGCTTCACCAAATAAGATATTACTTTGGCCACCTGCAGGCTACACATATAAGAAAAGCAAGGTTAAAATGAAGAGTTGAACTCAAAAGGCACAGGAACTAGTTAAAAAGCATAAAAAAGGAACGAACGGGATTATATATTATTTCAGAAAAAAGATTTCGCCATTATTAAATTTATTGTAAAAGCAAAAAGAAAAACTTATTTCAGGAAACAAATTCTAAAAAGAATAATACTATTATGGAAACATTAAAGACAATGAGACGAACTGTTGGCCTTTTTCAATGATGCATGTGCTGTTTTGCTTCAAATCAATTTGACAGGCTCATATTTTGGAAAAGAAACAAAATTATGATGTAAAATTTTAATAAATCCATCCAAATAATTGCTATTCCTCAAGAGCTGCAATTGTATTATGATTATCTCTAGTACATCCCTTGAATTATATCTTAAATAAAATTCTTGCCAAAAGAAAAGGTCAGAATTGATCTACATTTGAATTTTGCATTTCAGGATTCATCACTATGAAGAGCCATGTAGATGTTACAGGCCCGCAAATAGCACAGAAGCTTAGTTCAGTCCACATTGATAACCATTTTATAAGAAGGGATTATTATACAGTAACAAACAATTCTTTAGCCAATCATCTAGTATAAAATATTAAAATGATATATGATGATTATTTCATGCCTAGAAGACACTCACATTGGAAACTTTCACTGATGTTCGCACATTTCTGGGAAGAGGCTCTCCCATGTCTTTACTTTCCTTTGATTCCAAAGTGCGTGCAGCCGCCACTGAACGAGGCACAATTTCAGGAGGAGGGCCAAATATGTCATTTCCACTGAGCTCCTTGGTCTTGGCATTTGATGTTTGCTTCTTACTCTTTGTGTCCAAATCACTCTCCATTGTCCCACTCAGTTCACGCTGCTTTGCTACCTCGGGTAGAGAGGTAGGCTTTTTAGGAGAAATGCTTTCTTCAGTGCTGAATGATATCTGACTAATTCCATTCATTGCTTGCTGAGATGCAATGCAATCACAGGGAAAACAAATCAAAACAAGAACATTGTTGTCCGAATGGATTTTAATTTGATGTTTAAGAAATACTCATACAGTCACATTGAACCCCAGACAAGGAAATTATCTATAAGTATACCTGACATATGCGAATGCTTGTTCTGTTATTCGAATTTGCAGAATTGGCTTCTGATGCAGAATCTTCCCCATTGGCAGAAAATATACCACTTCCAGTCATCTCCTTCATTTTATACCCTGAGCATGGTTTGCTGAAAGTGGCAAATGGAGGACATGTTCAGCAAAAAAAATATTTTTTAAAAAGTTAATAAGTACGCAACATCTCCTAGTCTGGATTCAACCAAGGTTTTAATAACGGTCTGTGACCGCAATTTCGGCCACAACATCAAGGTTTTTTAGGTCACCACAACCGCAAATGTGGCCGCTTCAGCCGCATTTGTCTGCAATTTCCCACAATATCAAGGATCGTGATGAAACTGCAACTCTGGATTCAACATAAAATAAACAGCAGGTCCTGAAGAAATACATGCTGCAGCATACATGTATATGAAAACCACTTTCTGCTAATTAATGATCAATTAACGCATCCAATCATGCATAAACATACTAACAACCAAAAAGTGGAACCACTAATAATGACACAGTTAGTTAATCAGGCTTAAGACACAAAAGAAGCATTCCATTTCAAGCTCAAGCAGTAACTGAAACTAACTAAATAAACTAAAACGTGCAAGATACTGAACATCACATTGTTCTCAAGCAAATACTATTACCTCTCAAAAGATGCCGAAGAAACTAACGAGTTAACCGAAATTACAAATTACAAAACAGATCGATGCAGGAAAAGAAACACGTGTTAAATCAGATCGAAGAAATCGAGAAAAGAAAAGAAAAGCACTAGCAGATCTGATCTGAGTTCTGAATCTAACAGAGAGTAAGAAACGAATGCCGTATTATACCTCTTGGCTAGCGTCTGAGCTTCTTCGTCGGTGAGCTGGCCGCCATGGAGAACCTTGCTGATTCTATCGGAAGGCTGCGATGTGAATGCAATGAGAGAGAGTGAGAGTGTGTGTGTGAGAGAGAGAGAACGAAGAGAAATGAGAGAGTGAATAAATAGTAACCTGGCGAGAGCGAGTGGCGGAGGCGGAGACGGTAGCCGTGGATTCCGGCGGAGGAGTTTCCGACCAAGTGAGGAGATCGGAGGTGGAGGTGTGTGGCTTTCTCACTGGCGTGCCCCTCTGCATTCTTTGGTTGTGAATGTGAATGTGAAAGTGAATGAGTGGGAGATATTAGTCACTCATGATATTTGAATTGGATTGAAAATGTGTTTAAATAAACAAATTAATGAATACGAGGTCTCAGCTTTGAGAAAGTTTTTGGACACTACCGTGAAACTCGCTCCTTCGTTATGCTCGACACACGTCCTTTTTTGGCCAGTGCAAATTATTATTAGTTAGAAGATGCTATCTCACTCTCTCACTAATGACACAAAAGGGGCTTAACAAACAATAATAACAAAAAAAAGAAAAAGTAGTAGTAATATCTTCAGTTGAGATTTGTGATTTAAATTAACCAACTAAAGTCGGCAATGAATGGATACTTAACACCCCACGCATCCTTCATCTTTCATCTTTGTGACACTTGTAAATAGGATATGATTGGGAGAGTTTTTGAAAATTGATTATGAAAGAAATTGATTATATAAAATTGATTTTAGTTAAAATTAATTTTGAATTGAAGTGATTTACATTTAGATGTTTTTATTTTAAAAGTAAGTTAATAATAAAATTTAGTATAAAATTTTTTACCCAACACAAATGCTACCTAAAATGTATGCTTAGTTTAATATTGAGAAAAAAAACCTATACATTGATAGTATAAAACAGTTTCGTTCTATCATCCAATCATAAATCTACCATGTATGGTAAATTTGTTGATTTTGATAATAATCACTCTAAAAGTCACACTAAAATTGATTTTTAATTAATTGACAGTATAAAAGTTTTTATACTGACAATGCATAGTAATTAAACTCTTTAACATTTCCCATCCACATTTCTCTTCAAATTCTATTAGTGTTGATGTAAATGTAACTAAAAATTGTTACTAGTTATTCAAGTCTTACATTGTGACAACACGTGTAAAGTTGTTTCAATTTTGGATTTAGAATCAATTCTTCAATGTAAGACTAAAAATTAGCTATGCTCCTAAAAATTTGTTTTGTTACGATGTTCAAGTACGTCAATTGCAAGGCCAGGACTCACTTTTTGTGGGTTTAAAATCTCAATGTCGTGTTCACTTCAAAATATAAGTAAATATCAAGGTCAAGTTTGGTAATATAAGCCATGGTTATAAATTTTTCATTTAATGATTGTACTAAGGGTTACGCTTCATATGATAGGAAGCTTCTAAAAGTGGATGTATCGTGAATACATATAGAAAGGTACATGTTATCCGCTGTTAATTATGATACTTAATTGATCCCTGCATCAACAATAAATGGTAGTATATAAATAAATGAGGTAGCTTAGCTGTTCCTTCCTTATCATGAAAGAGCTTGATACATGTAATTTTTATCTTTCCATATTACCGAAAGTTGACCTACAAATGTAGCTAACATTCATTTTCTTTGTTTATTCCTAATTTTCTCTTTCTAACAATTATTTCACTTCCCTTTTAATTATACAATTATCTTGAACATTGGATGCTCAAAATTAATAGGCCTAAAAATATACAATTATTTTGTTCACTTCCATTTTTAATAAATTTTCTTTCATCTCAAATGAAAGTTATTTAAATATTTTACACACACATATATACATAGGGCTGTGATTCTCCTTCAACCATTAAGGTGATGCCTAAAGTCCCTAATCACCTAAAAATAAGTTTATAGCATTTAAAAATTTTATTTATTATTATTTTAAAAGTTTAATGATTATATACTGTCAATATAAAAACTTTTACACTGTCAACTAATCAATAATCAATGTTGGTATGACTTTTAAGATAGTTATCATAAAATTCAACAAGCTTACCATACATAATGGTTTGTAATTGAATGATAGTGTAAAATTGCTATATATTGTCAGTGTATAGCTTATTTTCTCTTATTTTAATTTTAAAGTGATAAATTTTATTGTGATAATTTTTTGTTTTTTAATTTTTATGTTACTTTAAAATAAATTTATTATCAAAGTAATGATTATTATCAATATATTCTTAATTTAGTATTTTTTTTTGTAATAATTCTATCCGTCAATAATTGTTTTATTAATTGCATTTTTGTAACTAATTATCCAAAGAAAATTCTTAGCTATCTAATATTCTAACTATGTCATCTCTCTCTTGCCTTACTGACTTTTATTTAAATCACAAAAATTAATAATTTTAGATGAAGACAGATTAAAAAAATATTATATTAATCTTCAAAAAATGTAAGTTTTGGTGAATATTCTGGTATCTATCGTTTTACTTTTTTAAAATTAAGGTATTAAAATAATTACTTAAAAGAAATAATGCCCATTAAAAGTATTAAACTATATCAAACGTGTATATATATATATATATATATATATATATATATATATATATATATATATATATATATATATTCATATTCATGCACTATTATGTAAAATACAATTGACAATTCTTATTACTGTTGTTACCATTAAAAAAAGTTTTCCAAAATCAAAATTATTTAAATTTGCAAGATAAATTGACTGAATATTAATCATATTATTTATTAAAAATAAAATGTTAAAATTGTTTAATTATAAAATTTTAATCAATAATTTTGTAATTCAAAATTAGAGAAATAAAATAAGCATTGATTAAAATAGATATCAAACATAAACTTGACGTCTCATGTAGGTATGTTCGCGAGCTTCCGCTTTCAATTAAAGCAACGTTTGTACTTTGTAGAGTAAAAAGAGATGACTTCAAATGTAATTAATTTCGTGAGGTATATATATTTTTATTTTGGGCTTTTAGCCCCCTATTTACATTTAAAAAATGTAATTAATTTCTCTGCCATATATATGTTTGGGAAAATTATTTCGACGTTAACCTAATAAAGACGTTTTTCATTAATAAAGATGAAGACATGTATGTTTGATAATTAAAACAACCATCATGTATAACTTTATTCCTGCCTGTCAATTTTTCGCAGTAGTTTCCTTTTTTTTATTTTATATTTATCACTGGCAATATATTATGTAGGAAAATCTTCAGCATACACAGACAAACACCCAGCAAGCTTTGCCGACCGGGAGATTTAACATTAATTGTGACACAGTTCTACTAGTATTAATTAAAAGAAATTTCATAAAGACCATATATTATTATTATTATTATGTACATGCAATTCCAACATTAAAAGAAATAAACAATCAATGCTCATGACTCGCAAAGTAATATTTTTAGAGCGGAAAAGGAAAACAGACAAAAGCAACTCGAATCATATTATAATCCAAACATATAATTAACTAGATAAGGTTAGTGCATCAATTGCTTGCTGTCGTGTAAATCAAAAAGCCTCCAAAATTGCACCCAACGCAAATATATCATAATCTTCAGCACTGCACCATGCATGCTGATCATGCCCATGTTTGCACCCGCACTGGTCCCACTTATTGTTCAACCTCCTCCTCCTATTATTCTCCTTCTCCACTCGTATTTTTATCTCCACTTGCACTTGTGGTGCCTTGAACGTAGCATCTTCACAATCACTTACCAAATCCATCTTCACCCATTCGTTGAACTCCATGTTTGGTGATTCAAGAATTGCCTTCCACGGAATCTCACCCCTCCCCACCACATGTGACCCCCAAATCCTCCCTAGCACTTTGCCTTGCCTTAGCTCCAAAACAAGGCTTTCCTTCTTAAGGGTCTCCAAAAATTCTTGGGGACATGAACAATCTAGGCTGAAGGACTGGTTCCAAAAGGGAACATATTTGATGCTGGAGGAAACTTTTTTGGTGTTGAGTTGAATTCTTTTTTTGTTTCCCGCGGGAAGATATAACCTGGCAAATAAGTTTTTCGTGGACTTGATGGACTCAACGTTTTGGGCCTGCATTATTCTCAGTTCACAGCTGAAGGAAGGAAGTTTATGGGACTGATCCATTAAGAAATTAATGGAGATATCGTAGGAGTATCTCTATTTTCTAGTTTAGGAATTTTAGCAAGAGAAAGAGAGGGAATTATAAAGCTAAGAGTATAGGAGAGGCTTGTTTGAGTTTGAGTTTGAGTTGTTTTCAATGTATTTTGGACATGGATGGCTATGACATTTATAGTGTATATTTGTGTATTTTTTATATTGGAAAAGAAGTTAGAAATAATGCTTTCCAAGATCTGCTCTTATCCTCAAATACTTTTCGCGATGTTATTATATAATTTATTACTGGCCAATATCTCAGTTATAATTTATGAATAGTATAAGGCGGACTTAGATACTCGAATCTTGCACCTGATCGAGATTATGCCAAAGATTATATCTTATTAAACAAAGCCCTTCAGAATCTCGAAGGGCTATATTTTCCATATGGCTCTTCCCAGTTGCGAATGCAATAACAGTCAAGTTGCAGTCTTGCACCGGCAACCCAAGGTGGAAAAGAATGGAATTAATAAAAGATTGCTAGTGTTCTAAAGTGAGGCTTAAAAATTGCTTGCTGGGTTGCTGACTTCAACCGCCATCATAAAAGAAAAATCAATTAATAAGCATGATCTTTATCCAATTGACTAGATGATACAAGCTAAAATTATATACCAGCACAAAATTTTCTCACTACCAGAAAAATGAACGAAAATATAGTTTGTCTCCTATTATTTCAGTATAACGTTAATTTCGTTTTCAGTTATTATTATTTTTTAATTACTATTAAGCCATTATTATTGAGAAGCTTAAGGTAATAATTTTTTAATTTAATTTATATGTACTGACAATATAAAAGTTTTTTACACTGTCATTTAATCACAAATTTTCATGTATATAATAAGTTTATTAACTTTATAATAACTATTTTAAAAATTATATTTAGGATGATTTATGATTAGTTAATTGTGTAAAAACTTTTATACTAATACTGTACAAAAATGAAAATCATTTTTTTCCCATTTTTTTTAAGTAATATTTATTTAATGTTCTATTAAGTTTTATTACCAACACTTTATCACGTTAATTTAATAATAATTTTATTATTATATTATTTAATTTGATCACGAAATTTTTATTCTAAAAGAAACTTGTAGGTAACATACTTGTTTTGGAATGGAATGACTCCCTAAAAAGGCTCAAACCTAAGAGTACGATTCTCCAAAACTAGAAATTTATTGGTCTGACTTACATGTATCTTAGTGATGAGATAATCAAGTCGAGACATCTCAAGTCATTTTTGAAGGCCTTTGGGGTTCAACCCAAGACAACCTTAGCCCTAGATCGATATGTCCCATGATAGTCTTGGCTAATCTAACAATCCCTCATAGTGAACACATATTTCAAGGTTAGTCTATTCACATTTAAGAGGTAGGGTGTGTTTGAGACAGCTGTAAAAATTAGATTATTTTAATAATCAATTATATGTAAAATTTATTATTGTTACAATCCATTATAATCAAAATTAGTTTTTGTTTTAGTAAGTTTGCTAAAAAGCAATTATAATCAGAATCAAATAATTAATTTCGTTTGACTGCAAAGAAAAATAAATCAGATTTTATATAATAAATTACGAAAAAAGGTATATAGTTATTATTTGTATTAATAATGGACAGGAATAATCTGGAAATACGATTTTAGAAGAGAAAAAAGGTTGTTTCAAAATAATCAAACAGCTAAACTTTGTGGATGTCCCAAAATAGCTTTTTTTATAAATTTTTTTTATAAATTTTAACTATTGTACCAAACATCTAGCTTTTTTTCCAAACAGCTTTTTTTTCTTCCTAAAAACAGCTAAAATGAGGGGGGAGGAGGGGGAGTTGTCCCAAACATACTCGTAATGTGTCCCTCAAAAGTATTAAAGTACTCTATTTGCGTATTCAAGCTCTCCTTTCCTTTCACAGTGAGATAAGGTAGCTAGAGGGTAACCGCCATGCAAATTGGTAACCACCATCATCCCATTGTTAATAACTTTCACCGATAAATACTAGAATTCCTCTCCTCTCATGGTCAGGTATCTTCTCATTCCTATATATTACTAGTATTTTAACTCGTGCATTGCATAGAATAAATATTTTTTTTACATAAGTTAAATTTATAATAAATAAATACTTCTGAATATATAAATTATATTATGATTAAAATTTGTAATAAATAAATATTTTTGAACATATAAATTATATTTTAAATTTATAATAAATAATTATTGTAATACAATGTTAATTTTTAATTATTGATAATTTCTTTTAAAAAAATATTGAAATTCAATTTAGAACTAAAATTATTGAAAATGATAAATTAAAAGAAATAAGAGTTTGAAAAATTTTTAAAAACACTACTATTAAAAAATAACAGCTAAAAACATTCTCGTTAAAAAATAATAACTAAAAACGTTTTCGTTCAAGATAGTTATTCTCATTTAATATATAGACTTTTTCAAACAATCAAGTTGCAGTCTTCCATTGGGGACCCCAAAGGAAAAAAAGATTAGAATAGAAAAGATTGTTGAGAACTAAAGGGAGGCTTAAAAAATGCTTGCTGAGTTGCTGGCTTCAACCGCCGTCATAAAAGGAACCTCAATAAGCATTATCGTTACCCAATTGATTAGATGTAACAAGCTAAAATTACACAACAGTACAAAATTTTTCCACTTCTCATGAAACTCACGAAAATATAGTTTGTTTCATATTATTCCATTATAACGTCAATATCGTTTTCAATTATTTTTAAATTTTAATTACTATTCACCGATTATTATTGAGTAATATCTATTTTATGTTCAACTAAGTTCTATTACCAACATTTTATCACATTAATTTAATATTTAATAATGATTTACGTATGTTTTTAATCACTGTTATATATTTAGCTTTTAATTTTTTTAATTTCACCCCTGTACTATCTTTTTTCACGTTTTGGTTCCTGCTGTAAGCATGTTGTTGTTAAATGTTGAGAGGGCTAGCTAAAACACCTCTCTTCCCTTTCTCCTTATACTTCTAGGGGTTTCTCACTTTCTTTTCCCCATGCATTTCTAACGGTCTCCCCTTTTTCCTCTCCCCTTCCAGCGTACCCACAAGGAAGTAGATGACAACAAACCCCCATCACAAATCATCTATATATGACTGCACCTTTCACTAGCAAAAAAGCAAACACCACACCTTTTGTTTTGTCTCAACAACAGTTTCGCAGATAACAACACATTTTGCCCATGAAACCATCATTGTCGTGAACAATAACAACTAACATCTTCTTCAACCCATAAATACCCATCGGCCATCAACATAAATTTCCAGGTTGGACCATAGCTTGAGTTGTACCAAGACCATTACTCGGTCCTTGCCCATCCATGAACCATGCTCTCCATGTAGCCAAACCAGCGAAGCATACCCCCTCCATTGTGCAAACACCAGTTGCTAAGCTAGACTTTCGTTAGTCACGTACCTTAGCACTTAATAATAAAAAAAACTAACAACAAAGACCAAAACATATAAAAGAATATTATAGGAATGAAATCAAAAAGACAATTTTAACAAGGACTAAAATGAAACGAATATATTAATATTACATAGACCAAATAAATACTTAAGCTTTTAATATTTTTTTTATTTTGTTGCTTAATTTGATCATGATTTTTTTTAAACAAATAGAAAGGGTGCTTTTACATTGATAAGAGTTGGAAATAAAAAATAAAATAAACAAAATCTAGTTCACATACAAGTATAGCCTCTTGCTGGAATAAATACGAAACATTTGTTTCTATCATTTTAAATATTATACTAATATAATCTAGATATATAAATTACAAATAGAATTAAAGCAATTTACTTGATTTATTGACGTACAAACATAATTTGAAAATTGGACCAAACAGCTGCTTCGACCGATTGGATTGGAAACTAGTCAAGTCACTAGTTTGGATAACTTTAAAAATTGGTAGAGTAAACAATCAATTAAAAACTAGTTGAACCAATAAAAAATTGGCTAAAACCAGTCAAAACCAGTGGCAAAAATCTACTTTTAACTAGTCTTTTTAAAATAAAATAAAAATACTGTTTTTAATTTTTTTTTATTCTAATATATTTTTTAAATAAATAAAGGCTCATATATCAGAGAAAAGACTCGTGTATGAAATTTATATATAGGTTTGTATTATTTAATTATTTACTATGGAAATTTTATCCTACAAGACATAGAATATAATTCTTCTATGTTAATCTAAAATTTTACTTATTTTTAATAATTTATGTCAATTTATTATTTAATTGATTATACAATATTAAAAATATACATTTAACTATTACTAATTTGACTCCAATTCAATTATGATTAAATCATTGAACTGTAAATCAGTACGTTCATGGATTCAAATAACTGTATAATATTAAAAGAATTATATCTCGATGCGGCCATACAAATATGAAACTTATGCCCATTTGTCATGTCTAGACAAGTGACAACTGGGAAATACAATTTGACTATTGAATAGAAGAGTTTATAGATCAATGGGATACAAATGCATTGGGGGGTTGTAAACTTTTAGCTGTCGGTAATGTTTCCTTTACAGGGTATGAGTAAGTAAGCACTATCTTTGCGTCGCGATTGGTTTAGTACTCTAGTTATCCATATATGGCAAATTGAATGTATAGTTTCAAAACCTGAAATCACGTGCTATATTATTACCTAAAAACCTGAAAAAATCAGTTAAATATTCCAAGTGCGGAATCATTCATCTCAATCGTAAAGTGATAATTACTTTGCAGATGGACTCATTCATCACACATCTTACTATATTCTTGCAACATTCAAACTTATTTCTTTTACCAATAAGCTTGTACTTTAGTGAAATTAGATGAACTCAAACAATTGGAGTATAATTAATTAAGAACACTTATAGGAGCCGAGAGGGACATAGAGAATGTGATTCCCACATTGGTAAGAAAGTGACGCGTCTGATCCTTACAGATAATCAGATCAGATTATAATCCTGTAACGGTGCTTATGGATGGTCAGATTTCTTCAAATTCTGATCAATATAACTTCTACCAACTAACAATTTAAGTATAAATATGAATTTTGTATATTAAAAGATCCATCACACAGAATCTTGAGGTTCTCCTCCAGTTCTTTCTCCAAAATTTTATTATCATGGTAAATTTCAATGAATTTGCTATTAAAAATCTCACATCGACTAATGACATAGTCAAATAGAATATATAAAAGTCTGTTTGGTTGGGGTGAATTTGGAGAGAGGAGAAGAGAAAAGAAGAGCGTGGAATATAACAATTTCTCTTTGTTTGTTTCAGTGAAATAGAGGAATTTTACACAAAAAAAACATGGGCCCCCCTCAAAAATAAATCGTCACAAAACTGAGAAGAAAAAGAAGGAAATCGTACACCGAACGTATCACAGTTGCCCAATTGCACATTGTGAAACCGATTTTGGATACCAAAATCGTTTTCTTACAATTGGAAACCCCGCCCCCCCAAAACCGACTCTTTATATAATAATAATAATAATAATAAATAAATAAATATAAATAATAATAATAACATAAATATTTTTATATAATAATAATAATAATAATAAATAAATAATATAATAATAATCATCATAAAATAAATATTATCAATAATAATAAAAATAATATTAATAATAAAATAAATAATAAAATAATAATAATAATAGTTAAAATAAAAATAATCTCAAAAAATTAACTTTATTTCCATTTCTCTTCTATTTCTCTTCAACCAAACAACCTTAACTTCCATTCTATTTCTTACCTATTTCTCTTCTTTTCTCTTCCCTTCCTTTCCCTCTATTTCTTTCCTCTCACCCTCACCTCCTAAGTTAGTTTTTGGAGTTAAATCCTAATCCAAATTGTAAGATTTTCCAATAATGGATTCTTGATTAAGTTTGATATCTCATAGTTTCCCCACTCCACAAGCATGACAGAATAGCCGCGTCGCATTAGGTGAGTTGAAAGCATTTCAGCTGGCACAGGAGGAATAATGGACAATAAAGAAACTCAAGCGCATAGAATTATGAAGGGAATAAAATATCTCTAAGAGCTACTCCTGTTTCATGCTGTTTTATTGATAAAACAATATTAATAATTACATCCAATGGTTACAAAATATGAATAAATATCAACTACCTAATAATAGAAGGGGAAACCCTGTACATGATTGATTATATCCCACAGAGATAATGAAAAGTTTGTGCGCTCTAACTTACTATCAGCCATTTTGCCTATCAATGTTGTTTTTGTTTGTTTGCCCCCACAAGTTTACGGAGCAAAAAAAATGAAGCTTGGAGAATATGGGAATGAAAAAAAGATTTAAAAAAAAAAAAAGGAATGACCATCATTGGCAAGCCTAATATCCGCTTGCAATCACCTAAAATAGTAACAATGAAAGTCTGCAGCAATAGTACCTTGCGAAAATCATTGCTTGATTGAACGAAGTTCCCAATTACCCTCACCATCAATCAGACGCAATTCCATGGAATGATATGGTATTAAAGCAGGACGCTGAGAGGACAGAAGCAAAGGCAATTAGTTTGATGGGACGTGGATGATTATTATGCAATTTCAGTTTAGAGAAGTTAACTGGCTAAGCTAGAACTAAATAAAAACAAAGTAGTTTTGTGCAGAGAAGGAATGTATTGCATCTAAAATCACATAACGAATCTCTTACCAAACGAGGCAAGTTCAAAATGCTTACCAAATCCCAATTGTAATGAAACAGAGAATAACTAACTACTGAACTGCTCTTATTTCTCCATATTTACCATGATAAAATTTTAATTTTTTTCAGTACTATACTGATAGATTCTTACTTGTGAGGAAGTAACAACTGTGATCCCCATTTTGTTTGCAAGCCCATATAGGTGTTCTTCAACATCAACGCTAGTTGCACTGCCATCAATATTTGTTTTTTAAGACAGTATAAAACAAGGTTAACCAAAAAAAAAAAAAAGCAAACAATTCCATGAGAGAAAAGAAGGCATAAGTATACATACTTGGTACACTCATCCAGGATACCATATTTAGGCCTATGGAAGAACAAACGCGCCTTAACAACATAAGGTAAATGTTACAATCCAAATAGAAGAATATCATAAATATATTATGGTGTTTTCCTCTACTTAAGAACTGAGGTTTAAGGCCTATACTATATTAAAAAAAAATATTCAAGAAATTTAACAAACTCGTTCTAAAATTAATAGATTAGATTTACATACCATGCCTAACCTCTGCTGTTCTCCAAGAGAGAGAGTGTCTTCCCAGTTTAGATTTGCATCCCAGCCACGGTTGTCCCTTTCAAGAAGATAATTCAACCGAACATTCTCTAGGATAATTTGCAAGTGTGTGTCCAATAATTTTCTAGGGTCAGCATGTTTTTCACCTGAACCAACAAGATTACAATGATCAGCACTAAAATGGGAAAAAAAAAAGAACCCTTTCAAATGATTAAAAAAGAACAAGAAGTTATTGTTTCACAAAAGGAAACTGAACAGAGAAATATTTCCAAACTAAATTTAAAGAAAGGAGAAATCTTCAATGCTGTCGACATCATTAAAATCTAAATTATTTCATGAATTATCACAGCTGTATGACAGCTCAGAAATGAACTTATTTTCAGAGCCAGTAGTGATCAATCAAAAGCAAAGCAGGTAGCATCATTTCAAACATTAGTTTAGTCAAATGAACACCTGTTGTTAATGTATAGTCAAGTAGCATAATTTTTAACCCACAAGGGTATTTCTGGAGTCTCTGTTATTTTATGTACCGAAGATACCTTTTCCATACATCTTCAATGCTCTAAACTCTGCTTCCTCACGGGACAGTGGGTATATAATTTGGTCCCGCAATGTTCCCAAGCATGTGTAAGGCCGCTGAGGAACATAGAAGATGCCACAACCTGATCCAGCCTCTTGATCCACATCTTCAGATGGTCTAGAGAGCCCTCCACTTGCAATTGGCCAAAGTCCTCTAAGAACTCTGAAAATGGAACTTTTTCCACTTCCATTTGGACCTTTTGAAATATGACACACATAAGATTTAAATTCTAATCACAATAAAATTCCCTCTTCTAAAAAGGAAAGTGTAATAAAATAACAACTATACGAACCAGTAACAAGCAGGCTTCTACCAAGCTCAATGTCACATGTCAACTCCCTGGCCAACATCTTCTGGGCAGGGGTTACAATATCAACCTTAGAGAAGGAAATAGCATCTTTCGCATAATAATCCCTCATTGAAGGTGTAATACTACCATTGATGGAGTCCACTGTATCATCAAAGATATGGTTAACATAGTCATAGGGTGACTGACTGACTACTATTAAGAATTATTGCTGTAGAAATAGCAAGATATTATTTGATACTTCGCTAAACAATTAATGATGAAGTACCAGACTGTGCTGCATCCAGAAGTTCTTCAAGCTCAAAAATCCGATTAATACCACCAGAAAGCTCTACAAACTTTCTGTGCAATTCAAGAATGTCTCCAAAAGCTAAAAAGCTTTGAGAAACAACAGATGCTAAGAATCTCAATGCATGTGCCAGCTCACCTGTAAGATAGTACAGCATATGTCAGTGGGAGGCAACTGGGCAAGAGAGTGATAAAGAGAGTAACTGTGAACAGTCCAACAATCCTACCCTGAGTACTTATTGAAGCACGATCTCCCTTATGTTCCATAGCATATAATAAGCTCAGCAACCAAGTCACATTATGAGGGAGTTGCTTTGTGATAAAATCATCCAGTATACCAAACAGCCACTTCTTTTTTAAAAGGTAATTGGAGTGGGAGAGAAGCTCTCTGAATCTTGATTCAACCATCTGTACAAAGTCAAGATAGTAAAATTTACAGCCTGTAATATTCAATGCAAAACAGTAAGGTAAATACAAAAAATGAGGCATACTTTCCTTTTAAACCCAGAACATAATCACATGCCCCATACTAGAGCCTTACATCAAATAAAATTTTAAAACACAAACTCATGCAAAAGTTGTGCATATAGGGTTAGCTTGTTCAAGGAAGCAGTAAATGAGAAGATGAAAAGTTAAGAGAAGAGTAAAAACACAGTGGAATGGAATGGTTTTGGTTTTCACTCAGCCTTGCCTGGTAGAGTCATGTTATGGTGCACCCAAAATTTGAAGGGTGGAGTGCAAATAAGTTGTACTCTACTGTCAATCATTCCACATTTTGATTGTGTCAGGCAAGTGTGATGTAATTTTCATTTTAAAGTTTGCACCTAAAATAAGCACACCCTTAAAGAAAAGATATGAAAAATTGTTTAGATGGGATGCTCACAGTTTTTTCTCGAGTTCCACCTCCAAAGAAAGCAACAGATTCAGCATGAGTACAGAGTCTTTCATGCATGAACCTAGCAGATGCATAAAGTTGAAAAGGTCAGAATCATTTTAACAGCATTATTTGTTTAGTGCCATGATAGAGGCAGCAGAAACTATAATGGATTTACCTAAAGGTTCCTTCAAGTTGTTGTTCTTGGCTTATCAAATCACCAAAATCAGGAGTAACAGTTCTTAAAAATCCCAGACCAAGTAACATGTAAGCATAAAGTATGGCAACCCCCCTCTGACCTGTTAACAGCTTCATTCTCCATGTGAACCTTAAGAAAAATAATAGATAGCAAAATCAATAGAAGAAAAGAACAAGCATAAAAAATGTTCAAGTGCTAGTAAAATACACACTAGAAGTAAAATATAACAACTCAATTTTATGAATGAGGTACTCACCACAAAATATCCACAGATGGCTTTACCATTCCAGTTACCAATCCAGACAAGTCTGTTGTTAACTTCTCCAGGTCGTGAGTTATCCTCTGATCTGCATCAATATTTTTGCTTGCCATGTGAAAGACCTACAAAAAATATGCATGTAAACATTTGAAACCAAGTCAGAGACATCTGCCTGAAGAGTTCAGAGCCAAATGAAGGATTCTAATTATTCACAACATAATGACAAAGAGAATAGGTCATACTTTTTATCTCTAAAAGTTAAACCTAGTCAATGACTCAATGTTAATCCCAAACTTTACTTAGAAACTATTTGATATGTGGCAGCTTTTAAGGTTCTTGCAAAGGAACCTTAGGGAAGTTCAGATGCCTGTGATTTAAAAGGTTTAGGCTTAGATAACTTTTTAGTTCCCATAATATACAGCTTTTTGGTTTTATTCTCTACAAAAAATCCTTATCAGTTTTAATCCTTGAAAAATAGGATTTTTTTGTTTTTGGTCCTTGTGTTTGACTTTAGTCCCTACAATATTTGGTCAATGTTAAATTAGTCATTGTAATATGTTGACTATATTCATATTTTAAGGACTAAAATCAACATAATCAACATATGATAGGGACTCATTCAACATGGACCAAATATTATAGGGACTACTACAGTCAAACAACAATGACCAAATAGCAAAAAATTCTATCATGAATTTTTTGTAGGGACTAAAACCAAAATGGCTGTGTATTACAAGGACTAAAATGTTATTTACACCAAAAATTTAATCAGGTATAGTTAATTCCTGGGTAAGGCATTTTCCCACAGTTTGTAGGAATAAGATTCCCACCTAACGGGATGAGTATCTAATATTCCTGTTGAAAATCAGAATAAAATATTTTTCATTTATTATAGTTTATAGGCATGCAATCTTCGATTTAAAGGAAACTGAATATTCTCTATTTATGTGTAATTAATGTAATAAGTCTATATAAACGCATTTCCAGTGGTGTATTCAGACACACAGTTTCAGTCAAATATGTCTTTGTTTTCTCTTCTTCAACATGGTATCTAGAGCCTGATAAAGGCATCTCAAGGACCGTGCCTGTCCGATGGACCCACTGTCCCCGGAGACAATTTTTGGCGAACCATGTACGTATCCGGTTCGTCCTCTGTTCCAGCGTCGTTTTCCAATACTCCAGCGTCCTCTCTGGCCACCCCCGACGGCCACCAGCAACCTTTCCGACTGACGACCCCACTGTCCAGATCGCCGTCCACTGATCTCCATCAATCCGTCAACGGCATCCCCATCCAGGGTCCCACACACACCCTCACGCACATTCCGCTCTTGCACCAAACAGTGCCTTTCACCAACGCGTGGCAGCGCCTCTCCAGCTATGATTCTGGCGTGGCCGTCGCCCCCCTCAGGCAATCTCACCCTCGACTTTTGCCTCCATCCAAGCAATTTTTGACCACCCCATGTTTTCTACTTGCGCATCAGGTACTGTTCATGTGTTGACTGTTTTAACGATTTTTACCTCACCATGGCTTCACCTGGCACTACTACGTCAATTGCACAATGGTAATTTTATTGCTTGCACCTCTCAATCTCCTTCCCTAAGTCCTTGGGTGCTTGACTCTGGTGCGTCTGACCATATCTCTAGTAATCGCTCCCTTTTCTCTTCTCTGTCTACATCTGGCTATCTACCCACAATTACATCTGTCAATGGTTCTCAAACAAAGTCTAGCAGCATTGGCATCGCACATCCCCTTCCCTCCCTAACTGTCGAGTCGGTGTTATATGTCCCTGATTGCCCTTTTAACCTACTTTTTGTCTATCGTCTTACCCAATCCCATGACTTTGTCATTATCTTTACTAAAGATTCTATTACCTTATAGGACTAGACTTCAGGATGGATGATTGGCGTTAGACGTGAGTCTCATGGCCTCTATTATCCTCTGCGCCTCCGCAAGCATGCTCAACCACAATCTCTCTGATGACCATCCACGCTCAGTTGGGACATCCTAATTTGCCGAAGCTTCAAAAGATGGTACCCTAGTCTCTCTAAAATGTCTAGTCTTCACTGTGAGTCTTGTCAATTAGGAAAACACACTCGTACTACATTCCACGATAGCGTCCATAAACAGGCTATGTCCCCATTTGCCTTAGTCCATTCTCATGTTTAGGGTCTATCTCGTATTGTTACTCCCTCTGGTTTAAGGTATTTTGTCACCTTTATTGATGATTTTTCCCGTTGTATGTGGTTATGTTTAATGAAACACGGATCCGAACTTTTTTCCCTCTTTGAGAAGTTTTATCATGAAATCAAAACCTAGTTTGATATTCCTATACGCTCTATTCATAGTGATAATGCTCGTGAATATTTGTCTCATCAGTTTCAGCACTTTATGGCATCCAAGGGCATTTTCCATCAAACAATGCCCACACCCCTCAACAAAACGGAGTGGCTAAACGCAAAAACAAACATCTCATTGAAACCACTTGGACTCTTCTCCTCCACGGTCATGTCCCCCCGCACTTTTGGGGTGATGCTATACTCACAGCCTGCTACCTCATCAATCACATGCCATCCTTTGTCCTGAATGATCAGGTTCCCTATTCGGTCTTTTTTCCTCACTCACCCCTTCATGCGCTTCCTCCTCGGGTCTTTGGCTCCACCTGCTTTGTCCACAACCTGACTCTGAGCCTTGACAAACTCTCCGCCAAGGCCATCAAATGTGTCTTCTTGGGTTACCATCGATCGCAAAAAGGATATCGCTGCTTCTCTCCTACCTTTCAAAGGTATTTCATTTTTGCCAATGTCTCATTTTTTGAGTCTATCCCTTATTTTGAGTTTGCTCCCTCCCCTCCCAATATGTGTTTTTCTGCTCCTCCTAGTACCCCTGCTCGTGTCCCCCTTCCGTCTATTTCTTTGGATGTCCCTGTGGAGAATCACAATGTTCCACCTGAGCCTTCGGCCGTGCGACCTCTTTAGACATATCAACGTCGCCAACGCCCTATTGACCTTCCTACGCCTACACCTGCAACAGCTTCTGCAAATATAGTAGAGGCCCTGTCCGACTCTTCCCTGGCGTCATCTTCTTTACCGGATCTGGGCCTACCCCCTAACAATGATTGGCCCATTGCTCTTCGAAAAGGTATTCGTTTTACTCGCAACCCATCTCCTCACTATGTTAACCTCAGTTATTACCGTCTTTCTCCTTTGCATTATACCTATCTCTCTTCTTTGTCTTCTGTGTCTATCCCTAACTCTCCAAGTGAAGCCTTATCTCACCCTGAATCGCGGCAAGCAATGATTGACGAGATGTGTGCACTTCAAAACAGTGGTACTTAGGATTAGGTTCCTCTTCCCGCTGGAAAATCCGCTGTTGGATGTCATTAGCTATACACTCTTAAAGTTGGCCCCGACGAAACCATTGATCGTTTCAAGGCTTGTCTGGTGGCCAAAGGATACACCCAGGTGTATGGGCAGAACTCCACTGATACTTTCTCTTTGGTAGCCAAGATGGCGTCTGTCCGCCTCTTATTCTCTATGGCTACCATTCGCCATTGGCCCTCTTCCAACTTGATATTAAAAATGCTTTCCTGCATGGCGATCTTGATGAAGAGGTCTACATGGAGCAACCTCCCGAGTTTGTTGCTCAGGGGGAGTCCTCTACTATGGTGTGTCGGCTTCATAGGTCCCTATATGGACTTAAGCAGTCCCCCCGCGCTTGGTTTGGCTGCTTTTGTACCATTGTACAGTAGTTCGATTTGACTCGCAATGAAGCTGACCACTCTGTCTTTTATCGCCATTCACCTCAAGGATGCATCTATCTCATTGTTTATGTGGATGACATCGTCATTACGGGCAGTGATCAGCATAGCATTCTCTGTTTGAAACAATACCTCTCCCAACAATTCCAGACTAAAGACCTTGGTAAGCTTCGGTATTTCCTAGGTATCGAAGTTGCTCAATCCAAGGATGGTTTGGTGATCTCTCAAAGGAAATACACTCTTGACATCCTGGAAGAAACTTACCTATTAAATGTCAAGCCAGTAGACACTCCTATGGATCCTAATGTCAGACTGCTACCCAATTAGGGGAGCCCTTATCAGATCCTTGGAGATATAGGAGACTAGTTGGAAAGCTGAACTATCTCACAGTCACTCGTCCAGATATTGCCTTTGTTATGAGTGTGGTAAGCCAGTTCTTGAACTTTCCTTGCCAGGATCATTGGGATATGGTAATTCGGATACTCAAATACATTAAGAGTGCTCTTGGTAAAGGCCTCATCTATGAAGACAGGGGACACATTCAGATAATTGGATACTCAGATGCTGATTGGGCCAGTTCACCCAATGATAGGCAATCTACCTCTGGGTATTGTGTGTTGGTCGGAGGAAAGTTGATATCCTGGAAAAGTAAGAAGCAAAATGTTGTAGCAAGATCTAGTGCTGAAGTAGAATACAGGGCCATGGCTTTAGTAACTTGTGAACTCATGTGGTTGAAGCAGCTTCTCAGGGAACTCAAGTTTGAAGAGTCCACGCAAATGATGCTGATTTGTGACAATCAAGCGGCTTTGCATATTGCATCCAATCTTGTCTTCCATAAAAGAACCAAACATATTGAGGTTGATTGCCATTTTATCAGGGAGAAGATCAAATCAGGAGACATTACCACGAGCTTCATCAACTCTAGTGACCAACTGGCAGATATCTTCACCAAGTCTTTGAGGGGACCAAGAATTGACTATATATGTACCAAGCTAAGCGCATATGATTTATATGCTCCAACTTGAGGAGGAGTGTTGAAAATCAAAATAAAATATTCTGCATTTATTGTAGTTTATAGGCATGTAATCTTCAATTTAGAGGAAACTGAATATTCTCTATTTATGTGTAATTAATGTAATAAGTCTACATAAACGCATTTCTGTGGTGTATTCAGACACACAGTTTCAATCAAATATGTCTCTGTTTTCTCCTCTTCAACAATTCCCATAGAAATAGAGTAAAATAGAACATAAAACTAATATTTCACCCACTCTTCACTAATATTTACCTACCCCTCCCCCCCCCCATAAAACCAGCATCAATGTCCATGCTCTTGCCTCAAAAAGAGCCCCAAAGCAACTGTAATCCGTATTTCTCTGCTAAAAAGGAAATGATACCATTTCCTTTAAAATATCCATCTCTTTCGAAAGCCTTTATTTGTGGTCTGTAGTTTCTTATTTAGAGTGAAGTTTGGCATTCTAATCCATTTTGAAGTATTAAATTTAAATTTCATTTTTATTATTAATGAGTGTGTGAGACTAGGATGAAATAGTAAAAATATAAATGTAACAATTTTTCAAGATCTTATACTCAAGGGTAGTTTTGGCGAGTACAAATTCCTCAGCAAGTTGATGTATAACCAAACACAACAATCATCAATTCCCATGAATACTAATTTATATTCCTAAGACAAAAACATAAAAACCCTGCTTTCCAATTTCCAGGGATTGTCACTCAACTCACTCCCATGGCTCAAGATGGAAATTTCAGATTTCACACACCCAATGGCCCCTTGGTGTGATTAGCAGAAGTTATGCAAAGCATAATTGTATTGCCTATATGGCAGCTTCTTGAATGCAGCCATGACTAACATTCAAGCATCAAACTTTCCCTTGAATATTCCCATCTACCGTCGGAGAAGGAAAAATATTGATAAAAATTTAATAGTCATAGGGACATAATTGAAGCAATCAAGGAACTGAGTTGTGAGTTAAATTTGAAGGGGAAAAAGTGTGAAACAATCATAGCTATAATTAACTGAAAGAAAAAATTAATTAAAGAAAAAGTTCCATGTAAAATAGTACAAATGTAGTCAATTATGATTTATCAAATAACAACTAATCATTGAAGCAAAAATACACAACATGCTTGAATTGTTGAAAAAATTGGGGAAGGAAAAGAATTAGTGAACAATTCATATTCAATTACCTTGTAGAATGAATTGTTTCTCAAGTAGTTTTTTAGCAGATGTTGCGTCAAACGAATCCGCCATCCCAGGGCCAACCTGGCTCTCAAGTGCCTGAAGAACAGGATATAATTTACTCAAATTTGCTATTTGAAATGTTTGTAAGGTCAGCAAATTTACTCCCCCCCCCTTTCTCTTGTTTCAATGGTTTAAACTATATTTAACTTTCTCTTTTCATTATATATATATATATATATAAGAAAATTTCCCATTAAAAAATGATATAAATATCTTTGAGATATAATCATGAAGATCACCTGCAACCACGTGTAAACCAGTCACTGGTGAAAGATAGAAGAAATTAAGGTCCCAGATGGATTTGTACTAATTACCTTATAGAAGGAGCAATGAAAGAAGATGCAGCGCTTTGAAGAACACTTAAGCCAATTAACCGAATAAAGGAAGCTTTATCCTGCTCCAAAACAAACTTGACAGTGGTACCTGAGAACATAAATTTTCATTTAACATTATACACATGGATTCTTAGAATAATGAATAGTCAAAAGATGAGAAAATACCATTTAGTGATGCAATACGATCTGAGACCCATGTTCTTGCAACAACAAGAAAAGCAACAGTGAGCAGTTGTGCACCTTGCTTATCAAGTACAGTGGGTACCTGAAAGGAATCAGTCCACATAAGAAAATGTGCCTGAAATATGTTGTAGTTATAGATCAATCGAAGTACATTGTATGTTCTACAAGAATGGTTGGGTCATAGTCGTCGAGGAGATAATGCACAAACAGCCATGTATATGCATTCATTTCATCCCATTAGAGTTGTGTGATTTCAAATGCATCACTTACTATTTACAGAAGGTACTCACCAATACTTTGCACATGGCAGCTACTCTCAATGGCAATACCCTCGTATTACCACAGAGTTGGGGAACAGCAGATGGTGAAATTGTATGATTCATAGATGGAGATGATGATATCACCTCCGCAAAATATGACTGTGCCTTTGTATTTGAGAACGCAGAATCCTAGGGAAAAAGTTGCGAAAATCTTCAAAATCAATATAAAATAAAGAACAATGAAGGCAACAAGAACAAAATCAGAAAATATCTAAACCTTTTTGCTCATGGCAAATGCACGTTGAACTGCCTTTGCATCACTCTGTCGTTTTGTTTCTGATGCCTTCATTGTATCAATCCCCATTTCAGTAGAAGAGCCCTCCCTGGAGTTAAATCTTAAATCTCAAATAATAATATAACTCCAAAGTAGCACAATAATAAACAGCACGGCAAAGTTCCAACCTTTTATAATGAACACTCCATCCTCCTTCACCATCTAAGGATAAAACCACATCGTGGAATGCAACCAATGCTGGACGATGTGATATGGTAATGCATGATGTTCCCATGGCCCTAACTTTAGCACAAAACCGTTCTTCCATATCAGTAGTGACAGCACTTGTGCACTCATCTAGAATTGCAAATTTAGGCTTATGGTAGAAAAGTCTTGCCATGCCCAATCTCTGTTGTTCACCCAATGAAAGTTCGTCACCCCAGTTTACCTCCTTTTCGGGCGGGTAACGGTCCAACAGGTATTCAAGGTCAACCTTGGATACATATACATGCAAGTTCCATAAACAATAACATCAACAAAATTATCAATGAACTGCCAACATTTGTGTGAAATTGAGAAAGACATGGGATTGGATGTGAATTTTACATTTTTTAACAGCTCCACCATCCCACGATCTGTGAGTTGTTCAACCTCTTGATCTGCAGTAAGAGGATAAATCAACTGATCTCGAAGTGTTCCTACAGCAGTGTATGGCCTTTGTGGCACATAGAAAATCTCTTTATTAAGATCAGAGCCAATTCCAGGTTTCACTATATGTCCAGATATCAATGGCCAAAGACCACCTAGAACCCGAAAAAGGGAGCTTTTTCCACTGCCATTTGGACCTTCAGCCAAAGAAGCATTAATAACATGTCAAACAATCAACCATCACAAATCACAGTTTAACAATGACACTTACAACAAAGAAATAGATAATAAATAACATCAATTTTCAATGCTGACTCAAGCCCAGGAAAAATAAATAAAAATAGAAAGAAAGGCCACTAAAAAGAGAGTTCAGATACACTACCTGTAATCAAAAGATTAGATCCTGGTTCAACCCTAAGAGTCAGATCATCCACCAAGACATTACCAGTGGGGGTCACAACCTGAATTTGGGTGCACCATCACTAATAAAACATGACAAACACAATATTTGATAGATAGTTGACCAGATTTGACTTACCTTGACATCATAAAATTCAATGTAGTTAGCTTCACTTATGCAATTTCTACTTCCTTTTCTTTGCAGGGACGATTTCTCATCCACCATGCTTAGCTCTCTTGATACAGCCATTAATTCATAAATGCAATCAGCATACCCACTGCAATACATACAGATATGTCAGAACATGATATAGGCAGACAAAATGAATCTAACAAAGGAATTGTATATAAGGCATGCCTAGTCTGACCAACAAAAACCTCTACTATCAACTTCTAGAAACGACAGAAATGAAGGATCTAACAGACCTGAGACGATTGAGCCGTCTTGCACTGATAGAAAGATGTTCCTAGAGACTGAAATAAGGAAATTATGACACTAGTGTGATATCTAAGATTGCTTAACATCTTTGCACGCCCTAAAGTTGAACTGTCGGGCCTTAGATGACCAGAAAAGAAAGGTTCAATAATCAAAATAACAGCAACAGTAGCACCAAGGTACTTCAATAATAAGTCCTGAATCATGCCAAACCACCAATGGTCATGTAGCACTTTATGCATGTGCCTAACCAAGGCTTTAAACTTCTGTTGAATATGAGCTTCTTCTTTCCTCTCTCCACCATAGAATGCTATACTTTCTGAGTGAGTCCTTAATCGTGAGTGAAGCTG
Organism: Spatholobus suberectus; assembly: GCA_004329165.1. Classification (NCBI taxonomy): domain Eukaryota; kingdom Viridiplantae; phylum Streptophyta; class Magnoliopsida; order Fabales; family Fabaceae; genus Spatholobus; species Spatholobus suberectus. The sequence continues at coordinate 54,157,798 of CM014737.1, read as the reverse complement.
TCGATACTCTCCTTCCAATTGCTGCTCTTTGGACATAAGTTTTCCAAATGAAGGAGAGAAGTTTCTGATTGCAGCACCAGCTCCAAGTACATACGCCTGAAAAGGCCATAACAGTAGATTGAGAAGACAAGCACTGATTCTAACATCAGATCTCAGTTCTAACAGCTTCCAGACATCAGCAAAAACTAAAAAAGTATGAATAGAAGCTGCTAATCAGAAATTTATAAAACAGTACAGTTCAATAACAGAGATACCAATATCCAGAAGACATATTTCGGGCTAGCATATGAACACAGCCGCCAAGTGTATAGAAGTCCATCCGTAATTGCTGTTAGATCATCCTGTACAATTTCACTCAACTCTGAACAGAACCTTGGCACATCACTGGCAATTCTTTGCTCTGGGTTAGTTATCCGACCATCAACATGTGATATTTTGTAATACACCATGTTCTGAAAGCAAAATGAATGATAAACAAAAAGCCCTTGCAAGAACTAAATTGCATTGTAATACACTCTTTAGGCTTTACTCAGCCAATTGAGAATAATCTTCTCGTACAATGAAAAATATTAGAGTCAGCATTGCATACTTGGAATTTTAAAGAATCTACTGGATACTGGATAGTTATTCTATTTTGAGAAGCAAATAGTTGCTCAAACAACTTTCTCAAGTAACTTCCACTCAATGCAAGAAGATGTGGAAAAGCATCTGGAATGGTCCTGGGCAGGAGCAGCCCAAGATCCACAAAAAAACCAGCAGGACCATCAGGCCCTTTTTTCCTTCTTTTTTTTAATTATATCTTTAATAATTTTAAATTCATGTACCCAGAAAGTTAACAGTCTGTAACCAACTATGATCCATATTCTTTACACAATAGAAGGTACCATCAGGCAAATTCTGAAAATATTGCATAGTGAATTTTCAAACATTGCAAGTAGAGATGAAAACAGACTTGGCATATAAACACGTAAAATAAAAGAACAAAAAATAAGAAAAACAACAAAGTGAGGAAGGATAAAAGTCAACAATTAAACACGTAAGAGTTAAGACAGTAGGAACTAGGAATGTATAAATTGATCAATAGTTCAACGCAGACAATCTAAAATAGACATAAATGACATGCAATTTAACAATTGATACCTCAAAATAGTGGGAATGGATAAGCTTTGTCAATATTTTTCGGAAATGCAAGCTCAAAGTCCCTGTTACATACTTTGACGTAGAATGAATGGTTGACAAAAGAAAGCATAAAAGAATATTTTCTGAAATTAGCTGAAGAAACAATGGTACACGTCGAAGAAAAGCAGCACGAAATAGGAAGCCTTGCACTTTAGCTAGCCTGTTGCTCAAAGCAGTTCGCAGAACCTGCAAATATATTGAATTTTAAAAGCCATTATTTAACCTGTGTTATTTATTTCTTAGGGGAGAGGGTGTTCAACCAATATATTTGTTTGTCTTACAGATTCTGATATTCACATCCTTTTTGTATACAAAGCAAACCAGTCTCTCATGGTTTTGACATACAAATAAAAATGTTCCATCTTTATTTTTCCCCTCAATTTCATTTACTAGCACAAGGTTCACATACTAAGATTCTAAGCACACACATTCCTGCAGGTAGGCAAGTGCAAAATGCATTCTTATGCACTCTGAGCAAGCCCATATATTATAGAAGCATACACAGTAATAAAGCCAAACCATACTTATATTTAAGAACGGAACTAAGACCTATGGTTTTATCAAAACTTTTCAAGTTAATAAGATACTTTATATTATACAAGTATTCTGTTTTTCCTTCCAGACCATGTAGCTATCACCTAGTGTAGGAAAGGTAAAGAAACTAGGGACTTTTGTTATGCCGTGCACATAAAAGAATGCAGTGAAAGGAATAATGGAAATTATTGAGCAAGTTGATATTTTTTTCTTTATCTTCTCTTAATGAAGGCTATTTTGATATTTCAAAAATTATAACTCTTTCCATTCTGTACTATCTTCTTTCAATATGCAAATAATATTTTCTTTTTATTTTCCACTCTACACTCCCCAAATCCAACATAAGAAAAAGGAAAACAACACAGATCTTCAACCACAGTTCCCAATACAACTAATATGAAAACCCAGTACATAATATACATACAACACATAGGAGTCCTGTTACTCCTGATGTTGAGTTGTAGCAGGAGAATCTGAATCATATCTGCCCATTCAAGGTGTGCATAACAGCATACTTCACATTTGGCCATAAAAATAAATGGCAGCAACAAACTATTTGATTTTTCTTTATCTGCATCTGAATAGTGAGTATATATTACATGTGGTGGGCACTAACTCAGGACAAGATTCGATAATTTTAAAGATAAATAGATGGAGTCAAAAACCATGATGAATACTTGTCTTGAATATATTAAAATTATGGCTCATTTCAAAAAATTGAAGGCATGCATAAAGCATAATCATTCACAACAAAACAGACTTACCGCAATGGCAACTAAACCTAAAAGATCCCTTGCACCTAATTTGCCCATCTCAGATAGTAGAATTGCAGCAAGGACTTGAAGTGACTTCAACCCTTTCTTTTGTTTATTTTTTGGTGCATTAACGCCCTTCAGAACCTCCTCCTCTGTGACTTCTTTATCATTGTTGTGCCCATTGCAATGGCCAAGTAAACCATGTTTATTAACTCTAAACCTTGATTGCATATATGCAGCTGTTCCGCCAGCGATTAAGATACCAGATGCAAGTAATAAAGTTTTCCTGTCATCAACCCCAGTGGAGAAAGCATCAACAATACTACAGTATACATGCAAATTAGTTAAACAACCTAAAGACTTTAGTAGTACCAGTCAGCAACCAAAGTATAGTGTATAATGAGTAAAAAGATACTATTGCTAATACATAGAAACAGGGCTATGATCAAAGCAGAAAAAACACTCAGGTAAATGTATAATGGTAATGTTAAAATCAAGAAGAATAATCCAACATTTTATGCAAAGTCAATCAACTCAGCATAACATGCATTGCCCTTAAAAAGAAGTGGTATCATTAAGAGAATTTAGGATCAAATATGAAATTTTGTACCAATGCTTCTGCCAAGACAAGACAATACTTGTCTCCTTCCTGGACTCTTCTCATTGTAACTAAGTTTCCTAAGTTTACGTTTCACATTGCCAATCATACCTGATGAATGCAAGTTTTCAGGGTCCAACTTCTAATGGCAGTTCTAAATAATTACCAGTTTCTAAGAGTTTAAAGTAAAGTAGCATGAGAAATCTCAAGATTGCAGCATGGGGATTTTGAAATAGTATAATATATAAGCATTATCTCATTCGATCCCTTTTTTTTTTTTGGATGAAACGTACATCAGTGTTGAGTACTGCTGAATTCCCTTACAGGTATCATGTTTTTGAGCAATATGTATTCTATTTTGGATAATGAGAATGGGAAAGGGGGGAGGATCCAACCAGGTGTCGACCATGTATTTTTCAAAACATACCTAGGAATAATAAACAGAATAGCTGATAAAATTATAAAGTTGATATTTAGGTCAACAAGCAAACAATTTTAGTCAAATGGTAAGTCAAATTCAATGCTAGATATGAAATTAAGAATCACCAGAAAAAACATATACAGATCAATACCTCCTTGAAGCCAGAAAACTCTGGCCATGCCGAGTTAGTTGCAACAGTTGAAGGGAAGACATTGTGGAAGATCAACCTCTCCCTTATCAAAAAATAAAAGCGCTGTAGCTGCTCCTCTTATGGTTGGGAGCAAGAAAATCTAGCATACATTGAATTCCATACAGAAATAATACATCAGCAGCCAGAATTGCAGGAATTATAAATCTTTGGGCAAAGTAGCATGCTTTAGGCACACCATGCTCCTCAAATTAATGAGGATCCCACAGACTTGTCAAACAATGTGTGAACATAATGTTTATGTATAAAAAATAAAGCATGATGCTCTAAGGTTACACAAAATGACAACCTCAACTGATCAAAAATTTAATTGAACAATTACAGCTTTGAACCTAGAAATAAAAAGGCAAGTATTGCAAGAGCTATTTCTTGAGACCTAATAGCATTTATATAGACTTTAAGGCAGAGACAAATAAATTAGGGCATGTTCATGCATCCAAAGTCCTCAAATGTGAAAACTTGGCCAAGCAGAGATGATGTACAAACAAATTTCCTGAAAATTAAAATTAACTTTTGAGTTATCCTTATTCCCTTTTTTTCTTGTTTATTTCTTGGTGGGAGCCATTTTTTCCACCATTACAAAGCGTTAATGATCACATATAAATCTGCAAAGTGCAAATACTATGGAAGTCATATAATCTGCAAAAGAGATGTTATCCTTTGCCTTTCAAAAGTTTATTGGAACTTGTACTCCTTTTTATCTTCTCTTTAACCAGTTGCACTTATAGACTAGCCACTTAGCAGAGAACATTTTCTAAACAGTTTTTCAAAGAAAAATGAAAAAAATTCAAAAGTAAAAAATAGTTGATCACTATATATTCAGTACATCATCCCAATCTGAATCTACTGATAATACACCCAATCAATGCCTTAACACTGTTTATTTCAGGGCTCAATTAAGGTTAAAGCAAACATGTCACTAAAGGAACAAACAGTTGAATAACCCATTTGCCTATCAAAGTAGTAAACCTATGTATGACACATGGGTCCTCTTAAATGGTTGCCTAACCCGGAAAGGGACCAAATACTAGTACTTAGTGGGTACACATAGGTACATACCAAATACTCACTTATTTCTCAAATACAAGTCAGTCCATGTAAAATACTAAGTTTTGTTACTAGGTGGTTTGGTTTGCTACTACTTCACTCCTTCAAAACGTGTATCTTCTTTAAATATTTATTATGCTTTAATAACTTTTTTGTTTATGTTTTGATACTTCTATTATATGATATCCTGTTGTATCCACACCCTAGTGTTTTTGGGGAGGGAGGGATTTGCCATACCCCATACCGTATCAATATAGATACTGTAACCCTACGCATCCATAGCAAAACAAAGAAAGGCGGTTAAACGATTCACACCACTTAATGTACCTTGTAGACCTTAACCCCGACGCATAAATCATCTAGAAACAGAAGACATTAAACCAACGACACAATAGTATTAATCATGAAGTAGTAGTACAAAGGCGAAAGAGATGGCTAACCTTAAAAGGTCGACAACATTAACCATGCTTCACAAGGTGCAAAGCATGGTGAGGGAGCATATTCCTCTCTATAGAATAGATAATTCCAGCTCCGTACGAGCAAATGTTGTCAAAACTAGTCCTCAGCAACGATCAGAATCTGCAACGAAGTTAAAGTCGTATCCATAAACACGAGAAGAAAACCTCAATTACAATTAGATTCAAATTCACGCATGCTGCAGGGTGTGAAGCAGTGAATCCAGCAAAATATTATGAGATTGGAATAATACCTATTAATTTAGTTGAGTAGTGAGTCACGTGGTTTGGGAGATTTGGAGAATGAAGAGAAGGAGGTTGAGAAAAAACCGCGCGGGATTTGGGAAGATATATGCGTGAGATGGACGCAGAGCGAGAGAACGAGATGAATTTCACTTTCCGCGGTATGGTTCGTGATCGGGTCGGGTTCCCGGAGGTTTTTTCTGTTTAATCGTTAACCTTTTGGATCGTGTCGTGGAATGGAATATGAATCAACCGAGGGAACGCTAACGGGTTTGGATAGGAATCATAGCATACGACACCCACGAGTTCGGTGAGGACAATTTTGTTTTCTACATGTATGTATTGTGTCTCTGCACGTTTGCGTTTGTGTACGTTCAAATAACACTATATTTAGCTTAAAATTAAAGAAGTATTTTTACAAATTTGAATGTGAAATTGTGCGTTTCAATGTATAAAATAAGAAGAAAAATTTTGTTATTTTGAGAGTAAAAATACTTTTGAACTCTTATAACTTTAATCTAAATATACACTAAAACTTTGTTTAATAGATGTTCTGAAATAGATTAAAGGATAGTTATCACTCACCTCATCGTCTTTTTAGATGCGATAATTTTTCAATTAGGATCTTGAAGATGGTATGGTGAGGGTGTTGTCTACATATATTTCAAGGCTTAAATTATTAAGAGTTAGAATTAAGACATGAGAGATAGAGAGGTATTATAACTTCTTTTTTTAGGATAACTTATTTGATTGTATCATTAGTGCTAAAGGAATTATCTATACCTTATTATTAGAGATAAATTGTTTATCTATATTTTATCATTAGAGATAAATTAATTATCTATACAATATTTTTAGACATAAAATAATTATCTATTGATAACAATTGAGCTTATGTGGTGAGTTGATAAATGGACTATTCAAGATCTAAATCGAGGTTTAAAATAATAGAGTTTTTTTTTAGTATAATAGGTGACAATGAAGTTTGAATAATATATTCCTATATTATAAATATTAGGAGAAAGAGAAGCACTTCATGTTTTTCTTTGTTTTTGAAAATAAAAATAAAATAAAATAAAAGAGAGAGGGTATAATGGGAAGTTTAAAAATAGTTAAAGGGTAAAATAATAAATAATTTAGAAAATAATTAAAGATATAGTAGTCTAATAAAAAGTGGAAAACGAGTATAGTAGTTCAATAAAAAGTGAAAACCAAAAAGGGTATCATTTTTATTATAGTTATAGATTATAGATATAGAATATAGATTATAGATGAATTCTCAATCTTAAATGAAAGTGTTTTTAGAAATTATTTTTAAATAAGTGTGTTTTTAGGAGTTATTATTGAACTAGTATTTTAGTCTGTATAATGCACATGATAAAATATTTATTTTATGTAACTAATATTTATAATAAATAAATATTTTTGAATATATAAATTATGAGAAAATAAGCTATGTATTGATAGTATAAAATAGTTTTACATTATCATCTAATCACAAACTACCATGTATGATAAGTTTATTGACTTTTATAATAACTACCTTAAAAGTCATACCAATGGTAATTTCTAATTGATTGATAATGTAAAACTTTTTACTCTGACAGTGCATAGTCATTTAAATCATAAGTTATATTATAATTAAAATTTGTAATAAATAAATATTTTTGAACATATAAATTATATTTTAGATCTATGATAAATAATTTATTATGTTATACGTGCGAATATGCACCGCCTTTGCAGATAACTAATGTTTGTCAGAGAACCTGATTAAACACCTTTAGTGGAGTCTCCCCCCTCAACCATGTGTTTTTTTATCCACAAGACTCGAATTAAAGACCTTGTTTAAGGGATTCGAACCTAGTTCCATCCAACATAATGTTATTTTTATATTGTGATGTAAGGTTATTTTTAATTGATAATAATTTTTTTTTTGAAATGTTGAAATTCAATTTAGAAATAAAGAAGAAAAAAATATATTAAAAGAGATAAGAGATTAAGAAAAATTCCTAAAAACGTTTTCATTAAAAAAAATCTCTTAAAAATGCTCCCGTTGAATAATAGTTCTTAAAAATATTCTCATTCAAGATAATTATTTTAATGTACATATAGAGAAAGGATATAGAGGATGAAAATGTTTTTAGTAGTTATTTTCATTTTCATTAAGTCATATGTCTTATCCTCATCTTATATATTTAGTATTTAGTTTTATTTTTTATATTTTTTTATTTCTTTCAAAATATATCTTAATTTTAATTTCATATTTAATTTGATTTAACTAGTCCAAAAAATAATAATTCTCAATCATATCAAATTACTCTCATTTTATCTTTTATCTTTATCTGTAACTTGACAGTATTTTAGTTTAATAAATATCCTCTCTATATATAAATTAGATTGAATGAGAGCATTTTTTGGAGCTACTTTTTAATGTGAGTGTTTTTAGAAGTTTTCTTCAACAAGAGCGTTTTTAAGAGTTTTTCTTAACATCTTATCTCTTTTAATCTATCATTGTCATCTTTCTTTCTTTTTTCTAAATTGGATTTCAATATTTTTTAAAAATAAATTATCAATAGTTAAAAATAATTGTGTATTACAATATAATTTGTTTTTCATAAATCAAAAAAATAATTTAAACGTTTGAAAATATTTATTTATTACGAAATTTGATTAAAATATTATTAATATATTCAAAACTATTTATTTATTATAGATTTTAGTTATATAAAATAAACATTTATTCTATGCATTACACAAGCTAAAATATTAGTATTTTTATATAACTAAAATTTATAATAAATAAATATTTTTTTAATATATAAATTGTATTATAATTAAAATTCAATAATAAGTAAATATTTTGAAAAATATAAATTATATTTTAGATTTATAGTTGTTTTTAAATATTCATATTTTTTTAAAAATATTGAAATTCAATTTAAAAATAAAGATGAAAATAATAAAGTAAAAGAGATAAATAGTTAAGAAAATCAAATATACAGATAAAGATAAAAGAATAGTAGTTTGAGATGGTTAAGAAAGAAATTTGAGACTAGTTGTTAAATCAAATTAAATTTAAAATTAAAATTACGAATATATTTGGAAGGAATAAAAAATTAAAATATAATTAAATACTCAATATATGAGATTTAGATAAGACACATGATTTAATAAGAGTGATAATAACTTCTATAAACACTCTCATTCAATTTTTTTTTTAGTTATTTATTTCTTTCAATATACTATTTTCTTCTTTATTTCTAAATTAAATTTCAACAATTTAAAATTTTGTCAATAAATAAAAATAACATTGTATCACAATATAAATTGATATTTCTTGATTTTTAACTCAACTTTTAACGTAGAATAAAATTTTAACTCATGAATAAAATAAGATAAGATAATGAAACTATTTTGTCATATTCTATTGATTCATTAAACATTAAATATAGGTAGAAAATGAAAATTTATCATATTTTATCTCCCTTATCATGTCCTTCAAAGTCCTAAAATGATGGTGTTTGAATGATAAAGGAGGTTAATCCTCTCTCTATATAAATTAAAACAACTATCTTATACAATAGTGTTTTTAGCCGTCATTTTTTAACGAGAGCGTTTTCAACTATCATTCTTTAACCAGAGTGTTTTTAGATATTTTTTTAACCTCTCATATCTTTTAATTTATTATTTTTAATATCTTTAGTTCTAAAATATTTTTTAAAATAAATTATCAATTATTAAATGACATTGTATCATAATATAAATTATATTTAAAATATAATTTATATGTTAAAAATATTTTTTTATTACAAATTTAATTATAATATAATTATATTATATATTCAAAAGTATTTATTTATTATAAATTTATGTTATATAAAATAAATATTTATTTTGTGCAATACATAAGTTGAAATACTAGTTTATATAATTTGTACCCAAAAAAAGTGGTTTGTATAATTGTGTTAAATAATATTAAATAAATCAACTGTAATAAAAGAAAAAGAAAGAAGAGAAATTTTATAATTAATCGTATCTTGAGGGAACTTATGTACTTTTTTTTACTTTATTAAATATTAAATACTATAATTCACTTTTGTTTAATAAGCAGAGAATAAGAAATACAAAGTTTGAGAATAAGAATTCTCTGAAATGAAAAACAAAATAAAATAAAGAAATGCATCAACCAAACATTAATTGTTTTCTTATATCATGTCTTTGAAAAGCATTTGGAAATTTGAAGAACAACAAACGAGAGATTTGAGAAAATGGTAGATATTTATTTGTGTTGAAACAAAATTATTTTTATTCCTAAAAAAAGGTTTGACAAGAAGTAAGAATATAGAAAGTCTACATTGTATTGAAAATTATATACTAAATTAAATTATAAATTTGACTTTAAAATATAAATTGCTTCATTTTAAACTTAATTTTAATTAAAATTAATATTATAAACACTAGCCCAAACACATGCTTCTTCTCTAATAAGACAGGAAGAAGGTGAGGAAGTTCATCTAAAAGGAGAATACGCAGTTCAAAGATCTCTTGTTCTCTTTCTCGTTTTATTCTACTTCCTGATGCTTGTCCCTGTTCCTGTCCACTTTCTCCTTTTGGCATTGTTTCACCAGCAAACGTAGGCGCCACTCATGCTTATACCAAACTATCTGAAATACGCGATCACGATTTACGTGTCATTACAATCTCGTGAGTCAATCACACAACGACCAAATACAAAATAAAATAAAATAAGTAGATTAACTTTAAGGTTATTTGTTCAAGTTATAGCTATGTGTTACTGCAATCTGCAAAACAATTTTAAGGCTTTAAAGAACAGATGTAAGCATAATCACTAGGGTAAAAAAAATAATTACATAAATTTTATGTCCGTATCCAACTTTTTCACTTTGTCAAAGTCACTTTAAAAAATATTAAGTGTCATTTATAGTTTTGATATAATAAATATTTCCTTTTAATATAATTAAGTTTTTTTATTTTTACTTTCTTAATCCTCATACGTGACCATATATTAGAAAAAACGATAAATTAAAATAAGCTTTGCCAAAAGGCAGATGAGGCGGTTAATTCCATGCAGATGCAGTCAGAGAGATAGAGTAGAAGGAACGTCTCTACTGTTAATTTTATTTTTTTATATACTATAAAAGTTAATAAAATATAAACATAAAAAAATTTGGATCATTAAATTATGAATACAAAGCCTGTAGTCATATAGCTGACTGCATGAAATTTTGATCCAGATGGGCGCCAAAAAGGGTTGTTGATGTGCTAAATAACGATTCTTCAAAGTTTTAGATCTGAGAATCTGATAAATTGTGATAAATAAATAGTTCAAAAAATTCATATTTCACTTAGAACTAAAATATATCTAAATTTTATTCTTCTTTAAATAATTAATCTTACTTCTTATATTACGAAATCTTTCATCAAAATTTCACTAATTTTTTAAAAATTAAACTATTCAGATCATTCCATATATTAAATATATCCTAAAATTTTAATTAGTTTAGTTTAAAAGAACATTTAAAGATTTTATTTAAGTAAAATAAATAAAATAAAAACTTACGTATAATAATAAAAAAATCTACTTCTCTACTATAAATTAAATGTCTAATTCTTAAGATAATAGAGTTAGTAAGAAACATATTTTTTTTTAATTATTATTATTGTCGGTCCAAAGAAAAAAGTCAGTTATTGGATTTTAGAGGTACAAATCCATACAAGGGGATTGCTATTCACACACTTCCTTTTTGCTCTTCACACCTCCATTCTTTTTGATTTTTTTGATATTCTCAAAATACTTTTAGTTCTTCTCACCTTCACTCTGGCCTTCCCCTCCTCCTTCGCTCTCTCACCATTAGTTCTCAAACCATATACACCTTTTTTCTGCTTTTTCTTGGACCATCTTGATCTTTCATTTTTTTTCACTTTTCACAAAGTTTACAAAAATATAAAATTTACATTACAAAAACTATATTTAGTAATGTATCTCGTAATGTAAAAATTTACATTATAGAAACTAGTTTTCATAATATAAAATTTACATTTTTGTAATGTAATTTTTTATATATTACAAAAAATAATTTTCGTAATGTATTTAATAGTGCTGGGTCATACTTTTCCAAAAATACGTTCCAGTTTCTGAAAAGTGTGATTTTTTCAAAAAGTAAAAAAAAAAAAAAACTGATAAGAAGTGCAAAGAGTAAGATGGGGCGTGAATATAGGCTTTTTTGTTTGGGTCCAATTTATGAAGGTTTTTATTATCCACTAAATATTTGTCCTGAATCTGGGCCTACATTTCAACGCCTACATCACTTTGAACAATAATAATTGATGCAACCTTACTACGGCCCAGTCTACATCAATAATGACATGAGATAGCCATACTGCATGCTAGATGGGCTCCTCACCCTACTCGTTTGCTTGACATCCGGATAAAAATGGAACTATGGAAGTACTGCCCAAAGCAATGCAGCGTTTTGCTTGCCAAACACACATGACTATTTTTTTCTACAATACGTTTAGGTTTTGGATAAACTTATCAATAAACTCTTATAAGAGAAGAAAGTCAAAAAATAAAATGAACTAAATTTTTTTTATAAGCTAAAATCAACTTATGCACTTCTGCTTTTGGAGAAGTTAGATGAAAGAGCTTTTACAAAAACTAAGTGCATAAATTTATTTTAGCTTATAGGCAAAATACAATTCATTTTATCTTTTTATTTTCTTTTTCTATAAGTATTTATTGATAAGTTTAAGTTTAATTAATCATTTGCTCTCTATACTTATTCTAACTTTTCGTTTTAGCTCATAGACCTAAAAAATTTACATTTTAGTCTCTATATGAGCAATTTTTTTATGTTTTATCCTTATGTTTTCATATTTTGGTAGTTTTATACTGTTAAAAAACTAACAAGAGGAACTAAAACTTAAAAAATTGCTCATCTAAGAACGAAAATGAAAAATTGGCACAAGTATAAAGACCAAATGATTAATTAAATCATAAGTTTATGCAAACAAACATGTCTAATGTGTTTTTTCAAAGGACAAAAACTTCGATGCAGTACTATAGATACTATTAGTGTTGTTTTCCAATTAGAATTGGAGTTTTTACTTTGATAATCTGTGTAATAAAGAATTTTATTAAATATAAATGCGTATTATCAAGATAAAACTCTAATTCTAATTGGAGATCAACACCAACAATACTTATTGTATTATATCTAAGTTTTGTCCTTTTTAAATTATGTTGAATTATCTTTAACTGAAATCAAGTTTATTTCTAAAAATACATTTAAACAAAAAAAAATAAATTTAACGTTAAGTTACAAATTTCATATTAATTATGAATTTTTTTTGAAAAAAAAATATTTCTCTTCAAATTTATTTTTAAATAAAATTAATTTTATAAAATTAAGTTCGTAAATATTCATTCAAACACGCATTAAGAAGTCATTACGTTTGGCAACGAAACATGATTTGGGTTTAGGTAAACGCACACTGCGCCTCATAAATCCGTGTTAAGGAATTAAGTAGTATACCAACATTATTCACAGCAAGTATATAATGAATGTATTGCGAAATTAGAGAGTGTTTGGTTTGAAATTTTAGAAACAGACAGCAGTAATCCGCGAGATTTGACTAATGTGGAGGTGCCTCTGCCTACCCCTTTTTTTCCCACATGACAGTGACCATCACACTCACTTCTGCGGAAACCGACTTGCATCTAACCGGATGGCGAAGCAAATGAATTTGCACTCGCAGGACCAAAAACGACGCAGATCTTATAACATATATAGATTGTTTATTTTCCTAGCCATACATGAAGTGTGATGACATTTCTTTGTTACTGTTCTAGCTAAGAAAAGAAAGGGACTAGAAATATGAGAAGGGAGGTTGAACTTCTACTTAAGTTGCTGCCATACTCCAAATGGGTAGAGTAGAGCCACCTGTGCACTTTACATAACACCACCGACACGTGGTAACGAAAGCCGTCGGTGCTCCACTTAAATTGCTATCATAGTCATAGCCTTATATGGTCCTGTTTGACGCCGTAGTCATAGGATAGAATCAATACATAAGCGTGTGTGATTTATAGAGAACACAACATATTTAATAGCGAGTTATTAAAATTAAGGATTTTATAATAAAAAAAATTGATGTAAATGAATTGCAAAAAAAATGTAAATGTAATCGTTCTGCGTGCATTTATTTGTTTGTAACTTTGAGTACGTTACATTAATTGGATGTAGTAAACTACCAATCTACTTGCGTCATAAAGACGGGCTGTGTAACATATTCTTAATTGCTGTTATTAATGGGGGAGAAAATTAGAAATAAAGTTATTATTTGATGATATTAAAAAGGTGATTATTTCGGTACCTTAAATGTTAAAAAGACACTGATACCTTTTCATCTTAAATCAATAAAAAGTAATAATTTGTATACTAAAATTACACCATAAATGAATTAGAATTTAATTTTAATATTTTAAATTTTATAATTACAAAAAATTTCATCGGGATTTATTTCAATTTTTTTAAAATTCAATATTAAACATAAAAAATATACAAGCATAAATGGTAAGCAACAAAAATAATCTTAAGTGTCATTTAGCAAATAAAAAATAACAAAGTCCTAAACAATAAGTTATATTATCAATTTTATGTTATCCATAAAATAAATAGTACAAGTGTATATATTTATTATTTATTGATTTACTTAAAAAAAATAACAATATCCTTTTAAATAAGAAGACACAATAGAATTTGCCTATTAAAAAGTGCATTCATCTTGGAAAAGGAAATTTTTAGAAAAGCAAATAAGGTGCCAGTTATTGAACAACGCGGCAACGAGTGAAACAACACGAAAGCACAGAAAAAATGGTATCCAAAACCATGTTCACGAAAGCTGAAAGAGATTCTGTACTTTGCATAAAAAATAATATGTTTAATTGCACATTTTATTACCCATTTTTTGTGATTTTGTAAATTTTTTCATTCAACTATTTTAATTGTACATTTTTCTCCTAATTTTTAAAATTCACACATTTTATCATTTAATTATTTTATTTACACATTTTGTCACTTACTTTCAAAATTTATACATTTTACTACCTTAATTGTTGATGGCCAGTTAACGGTCAATTAAAAGAGTGACAAAATTTACAAATTTTAAAAATTAAGTGACAAAATGTGCAATTAAAATAATTGGATAACAAAATTTACAAAATAGTCAAAGATAAATGGCAAAATGTGCAATTAAACCAAAATAATAAAGGAGAGACAAAGTCCATTTAGTAATCTTAATTTTTGAATCCAAATCCAATTTCAGCAGAACGGTGCTAAAATTTCACGGAAAGTCGGTGCTTGAGAAATATAATGCCAAAAGAAAAAAACGGCAAAAAACACACGGTGTTAAAATGCACGAGGGAACAGTTCATATATATTATAGGCCTACACTCTAAATATCAAATCACGCAGAGAGAACAAACAAACAAGAGTTCAGAAATTAAGTACTAAGGAGGTATATAGTGATACTATATGATTCAGAATGATGCATTGTACAATACTACAATTATAGTCATCACCTCAATTTATTTATGGAAGGAATCTGAATGCTAATTGACTCAAAAGCCAAAGCCTTACGGCATTACGCTACAATAGAACAGGATTGGTATGTTGCATTGGATAATTTGAAATTTTAATTAAGAGCAAGGAAAAAAAAACCGAAAATGTAGGTATAGCTAATCGCTAATTCAATTCTTCTTGCCCTCTTCTCCACCTTCTTCCATGTAGGTCTTCTTCCTTCGATCAGCCGTAGCAATGACACAAACGAGGAAAAAACATGTGGCATAAATCGCGTGAATCTTCCAATTGGTTTTGGGCGGTTGGCGCAACACGACTCTGTGAAACACCGTCATATAGTAATGCAACCCGACGGCAAAGCCCACGAAGGTCTGGGCCAGGCCCAGAAACTTCGAGCCCAACCCAGAATCAGTCGAGAAGACCAAAACGAGGTACATGAGGAGGAGCAGAAGGTACAGAACATAAGCGAGAGTTTGGAGGACCTGCAGGCAAAGATACGTGGACTGCGAAGTAGAGTAGAAAAACCTTAGAGGCTCGATCCCGGTGACGAAAGAGGAAAGACAGAGAATGGAGAAGTAGATAGCGAGGTAGGCTTGGATGAAGATTAATAGCTTCTGGAGGGAGAAATAGGCCTTGATTTTATTGAAGAGGAGTGAGACCAAAAGCAAAGGGATCAAAACGAATGCGCAAGAGAGCAACGTGGCAACGGTGGGTGCGTACTTGTTGCCAACGTAGGGTTTGAACCCTTTTGTGATCTCTTTGTTGGCTTTTGTTATGTAGGCTTTCGAGCTTGTCGAGATTCGTTCCAGGTCCGGGATCAGTGTCTGCTGGAACTTGATGGGTAGATCTTTGAACCCCGAAACCAAATCATCGTCCTCGTCTTCGAACACCCAACTAGGTTCCCCTTGTTTCTTGTTATTACTCTTCTTGCTCTGCTTGTTGGATTCACCTTGATCCACCTTGGTCTTTTTATTTGTTTCCTTGTCCTTGGTGGCGGTGGATTTTGTCGTTTTGTTCTTGCCGCCACTTGCTTTCGCGAGATCCAACGATGACATCTTGGTGGCGGTGGAATTCAACTTCTTGGTCTTTAAGTTGGTGGAGTTGAGTTTCTTGGCGACAACCTCGGTGTTGGTGAGGGGGGTTTTGGTTTTGGCTAGCTTGGTTTGGTTTTTGGAGGAATTAAGGTTATTGGATTTGACGGTTTTGGTTTGGTTTTTGGAGGAGAGGTTAGTGAGCTTGATTAACTTGGTTTGGTTTTTGGTGGATTTTTTTTTCACGGGCTGTTCATACTCTTCTTTTTCCGCCTCTAACTCCAACATTCTTCTTCTGTTGACACTAATACTAGATTGGGGTTTGCCCTCTGAGCAGACACTGAAACAAACAGAAACGAAAAGGAACAAAAGAAGAGAGAGGAGAAGCACCCTTCTGCAACCAAGGTACAAGAGTGGAGCCATTTGTGAAACCAATTAAGGTCCACACACACTGGCTTCCCTCCAAGATCTAAAGGGCCAGGTGGCTTCAATAAAATTAAGACCAAGATATATAATACTAATAGAGATTGGCTCTGAGCCTAACCCGCAAATCAATCTGGGAAAAGAGAGAGAGGACGGCGGAGTGGAATGTCATAGGCTAAAGCTAGTGAAATGGTTTTATAGTTTGTACCGTAACTATTACTAGTACTAGTTTATGGGGCCATATGAGAGAGAAGGTAAGGAAATGCAGTGAGATTGGAAATATTTATTGCGTAAGTGGGAAGGTGCGCATGGAGAAAGATAGTGTAGCCTTTCTTCACTACGCGGTTTCAACTATTAATAATGATATGTATTGATAAATAATAAATTCTTATAACCTAACTCTCTTATGTCTTAAGAATTGCTATGAAAAACTTACGTTAGATTTATCCTTCATCGATTGCTTACCTTGCTTACTCTTTTTTATTCTTTTCTTTGACCAATTATGTGCACATCTGGGATTTTTTTTTTCTCTGCGCGGTTCTCGGTGGATATCAATTTTATATTCCAACAAAGAGCAATTCCTTGTTAATTAGCAGCAGTGTTTACTGAGTTCATACAATGACTTTCGTAGGTCAATAATTTCAATGAGTTTGGTAACCAAGAGACAAAATTATAAAGTGTAATTATTATTAAAAAAAATTATAAAGTATAACGGAATCTGTCCGCCTGGCATAGAATGTTGATAGAGAGTATTCCGGTTGCTTTAAAGTAATAATTATATTTGAAAATTTTCCTACTTTCACACTCAAATACTGATCTATATGGATTTTTAATAGAATTATTTTTTTAGCTAATTTATAGTAGCTTAGAGACATTAAAGAGGCAATATTTATTTTGGTAAATAGTTGTAATTAATTAATAAATAATGTAATAAATATAATTTAATTAATTAACAACAATCACAATCCTCCTCAAAAAAAAAAAAACATCACAATTAAATCTTAAAGTACCAAAAAAACTTGTGTGAACATTGACAAATTATGATTAAGCTGTGTTTTTTTTTTTAACGGTTCTGTTGATGATAGTCCTTAAAATTAGTTTTAAGTAGCTAAAATTGAAAAAAAAATTATTATTATTATTACAAAGGACAGGGCGCTTTTGGTAAAATTAACCAATAAATTAGTTAAATGTTAAAAAAAATAGTTAAAAACTTAAAAATTAGTTGAAAATTTATAAGTTAGGAAATTGAATTAAAATGATTTGATAAAACTATTTGGTATACTAATTCATAAATGACATAAAATAATGTATTTATATACTTTGTCATGAAATTAGGTAACGCGCACACACAAATCCAAATAATCATAATTTCTCATGTTTTATATATCTTTTAAAAATTATAATAATACAATTTTAATTTTATTCTAAATTTTGAAATTTTTATTAAATGACATTATATCATATAAATGGTTTTATATTATAATATACACACATGCACATATATATTTAAATATGATCACTTCTCATGTTTTAATTTATTTCAAATAATATGCATTTTAATATAGTTTTATTTTTATTCTCATTTTTAAATATTTTTATCAAATAATATGAGATCTTGTAAATGAATTTATATTATAATTTTCATAATTTTATATTATTAAAAATAATATTTGATGAGAGAGAGTGAGAGAGATAGTTTACGGTAAGGTGAATAAGGCCTCTACCTTAGGCCTAGTAGAAGTTTCCATATTTGTATATATTTTAATAAAAAAATAATTTAAATTAAATTATTATGTGATACAATTTATTATATTATTTGTAGTTAATTTGTTAGTATAATTGCATATATATATATATATATATATAGATAGATAGATAGATGTTGTAGATTATTTGAGAATTTTTATTACTCTCTTAAAAAGTTATAGAAAAAATTAGTTTACATTGACTTTGAATTCAAACAAAAAAATGACATTAAAATAAAAGGATAATACATCAGTAGGTCCCTGAACTTTTGACAATTTTTAATTAAGTCCCTTATTATAAAAATTTGTAATTGAGTCCTTAATCTTTTAAGTTTTTTCAATTGGGTCCCTGGCATTAAATTGTTGTGAACATTCTGTTAACTTGGACAAAATCCTTGGTAAGGACTCAATTAAAAAAATAGTATAGGGATTTAATAAAAGATTATCTAAAAGTTTAGGGACCTATTCAATAATTTAACCTTATTTTTATTTTTTTATCTTGATTTTTCCTTTGTTTTATTTTAGAAAAAAGAAGAAATTATAGAAAGGGACAAAGAGCATATTTCAATATTCAAATGTTGTCACATTATTATTATGTGACTAAATTGTATTTTTGATCCTCCTATAATTCTCAATTCACGATTTTGGTCTCTTTATTTTTAATTTCGCAATTTTAGTCCTCCAACTTTTAAAAATTCTAAATTTTAGATCTCTATTTTTAATTCTGCAATTTTAGTCTCACAATTTTTAAAAATCTTTAATTTTGGTCCAACTGTAAAACGTTCATCTATTGATTGTTAATGTTTCAATGTTGACTATTACGTGACATTAGTCTGTTAAATATTATCTACCACAGATTCAGTCTAATGCCACATCATAGTTAACGTTGAGGCATTAACAATGAACAGATGAACAGTTAATTATTAGACAAAAATTATAGATTTTTAAAATTTGAGGGACTAAAATCGCAGAATTAAAAATAGATGTGAAGTATTTATTGATTTTGTCGATGACTAATCTCTTCCGAAGAATTTGACTAACCACTTTTAATGAGGTATCTTTTCCCAACCACCTTTTTCCATTCACAAAGCTCAAACCCGAGACTTTATTGGACTAACATAATGTTTGTAAATTAAAGTTTAAACTACTAGGTAGGTCCCTGCACTTTTAGGCAATTTTTAATTAGATCCCTGTATTATTTTTTTAATTGAGTCATTGATCTTTTGAATTTTTTTAATGTGGTCCCTAGGGAAAATGAATATCAAATGAAAGATAGCCCCAGGGACCCAATTAAAAAAATTTAAAAGATTAAGGACTCAATTACAGATTTTTATAGTATAGGGATAATATATCCCTGGGGACATATCTAGTGAGAGGGTCATCTTTATATGAGAGTGAGAGGAATAAATATGGGTCGTATAACTATACATGGATGATCATGATTTAAAGTTGTGTGACCACTTAAAAAGTCATGTGACTTTTTAAAAAACTCACGTGACTTTGTAGGTTTTAATCTTGACCATTCATGGCAAGATCTAGTGGTTAATATTTATTCCTCTCACTCTCATATAAAAAAGGCCCTCTCATTTGATACGTCCCCATATATCCCTATACTATAAAAATTTGTAATTGAGTCAATTAAAAATTGTCTAAAAGTTTAGGAACCTACTGATGTATTATCCCTAAAAGATTAAGGACTCAATTAAAAATTGCTTAAAAGTTCAAGAACCTACAAATGTATTATCCTTAAAATAAATATAAAGATTAAATTTCATAAAAATAACATGATCCATAAAAAATATATTCTGATGAAAATAATAGTAATGAGATCACACATTCAATAAAAAAAAATCTTTTGGTTCTTTAAAAAAATTAATTGTTCTAGTTTTGATTATTTTGTATACATATCAAATCAATTTATTTTTTTTATTCGCAACTTATTTAAAAAAAATTAAATATAAAATTACTTTGGACTTGTTTGTTTAAATTGAAACAAATTTAAGTTTTAGTGAACATTAATTTTTTGTTAATAGTATTGACTCTTTTCTTTTTTCTTTTTCTGAACTGATATGGCACTAAAAGAGATACCAAGAAAATAAATTAAAGCCCTATTAGAAGTATTAAACTATATTAAAAAATTGATTTTTTGTTAAATATATGTAATGATTATAGAATATTATCAATAATACTTACAATTATTGTAATTGTGTCAAAAGAAAATTTTCAAAATATTTTTCTTTTATATTCCATTTGAGATCAACTATGTTGCAAGATAATGATTGAATAAATCACCATTGATTGAGATGTCAAAATTACTTGATTATTAAGCTTTAATTAACAATTTTATAGTTTAAAAAGTTATAATAATAAAATGAAAATTAATGAATTATATTAGAAAATGTCTCAAATATAAAATTTGTCTAAGGTCTCAAAATTTCTAGACATGACCCTGAAGTGAGTATTAAGATTTTTTGAACATACAAAGGACAAAAGAGAAATTTTAATAAGAATGTGAGAAGAAAAATGAGAAACACTAAAATACTTTGAGTTTATAACCTAATAGGTGTAATTTATTTGGCAACACATACTAAGTTTGTGCAGGAGGATCTAGGTTCATTTCCCACAAAATACATTATTGGAAAAGGGTAAAGAGCTTTATGTGTGACTAAACCCTAGATCGAAAATTAGTCTTATAGTTGATCCAAAGAACCATAACTTGTAAAAATACCTCAAGATCCCACTGAAAAGTCAAAGGCCCTAATTACGATCATTACAAAAATTACTAGTTTATAAGTTCAAATGTATCTTTTAAAAAAAGTGTTATAAGTTTGTGAAATAAACCTTTTCACCAAAGAATTATAATTTAGTCAAATGATAATTAAAGTTAGTCAAGTAACTAAAAAGTTGAAAACAGATCCCTTCTTGCCTCTCCAGCAAAAAAAATTAAAAATAGAAGCACACAAAAAAATAAAAAAGAAAACAAATGATGGAGGAAAAAAAAAGTAGAGAGAATTAAAGGGGCTGGAAAGAGCTTGGGCTGGAGATGATTTAGGTCCCTTAAAAGTTAACTTATTTTCCTTACTAAACATATTCAAAGATTGTATTTGGTAAACCGTTTTTTACTAAAAGTTGTTTATTGAAACTTGATAATTGTTAAATTAGCTTATTGAATTGGGAGTGTTTCATAAAATTAATTGTTATACCAACTAATAATTATAAAATGAAATAAAAATAAATGTTAATGTGGTTTTTATATAATCTTTATTTTATTTATCTACAAAAACTAGATAGTTAGTGTTTTAGGATTTTTTTAACTAAGTTTGTTTTTAGTAATTTATATTTTAAATTCAAATATTCTATTAAAAAATTAAAATAAATAGAGTAAATGACTAGTGTAACTATGAAAATAAACAGTGCAACGTTAAAGATGCAAATTTATTCAAGTAAATAGTGTAATATTAAAGAAGATAATAAATGAGTGGCTCTCTTAAAATATTGAGTGGATGATGATGATGATGATGATGAGCTATAAGCTACAAGTTCAAATGTTACTTCAATTAGCATCTAAGAAATGTTATAAGCTAAGTAAGATTAACTTGTTTACTAAATACTTATAATTGCTCATAGTTTATAAGTTAGAAGTTAATTAAAATGAGTTGTTAAATACATTCAAAATATTTATTATACTTTTATATTTATAATGTGAGAAATATTTTTTTTTCAAAAATAAATCTTATAGTTTTAGTTGTTTAAAATTAACCTTAAATATTGATGTTAACAAAACCTTTTTTAATTAGGAATTTTCTATTGTGTGTTAATAGGAACACAATAGAAAAATCTTTTTAATTACTCCCTCTAGCCTTAAATATAAGGTACAATCTAGAAGGTATTGATGGTTTTTTTTATAAGACATTTTACAATTCCAATAAAGTATTTAACATTTTTTCATTATTTGTTCCTATTAAGGACTTTGAGTATCTGTACCTTTATTTGATAGTGATGTATAATGCTTTCAGACTTTGGGTCTTCACGTCACCCACAATAAATTAATGATGATTAACAAGAGTAAAATTAGTATCTTGTAATATTTTTTAAAAACTAATAAAACCAACTAATTTAACTATTTTCATTGGTTTGTGTAATTTTGTTACAAGTGTCTTATATTAAAGACCAGAGGGAGTACTTATTTTCTCTCATTTTATTTGTTATTTAAGATAATACACACTTTTAAGAAAATAATTAATTATATCAATTCACATGATAAATAGTATTATATGACTAAATGTCTTACTTCCCCTATTTCTTAATATAAGGCACTATTTAGAAGGTATTGATGGTCTTTTTATAAAATATTTTATATTTCTATGGAACATTTAATTTTGTCATTATTTACCCTTATCAAAGACTTTGAGTATCTGTACCTTTATTTGATAGTTGTGCATAATGTATTTGAACTTTTATGTTTTTACGTCACCCACAACAAGTTAATGATGGTTAATAAGGATAGAATTAGTATGTTATAATATCTTTTTAAAAAATCAACAAAACCAACTAATTTAACTATTTTTATTGGTTTGTGTAATTCTATTACAAGTGTCTTATATTAAGGACTAGATAGAGTATTTTATAAATGATTAATTATATAGTACAATATAGATGCAACTACATATATTAGTACATTTAATATTTTTTATATTTTGAAACCAAATAATTTGAAAAAATATTTAAAAATAACAAATAAAATGAGAGTGAAAAAGTAATGATAAGGGGTAATTAATATTAGCTCCAACATAACCTAAAATAAATAAATAAAATAGCTCCAACACTGATAGCGGGGAATTAACTAACACACTCACTGTTGACATGTGAAATTTAATAGGAAGAGGTGGGGTGCGGATCTCGATAATGGTACGTGGTAACTGTATTTGCGAAATGATGAAATTAAGCTAGCAAAAGAGCCACCAAACACTGCCACTACAGATTGACAAAGATATGCCTTTGACCACAACATAAATTAGGCAAGAAATCAGTCTGTGTATTACTGCTATCTCATTTTATCATATCCTCTTAACTATCTGTAAAATAAATATTAAATGAATGTATTTAATAAAATTATCATAATAAATTAGTATAATAATTAAAATATATATTTAGAATACTTTAATTACACTTTATTATGTTAATTATAAAATAATAATTAAATAAATAAATAATCGATAAAATATATAAAATGTTTTAAAATTAATAAAATAAGTTATTTTATCAAATACTTCTATTTTAATTGAATAAATTTATAATCTGATGAAATAAATTGAGATAAATTCATTTTGCAAGTATGAGTATTTTCTTTCAACAGTAAACCTGTCAAAATACTGGTTTGCATTGCTCGATCCGCATAAATAGTATATGATAGATTATGCAGGAAAAATGAAAAGGTATGTCAACGTGATTGAAGGCTTTTTTTTTTTTCTTTCTAAAAATGGCTTGTAGACTAGCATCAATGGAAAAAAAATATTATTGTAGAATTTGTGCATTTATAATGAATGCATAAAAATAACTACAATATATCAAAATATTAAAATGAATTAATTTTATTACAAGCATCCGTCCAAGACACGCAATACTCAAAAAGTTACAACTAAAGAGAACATCTTTAATGTCAAAGTCTTTTACCAAAATACTACTAATTTCTTAGCATTACCCAAAAAAATTCTTAGCAATAATAGTAGAGTTTAATTTCTTCACATTCTTATTGAGAAAGTCAATATACTTATTATATATAATAGTTTATAGGGTAAAATATGTTTTTAGTCTCTCTAAAATTTTTTGTCTTATTTTGGTATCTCTAATTTAAAAATACACTTCCTTTGAGTCTTCAAAGTGGTTTAGATAGCACTTTATAATCACTATTAAATGTTATTTTAAGGATTAAAAATGGTATATTTTTAAATTAGAAGAACTAAAATAGGACAAAAATTTTAAAGAGACTAAAACTGAATTTGACACATTTTAGAAGAATCAAAAATATATTTTACCCTAGTTAATAATTAAATGACACGGTAATTTTTTATATTATATTATATTATATACTCATAAAAGAATCTCATGCAAGTATCTTGATAATCGAAATAGTAGGATTAGGGTAAGCTATCATGATTCCCACAAGGAGAGACACAAGCTGACCAGGGGTTGAAATTGTTGACTTTTGTGCACAACTATCCGTTCCACAGTGACACTATGCTTATTTTCCCACGCTTTTATTTTATTTTATTTTTCCTCTTAGCAATTTGCTTCAAGAAATTCTATTGTTCCTCCGTAATCCGTATCTCCATTCTATTTTCAAGAATATCAGCCATGCGGGGTAAGTGTGATAAATACTTAAATAAGAGTTATGTCGAGTTTGTTCAGTTAACTTGAATAGTAACCAGAATAGCAAGACATACGTTTGATATTTATTGTTAATTGATGTGTCTCATGTAAAAAAGACACTAATTACTTTCCTTTTT
The DNA here is from genome assembly GCA_004329165.1 of Spatholobus suberectus. Classification (NCBI taxonomy): domain Eukaryota; kingdom Viridiplantae; phylum Streptophyta; class Magnoliopsida; order Fabales; family Fabaceae; genus Spatholobus; species Spatholobus suberectus. Next base: position 54,133,048 of record CM014737.1, on the reverse strand, counting down.
TTTTTTCAAACTTTTATCTTGATTTTTTGGGTATATTTGCTGGTCATGATAGTAAGGTAAAACATAAGTGAATTTTCTCCTTGTTACCGCTGTCTAGCTTCGAATAGGAAATGTCGGTACCAAATCCCATCACGCTTATCAAGAGTTAAGGAAATATACATGTTTCGCCCCCATTCTTGACCTTTTTCTTCTAATTATTGAGGCTAAAAATCTACTCTCCATTTAAAAAAAAAAATAAAAAAATAAAATAAAATAAAATAATATATATATATATATATATATATATATATATATATATATATATATATATATATATATATATATATTAAGCACAGTGTCATTCTAGCTCAAATTATACTAAAAATAGACATTAAAAGCCATGACAAAACAAGAAGCTTCAATTCAACCTATATTATCAGTTTAATTACATAAGTTTAAACACATAAGTTAAATTTTATGATATAACTATTATTATAATCTAAATATTATCAAGTCAAATATCTGAATTTATAAACTTCTCTCTTGTCCCTTTTATATGCACAGAAAAACTCAAACTTGATCAAATTAAATTATTCCTACCAAAGTCAAGGCGAGATAAGTAAATATACATGGATTTAAGTTTTTTTATTTGCCATATTTGATCTTGATTAAGGTAATGAGAAAACATTAATAAAATGATATTTTAAAATAACCAAAATGAACTTATATTTTATTGAATTTCATTCATAACATTTGATGACTTTCTTGATGATTATACAAAACCTTAAACAACAATTATTTTGAGAGAAGTATCACTAACATATTTTTTAACCCACTTTTTTCAGTACATTCTTTTATTATTGAATGAATAAATCCTGCTAAATAAAGAGTAATACTCAAATCATTTAGTAGAATACATACGAATTTAATTCAACAGTTTAAAGTGTGTTAGATAATGTATTGTTAACATTTGTCTTATTATAAAGATTTTATAAAATTTAGGATGTACTTTTGTATTTTAAAACATCCTTTTATTTGACAAATAATTAACAAATAATTTTTCTGAAATACGATTAATCAGTCATATTTTTTTTGATGAATTTAATCTGTTATGTATACATTGATAATTTGGAATGTATTTTACAAACTTATTATTTTAAGTAACAATTTTTTAAAAAGAATTTCGACGTAATATTGTATTAAATTTTGTAAAAGTAAAACTGCTAGTGAAGACTTATAGATTAAGGAATTAACAATGTGAATTATTAATAAAAAAATAAGAGTAGTTAATATATTAAAATTAAGTTAAAAAGAATTCAATAGCAAGTCATTAAAACAATTTAATAAAAATATTACAACATGTTAATTTATAATAACAAGACCTATTAAAATACTTCATATATAGTCTTGTTTGGATGAATTTTTCCATGATTATTTATAGAAAAAGAAAATAAGAAGATAAAAAGAATTAGAATTTTCTTATAAGCTAAAATCAATTTATATATTTCAACTTTTAGAAAGGTTAGATGAGATAACGTACTTCTATAAAATCAAAGTGCATTAAGTTAATTTTAGTTTATGAAATAAGTTTAATTCATTTTAGTTTCTTATTTTTTTCTATAAAAACTAATGAAGAAATTCATTGACCTATTTGTAAACACACATGACGTAGTTTGTTTGTTAATTTTTGCAATGAGAAGAAACTTAGTGTTTGTTTGCATATGAGATAAAAACACACGTATCTTCCATTTCCACATCCAAATTAGCAAAAGACATAGAAACTACTCTTTATAACTTTTGCTGGATCCACATCCACCGATAACAGACATGTTACTAAACACACTTTATACGCATTACAATGTAAGTTGTCTCAAAGCAAAAAAAAAAAAAAGAAGAAGAAAATATTTGTAGCAAGAAAACAGTATTTGAATAGGTAAGTAGGACTGATCAACATAATCGTAGGCTTAAAATGAACATTGAGATGAGAACTTTTTAAAACTAATAATAATAATTTTTTAAAAAAAATTTAGGCAATTGAAGAATGTTTTATGGACTAACTTTGATGGAAATTGATATATTAAAAGATAACCTATTTAATTAAAGTTAATGACTAATTAATTTCTAGGCGTGAGAAAGTAACTAAAAAATTTAAGGATCTTACAAAAATAAATGTGATTTTTTTAAAAATAAAATTCGAATCTCAATAAAAAAAACCTTAATTAGTTATTATTATACTAGATCAACTAATAATAAAAGTTATTAAAATACTAATACCAAATAACTTTTTTTTTTAAGAGCCTAAATAAAATTTGGACCGTCATCGGTGAAAACGATTAAGCGAACGGAGCTGGAGAAAAGGAAAAGTACATGATGCGATGAAATTACGCTCACCGTTTGATTGAGATTCATGATATAAAAAAATGAAATCTGGAGTGGAAAGTGACCCAATAAAAGCAAATCGAAAGGTGTTGGGACCCACATGTTACGGGATACTTGTCATTGAATTTTATATTGCATTATGGGATCTACCAGCATTTGATCTTGGACTTGGACTTGGACTGTGGACTAGCGAAGAGTTAGTGAATCAACTTGTATTTCCGAGCCAGTCACAGTCAGCATTCTTTTTTTTTTTTACCCTATTTCTTCTTTCTGAACAATAATTTGTTGGATGAATTTCTTCTCTCTTGTACGTGAATAACATAGTATATGGTCATAGACTCATAATAGAGAAATAAAAATATAATTTTTATCTATATAGACTTACTATAGTCAGGTGTAAGATTCATTGATTATATTTGATAAAAAAATGTCTTTCCATTCTTAATATGATTATATCATGTTATTTAATAAAAGAAGATACAAATTCTATTGTTAAAGATGCTCTTAGTTCATAGTGCTGTCTGCCGATTTAGCTGACCATTTTTCTTAAAAGGAAAGAACACTAAAATATAGAACGCGTAATCAACAAGGTCAAACATTTGAGATTCCTTTCCCGGTACACTTGCAAAATGGAATTAGATTGTTCTTAAATTAATTTGTTAATTTGGTACTGAGAATATGGGCAAACAAAGATTTCAACTTCAATAATTTTGTCTCTATTAATTCTTGCGTCGGACGGTTGGTGAAGATTTTTCACAAAATGGAAACCTAGAATAACATTTAACAAATAGACTGTATATATATTTTCTGTGTGTCAGAATCGCATTTCCACTTCAAGGGAAAATAATACATATTTTATATAATAAACAACATGGACATTGGACAGTTTAAAATTAGATGCTTGATCTATTAAAGCTCGCCAGTCCCCACATTTGCTAGAAATTGGGAAATTGAAGCTCAATCTGTGGGACCAAAACATAGGGAGGATCCGGTTTGTGGGAAACATACATGATAAGCCAATAATGAAGCAACGAAATAAATGAACGACAATCGATGATAGAGGGACAAAGCCAATAATAATTACACACATTTTCATTTCTCTTTTATGAAGTCACATGAAGTGGATAACCTAGTGGCCCCAGCCCCTTCACAGGCTGGATTATCATTGTTTCGAAAATTAGCCTTTTCTGACCCAAAAATCTTAAAACTAAATCAACAATTTTAGAAGAAGGACTAAAAGAGAGTAAACGAAATGAAAACATAAAAAAAAAAAATGTTTCGATAAGGAGTAAAAAACTAAAAACAATTACACTTATTCGGTTGACGGAATACCTTCAAGCAACATCAATATTGTTTGTCGCGTAATCATACTCATATTTTTTCAAAATTGAAACTTCAACTCAAGATTAAATTTATCCCTCGAGATTTACTACGGAGCTTAAAACCCCTTTCCATCAAATGCCATCCGAATATTTAACGACAATAGGAATTTTAAGTTCCACATATAAATCTACAAGGATAAAAACTGATTTTTTTTTAAATTGCAAAACAAAAAAGGTTTTTTTTTTTTTTTTTAAATGAACTTTGAAAACTAGTTAATGAACATCCCCTGCTCGATGAATGACTAATGTGACAAGACCTATCTCCACTCAATTTGAAATAGCATTTATAACCAAACTCGTGTGCCCGAGACCCGTTGTAAAGCTGATGGCACATGTGTTTCACATGGCAACCTGGACATAAAATATTGGTAAAGTATTTTCCTTGCGTTATTGTATTCGTTACCGATTCTATTCGAAAGTCTACGAAGGAAAGATTATTCAAGCTCGCTAGAAGTTCCGCAGGCTGGGAAAGACAAATCAACCCATACATGGTTACTTTCATATTATTCAAGATAAAAACTGAACTGACTTATCTCTTGACCTAAAAAAATAAAAGTAGATAAGTTTTGAAAGTAAAAATGGGGTGAGAGAGGCTCGAACTCTCGACCTCAGGATAACTCAGCAGCTATGAGACCTACGCGCTAGCCAACTGCGCCACCACCCCAGGTTTGGTTGTAGCTGTCATCCTTTGGAACAAGTAAACAAAATGTTAATGCTACCAAACTAGGTCCACACTCCACAGTAACCACATATTATTTCGTTGTGACTGACTCGTTTTGGGCCTTTTGGTCCGTACAGCTGCATTCTGCCCCCTTTTACTTTATTTTTTATTTATTTTACGTTTAAATATTTTTATATTAAAGACAAAAAATATTTATTATTATGCTATTGTATTGATATTAAGTAGGATGAAATACGTTTCTCATTATATGTTTTTTTCTTATTTTATTTTATTTTTCAAACTTGTTATGCACTATTCGCTAATATTAGGCTATGTCATCAACCGGGACAACAAAACTTTAGCAGCATACTAATCCAAAAATATTACAAATAGTTCTGTTTCTTTTTCCCCTTAGGCTACTCCTCAATCTTGCTGCTTTTATGACTATTCCCCTTCTGCATTCATGATTCGATTGATACAACCATTCTTGCTCACTATCCCTCAGGCATGTAAAGTAATAGCAGTAGTGAACATCAGATAGCCATTGGAATGTAACTAATTCATATAGTATGGACCACGGACTGCCTGAGGAAGTGACGCTGCTTTTCCCTGGTTGTTTCAGTTTCACTGGGATTCTTTTGGGTTTGGTTTATTATAACCATAAACCCGAACATTTGGATACATAAACATAAAAGATTATCCAATCCAAAGAATATATACACCCATCGGGGACACCGGAACTTCTCAGGGACTACGATTTTATAAGAACCCTCCCCGGAAGAATTTCCTTGCATGTAATATCGTTCAAATTTAAATATGGCTGATATGTAAATACTATTTTTGTATATTCCACCATGCTTGTGTATGTAAAATAGTTTTGTTTAGCCATTATGCTTTTTCTTCTAGATATCAGACACAGACATATTCGAGAAAGAAATTTCTTGGGAAAATATTTTGAAAATCAGAAGGGGTTATTTGTATTCTTTGCCAGATTATAAGGAGTGATGAATTAATGATTAAGAATACTTTTCATATGTTAATCATAACAAATTTTAAAATTAAAAACGCGTTTGGTAATATTTAAAAACAAATAATTTAATCCAAATATGTATTGAAAGTATATTTAAGAAGTTGAAATATTTTTATCATAAAATAGATTAATATCTCTCTATATATTATTAAGACTTTAAAGTATGGGCCCGCAAAAAGGAGTGGGTCATTAAGTCTGTTTATTATGATGTTGATAATATGGGCTCAGGCATTCAGGAATGGATGTGATAGAACAGAAGAGAAAAGGACCGTAGGCCGCATACGTGGCCCACACACAAGCCCTTGTCCTTTGTTTTAATCTCAATGTCAACCTCTAAGCTTAGAATGCTTCCGATGACCAAAAATAAATAAATATGCTTTCATTGGACCATTGTCTTTGATCAGAAGCTTATTCGCTTATTGCACCTTATTCTTCAAATTCCTTTTTTTTTTTTTTTTTTATACTTTGGGTGTCTTTACCTATTCCAAGAAAGGTCCGTTAAAACTTAAAATGGGTCATCGCTCACACAATCTGATAATACTGTCATGATAGGAAATTAACAACTTTAATGCTAAAAAGATGAAGATAAAGTATCTATTAGGAACCCTACTGGGGTGAAAGATATAACTTCGATATAATTTGAATCAAGTTGGTAAGTTTTTTGGTGAAGTAAAAACTGAAAGAAAACTAGAAATCTCTAAGAAAATTAGTACAAGCAATATCCGCCTTTAAGCATGCACAATAAAATTTGGAGCAATATCAAAGACTTCTCTCAAACATTTAAGATCCAAATCAAGTTCGTAAGTGGAGATTTAAAATTTAGGAAAAAAAGGAGTTGAAAATAAATAGACCTCAACATCTACATATCGTATGCACTAAAAATATCTATAACCAATCTTTTAGTCAATATGTTTTAAAAAATCAAACTATATATCACAACATATATTTTGACAAAAAAATAACAAAAATCTCTCTATATATAAATTTTATAAAATAATTTTGGGAGAAAAGTGGGGCACACTCGTATTCCCCCTTGATCTGCCTATATGAGAAAAGTGTATTATTTAAGAGGATAAAGTTCTCTTAGCGTTTTTTTTTTTTAATTATTATTATTCACAAGACTCTTGAACTTATACTAAATAGGAGGTAAGATCCTTGCCATTTGAACTAGCAGTAATTGGTAACTATCAAGGACTTGCTACATTATTTGAAATGTAGTTGTTTTTATAATTTTTGATAGATTAGCTTTACCAAACCCACAACTTTCACGAGTTACTCTTTTTTTTTCATTGTATTTAACGAGTCATTTTAATTAACTTATGACTTGTTTGACTAGCCTAGAAGCTTATGGTGTTTAATGAATTTATTTCGATAGCTTATTTATGTTATTTGAAGTATACTTGAGCTTATAGTTTATAATTTATTTATTTTTATATTTTTATCTTCAATTCTTTAATAATATTCCTCATTTATCACTTCATTTAATATTGTATTATTTATTCTAATTAGTACATTATTTATTTTAATTTTTTAATAAAATATTTGATCTTCAAACAAAAAATATAAGAATTCAAAATTAATTAATAAACTTCATACTATAATTACTTAAAAATATAATTTTGTCTACAAAATAAAAAAATTATATAAAAGAATCATATAAATATATTTTTGTATATCATTTTATACTTATCATTTAGTTGACCAAATAATTTTATCCAATAATTTTAATTTTATGTACTAATTCCCTTAACAAATTTCAACTAAAATTATCAATTATTAATTACAAACAAAACTTTTATCATTTGAAAGTGCATTTCTAAATATGGCGCGGTTGAAATAGTCACGATCACGAAACTTGATGGGCTATGCTCATTAGCCCACTTTGATAGGTTTGGTGCAAGTTTACAAATTTAGTAATTTTCATGAGTAAATTATCCTTGCACCCTTCAATTTTTTTGAAAAATATGTTTGATACCCTTCTATTTTGGCGCACTACAATAAACCCCCTAAAAATGTGTGACATGTAATACTAATCCCCCTAGCCGTTGGATACCATCCAAAACATTTACAAAAAGTGAGCATGTGTTGCTCACATGACTTTTAATAATTTTTCCTTCCAAAAATACCCTCACCCTCACCTTCATCTTTAAACTTAACTTTCTTACCTTTCTCGCTATTCTCTATCTTTTTTAAGTACTGCCATATCATACGTGAATGACAATCTTATTGGAGACACCTTCTCCTCTCCTAACACGAGGTGTAGTAGTTCAAATTCTGGTCATTGATTTCCTTAAATCAAATCTAGTATTTCCAATAATTTCCAAGAATTTTGCTTTAGTAGTTTTATTATCATGGTATCTCATGCTAAGTTAGTGTTAACTCTTTTACTGCATTTCTCCTGTACCATATACCTTTCAAAAGCATGTTTGAATTTTTCAAATAAATCTTACGGACCCCAACTACCATATACCCAACTACTTTTTGTTTTAATCATGTTGCATAAAACTTTGATTGTGTATGAACCTTGCTGACCTTGACTGTGAAGTTTAAAGGATGAAGGTAATGGTATTTTTGAAAGAAAAATTCATTAAACGTCATTTAAGTAGCACATACTCACTTTTTGTAAACGTTTTGGATGGTATCCAACAGCTAGGAAGCTTCGGTGTTACATTTCATACACTTTTAGGGGGTTTATTGTAGTGCATCAAAATGGAAAGGTATATTTTCGAAAAAACTGAGGAAATGCGAGTGTAATTTACTCTTTTCATATTAATGGCCATTAACTGTCATCCTTTTATCCTTACAAAGGATAAGGTTGGACTTTGGCAAAAAACTACATTTCCTGAAGATGAGTTTGTGAAAACCTTTGATGACTATCAAATATGCTTAAATAGATTCATTCATCCAAAAGACAAAACAATAATGGAGAAGACAAGAGGTCATGAACTACAGTAGAGAATGTAAAATTATTTATTATTGTTTTTTAAAAAAGATAAGAGAACAAGATGACTTTGAGGGAAAGAGAGACATCATAAACGACTAAGAATCATAAGGGGTGCGAGTTTGTTTATATCTATTATTTTAAATTAAAGAATGAAGTTTACTTTATGTGCAGTGTAAGTGTGTCAAATATGTACACAAACATCTAGTAGGAATTTACTCTGTCACTACATCATATTAATGAAAATAATAATGATAAGGTAAAATGATCAAATCTTATTAGACGTATCTATAAAAATAGTTTATACTGATGCTAGATATAAATTAAAGGTTTAAATAAGTTTGTAGTACCTATAAATTATTGTTTTTTTTGGTCCTTTTAAAACTATTTTTTCTATTTGTATTCTTATAAAAAATTGTTTCATTTTAGTTTTTCACGTTAGAATTCCCTATTAAGTGATGACATGATTAATAGAGATTGGACTGTAAGCCTGATATTTTCTAAATAATAAGAACTAAAACGAAAATCTTTAGTGAGGTTGGAAATAAAATCAAATAAAAAATTTAATAGAAACCAAAATGAAAAAAAAAAAATAGAAGACCAAAATGAAAAGGCACATATTTTATAGGAAATAGAAACTTATTTAAGTCTAAATTAAATTGTAAAGATTAATGATGATTTTTTAAAATATTAATTTTCAATGTTTGGATTTCTTTTAAAGATAAGTATGGAAAAAAGTATAAATAGTGTTACATTTTGTAACTTGAGTCTTTTAGTTTCTATTTTTCTTTTAACAACACAAATGCTATTCAATGAAGGAATAATCCTTTTAACTGTTGCATCCAAACATAAAACAACTTTAACCTTTCTAAATATCATAAACAATAAACCGCACACATATTTTTTATGTTGATCAAGACGAGGCCTATAGCTAAATATAATGAATCAGAAAGTGGCATATGAAACAAGAACTACAAATAAGAAAAGTAAGGCCCCATTTGAGGTGGTTGCGAGTTTTTGGGTTTTGGTTTTTAAATACAATTTTTGAAACAAAACGCGTTTGGCTAAAATAGAGCTTAAAATAGTTTTTAACTCAATTTCGAAACACTTTTACATTTATTTTCAAAACCAAGAAAAAAGGATTTGTGAATTTGGTTTTTATTATTTTTTTTTAAAATATACATCATTATATTTGACAATAGCCTTTCTTGCTACCACCACCACCACCACCACAACCACTGCCACCACTACTGCTGCCGCCATCTCTGCAACCACCGTCACCACCATCACAACCATCGCCATTGTCACCGCCACCACTACTGTTGCCGCCATCTCTACAACCACCGTCACCACCACCACCACCGCTACCACCGCCACCATTGCTGCCACAACTACCACGATCACTGGCATCGCCACACCATCATCGCCACCAGAACTACCACCCATCATTGCTGCCACAACTACCACGACCACCAGCATCACCTCCGCCACCACTACCATTGTCACCGCCACCACCATGACCACGATCACGACTACCAGCGCTGTTGCCACCACCACAGGCAATGTCACCACCACCATCACCCTGGTATCGCCACGATCACTACCTGTACCACCACAACCATCACCGTTGGCATCGCCACAACTGTCACGGTCGACATTACCACCACCACCACCATCATTGTTGTCGTCACCACTACCACTGTCGTCACCACTACCACTGTCGTCACCACACAAACATATTTTAAACTAATTTTAACAGAATAAAAAAATTCAAAGTGAGTTTATTTTAAAACCAAAAATTAGAAAAAAAAAACTAAAACTAAGTTTTAAAAACTAAAAACTGGTTGTAATTTTAAAATTTTCAAAACTCAACCAAAAATCATTCCAAACGAGGCCCTAAGGTCATGAGCAAAGCTAGAAACGTCATATTATAAATAAGGCGAATAACTAATTTTCATTTTTTAAGGATCAACTATATAAAAATATCATATTTTGTCTGCCAATGCTTTCATACATTTTTTAGAGTTAGACAAATTCTTGCTTAATTGTCTAATTAACTGGATCTAGCTACAATAGCTCCAAGTGAAATAAAAACAAATTTAAAATAATTAAATTCATCCACATGGCAACTTAGTCTTTAAAATAGGTGTTTGTGGCACCTTTTTGGACAAAAAAAAACACCTAAACCAAACATAAAAATAATATACATTTCGTTTGGTTCGATTTGAATGTAGCATCCAATTCAAACTAAATCAAGCTGATCTTTTGTAGTTCAGTTTGCTGGTTAGTTATTAATTTATTTTTACGTGATTTTTAAAATTATTTTTAATTTGACAACTAATCAAATAAATTAATTCAATGTAGAATTTAATAACTAATTGATAAAATGACTTATATCTACCTATTTTTTTATGAAAGAATTAATTCATAACACTTGTTTTAAATTTAATGCTATTTTTTTAAAAAAGAAAAAAAGGTACTAAACCCAACAACTTTTATCTTTCCAAGTTACAGCCCTTATAAAAATAAAATAAAAGTCTCAGTTCCAAAGGAAATACTTCTTATATATCTAGTTATATCCTTATTTTTAAAATTTAAATATAGAAAAATTTAAAAGTTGAAAAATATAAAATGTCAAATACCAAAAAGGAAAATAAAAAGTTAAAAAGATAAAGTTATAATTTAATATTTAAAAAAAAATACAATTTAGAGGCCACATAATAATTTTAGTAAAACAACTTCCATATATTATATAAATATCAATTTGACAATAGCAAGCATCTTTCTGAATGTAGTATTATTGAAATGTTTTGGTTATTGTGGTCACTTAAATATACACACACACAGCGTTTTCACATCAACCCAACCTAAATATACTCCAAATATTTTTTATTTATATTTTTAACTACTCCAACCCAAAATCAATTAAGGTGGATACGTTTAGTTTTATTTTTGGAATTCTTTTAGTTTTGAACAACACAATTTTTCATATGCTGCAAAGGAAATGAAAGAAAGCCAAATGGATCGTGTCCTTTGAAATATCTTTATCGTGGTGCATTTTACATGCATTTGGTCGGGCATCATAATCTGCGCAAGCCACGCAATATTGTAATTCTGTAAAGTAAGATACATGCCAGCGTAGCTCAAATACTCGATGACTTGCATTCATGTTCTTTCTTTAGGTTGAAATATTCTAACAAATGGAGGCGAATGGCATGGAACACCATTATTTCAGTGGCTGGGGTTACTGAAAGTAACAATAGTGGCAGACAGAGTACGGTTCATGAAAATCACATCTGACCCACTTACTCGGACAAAAGATAACGTCAAAAATCTAACAACTTCAACTAATCTTCTTCACCTGAAATTAACTTTTCCAAAGAACATTTAAGAAACGATTCAGGGATTACTAATTTTCAAAGATGTTTTAAATTCATCTGGACATAATTTGTCTTTTATAAATCATATGCACATTTTAGTTACCCAATATTTTTCCATTTAAAGGGCATTCTTACTGGGTATAAATTCCTCACTGTTGGTTATAAAATAATGAAGATCAAATTTATGATTTTTCATCTTCAATTTTTTCTATAGCGGTTTAAAAATTGAGTTTAATAGGAATATACTATTGGTATAAAATTTTTTATATTATCAACCAATCAAAAATTATCATTGATATAATTTATAAGATAATTATTATAAAAGTCAACAAATATATATATGATAGTTTTTGATTGAATACCAATATAAATATTTACGTTATCAATACATATATTATTAATTCTTAAAAATCATCTGTTTTTTTCATCCCAAGGATGTGAGGAAGCATGACAATTTTAATGTTAATTAAATATGATAAGGAATTTCAATCATACATATTTCCCGAGGCTTTAATTTCTGATGACAAATAAAAAAAAAAAAATACTTAAACGAAATAATTATCAGAGCATCGATCCTTTGTTCTTAACTTTTTTATTTTAAAAAGCAATAGTACTAAACTACAATCCATCATGTGAGATAGGTGAGTTCGTATATATACGCAATGATAACTTTTTTTATTTTTTATTTTTTGTGTGTGTACAATAGTGACAACAAGATTAAAACTTAAGACCTTATGTATACTATCCAAACCACCTACTACTACTGTTGGAGAACTAAAGTTTCGTTTTAGACAAACAAAGTCAAGTCAAAGTGTATATAAGTATAGAGAGCTCAAGCCCAATTGGTTTGAATCTTTTGGGTGATACACTTCCTATACTTGATACACATCTAGCCCAATCCACACTCTTCTACTGCGTGTCCACTACAAATTCCTACATGGTATTAGAGCCTAAATGATGTAACAATTTGTACCGATCTAAAACAAATAGACAAAAAAACATAGTTAAAAAAATTAGGCCTTTGAGATTGAAGAAGCACAAGCCCAAATGAAAATAAAAAGCACAAGCCTAAGGCCTTTGAGGCTGACTTGAGTATAACATCCCCAGCCCCCAAAAAAGGTAAAAGCAAATCAAGACAAAAAAAGGCTTAATTGCACTTTTAGTCTTTCTAGTTTAATGTTGGGGAATTTTAGTCCTTATAGTTTCAATTGCTCAATTTTGGTCTGCACTTTTAAAAAATGGGTAATTTTAATCCCATCGTTAACTCACCATCCAAATTTTAACAGATGTTAATGACGTGACAATTTTATGCCACATAAACATTAATTATACATTATTTATTTTTTTACAAGTTATATTATTTAATATTCAAATATATTTGAAACGATTTTGGAAATAAAATTTTGTTTAGGCGGTGAATGGGTTAACCCACACCTCCAATAACTCTTATTTGGAGATATATACACTTTTACAATCATCTTGACAAATATGATTTGTTTGCCCCAATATAATTGTCCATAGTGACAATTTGTTCTCATGTTTTCATGTGTTTCTCGACCCATAATTTTAATATTTTATATAAATAATTTGGCTTCTTAAAATTAATAAATTAATGCCATGTCAAATGCGTGTCAAAAATTGTAGGTTAATTAATTACCATACCATAATGTCTATTAAAATTAAAGTTGGATGGTAAGTTAACAACGAGACTAAAATTGCTCATTTTTCAAAAGTGTAGACCAAAATCGAGCAATTAAAACTATGGAGGATCAAAATTGCCCCCACACTAAATTAGGAGGATCAAAAGTGTAATTAAAAAAAAAAAGATTTATGGCCTACTTGATGATAATACTCAAGTTACAATTGGACCAATCCAATTAGACTTGATGGGGAGTGTTTGAGAACTAAAGTCCTACATTAGGCAAACAAAGTTAAGTTAAAGTATATATAAATATAGAAGGTTTAAGTCCAATTGGTTCAAATTTTGTAGGTGATACACTTTTTATACTTGATACACATCTAGCCCAATTCACATTCTCCTATTGAACCCGTACTACAAATTCTAACAACTAGACTGACCCTAGTGGGTTACAATGATAACTTATTTAAGCTACGTGCAATTGCTTAAGTATAATTAAAAAGGCCCAACCAATAAACATATCAAAGCGAGGAGAGTAAATTAGTGTGTGTTTAGACACATGTTTTAGTGTGTGCTTGGACACTCGTTATTTATCCAGATTTTTTGAACAAAATCACGTCAAACACATCCAATGCAAAAGCTAGTTATTGGTTATGACGCGCGTATCACAGCTATCACGCATTACCAAACACACAGCGGGGGACTAGGTTTAGAGTTGTACGGATAGAGTGTACAATTTGTTAAGATATTTAACATAAAGAAAAATAACATATTGTAATAAAATTTACATAAAAAATAGAAAAAATATATAATTATGTAACTACAGTTGATTTCAAGGAGATGCTCTAAAGGAGATCCTAAAAAAAGAGATGCTCTAACATTCTCCTCCTTAGTAAGGACGCTTTACGTCTAACTCACCTCGATCTTGAATAAATATGAACCATAAAGTTTTTAATGACAATGAGGGATGAATTAATCAATGTGGCTCTAAGCCAGCTAGACTACAATGTACATACACTCACAACACGCCGGCGACGCGTGTATAGTTTCACAATGATGCAATTTCCACAACCAAAATGATCTTATCCTATAGCATGACAAGTAATTTCTTGGTGGTCCTGATCTTCTGTAGGAGTATGTGCCAAAAACAAAAATATTTAAACGTTGACTTATGAACAAAAATGGGCAATTTCATGAGTGAAACTTACCGCTAGCTGGGGGCTGGGGCCATCTTTCTTTAACTTATATCCATCAACAGCGGACTAATTCAGGAATGTTCTAAAAATGAAAATCTACAAAGCATCAATTCGATCCATCAAATAAACTTTAGAGGCTGGATTGGACATATGCTATCTGTCTTGCAAGAATTCTGAAAGGAAAAGAAAAAGAGAAGAAAAACGAGGACAAAATAATGCAACGGGGGATATTGCTTTAATTAGCATATATGTGTTACACATGCATATAGATGATATAGCGTGCTTGATGAAGAAAATAATAATGGGTCAATTGTTGGAAGAGCAAAAATATATTTAACCCATAAATAAACGAAGGGCATAGTGTACAACAGCACGGTTGGGCGCATATTCCATAATCGTAGGGATGGAAAAGGTGTTAATTCCTTGGTTAATGCTTGGAATCACGAGTGAGGAAAATCTAAAACTAGATTTGTGGGACAAGACACATTATGTTTAATGTAATTTAAATGGTATCGTGTGGTTTGTCTTTTTCCGGCATCAGGTACTTGAATTGATGCTTTTCCCTGTGAAGGAATGGATTCAAGCAAAGAGGGAAAAATAGTGCAGCCTTATTCGCGAGGATGCCTAAAGCTGTTCATCTTTTTGAGTTTAGGCTCAAAATTGTAGGGCACTGCGTGTTTGCGCGCGCTTGAGAGAAAGAGAGAGAAAACTTTTGCCTGTTTGAGCCATAGAAAATGCCTGTAGCCCTGATGGTGCAGGAAGAGAGTGATGAGAAAAGCCATCATTGCTAAAGAGCAAGTGAAAGGTTTGTTCATTGGCATGGGCCCTAAATGAAATGTCAAAGGTCACGGCATCAAATCTAACGGAAGGCCTGCCCCTAACAAACCTCCCAAAATCCGATGCCTAATCATTTGAGTTTTATTTAAATTTTGATGAAGTCTTCCAAGTTTATTAATGTTAAAAAGTGCATCCCTTTTGTGAAAGTAACCCCCCGTGGTTTTCCATGATTCATATGTCTCACCTTTACAAAAAAAGATTCAAATTTTTTGAATGCCATCCCATATTGATGTATCTCCCTCTCATGTCTCATCATTCTAATTTTAAACCCAAAGGCGAAATGAAAAAGATCATGATATATCAATCAATGAAATGAAAAGGATTACTAACTTTTGGATGTATAATATGACAGGCCGGCCTTTTCATGCAAAGACAAGCCACTTTAACTTCACAAATTATAACGATTCCAGTTGAGGAGTAGTGCTTGAAGCATAAGACCTTTCCTTAATTTCAACCCTTCTCTTTCTAGGCAAATGCTTCAGAAATTTTCATAATTGAACATTAATATATGAGTGCTGCAATGCATGTGTTAACATACTAAGGCCTTCTTTTGTCACAATGATATTAGACAAAAAGATAGAATTCAGATATTGCTTATTCTCTCTTTCAAACCTACTTGTTTTCTCGGCTCTAGTCGATTTAAATGCACTATAAAGAGTGGGGTAGACAATGGCATATAGATATAGAAAGCGATGCAGCTTGAACCTCTTGCTTGAGCATGAGTAGCTCTAAGCATAATTGATTTTGGGAGAAGGTTATTTCAAAGTGAATTTATCTTTAAAGTGTGTATTTAAGATTGTATGAACTCTTAAATTTTAATATGTCAATATCACAATATGCTTTAAATTAAATTAAAGATACATATATTTATACTTGTTCACTTTTTTTTTTTTTTTTGTTGATTGGTTGCAGACCTTTTTGAGCTATAACAAAATTATAAACAGCCTACACCCTACTTCATCATTTTTTATAAATATTTTTAAATTAAAATTATGAGAATTAAATGTTTATCCAAATCAACCCAAAGTCATGTGTTAGGTAAATTAGAAACCAGTATTTATAAAGAAAGGTCGTCGCTACACCATATTTTCCCCCAATAAGTATATAAAATTAAGTGAGATTAAGACTTTGAGCGTGGAGGCAAGGCAATATCCCGCTAGCACCAAAATATGTATAGGTGAATTAAAGCACATAGAATGGACGTACCTGCATCAATGTTAATTAAAATAGGCAGCTGCCAATAGCTAGAGGAAAAAACTGCGGCGTCGCTATCTCTTCAACCCTCCTTGCTGATATTTTGGCCATGCTTTGTTCTTATTTGAAATGTGAACAATGAATTTCTAAATACGATTGTGAATTATTTTCGTTGATTATTTGAAATTTCCCATGTTCTGTCTTGGCTCGGCGAATAAGGACCATATGTATTGTGTAAAATCACGACGCTAGCCGAAATCGTCTTTGACTTTGATTTTTCCACGGATTCAATCAGCAAATTTGAATCTCAGCTGCCTTAAAAATATTCCCGATTTTTGAACTCAATTATTCTAACTAAGAGATTAAGTTCCTAGTCATGGACTCCAACCAACTAAAGACATGAACGAATTAACCACGCCATCAAAGTCTCATTCCATTGAGTGGTTTCTATACCTACAACTAGTACTTTTAATTTTAAACCATATTATAGACCTTCCAGATCCCACATGCATTAAATCCATCAAGATAAAAAGTCTTATTCATGAGTGTAATAGAACATGCACGCGTACTACTTTTCTTTTCTCTTTCCTTCAGACTAATAAGCGTATGGTGTGAAATCGAAAACAGACAAAAAGTGATGGAGAGCTAAATCAATGGGCGCTTTTTTCATTATCGTTTTTCAGCCAATAGTATTTTAATTTAAAAATATTGATAATTGGTTCAGCTGGCCGCATCGGCATTTTATTTAGGCACATCATGGCTACATACTCTCTAACTAGTATGAATGATGTGCGCTTATTTTGGAGTGGTTGCGCGCACATATATGCATGAAATATTCATAAAATTCAATAAAAAAGTATAAAAAAGAAAGATTAAAATAAAGTTTATTTCGTGAATCCACAAGTTTCCTTTTTTGTTTGTGATGTTGTGTTTCTTCTTTCAAAAAGTATAAATAAATATAAAGGTTTTTGCTAAGTATCTAGTGATCAATAAATAAAACTTTTTATTAAAATCACGTTAGAAACATATTGAAAATGATGATAAAAATGTATTAAAAATAATTTTTAATATTTATTTTTATTTTTTATTTTAAATTTTAAGTAAAGGTTTTTAAAGGCATTGTTTAATATTTGTCAAATATAAATAGTTTTACTATTCATTATCCTTAAGACAACGATTAAAGAATCAATAAATAGAAGATGTTTATTAAAAATCATAGAAATGAACATCGAATGTTATGACATAAATTATTCACTTTTAGTTCCTAATCATTTTCCTAATCAAAATATAAATTACTCCCTTTAATTATGATGATATGATAAAAGTTTTTATAATCTTTTAGGCCCTGTTTGGTTCTAGAGAAATTGAGAAGAAGAGAAGAGAGTGAAATATAAGAAATTCTCTCGTTTGGTTCAGTGGAAGAGGAGGGTTTTTTTTACAAAAAACACATGGGCCCCAGCTAAAAAATAATCCTCACCAAACTGAGAGGATTGCGGTGGAAATCGTATACAACAGTGTCAAGTTGCCCAAAATAACCTTGTGTGGTTCTTGCAGGGCCTTATCCATTGGTGCTTGCTGTCTTGCGTGTTGGAAGCTAGCTTCTTCCAATAGCAGACCGAACAACAACGTGCAGCAAAGCATTCCATTACCAGCCTTGAGGTTTGTTTGTGGTTTTGGTTGTTAGCAAATAGTTTCCATTTTTTTGATTTGGTGTGGAATATGTGGTTAGATCTGGTTCATTTTTCACTTGATTAAATTGTGTGTGCAAATATTTGGCAGAAACCGTGATGAATAGTGAACTCCATAGTAGATTCCATGAGCTTCAACATTCTCTGTAGTTGAGGAAATCAATTTCCTCAACTGGAAAATCGATTTTGTGCTGTATGTGGGGCGTTGGGAATCAATTTTCAATTTATGAAAATTGATTTCAGCAATTTTGTATGTGAAACAGATTTTGGAGTCCCTGAAATTGATTTCAAATCGATTTCATTCAAAACAAATTGATTTAATTAAAAAAAAATTCAAAAAGTAATGTCATATATGTCAAGGGTATAATTGTAATAAGCCAATTTCATTTCATTTTTTTCCTCTACCAAACAACTTTACATATCTACTTTCTCTTTATTTCTATTCTATTTCTCTTAAACTAAACAACTATCAATTTCTCTTTATTTCTCACCTATTTCTTGTCACTTCTTCCCTCGTTTTCTCTCCTTTTGTTCTCCACCTACCAAACACAATTAAATTTTAATTTGATAATTTATTCGCTTAAAATTTTAATTTTAATACAAAACAAACAAAACCTGTTGTTAATTATCATTCATGTTCTGAGCATTGAGAATTTAATGCAAAAAATTATATAGTACAGCATTTGCAAATTATTAAAAATAGAAAATAACTTACATTTTCTTCTGAAAAAATATATTATTGAAGGTGTGAATGAATAGAGTCACAAGCACACAATACATTAGATAATAAATATGTAGACCAGTGTACTTTAATTGTGTTTAGTTTATTTTATAAAAAGGTATTTTTATTTTAAAAAAAATTCTAAACATGTACTTTTGTTTTCTAAAGGCACCCTGAGAAACTAAATTCTTGTTAAATGTTTTTAATTTAGAAATGTTTAAAAAACACATGAACATATCTTTGATTTTGATAAAACGAGATTGCGGCGACTTACAATCCCCCAAATCTTGCCACCAATTACTCCTAGAATCTACAATTTTATAATCGGCGCGAAATTAAAAATTGAAAAATAGAATAAAGTGTAGAAGAACAGAAGAAGAATAGAGGGAAGAGTGCAAGGAAACAGACAAAAAATGGCAAACAAACATTAGAGGTAAAACCAGAATAGAAGGTGCGACAAAAACAGGAAAAGAAAAGAGAGGATACATACAGTTTTGTCCGTGTTGTTCAATCTATGCTGCACATTGTACATTCTCTGAACGATAATATTTCACACAAGTCAAAACCATAATCCATATACAGTGACATGAACATGAAACAAACTGAAGCTGCCATTGTATCGCTCTAGTTTACCAGATAGAGACACAAATTATGAAACAAACGTCGAAACGAAACCTCTCCAGGATTCTGTCCTATATGGCTGTATATAATATTAATCAAAAGCACAATTGAGGTTTTAAGGAAGAAAAAAAAAAAAAGACTAGAGAAAGACAAAGTAGTAGCTGCTACTTATTTACGCATAATTCTAAGGGACCCAAAGAACCCTCCCCAAAAAAAAAATTTAAATTAAAAAAGGTGTTTAATTAATTTGATGGTCATGGTTAAGCTGAGGATAGCAAGATTCTGTCTCTCATGCATTAGCGTTGTTGTGCTACCATCAGTTGCTTTAAAGCGTATGAAATTATATCAATGAATCTCCCTTCTTTTTTTTTTTTGTTCATATTCTTTTCCCATTTGACGGTTGGTTCCTTTGTAGCTCTTAATCAGAAGAACAATTAATCCACGATTCGACCATACCTTCGCTTCTTGCAGCCACAGCACAGTCCGGTCCCTTGTCTCCGTGAAAATCCGAGGGAGCACTCGAGAAGTTAACCTTTCCGTTCGAAACTCGCTGATCCGGAACATTACTTCTGTAGTTGAGAGCGCCACTAAGAGACCTCAAAACCCCTCCTTCATTGTTGCCAATTCTTTGGGCCTGGGCCCAGTCCGCTGAGGAAGGACCGCGCATGTTGCTGTTTATGTTGTTGTTGACCCTCGACAATGATGCTCCATCCGATGAAGACGAAACCATGTTCTGATGATGACCACCAACGTGCGAATGGCTCAATCCTAATTCCTCCAACCCACCCATCTTGAGGTGCGAGTCAACACCACTAGGCGGAGTTTCCAAGGAGGGTTGTTGTTGTTGTTGTTGAGTTTTGGAACCAACGAGAAGAGAAGGGTACTTTGGGGGTGGTTGGAGGATGGATTGGAGGCTGAGAATTGGGTTGTGCATGCTGAGAGGGTAGTTATTATTAGGTGAACTGTTAGAAGCTAAGGTGTCTAACATGGGTGGAAAGGAAGAGGGTGCAGGGATTGAAGAAGGTAGAGCCTGAACTTTCTGCGCGAAGGGGCGAAGAAGGTAAGGGGGTGGTGTTGTTGTTGTTGGAGGGTCTAAATGAGTGGAAGCGGATCTTATGGCTGAAGAAGAGGTAAAGAGATCCAACCTGGTTCTCGGGAAAGGCGAGGAAGTGAAGGGTGGTGCTGGGATGCCAGTGAATTCCTGAACCATGGCTCGGAAATTGGTGGTGTCCGTAGTGAGCACAGTGGTAGGTGCACGCCTAGAAGCTCTTGACCTCTTCTTCGGGTTTCGAACCACGTTGGTGTTGGTGTTGGTGTTGGTGCTGTTTTGTTCATTGGCGGCTGACACCGAAAGTAATCCTCCTCGTGGAGAAGCACTTTCCGGAGGGAGAGTGGTGGGAAAAGCACTAGCAGGAACAGCAACAGCAACGCCTCCTCCTCGCGTTTGACTTTGACCTCCTCCCAACTGAGTTAACAGAAAAGCTTGGTTGTTGTTGTTGTTGTGTGGGGAAGAAGACGAAGAGCAAGGTATCAAGCCGCCGCCGAGATCGGGTTCGGATCTGGCAACCTTGGACCACACCATGTCGAGGTTAAGGATATGGTTGGGGTGTAACTGCGATCTTTGTGTCGGATCCAAGTAATTGGATAAAGGGTCGAACACGTGGGTGTGGTGGTGCTGGGTAGCGAAGGGACCAACGTGGGTTAACGCCGTTGGTTGTGGTGGCGGAACGGGGTTGTTGTTGTTGTTGTTGAGGAACGCGGAGATTGATGACTCGGCGCGTGAATCGTACTCTTCGTCACCGGCGGTGCTGGAGGATTGCATACTCCCACTGTTGCCCGAATCCATGA
Source organism: Spatholobus suberectus (assembly GCA_004329165.1). Taxonomy (NCBI): domain Eukaryota; kingdom Viridiplantae; phylum Streptophyta; class Magnoliopsida; order Fabales; family Fabaceae; genus Spatholobus; species Spatholobus suberectus. Next base: position 54,111,552 of record CM014737.1, on the reverse strand, counting down.
GAGCCGAAAATGGAAAGACGTGAGGGAGGGAGACAGCGATGATGCGTTGTTGGGTTCTGCAGCAGAGAGATTTGCTTTATTGCTTAGACGCTTAGTGCTATATTTAAGAGGACGCTCGCAGAATGAGGTAGGGGCATGGTATGGGACAAGAGAAAAACATTAGAGAGGGAGGGTGTTTCTGGTTATAGGGAGAAAAAGATGGATAGAGTGTACCAACGCCCACGTCTTCGCGCAGCCCGTACAGTGTGCTCCCTTGCCTTTATTTGTCTTTCAGCAAAAGGGTGTATTTAATACTTTGCTGTTTGCGGAGAGGTGTGAGTTACTCTGTTTGGGTTGTGACTTTGGATTGCTCGAGATGGAGAGAGGGGTCCTGTGTTAGGGTTTCACAAGTGAAATAGAAAAAAATGGAAAATGGAAAGAGAGTGTGTGAAAAGGAGGGGCCGGAAGGGAGAAGAAAAGGATGGTTCTCTAGCCTTTTCCTTCTCTTTACAAAGAGCCCGCTTCGACTTGCGGTTTCATCTGGAAAATATCAGAGTGGGGTAGACATGGGATGGGAGCCAAGGGTGATGGCAGGCTCCAATGGTCAAAGTATGTGAGACTTGTGGTTTTGATTTGCTATAGTATAGTCTAAAATGGAGAAAAGATAATGTGGGGTTCAGGGAGGAGATATTAATAACTTCATTATATTATTAATCATGCATTAAAAAAATAATTAGTGTAATAAATATATTTATATTTTGTTCTATTATAGTTTTCTTTTGAGGGGGAGGGGATAATGAGGTGGGCAAGCAATCAAATTAGAGTGATGGTTGTTGAATTGCATAATGAAAAGAGAACCGCCATGTTTAGCTTTCTTATACGCATCAAGAAGCGAATATAAATACGTGCGTAAATAATATCTAGATTTACGCACATAAAGAGAAATGACAGTTTTGACGGTGAACCCATCAAACTATACATGCCAATCAGCACTGATATTCATAGCAAAAAAAGAAGAAATGCATGAACTTATTACGTGTCATTTAGATTTGACTCGTGCGTTGCTAATTATTTATAGAATACTACTAGGCAAAATAAAATATGTATCAAAAAATAAAAGCTGAGGGAATCTTTCACAGTCTTCCCTTTGCTAAAAGATGCAGAAGCAAAATCATGATTTTTATAATGTAAGCCTATATATTCTGCTTTTAGATGATTGCTTTCCTGTAACATCTTTCTTGCGCTTGTGATTCAGCTATGCTGAATAGCAGAATCAGTTGAACAACATATAAGTTCGCTCCAACAGTCGAAACTAAATAGGAACGAAGGCGTTGGCTTTTATTATTGTTATTTGCAAGGACCCCCTTCGCCATTTAATAATAAATGAAATTTAATAATCTTCAAAATAATCAACTTGGTTTGAAGAATATATGGCGGTCGTTGTCATTTGTACGTGTAATATTTATATGCTTTTCCTTTTTGATATACCTATGGTCTGTATTTGCCCCCTATATAATATAATCAAATCCATACCAAAACATGTACACCCTTTTTCTCACGTCTTCTAGGTCTACACGTAATATGTATGTAATATAATTCACTTACTAAAATTATTTTAACCACTTTTCGCGTTAATGAGTCCTTCAGCTCAATTTTAACTTGATCAGTTGGAACTTGGAATCTCATTTTAGCTTTATGATATAAATAGTATATCTATTTATTATAATGGAAATTTTATTACCAATTCTAAAAGCCGGGAGGGTGGGTGTTGTGAGTTCCCTAGATATGTAACTCCAATACATAACAGTAGTGCCTTTTACTATTTTTAATTAAAAACTAACATTTTTTTGCTCTAAGAAAGGACAAGCTTTTCAGAGTCCTTTAACGTGAACAACATGGGCCCTCAACATATCATTTTCTGAATTCAAAATTTATTTTTCATTAAAGATTTATTGTGGTTACATTTATTTGAAGTTCTGTAATTGAATGCCACAAACACGCATTTAAAGTAAATGAAGATAGATGATACTATCACCGTGATTAGTGAATGCGTGGTAACAAATGAAGAACTAAAAAGAAGGAAGAGAGAGAGAGAAGCAACATGGAGAGACTCCGCCGCTTTTGTTTTATTTTCCGTACAATAATATTATTTATATACTTTTTATTTTTCTCTTTTTATCATATCATATTTTTTCTTCTCTTTTTATCTCTTGCTAAATATATACATCTAACAATTGTGTAAATATATATATTTTTTCATTTTCTTTACACTCTGTTTATTTGATGTGTGAAAGAGAAGAGAAAGAAAGTATTAACTGTTAAGATTGAAAATGGATCAAAGATGTCACTTTCACTGTGTTTGGTTAGTAGAGAAGAAGCAAGGAAAAAAAAAAAAGTATAACTCCACCAATTTTTTTTAACTCTCATCACTCATGTGAGAAAAATGTTGGAGAATGACTCAATTTTAGTTGTTAACGTGTATAAATAAGGCAACACCCTTGTATGCATTGAAAATCTTGGTAGGATGTATTAATAATATTTTTTTAAAATAGGATTTGGCTTTTTTAAGGTGAGGAGAATGCATTTTAAAAGATAAAGTACAATAATAACTATTAAATAAAAAATTAATGGTTAAATTTATAATTAATTTTAAATTTTGTTATATATGTATTTGATTTTAACACAATTATCAATCATTGATTTTTCTAGTCAATGATTAAGTGTATTTTATTTTCTAAAATACAGTTCCTCACTTTAGAAGAGTCAAATATTAATGCTTTTTAATAAACAACTATTAACTAGTATCTTGAAAACATTGATTAAAGAATCAAAAATATTTTTTTATAAAAATATTTATTATTAATGTATCCCCTCTATAATTTCTAATGAATTTTTAAACGAGTTTTTATAATAAAAAAATTTCCATCATTACTTCCTCAACTAGTATCTTTAAAATTCTTTTTAACAATTTTTTTATTTGTGATTTTTTAACTAGTGCCTAAAAGAACTTATTGCCTATATAATATTATACTGTATAACTTATAAATATTTGAAAGACATAATTGTTTATTTAATTTTTTTTACTTTCTTTTTAATTGAATAAATAGAGAGAAATTTTTATTTTTCTTCCTTTTCACTTTCTTTTTTTCTTTTATGTTAAACAACATAAAGTTTTATTAATTTTCTCACCACCCTTTTCTATTTAAATTCTTTCTCACTTTTTTATTTTCATATTTCTTTCTTAAATCAGAGCGTGAATTGAATGGATGGTCTTGTGGAAAAGATACCATCATTAAAGTTCCTATGCAGAAAGTTTAATTCAATCGTGATGAACTACCCAGTGCTACGTACATCTTCACGCCGAAAAGGTCCATATACGCATACACCGTATATATATTTCTTTATTCCTTGAAATGTACAAATACGCACACATGGCCCTCCATTAATCTGACCAAAACTGTTGAGCTAATTATGTACTGTTTAAGTTACTTGAACATGTAAAACTACTTTAATTTGTATTAACTGGATGTGGTCACCGTCCCCTCCACCTACAAAGATAAGTGGTAAATCAAAGAAAGATTGGGAAATGATGATGGGACCTCTAATCTAATGCCCATTATTGTAAAATAGATGGTTGGAATCTTGGATATACCCATTGTTGTCCACTGTTGATGCTGGCCGCTTGATTTTTGATGGACGGTGCGATACTAATAATTTTTATTGCTGATCTTCTGAATGGGAGAAGGGAGTAGATTGCAATTTTATTTTTTTTTGATAAAAAGAATAGATTGCAATTTTAGGATTGGGGGCCTCATGCTCCTACATTCTGTCCCTTGATGCTGGCACATAATTTACATGTGGGGTTGTAAAATGCTCGCAACTTTTTCATTTATTTCTGCTTACAATTCCTCGTAGAATGCCCTTTCCGCATATGCACGAAGCAATGAAACAAATTAAGGATCAAATGCTTTAATTTTCCATTTAACGTGCTGTATAATGTATATATTTGATAAAAAAAATGTTATTGTCTTCTAATTAATTTCTCCTAAGTCCTAAATGCATCCCTGCCTAAATCATTAAGAGAAGAAAGATAAATTAATAACGCTATATTTAGAATCCATATTAATTTTATTTAAAGTCATATTGTTAATTAATTTGTAGTGGGGATAATAGTATATTAATATTGATGGATCTAATTTTAAAATTTTCAGATGATGCCGAAGATCAAGGGGACAAATAATTTTGCTTACTATTTGAGAAATTTTATATATGTAATAAAGTTATGCTTTTTTTATAAATGAGTGATCAAAAAAAAAAAAAGAGAAGAAAAAAAGTAAATAATGTGTTGAAAAGAAATAAAAATATTATATAAAAAAGTATACGATTTTATTATATAAATACGATATCTCTTACTATTTTATAAATATAAAAACAATGTAATGAAGGACACGAAAAAGAGTGAAAAAGAGGTAATCTGCATGTCACGTAAGTGGCGGATGCAAATAAAATAATGCTGTACCTTTTTGTTTGAGAAAGGGTTACGGGAAGATTTAAGTTTTCTCATACAAGAACTGATGTACCAGAAGATGCCACTAAAGTGATAGACAAACCAATGTCAGTTTCTGATTCATACAGCAATAATACAGAATTCAAGATATAATTTTGTGTGCCCAGATAATAAAAAGGCTGAAAGAGCCTTTTTATTTAACTAGTATGTATCTTGTGTACAGTTTGAATAATTTTTGATTTAAATAAAATATAAAAATGATCGTTTATACTTATAATTTAAATAAATAAATAATAAGTATTTTAAATTCAAATAGGCATATTATCATATTTTAAAATATTAAAAAATAAGAGTATAAGTAATTGAGAATTGAAATAAAAAGTAATATAAAATAAAATAATTATAATAGTGATCAATTATTTCAGAAAGTTAAGAGTTGAAGAAAACATTAACATAAAAATAAATTATGAAATCATTTATTTTATTTAAAAATTGTGTTTAATGATTATGCACTGTCAGTATAAAAAGTTTTATACTGTCAATCAATTGGAATTCACTGTTGGTATGACTTTTAAAGAATTTATTATAAAAGTCAACAAATTTACAATAAATGGTGATTTATGATTAGATGACAGTGTAAAACTACTTTACAATGTCAGTGCATAACTTGTTTTTTCTTCAAAATTTAAGGAATAAGTGCTAAATAAGTTAAATAACGATGTAGTTATATATCATACATGAATGCTAGAGGCATTAATACATAATGAGTTTTTTCTAATATACTTTCTGTTGATTAAAATTTATAAAGAATCACAAAATTATAAATAAAATTATTAAATAAAGAATAAAATTCATATAATTTCGTAGTTCTTAATAAAATTTAGCTAATAACAACAAATTCTGTTTAAAAAAATATACATATGTCATAAGGAGAAAACATATAAAACAAAAAATATCTTCATTATAGGATAAATTTTCCTTTACTTCATTAGTTATGATGTAATTTAGAGTTCGGCGACCGTGAAAAATCAAAGGAAAAGAAAATTTAAAATCGAACAAGAAACACTTGACATGAAAGTTTTCATAAAATATCTAATTATTGGTCATATTAGTTTTATTTATTCGTTTGAAATTAAATTAAAGAAAAAAAATTTAAAGAAAATAAGTCTCATTTTTTGTCCATGTATTAATTATACGTTTTTATCATAAGGTTAAATTAATTTGAAGACCCCTATAGTTTTATAGAATTTTTAATTCAGTCTCTACAGTTAAAAATAATTTTAAAAAAGACTTTATAGTTTAAAAATTTTATAATTAACTCCATACACGCCAATGGTATAACTCCGTTAATTTATATTTAACTTAATTGTACTTTTGGTCTCTTAACTTTTTTTTTATTTACAATCAAGTCTGAGTGTAGATAGTATTCAAAAATAGAAAAGAAATTAACAAAGGTGTTGAAGGTAAGAATCAAACTTCTAAGCTTGAAATTCACCAACAATATTAAAATCACTAAGCTAATGACTTTATTTGATATATAAATAAAATTTATATTATATATAACTTAAACAAGATATTAAAATAGCACATATATTTACTACTACTAAATTAAATAATATTAATATTATATAAACTAATAATAATAAAATTAATTTTAATAAATACAAATTAGTATATATTTATTGGATATTAATAATATTAACATTAATATTAATAAATATAAATTAATAATATATACTTGTTAGCAAAAATGGAATTTGAATCCTCACCCTAAGAGTTCATTAATATATATATATATATATATAAAGCTAAATTCTTATTTTGGTCCCTTATTTTTTAAAAAAAATTATTTTGGTCATTTATCTTTTAAAAAATCCGTTTTGAAGTGGCTCAAAATAGTCCTTCTATTCATTTAAAATTTAAACCCTCAATAATTAAAAGATAATGACGGTTAAAAAACTATCACAAAATAATTTCCTTTTTATTTTTCCTTTCCTCTTCCTCCATTACCCTCTTCGTCTTCCCCCCTTTCTCTTGCGTCTCTCTCCTCTTCGACATCTTCACCGACAATGGCCAGGACATGGTCTTCACTGTCTACGGCAAGCATAGGTGCAAGATGCACCGCATCCAACAAGGTCATCTAGCAGTACCGCTTCGCCCATAAAGAGTAAGCACAACTTTGACGATGAAAACATTGGCGACGGTCGCAAGAGAAACAACCAAGTAGTCTTTTAGTTTTTTGAAGACGTTGCTGACATTGAACAAAGCGGCGAGCGATTTTAGCAATTTCTACAAGAGAAACAACCTAAGAAGTCCTTTAATTCTTTTTGATTTTACGGCTTTTGAGTTCATCTTTTTTCTAACGAGGATTTTAATGAGTTGTCAAGAATGATGAATAAGCCAAGTAAGAGACAGAGTAGCCTCCCACATGTCCCTAAAGAGGAATTGATGGATGAAGAAGAGTTTGATAGAATCCTGGAGGAGCACTTTCGAGATCCATCTAGGTTTATCAGATTTGCTAATGAGTTTGATGATGACAAAATAATCTTCCCAAGTTCTATACATGATGGTGTCCATGAATTATTTCCACACATCTAGAAAGTCAAATGCATTATATGACATTTGAAACATGGATTTTGTGATTTTGCTAATTGAAATTCCTAGTATCGCCTTCAAACTTCTTTAGGTGCTTCTTTTGTTCAACTTTTTTTTTTGGTGCAAGTTGGTCGTGAAAGGCTTTTAGCTTTTTGTCTGATGCAGAAGATAAAATCAGCATTTGCTATGGATCATATGAAAGGATTTGTGTACATTGAAGTTGACAAGCAGTTTATAAATGAGGTAACCTCAATAGTTGGGTATTTTGCTTGGTTTATTTCATTGATAGCATTTTTCAAGGTTTTATCTCAGAGAAACACAAGAGAGAGAGAAGGAGAAGAAGAAGAGCGAACAAAAAAAAAAAGAAATTATTTTGTGATAGTTTTTAACTGCCATTATTTTTAAATTATTAACAATGTTAATTTTAAACTAATGGAAGGACCATTTTGAGCCATGTTGGAAACATAAAGGACCAAAACAAACTTTTTAAAAGATAAAGGACCAAAATATAATTTCTTAAAAAGATACGGGACCAAAATAGTAATTTAGCCCATAAAAAATTATTTCAACGATAATAATATCTTATTTCAGTCACCAAATATGTAGAGAAAAAATAAAAAATAAAAACAACACAATTTATAAAAAAGAATATTATCTAAAATAGAGTGATTGAATTATAATTAAGATATATAGTATGAAAAAGTATAAGTTAGAATAAATTACATTGACACTCTCTTGAGATATTTTCAGATTGCACACAATATCCCTTATTTTTCTATCCCTATACTAACCTCCTTCATTGTTTGAAAAATATTACATCGTGTACCCCTATAAGAGATATTATTGTAAATGTTAAAAAAACAGGGGAAGTATGTGCAATATGAAAAAATCTCAGGAAATGTCAGTGTAATTTATTTTATAAGTTATTGTATGTTTTGTTTTATAGTATTATATTGTTTATTTACTTGTAGTAAATATATGTGTAATTTTGGTCCTTAATATATATTATTAATTTAAATTTATTAATATTAATATTAATATTATTAGCATTTATTAATTTTAATATTATTACTATATATTTAGTATATATTTTTTAATATCAATTTTAATATTATTAATATCCTATAAATATATACTGATTTATATTTATTAAAATTAATTTTAATATTCTTAGTTTATATAATGTTAATATTATTTAATTTAATAGTAGTAAATATATGTGCAATTTTAATCTCCTACTTAAGTTATATATAATATAATTTTATTTATATATTAAATAAAGTTATTAGTTTAGTGGTTTTAGTGTTGCTAGTGAATTTCAAGGTTGGGGGTTCAATTCTCACCTAAGTATGTAGGGATTTAATTACAAACTTTTTAAAGTATAAGGACTTTTTTAAAGCGTTTTAACTAAAAAGACTTAATTAAAAACTTTATAAAACTATAGTGACCTATAGATTAATTTAACCTTATCATAATATATCAACTTTTGCTTTTAGGAGTGAATGTTAGTAACTTTTCAAGGTTTTGCACCTATGCAAGAAAGAATCGATACTTGTGTTATATACATATGTGTATGGATTTGCTAACATACACCCAGTTGATTTTTAGTTGAAGTACTTTAGCAAATTATAATTAACGATTAACTTAAAATACATCTATGGTGTAGCTTGCTAACGTATTCTATCTAAAAACTAAGTGAGTGTATGTTGGCAAATGCTAAAGGAGTTTGTTAACGTACACCCACTTATCTTAAAATACATTAACAATTGTGTAGTTTGTTATCGTACTCTAACTAAAAAACGAGTATACCTTAATAAATCATACACATATATATATGAGGATGTATTAAGTGAGATATTTTTTTATTATGAAAAACTATAAATCTAAGTTATATAACTATATATGGATGATCAAGATTAAAAGTTAGGTATTGGTCATATGACCACTTAAAAAAGTCATGTGTTTTTTTTTTTTTTGACCATTCAAATATGATGTAATAATTTATATTTGTAATTCTCATTTCTCATACAAGGAGAGTTCTCATTTGATACATGTCCTATATATGTAGGGCATATATTAAGTGATAACTTTTCTTATTGTAAGAAATAAAAACTATAAATTTGAACCCCACAATTATACATAGGGTAATTAAGATTAAAAGTTAGTTAATGGTCACATGACCATTTAAAAAAATAATGTGTATTTTTCTTTTAATCTTGACTATTTAAATATGATCTAATGGTCCATAGCTTAGGATGTAAGTTTACAATACATTGATTTTGAAAATTTCAAATACTTAATTAACTATTTAATACATGTGTGCAAACCATAGGTTACATTTTAAATTTTGCATCGTCAAGATAAGGCAAAGATGCTTGTGACTAGGAGTTGAGGACTTAAGCTTATACGACCTAATGATCTTGTTGCATAGAGTGGGCAAATGCAGCTTCAGAGACAACCTTTTTCACCACCTTCCCATCAGACACATGTCTAGCCCACACCACCAAATGCACAATCTATAACATCACCTCCTCATGTCGCTAAAAAGTTGCTATGCATTCCACCTACCACCACCATATTCCCACCACCATCTAGTGACTTTACAATGATCTCCCACTCCTTTCTTTAGGGCTGCTTGACATGTTGAGGTGGGGTTATTTTCACATCACAGCACATAAGATGTTGTGTAGCAACAACAACCTCCTTAATAGAAGGAGGATGTCCATCAGGAGGAGGAAAATGTACATTAGTAAAAGGACCACGACCTTACTCATCAAGGGCAGAGACAATTCTAAAGGGACATTGGTGGGAAGGTTATAATTCCTTTAATTGGTCGTAAGTAAGTTACATTCTTTTTTGTTTCAATATATATATGGTAAGCGCTAAATTTGCCTTTTGATATTGAATTTTGATCCTTTGCATATGGACTCCAACCTTTTTTTATGCTGAGGCGATTAGGTGTGCTATCACAACATAGTTTCAAGGTCTTTCTCATTCCTTGACTAGCACCTTAAGGAGGTTAGATAGGATTGGTGGGCCATAATTGGGTAAGTTATTAGTAGTTAATTATACTTGTTTGATGAATAAGTAATTGCATTTACGTACGAACTATGTATTCCCCATTTTGTGTGCGTGACAAATTTTCACGAGATCCACATCATGAGGAGATTATTCATAACATGTTTAAGCAACATTGTACAAAACATCTTATGAATATCCTTACCAAAGGCAATGAAGGCCCTTTAGAAGCTAGGTTTGGATGAGGGACAGGATATAGGCTGCTCTTATTACCTATTGGAATTATAAGGCCTTGTGAAGGTCCTCAACCCAAAACAAGACCAACCAGGCTTTGGCTAGAGGCACAATAATCCATATTGTAGGTAGGTGTCATCTTGATGTGACATTGGACTTGATATGTATTCACTCCACACACATATTCTATCTAGGTAGTATCTTATGAATGTGTGATATTTTGGGACTAAACATTCCTTGCTTTTTTTTGCGAGGCTAAAAGACTTACGGCAATTTTTGGACCCTGATGAGCTTTTCTTGGTCACCCAAAAGAAGAGGTTTAACAATTAGGTTGATGGCCACTCTCAAAGGATATATATAAGTTGTTAATCATGTACATTATTTTTTTCAAAACTTGATTGTCAAACAAAAGAAATATCTTTCTAGTTTATGTTTTCTGAGATTCAACAGGAGAACTTTCAACAATGTCTTAGTCGAATGCAGACAGAAATTAGTGAGGCCTCCACAAATGCGACATAAAAGGTCCATGAGTCGGCCAAGCTTGGAATTTTAGCAAGAGTTTGCTAACAATAAGCGTCGAAACCAGGATTACAACATCGTAAATTTGTCCACAAACCTCTATTATGGTGTGACATCACTCATTAGGAGTCTTGAGCTCCTTCGTTGAATAGTGGCACATCTAATAAAAGGATCACTAGAGTTAAACATATGTTATGATGGTTAAGAAGACCAATAGAGTTCAAGAGAGAAGGTTGTGACTATTGAGGAGAGGATTGTTTCCTTGGAGCAACACATGCGCTTCGTCATGGAGTGTACGACAACTTTGGAGCGTCAATTAGGCTCATGTACTGAGAGTAGGATGCACAAATATATGCATTATTAGGATGATTTAGATTATCATTCCTTGGATGACAATGAGGCTTCACTAAAGACATTTTTATTATATCCTTTTCTTTTACTTAGACACTGTATATGTAGGTTGCATAAGGATCTTTACATGGATGAGGATGATTGTATCATTATGACAATTATATTTTATTCATTTTCAAATTATTATTCATATTATGCCTTTGTTATGTTTTTATAATATTAATTTACATGCGGAAGTTTTGTAATACAACAACAATAAATAAAAAATAATTAAAAAATATAAAGTTAGTGTTAGCCTCCACACAACTATGATAGCATTGGCCTCTTTATTAAGTAGGCAACATTCTTTTTTTTAAAAAATAGACATAACTTTCACTTTAGCATTGACTTAACTGACACTTATATTATCACCGGTAATGTAAATTTGAGAAAGGTAGTGTCGGCCTTGAAGAAGACGCTAAAGTCGTATGACTAACTTTGGCGGTTGATTTTCTTGTAGTGATAATAATAGAGAGATTTGTTACTATACATTTAGTATTTAAAAAATGTATGTTATTAAGTTATAATTTAGTTTTTTAAAATATATTAAAGGTAAGTTAGAAAATACTCATTCCTCAAAAAAATATTGCTAGAAAATACTCATTTTTAGATGTAAGTGGCTCTTTCTCTATATAAATAAACTTTGGAAATATTACTTGCAGAAGAAACATAATTAACATGTTACATGCATGTCAAAAAGATATTAATCTCACACTAAAAGAAAGAATAAGATACTCAAGCGAAAAAAAAAAAAGGAGACAAATTACATTCCAATTCCCGCAATATATTCCCTAAATCACAATGCTTCTTCATTGTTGAGCAACGACTATATCTTACGAATATTTTCTTGCATTGTCCTTTTTATTTTATTTTATTTTTTGTTTTGCTTCCCGTTACTTTTTGGGTGGTTTCCTCTCTGGTTTTGTTCTCCTCCATCCATCAAGAATCAAAACAATTAAAAAGATGATTGACAAAAAAGAGAGAAGAAGAATGATAATAAAAAAATCCATTTTATTAGCAGTTTGTTACAAAATTTAGTCTTATTGCTACAAATTTTATTTAACAAATTAAACTGTTAATATAGACACTGTACATCTATACTAATAATATGAGGCATTATATTAACAAATAATTTTGTTAGTGTAAAAAATTAATATATATTATTACATTATCATATCATTAATTATATATCATAATAATTATATCGATAATTTAATTTCTGTTAAAAAATTACATTAACGAGGACTAATCTATCATAAATCATTGATGAATAAAATTAACTTTTATAGTATAAGGCTCAGAGAGGAAAAGGAAAATACAAATATATGGTTAATGAAATGGTCAACCTTTTATATTTATTTATTTCGTGCTGTTTGTTGAGGTGCGATCAAGCTGTCAGCCTGTGATGCTAAAGTAAGTATTAGAGCCAAATAGAGGTTTTGTAATATTTAGACGATCGTACAAAAGCATAAGCTACCATAATTTATTTTTTCGAAGCCTCTGATATTTGAAATTGCATATATTAGCATTATATTTCCTCTTCTAAATTCATTTCTTTGCTCTTTTAACGTAGCTTTTTCAGTTTGAGTTTTGTTCTTAATGGTGATTTTACCTAACCTAACCACGGGAACTACTTGAAGTTGTAAAATATTCCATAGTTCAACCCATGATTAGACAACACTAAAGGGAAAAAAATGTTTTCTATTTTTATATTTATATTTATTTTTAATTATAAAAACTTCATTTTATTTTTATTTATTTTCTTTTTTTGAAAATTTTTTATATAAGAAACAGTAAAACTAACAAATAATTATGTTTACTTTTTTTATATAAATATTTTTAATTAAAGTGGAAATAAAATAATATTTTTGTAATTAAAAATGAAAGTAATTAAAAATAGAACTTTTTTTTTTCAAATTAAACTCATCTTAAGTGTTTAACTTTTTTTAGTGCTGGTAAACTGTAAAGAAAGAGAATGTATACATTAATTCCATGAGATGTAAGTCAATCAACTTGCAGGTTCACTCACACACACATATGAAATTAATTTAAATATACCGATAGTATAATTTTTTTCAATTGTTATGTAATTATAAATTCACATGTTTATTTCCTAGTTTTATTTTCTATTTTCACTTTTTAATTACAATACTGCTACTTTTTTTTAATCTGTTTTCTGTTTTTAAAGATTTATACAAGAAACAGAAAAAACTAAAAAAAGTTATTTTCAGTGTTTTCTATACAAATATTTGAAACAGAGACTGATTGAAAATAAGGTAGCAATTTTATAATTAAACAATAAAAATAGGAAATAAAAACCCAAGTAAACGAACTCTTAATAAATTTGTTGATTTTTATAATAATTAACAATAATAAAGATATTTACAATAATAAAATATTATATTTAAACTATATTTTAAATACATTGATAGTGTAAAGATTTATTACATTATTATCTAATTATAGATTGACATGTATGATAAATTTGTCAATTTTTATAATAACTTATGGTGCGTTTGGTAAAACTAATTATAAACTAGTTAAAAACTTATAAGCTAGCTAAAGCTTATAAGCTAGAAACAAAGATCTGAAAAGCTAAAACCTTGTAAGGTAGTTGATTGAATTGAAAGTGTTTCATGAGATTGACTAATAAACTAGCTAATAAATATAAGATGACATAAAAAAACATATTTGGTTATTTGATATTACACACACACACCCCCACCGCTTCTAATATTTAAATTTATTTCTAATAACTTATTATCTTAAAAATTAGGACAATAATTTTTAAATTTTATATTATAAAAGAATAATGAAAATTTTGATGATTTTCTATTATAAAGGACAGTCGTATTTCTTTTGTTTTTTTTTTGTTTTTTGTTATATATTTATTCTTTTTCACCAAAAAAATTATAATTTAAATGTTTGGAGAGCGAAAGATGTGAAAGAGCATCTTCGCTGAGAGTAACAAGGTAGACAAAGGGTTTCTAAATTAAAAAAAAAAAGGTAAAAAAAATTTCAACCAAATTAGTGAGAATAAAAATGGGAAAAAAAAACTAGTAGTCTATGAGTTATAAGACTATGTTTGGCACACTATTTTAGCTAGTTTTTTATTTATTTTTTTTACTAGCTAAAAAACTTATTTGACTTTATTAGTAATGTTTGGTAAACAATATTTTTTTTAGTAGCTTCTAGCGTTTTTTGAGATGCTACTTCAAGTGACGTTTTTAAAACGGTTGTTTCTACTTCTTAGATTTTATTTTCCTTTTATCCTTAAAACATTTATTAAATTTATTTTTTATCCTTTTCTATACAAGATAGGACTATACATATGTATCTTCTTCCACTCATAAGGTTGGGGTTTATTATTTTTATCCTTTTTTACATAAGGTATTTTTTTTCTCCTTTTATTACACAAGATATTAATAATGATAGATAATAGTTTATTTTATTCTATAATTATAATTATTATTATTATTTTTAGATATTTTTATATTACACTATTATTTTAACTATTATACTGTTTACAATATTTATTTTATTATTTCAACATTATACTTCAACATATTGATATAGATAGATGGTAATTTTATTATTTGTCGCATATTTTTAATATTTCATATATTACACTATTTATTTTAACCATTACACTCTTTACATAATTTATTTTATTATTTTTAACATTATACTGCAAGATATTTTAACCAATGTTTTTAAAACTAGACCGGTCATTGAACCGGTCAAGGCACTGGTTCAAGGTTCAATGCTTCAACTGTAGTTGAACCGGTATTAATAAAATAATAATAATAAATAAATAAACAATACATAAAATAATATTAAAAAAACATATATATCATTACTTTATAATTCTAAAAATTAAAATTAAAACATAATTTTATAGGTTTTTTACATTTACAATATCTACAAAAGTGCAAATCAAATACGTCATGATACTTAAGTATAAGTTTTAACTATATACATGAACATTTATTAATAAAAGCAAGTTTATATTAAAAATAAAAAGAAAATGATATATACTTTAGGTTGGTTTTTATTTTTTTAAGAAAAAAAATCAAAATAATGTTGCATTAAGTATTTTTCATTAACTCGCTGTGAACTGGTTTTTGGCCGGTTTTGACCGATTTTACCGGTTTTCCAGTTCTTTGACCAGTTTTTCTTCAGGCCAATTTTGTGGTTTATTTGAACTGGTCAGATGATCAGTTCACCGGTTTTCGATCCAACCGACTAGTCCGGTTTTTGGAACATAGATTTTAACCATTACACTAATTAACATAATGAAAGTATGATGTCTACTTAAGTGTATATTATTTTTACTTTATTTTAAACTTGATTGAAAGTATTTTAAGATATAAGTTTAATAGTAGAATACACAATATAAAAAAGATATAATAATTAAAACTAAAAAATGTAATTAAAATAATTTTTCTATAAATTCAAAATATACAAGAGTTTCAAATTAATTAAAAAACTAAAATTATAAATACCCAAAATCTATTTTTATCAATATAATAAAATTAAAATTTATATAAAAATATCATATAAACATGTCTATTTACGTCATTTTACATTTATCAGCTACTTCAATATATATTTTTACTAAACGCTTATAATTCAATAAGTTAGCTTAACAACTTTCAGCTACCAATTTTTAGCTCTCAGCTAGCTTTTTGGTAACTTCAACTACTTTTGCAAACATAACCTATAAGTTAGTTGAAGTAACTTAGAAAAATAAGATAAGAAAAAAAAAAAACTCGTTTACTAAACAAGTTTATTTTAGTCAAACTAACTTATAAGTTAGTCAAATGAGCTTGTAAGCTACTACAAAACTTGTCAAACACACTCTTAAAAGTCATATATAGGACAATTTCTTTTTTATTCACATTATATAAATTTTTACACTAACAATACATGATAATTAAGCTATATATAGTTATATATGTGTGTAAATATTTATATTGATAATGCACGATAATTGAACTATATCTGTGCGTCTGTGTCATAGAGTGCAAAGATTCATATTTCCGAATTATAAATCTAATTGTTGAGACTTACAAATTTACAATTATAGGATGCCTTACAAAAATAGAAGTGGAGCTTCGTTTAACTTATCTTAAATTAATAGATTTTATGTGGAATCGTGTGACTGAGTACTGTTGGGAAAAATGTAAAAGAAAGCATTGTATTGTATATTCAATTTTCAAAGAATGTCAGCCCTTTTTCCGATATATAATTTGTTCTGTAAAAACAATGTTACGCAGAGTCCCCACTCCCCAGCATTTGAATTTAATTCCTTGTGGGATTATTCCATGACCCCTCTATAAATTTTCATTGATTAATCAATTCTTTTTTGAGAGGGAGAGGGAGAGGGTGAGGGTGAGAGACGGATTTTCTTGTCGATGGACTCTCTTTCCTCCTGGCTCCTGCCGTGGAGGGTGGGAGAGATTAGAGATACCTCAAATGATGATGCACAAGAGACAACAGTTATTTTCGTGATTTGTTCTTGATCTATAGATTTGTTACGAAGACAGTGATCTGAAGAGACAAACATTATTTTCACGTCGGAATCTAATGTGACTGAAAATTGAAGCAGTTGATACCAATTGGCACTTTGACAAGTCCAATGCTACCTAATTCTATTAACAATTTGCCCTTTTTATATTTTCCTAAGCCCTATTAGCCAATTGTTCGTAGGTAACTTAAAATATTCCCGTTTGATTTGATTCCAACGCGTTCCGTATTTATTTTAAGTATAATCAAGCAACAAATTTTGGAATTAATATAAAAACAGTAATTCGAGTTTGAGAGTAGTCTAGTTTTTCAAGTTCAACGTTTCTCAAAACTGGGAAGAAAATTTATCAACTCCAAGTTTATTATGGACGTGTAAATTGCAAATATTATGTTAGAGGAAAAAGAAAATGAAGTGATCGAAAATTGGAAGAGGAAATAGGTGGCGTAGAAGTGAGGGCAGAGTCAAAGGCATTTTACAAGTCTACGCAGTGGGTGTGATCACGTGGTCCAACAGTTTGGTTATTTTACGGTGGCGTCGGTCCCTAGGAGGGCATGGTGGTACCCAACAAAGGTTGGCTCTGAGGGAATTTGACGATTGACTTGTCTTTAATATGGTGAGCAATCTGCACCACATCCCAGGCTCTGACTAACACGTAAGTCACAACGGTGCGAAGATTTGTTAATGTGAGAGATTTTTAAAATAAATAAAAGGTTTTATCCTTTCATAAAATTATGTTTTTATTTATATAAAAATATAAATATGAATAGATGTGACTCTTTATCAAAAGTCATAAAATATGACTCTTCATCAAGAGTAATGAGATATGTCTTTTCGAAACGTTACATCTCTTCATTAAAAGACATAAGATGGTCTATAAATAAAATCAATCTATATGTAAAAAGCAACAACAACAAAACATAAAATTCATCAGATTCTTTGCATTCAAATCATTTCTTTTTTTTCCTTGTGCGCAAAGAGAATCAAGGAAACTATTATTTTGTAAACTATCATTGGCGATACGCTTGACGTGGGTGTGCAAACCATATCAAGAAACTCTATTGTATCCTGAAGGGGATTCGTCGAGACACCCTATTGTATCCAATTTCTATAGAAGTTGGTGGAGGCGAATCTAACCTAAAGGTTAGTGTTTTATACTTGCCTTGGAGACTTGCGCTTTTTCTTTGTTGTTTTTTCTTTTTTGTAGGACAATTTCCATCAATGATTTCCTGTGTGATATTTCTTCATTGTCGCAGAGTCATCACCACCAATATGCACCAATAGTTAATTCTTCCCAAAACACATTCCTGATTCGTTGTTAATTTGCTAGTGCATTGAGCTATCAAGATTTTAGGACTTGTCTTCTTGACTTGTTTGGCGACGCGACTTACTAGCTTTAACAGCGTTAGATCTACCTAACTGTTTAATGCATTTTAATTGGTTTTCTCCATTGCACATTAGTGGTTTTAATTGGTGTAATTTGATCCCCTCCTATATACTAATAAAACATAAAACAAATAACCAATAAGAAAACAATGGTTGGTGGACAGTCCATTAACCCACAGTCCAAACTTGTTGAGTTTGCGGGTTAGGAAAATCAGATTGAAAAGGCATGCATTTATGAGTCGCATATTTTAGGCCTTGTGACTTATGTAGATTACAGGTTAAACGAACCATGCACGACCTATGACCTATATACCCATAAGTATCTACAATGCACATATTTTTTTAATAAAGTGATAAATTAAAATAAGGTAAAATATAAAAAAATGCTTTTAAACTAAAATATACAACCATTTCTAGAGGGAAAATGTACAACCAAACTTTTATATACCAACTAGTACATGTACCCGTGCATGGGACAAATTATGAATTGAGGAGTAATATTTGATATTGTTTTAAAGAGATTTAAATTTAAATTTTGAAAAGAATATCATGTTACAAAAATTAATATAACATGATAACAGAAATTCGTTTTAACTTGTCATGATTAAGTATAAGCATGCTTCAAAGTCAAAAAGAGAGCAAATTATGAAAAGAGAGGATACAAATAAATTAAGAACATATTGTTGAAGAAGTAGATGAAACAAATAAATTAATATGTTGAATTATCCTTTATTTTGCCAATCATAATAATCGAATTTCAAAAGTTAAAATATTAGAGTTGATTTGAATTTTTTACTTTGCCATTAATGTATCATTTAATATATAAAGTTGATGATTATTTTTCCTTTCTAATTAAATTACTTTACACTTTACTCTGTCATTAACATGACACACTTATTGTTAAGATATTTACATACCTTATATTTACATAATTTTATACATATTATGCTGGATTACCCTTTATTCTGTCGATCATAATAATCAAATTTTAAAAGTTAAAATATTCGAGTTGATAATTTTTTTTTATTAAATTACTTTTTCAAAATTCTTTGAAAGGTTTCTTGCTAAATGTAGTAATTTTGTATACAATTCTTTAAAAGGTTTCTGATGACTTCAAAACATTTGTTGCTTTAAGTTTTATAAATTCTTTTTTGACTTAAATAATTTTTTAGCTCTTATAATATACAGTTTTTTTTTTCTTTTGATCATCTTAATTTTTTCTTGCATTTTTTTTTCTTATTTTACTTGTTCATTGTAATTTTTTTCATTTGATTTTAGTTCATGTCTCCTCACAAAATTATATGTAATGGTGAGTTAGGCTTCTAATAGTCAAGTCAGCATTTAACAAACACAATCTAATAACAGAGACCAAAATAAAATAAAAAATAATAGGGACGAGAATTCAAAAAAATAAAAAAGGACTTAAACCAAAAGACCCTTATATTATAGTGACTAAAATGTTAGTCTATAATTTTCATATATTTTTATTTTATAAATTCAAAAATAATTTTACGTGATTATAGTTTTAGGTTTTTAAATAAATTTTGAAATCTTATCATTTGTTTTTACAAAACTCTTATATATATTTTTAAAAATAAAACATTTAATTATAATTTAAAATAAATAATATAAAAAGTGTAATGATGAAAATAACTAATAAATAATGTGATATTAAAGCAAGAATTTCATTAAAATAAAAAATACTGTGTTAAGTGAGGTGGTAAACATGAAATTTTATTAAAGTATTGAAGGTAAAAATGAAAATAATAATAATATATTATGAGTTATAGACTTGAAAAAGTGCTATAAGTTACTGAGATAAATCTGTTTATTAAATACATTTATTTTGGTCAAATATACTTTTAAATTAGTCAAATAAATTCTAAATTGACCAAAATGACTTGTGAAACTAATTAAATATAGGAAAAAAACTTAGGTGTCGTTTTTGGGTGTTTTTAGTGTTGTTCTCCAATCAAAATTGGAGGTTTAGCTCGATAATCTACATTGATTTTTAATGCATCTAATTAACGAGGTCAAATTCTAATTTTGATTAGAGAACATTAAAAGCACTCAAGAACTGCACTTAAGTTTTGTCTTTAAATATATTAATCATATTGATTGTTATAATATTTTTACTTTTTCAAGTTTATTTATTATGATTAATTCTAGGCAATATTTGGTCAAATATTATATTATATAATAAATGTTGATATTATACTTTTCGTTCAAATTAGATATTACTTATCAACTATCTTCAAATGTAATAGTGTGATTTGATTTAAGACAATATTTGATTTTTTTTTTTTGAATTGTTTGTAATGTTAGAATTATAGTTACTGAAAATACATTAAAAATAAAAATTCTTTTAGGAAAAAAATGATTCTAATGTTGTCATGTGATGTGGTTTATATTGGCAAAATATTTTTTATATAATATAATAACTTTTTATTAAATTTATTTTATAAAGAACCTAAAATGTAAAATTATTCTACATTATAATAAGATTGTAAATAATTAATTCTTTTATTTAATTTGCGGTGGTTATAATGTTTGACATGTAAGAGCTGGAAACGTGTGAGGCTCAAGTACCTTTTTTCCTTTCTGTTGCTATTTTCTAAACGAAGCATTTCCATTTCCAAAATTGTAGAGATCCTCGTCAAGCCTATGACTGAGTCTGTTGGTTTTCTTATCTCTATCAAACAAACAACCAATAAAACAATTAAGAAAATAAAAAAAATAATAAACAAGGGAACAAAAGTAAGAGAAAGAAGTTCAGAGAACAAAATTGAAAATCTACTATTCCAATGTTTGTGTTTCAATAAAAACAATTGACTTACCCATTGTTATTCTTTTTTTTTTTTCCTTTTAATTTCCTCTCTCGATCATCCCTTTAATTTTATCTCTCCAATCTGAAGAGAGAAAGTAAAAAGAAATTTTCTTCTTGAGGCAGCCTCTCCAGGAGGAGGCTTTGTAGGTTATCTCCTGGATTAAAATTCTATTCGTCAGGCAATTCAATTTCTCAACACTGTATTTAAGGTGATGTGTTTTCAACTTTGTAATATTCTATTTCACTAAGATTTGCCAAGACATGTTCACATTTAGCAATCACTTTTCTCCTTAAATAACATAGGAAGAAAGTGTTCGTCCACCATCTTCCTCGACCAAAATAAAATAAGATTGTAACATATAGCAAAATAACAGAACGAAAAAAATGGGAGGCAATTCACCAGAGAGGAAACCTGGTTGTGGCTTGATAACGGCAGTATTCGGGCGAAACAATCCATGGTCACGCAAAACAGTCTCTCCAGGTTCTTCTCCTATAGCCAACAATTTTGGAAACCCTTCAAACACTCAAGATTCACAACAACGATGTGGAGGCTCTAATGATGCTGCTTCAGTTGGAGAAGCTTCACATAATGACGTCACAAACTCTTCATCTCGTTCTTTCTCCAATCCTCAAAAAACAACCCATGTTGTAAGCCAAAGGAAACCACAACATCCCAATGAAACAACAATGAGAAAAGGGCCCCCACCTAATCAAGGCTACGTCAACCAAGGAAGAAAGGTGCCAAAAGAAGTTGTTGGCATTTCTGGTGAACTTGAAAGTATGATCAACGATCATATAAAGTCCAAGGGAAGTAGTACCCTTGTTCGAGCTTCTTCCAGCAACGTGATGTTGTTTGGTAATTTAGGTAACCTTAGGCAAGGAGGCGCTGGATCAGATCACAATGCAACGGATTACTATGTTGGTGATGGAGGATACATAAACCATACCGCAGGACGTGAATGTGATAATAGTAGTTATAGCAAAGAAGCTAAACCAAGCAAGGAACAAACAGGTTCGCTGTGTAGGGCTTTGTCTACTAGAATGGATCCCGAGCAATTGAAGATAATGGGCAATGAGGATTATAAGAATGGAAGGTTTGCAGAGGCCTTGGCTTTGTACGATGCAGCCATTGCAATTGACCCCAATAAGGCTTCTTATAGGAGCAACAGAAGTGCAGCATTAACAGCTCTTGGTAGGCTTCTAGAGGCTGTTTTTGAATGCAGAGAAGCCATTCGAATTGAGTCTCATTACCAAAGAGCTCATCATCGGTTGGGAAATTTGCACTTTAGGTAGGTATGCCATTTTCACTTTGATTTGTGGAATATACATCTTCCTATTTGCATCTCTTACTTTCCTATAATATTTATTTATTTTTCTTTGGTGCTGTTAATTATTATCACTCATAATGTGTGTTACTTTTCATGCGTTTGTCTACAGATTAGGAGAAACAGATAAGGCCTTGTATCACTATAAGCAAGCAGGACCAGAGGCCGATCCTGATGAAATTGCTAAAGTAAAGATTCTCCAGGTACATCTAAACAAATGCACTGAGGCTCGCAGGTTGGGAGACTGGAACACACTTATAAGTGAGACCAATAATGCTATATCATCTGGTGCAAATTCTGCCCCACAAGTGAGTTATTAAGTAGTTTATATTATTATATCATTTCTTTAACCAATATATTTATTAGCTCTCTCTTTTTGGTTTGGCTCACGCACACATGCATATGTCAATCGTGCTAATATGATTCTTGTTTTCGTCTTGAGATATATGCATTACAAGCCGAAGCCTTGCTAAAGCTCCGTAGGCAACAAGATGCAGACAAAGTAATGTCAAAGTGCCCTAAATTTGATGTTGATGAGTGTACTAGGTTCTTTGGACCTATTGGTAGTGCAAATTTGTTGGTGATACGTGCTCAGGTTGATTTGGCTGCTGGCAGGTTAGTATTTTGTTTCAAATTATAACAAAAAAACTTCACAAGCATTGATTAAGTGATTACTAGTGCTCCTACACACATAGGTTAACATGTAATATGTATCCATTCATTACGTTGGTAGATTTGAAGATGCTTTAGAGGTAGCACAGAAAGCAGCTAGGTTGGATTCTAATAGCAGAGAGGCGAACAAGGTGATGAGAAAGGCTCGAGCTGTCACAGCTGCTCGGGCAAAGGGAAATGAACTTTTTAAGGCATCCAAATTCTCTGAGGCTTGCACTGCCTATGGAGAAGGCCTTGAGCATGATCCATATAACTCCGTTTTACTATGCAATAGAGCTGCATGTAGATCAAAACTAGGCCAATTTGAGAAAGCTATGGATGATTGCACTGCTGCCCTTAACTTACGCCCATCCTATAGCAAGGCCAGGATGAGAAGGGCAGATTGTAATGCTAAGGTGACCCACCTAATCTACTTCTATTTACTTAATTCAACACATTTTGAACAAAGGAAAACTCTTATAATAATATTAACTTTAAGATTTTGGTGTGTACAAGTTTCAAAACACACATTTTTAACTTTGAATTTCTAGTTAGTTCACTTGTGTGATGTTATTGTAAAATGCTAGTTGGAAAGATGGGCAGCTTCGATACAAGACTATGAAATCTTGCTAAAAGAGACACCAGAAGATGAGCAGGTAAAGCAGGAATTGTTGGAGGCCCAAGCACAGCTTAAGAAACAGGCGAGGTGATGAAAGAATTTGAGGAAATGAAGCATTGTAAAGTTGATTTGTAGTTAGATGGGAGAAAATTAGACACCTAGAAGATGAAGATAAGAAATGGAACAGACATCTGAAGTTTGACAAGATTTAAATTGGAGCAAAAAGCAACACACAGATCCTTTGAAGACAAAAAATACATTAGGGAAGAAAAATCAAAATTCTCTTCAAAATGTTTCATGAGACAAAAGGCTCGATTTTTATACAAGGCTAAATGAAAGTCACGAAGTTAATGTGTAGTAGGACTTGAACTTGGTATATGTATCTTTAACCTTTGCTTTTTTTGGTTTTTTTTTTTTTACTTTCTTTCTTCTTTTGGGAGAATCTGTCTATCATTTATCTGTGAAGGATTTCAAATGTACATTAGATTTGTTGATTATCATTTGACATGGTTGGCTAGTTCCTTTGATTTCTTGTTCTCACCCCTTCTTTCTTTTCCTTTAGAATAGAAGTAATCCTTGTACGTCTCCTCCATATTGTGTTATTACTAGATTTGTGGCATAACATGCAGTTTAATAAGGAGGAAATTTTTCTTATTTCACTGTAAACTTTTAATATTAAAATAAATTTTTAATCAAATACGTGTCCTATATATTTAACATGTATGCCTTTTTTCAAGTTTATTATACTATTTATAAGAATGTCACTTTCGTATTTTATGGCTTCTATTGATAACACGAACGGTAATTTAGTGTTATCTGTAATAAGAAAATTATAGACATGTTATTTTCAGTTTATTCATTATAATAAAGAAATTACCCTTGTATTTTGATATATAAGATGCATTATATATATAATAATGAAACGAATTGTTTGGTATTGTTTTTATTTCTAGTTTTTGAATTGGAATATGATATATTAGGGAGGCAATATAGTTGTAGTGTCATTTTTTTAAAAATAAACTTTCTAGTTTGTTCGTGGTCACAACCAATCTAAAAAGTTACTTTTTATATCAATTTCAGAACAGTATAGAAAGTATTGACTCTCTATATTAGTTGATTCTACATTAGCTCACAATCAATCTAAAATGTAAAAAATAACTAATGTTAAAACCTTTTTTGTACTAACAAAAAACTGGATGAAAAAAAAGTGATTGGGATGAGAGACCATACTAAAGGTGGCTAGTCAGATTTTTCAACAAAGATTAGTCGTCAACAAAGTTAGTGGATACTTCATGTAACATCCTCTTTCTTGTAATTTCTTTTATAAAATAAATATATGAATAAATTAGTATTTTATTTTATTTTGGTCGTTGCTATTTTGATTATTAGTTTAAATAATTGTATTATAACTATACTTGTGCTAAATTAAAGGTAAATAAATAAATAGAAATTAGCTTAGTAAAATATTAGGAATTCTCTCTATATATAAATTAGAATAGCTATCTTGCACGAGAGTGCTTTTAGCTGTTATTCTTCAACGAGTGCGCTTTTTGCTGTCATTTTTCAATGAGAGTGTTTTTAGGGTTTTTTTTAACTTATCATATCTTTTAATCTATTATTTTAAAAAAAATTATTTCTAAATTGAATTTTAATATTTTTTAAAAGAAATTATCAATAATCAAATTGACATTGTATTACAATATAAATTATATATTATAAATTTAAAATATAATCTATATATTCAATAATATTTATTTATTACGAATTTTAATTATTCAATAATCTTCTCTCTATGTAAATTAGAATAGCTAACTTGAAGAAAAGCGTTTTGGCTGCGATTCTTCAACAAAAGCATTTGTAGTTGTCATTCTTTAACGAAAGTGATTTTGGGGATATTTTTAACCTCTTATCTCTTTCAATCATTTTTAATATCTTTAGTTTTAAAATTAAATTTCAATATTTTTTAAAAGAAATTATCAATAATTAAAAATTAACATTATATTAAAATAATTGTTTATTATAAATTTAAAATATAATCTATATGTTCAAAAATATTTATTTACTACAAATTTTAATTATAATATAATTTATCATCTATCCTTAATCCTCAATATATATAAATTAGAATAGTTATATTGAATGAGAACATTTTTAGCTATTATTCTTTGACAAGAGCATTTTTAGTGTCATTTTTCAACGAAAGTGTTTTTAAGAATTTTTTAACGTCTTATTTTTTTCGATCTATCATTTTCAATATCTTCAATTCTAAAATTGAATTTCAATATTTTTTTTAAAATTATCAATAATTAAAAATTAATATTATATTTCAATAATTGTTTATTATAAATTTAAAATATAATTTGTATGTTCAAAAATATTTATTTATTATGAATTTTAATTATAATATAATTTATATATTAAGAAGTATTTATTTATTATAAATTTAAGTTACATAAAATAAATATTTATTTCGTGCAATGCACAGGTTAAAATACTAGTTTAACTAAATTAAGAATTTGTGCATAGATCAAAGTAGGATTGGTGAAATTTTAAATATTAATAGGAAGTTGAATATAAAAATTTGGTTAGATATATTTTTCCTTGGCCCCAAAAAACCGTAGGTCCATACTCCTCCTAGCAAATGTGTAAATTGGCTTTTACTAAATACATTCCCCTTGATTAATGCTAATGCACTCCCCTTTCATATTTTTAGTACATTTTTTTCATAAAAATACCCCTCTTCGAAAGTTACTTTCCAGAATCTAGAAGCAATTAAACACTACTAATGCCAACTCTGTGGTTTGGATCCACACACTTCCCAAATACTTCAAATACAACAATTTCTCAAGCTTTGTCAAGCAACTATGCAATTATGTAAGTACTCTCTTCATCACTATTTGCTTCACTTGTTATGCCTCTAATCCTTCTAGTTTTACAACTTATGAGCATTGATTCCTCTATAATGCTTGCACCCCACACCTCTACCTTTTTATTCGATGACTTAGCTTTGGTGATGGGATCATTCAATGACTGTTCAGTTGTGGATGACGGTCAACTGCATCAAATCCAAATAATGACCATATACAGTTGCTGTAGGCCTTTTCAATTCACAATTTTTCAATTAAAGCACACATGTTCCCATTTACTATATAAAACGTGAATAAATACAAAAGTTTTCTACCTCATGATGTTTGAACTAAACTATCATACTAATTTTATCCACAAAAGAGGAAAACCGTATACCTAATCACATATACTTTCCCAAAGTTGTGAACTTGTAAGTTGTAATTATGACTATGGTTGTAATAATGGTGATATGATGACAGAAGAAACTGTTGGAAGATGCCCAAAAGTAGTTTGACACTTTTATGTCAATGTTTATGTAGATAGAACCATATTTCAATTGGATCAATTAGCAATAGAATCAAGTAAACATAGGCTCTTATATAAACATAAATGGATCAAAATAAACAAACCTAGCTTAAACATAACTCAAGAATTAAAAGGACAAAACAAAGCACAAAAACTAACATGTAAATCAACACAAACATGGTTATAAAGAGAGACAAAAATAGAAGTCAAACCAAAGGCTAATAAAGTCATTGTATCTTTGGTCTTGGCTTTTGGAAGTTCAACTACAAGCCAGTGGACAAGCAATTATAAACTCTAGTTTTGAAAGTGGTTATATTTGAATTTTAGAACATATAAAAATATATACTAATGAGAAAAGTATCACTTATTACTGCAAAATTTGGGGAAAATGACAGTGGGTAGCAAGGGGTATGAAATATGTGTTAATTCATGGCAATGGCTAATAGAAAACTAACGCCCTCTCACTCTAAAAAAAAGGACGAGTATGAGGTTGGAAAAACTTTGGCTTGGTTGTTAATTGAATATTTGGAGAAGAAAGGTGTTCCAAAAAATACTGGTACTGTGGTGTAAGGAGGTGAGGGGAGTGCGATGCAGCACAAGATAGAGTGTGGTGCGAGATGGGGGAGGAATGTTATTTTGAAGAAGAATAAAAATAAAATCAATTAAGTAATAATGTGTAAACAAATTAAAAAAGGGGAGTGTAACAACCCTCTATCGCTACAGTATCACTTACTACTTCATACATTACTGAGATGTTCAATAATAAATAATCAACACACTATTATAATCTCATTTATACCCTAAAGTATATATGTATATACAAGATATGAAATAATATAATATAGAAGCCAAAATATACAAAACCAAGGGAGAGATACAAAAAGAAACTCCCTATAGTTTATCCACTATAAAACATATACAAAAGAAATCAAAAGTATCTTTTCAAAAAGGGCTTTCAACCTCTCCAGCTAAGACCTCCATGCATCAATTGTGGGAAGCTGGGCCTACTGAAGCTTCACCCTTTGCTCCCACACCAAACGACGTGATCATCACAGTCATAGCAACACACATAACCACAACCAATAACAACAGCAACCATAACGAAACAAAACAACAAGGCAAGGGTAAGCTTACAAAACAAAGATAAACATATAATATCAAATCCATTTCATCCAATCCATCAACATACTACTTTGGCATTCAATTCATCAAAAGAATGAGTTCACATACATTATGGCACAACACACCACGCTTTCAACATCCACACGTCAATGCATGAATGACACGACTCTCGAGAAATTTATTACATTTCGAGCAGCTAGCCAGGTCTTACCCCCTACCATGGCCTTCCAAGCATCATTCAGGAATTGCCAAAACTTTGATCTATGAATAAGCTTAGTGGTTTGTCAGGATAAGTGAATGTGGGTAGTGGCTTATCGCGACATAAGACCTGCATCGCCTTGGCCCCCTGCGAAATTACCTATTCACTCATCCCCAAGGCCCATCTTTCCGACCCCATGTCTTATCCAGACACTAGGTTGGAAGCCCATCTAAGCCGCAACTCCTATCAACTAGCCAACTTACATGCCTACCCGCACACGGCTCTAGGCTCGCACAACCTCAGCCAACAACATATGCATGTAAATGCATGATTCACCACAACATCAACTCAATCACAACCATTCATCAATATCCATACATATATGCATATGGAAACACAACACCACGTGGCCTACTCAACACCACTTGTGGTCCAACAATCACTACCAACTCTATGCAAGCCTAAATCCAGCC
The DNA here is from genome assembly GCA_004329165.1 of Spatholobus suberectus. Classification (NCBI taxonomy): domain Eukaryota; kingdom Viridiplantae; phylum Streptophyta; class Magnoliopsida; order Fabales; family Fabaceae; genus Spatholobus; species Spatholobus suberectus. Next base: position 54,082,809 of record CM014737.1, on the reverse strand, counting down.
CTATGTATGGTTAACAGGTAAGGCTCTATCCAAGCAATACACACCTCGTGAGAATTTTCACACAACACTGGGACCTACATCCTCTGTGAGACATCTCACTACAACAACACAACATAACCAGTGGAAGTTATATCTAAGCAACCTTCCACCTAACTACCACTTTCCAACAATTTGTCAAACAAATCCATAATAATAATAAAGAAAAACAAGGAGCTAGTTTGGAAAACCATTGAAACATCCAATTATCTTAAAATATATATTTAACATCTATAGGAGTCAATAAAGTCATCAACTAACAACAACAATAATTATAAAGTAAAGAAAATCTTGTTTTTCTCTCGCTAAGCGCGAATTCCATCGCTAGCAAGTGACTTACAGAGAGTCATCAGCATTCGTCGCTAAGCAACAATTTTCGTCGCTAAGCGAGTGACTTTTAGGAATCTTTTCAGAATTCGTTGCTAAGTGACAATTTTCGTCACTAAATGAGTGATAGACTTCCAGTGACTTTCAAGATCTGCCACTAAGCGATAAAATCCATTGCTGGGCGTGAGTGCGATCTTTTTGTTCATAAATCAATCACCAATAACCATTTTTGACAAAATCAATCAACACCAAGCATCATAAAACAATTTTAGTTACTTCTAATACCTTTCTAACCGATTACATAACAATTTTATTCACAAATCATCAACAAATTTCAAAAACCCCTTTCAAAACCCATTTTTACCAAGAACCAACTACATGACAATCTTCATCAAAATTCAATTGTTTATACAACATGAAATCAATATATCCACAGCCACTAACAAGAAATCAACCCATAGTAAGCTTCCTTTACCTCTAAAAGCTTCCAAATCTGGATTTAGGTTCCTTGAGAATTTGGTGTCTTGAGGCAAAACCTTCCAAGAATCGCTCTTTTTCTTACCAACTCATTGAATTAAGCTTCAAAACCCCTAGGACACCCTTAAAAACTTGAGAGATTCTAGAGAGAGATGAAAAGAATAGAGAGATAGAGAGAGATGAAGAGAAGAGAGAGAATGAGAATGGGAGAATGGGAGAAAGTCTCCCTCCCTTCTTCCTTTTATACCTGATCCTCCAGAACTCTCACATGAACTTTTGGGCTAACAGAGGCCCACGACTCATCAAACTGCTTCTCATATCCCATAATGGATCTAACTTAACTGTTTTCTCTTAAGAGCCCAAGATCACTCCAATAACACACCTAAATTGGCTCAAGCATATATCTCAAATTTCCTAAATTCAAACCAGAATTTCAAACAAACCATTCACACCCATCATCACATACAACAAATCATACATAACAACAATTCATTTATTTCTTTTAATTACCTAGATTACATATCTAATTTCCACTTTTTAATTATCAAATCACTGAATCATGCATTAGGAAAACACAGATGTTACAGGGAGTGTATTATGTAAATGAACGGAGTGTAAATATCAAAAGCTGTGTAAATTTTGGTCCCTTTTTCCTCATTTGTTAGGCTCAAAACGTGTAGTCCAGCCCAAGTGAATTTATTGTGAAAAAAAAAAAACTCATTAAAGGAGATCTAATGGTTAGGAATAATAGGAGAAGGTCTAGCCTTAGACCAAAATTAGAACTAGATCCCTTTTCTCTCTCATTTTGAGGCTGTGGAGTAATTCCCCATTCTAGAGTCGGTTAGCGCATATAGAAACAAGGGGAGAGGTACCCATCGTTTTCTTTTAAATCAAAGAATAAGAAAGATCTTTATCTATTATTTTCTTAAAAATCTCTTTCCAACAACCCCTCTACAAGTTTTCCTTCTCCCAAAACCCTCTCTGTGAACTTCTCAAGCCTTCTACCCAAACTCTTTCTCGCAATCCTTACTTCTGCACGTTGGCAGCTTGGGGGGTAGAGGGTGTTGTGCGTTCTGATTTCTAGGTTTAAGGTGGGAAAGGAGGTTAAGGCCTCAATTGGTAGTTTTAGTTGTTTATGCACTGTTATACTAGTGTTAATTCTGAATTCTTTGCCCCTTTTTTTAGATTAACTATTGGATCTTGTTCTTGTTTGGGTGTTGTTATGATCTTGAAATTGGTTGGCCGTGATAATAGTTATTGTTTTGAAATTGTTAATTTTGCCATGTCCTATTTGGAACCATGAATTGAGTTTGTGGAAAAATTTTCCCTTTCCCTGTTGCCTGAAGTCAAAACCAAGAGGGAGAAAGTTACAATTTCCTTTTTTATGAGAAACAAGTAGCAACGTACAACAACTATGAGAGAGAAAAAATTATATATATATATATATATATATATATATATATATATATATATATATATATAATGGCTTGCTATGTTAGGAAGGTGCAAGCTAAAAGTTGGAAATGGAGGAGTTGCTGCCTTTTGCACCTACTTGTGAACATACGCATAAGATAGGGAGCTGGAAAAACTTTTGGGCTAGTGTGCAGTTATTATTAATAAATTCAATATAAACAAACCAAACAGAGTGAATGGCTAATAAAATTAGGCTATGTAGTACTAAAAGACAATCTTTTAGTCCTACATAACCTATTTGCATGGTGGGTTATAATTAATCTTTATACAAATTTAGTTGAATGAAAATAAAAACGAATAAAGGGTGTGTTTGATACACACTGATGTACAATACAAAGAGAACAATACAGCATAATCACTTGAGTCATAAAACAATTTTTTATGTTGTACATTGTTTGATGAACAATGCACAGTACAAACATAATAATATAAAATTTATTGGAATACCCTTCTTAATTTATTTTCTACGTTCCACATACCTTTTTATTGTAACATCCCGGGCGCTGACGAGGGCGAGGAGTGAGCGTCAGTACAAAAAAGATGAGGCACGAACAATGAGCAGCTCTTGGAAGGCTTCCAACAGGAGGGACACATGAATGAATTGAATACACACCGGAATGAGAGGGATCCAGAGGCAGTGTGAGTAAAGGACTGTACAGTTGAGGATAGCTTAAATGAATTAATAAGTGCTACCTATAAAAACAAGATGCATAGACTTTTCGGTAGCTTATCACTTAAGAACTCCATAGTTAAGCGTGCTTGACTTGGAGCAATTGTAGGATGGGTGACCTCCTGGGAAGTTTCCAAAGAAGTGTGTGGGTGAGAACAAAGCATGCTGAAAAGTTTTGTGTTAGTTTGTAGGGACAGTCATTGATCCTGAAAAGCAGTCAGGCGTTACATTTATGGCATCACGCTCTCACGCCATTCCTATTATGGTGTGTTGTCTTCCGGTGCTAACAACAAAAACAAGTATGCACAACTAATAAATTAAAAAGCACATGCACGACAGACAAAAGCACTGCTGATAACAAATATAAGTACCACTGACATAGGATTGTGGATTCTTTTCAATTAAGTAGAACATTGGAAAAAAGTTTTACATATTGTAACAAATATGAGAACAACTATTGTAATTAGGGTCATGACTGGAAAACGAAAATAAAATAAAATCAAAGAAGTCGCCACTAAAGTTTATTAGGGAAAACATTGGAAAAAACCTTTAAAAGAAAATGGTCTTTACAACCAAATATAGGTTCGAGAGTCGGTTATGTGTAGAGAAGGTGTTAGCACCCTAAGACATTCGTCCTAAAAAACGGTTACCCCTAATTAAATGTGCAAAACTAGATAGCTTCAAAAATATTTATTTTACCTCTTTATCAAAAGAAATTAATTTGAGAAGGAAACATTTTATTATTTATTTATTTTGGGAAAGAAATTAATTTTTTTATTTTTGAAATCGACAAGAGTGGGTTCTTGCTCTTATGTATCCTTTGGTGCAATGAAGAACTCAAACTCACGTAGTTCTTTGGATAGAAAAACGTTTTGTTGGTTGATTGATTTTTTTATTTTTAATATTTTAAAAGACTTACTCAATAATCAAATAAGAAGTGTATCCAAAATGGTTATCAATACACCTCTTGCAGTTCTTGCAATACCCAAATAGGAAGTGCATCCAAAATGGATATTACTAAAACTTTTATTAAAGAAAAGTTTGTTTTAAAATTTCTTAAAATTTTAAATTAAAAGGCTTTTACAATAACCAACTAGGAAGTGCATCCAACATGGTCATTATTTTCACCTTTTAAGATTTTTATAATACTCAAATAGGAAGTGCAACCAAAATAACTATCATTAAAACCTTTGTTATGTGTTTTTATTAAAATGTTTGTATTATATATATATATATATATATATATATATATATATATATATATATATATATATATATTAAAAAATAATAACCAAATAAGAAGTGCATCTAAAATGATTATCATTAATTATTTAAAAACTTTGATAATGTCCAAATAGGAAGTGCATCTAAAAGGGCCATTATCAAGTTTTATTAGGTTTATTTTAAGTAGTAAAAGACTAAGAATTATTTATTTACATATTATGTTATTGTTCGCTTATTACTACTACTATTATTATTGTTGTTATTATTATTATTTAAAAAAGAAAGCAATAGCAAATAGTATTACAATAGCATATATCCTTTACTCACTATATAAAAGGCATTATATTAACGAAAGATTTAAACATCAAAAGTTACATTCCATTTCTTTTAGTTTACACTCGAGTATGTAATTAAAATGGGCTTGTTCCCAATCACCAACGATAAATGAAAATAGAAAAAATTCATTGGTAAACCCATTACGAAAACAAACCCAAGGCTATGAATCTATGGGTCATAGGAAAACGCTGACACTCTTCCAAATACAGCATCGAACTGCAGCTGTGCCCACGCAACACAACGCTTCATCAGGAATGTTGACGAGTAGCCACAGAACGGAGAGGAAATATTGGTACCTTGTTATTCACCATGATGGGGCGCGACAAAACCGAAGGAGTAGAATCCGAGGTCATGCCCTTTATGATTCGAACTTCGTGACCCACGATAGCTTTTGATGAAAATAAAATTGAGGAACAAGATGATTGGAGGAGAGAGCGATTCCAAGGACCGAAATTATATTTTGTTATTGCATTTCTGATTTAGATGTGGGTATGCAAAGGTGGCGAGGAGGCCGTCGATAGGGTTTGCATCACGAGAGGATTCGCGTCGTATATACGGCTCGAAGGATTAGGTTTCAATGTTTGGGTTACTGTGGAAATTTTTTTAATTTTGATTGTCATTGTCTATTACAGATTGTGTGTGGATGAATCTAAAAAAAAGGGTGCTGTTTTTGTGTGTGTGCTTTCAAATAGGAGAGTAAACCTGGCCTTGCCTGAATGAACAGAAGCAGAGCACAGGGATGTAATTTACAGGGATTAATCCATTTCAAACAAACATAGGTTCAAGGATTAGTAATCATTCCAGAAACAAACAACAAATACGAAGCAATTTTCACGCTATGAAGCAATCAGATAGAAGTAGGAGTTCAAGTAATTATTTACATAAAAGCTAGAATGAAGGTGGAAGAAAAGCACCTCTAAAGCTTTCACTCCTTCACTAGAGCAACTGAAAAATCTGCACTCCAATTCGGCAACGTAACCACACCCTCGTCTTTTTTGTTTTTTGTTTTCTTTTCTTTGAGTGTGATTTCTAGAGAGAATTTGTGACGAAGAGTTTGTGGGAAATGTATTTGTGAGAAAAATGTGTTTATGAGAAAAATCTATAATCCCTTCAAAATTTTCCTAATGCCCTATTTAAAAGCATTTTGGTCTTTGAAACTTGCACTGCAATCTACTGTAGCTTGCTTTAGAAGTTTTCTCTAAAATTTCTATTGTTTATGTTTCTCTCTCTCTCTCTTTTCTTTTACAAAATTGGGCTAAAGGCTACCAGCCCAAACCCTTTTATTTAGAAATTCTTCCTTTATTGGGCCATAATTGCCAGCCCAAACCTTATTCTTATTAATTTATATTTTCTTTCTTTCTCTTATTTTCGTTTATGGGCTTAAACTAGAATGACCCAATATTTATTATCATCATCGTTATTATTATTATTATTATTATTATTTTATATATTTCCCTTCTAAATTTACTTTTGTTATTTTTCTAATTACCCAGATAAAATTGAGTATTCACAACAGCTATCAAGAAAACACGAAATATAAGAACCGCAATTAAAACAAATATAAGAACAGGTACTAGGAGAAAGCAAAATGTGAGAACTAAAATTGAAACAAATATAAGAACAGATACCAGGAAAGTGCGAAAATGATAAAGATAGTTTTTTCTTTTTGATTGATTATACGTGGGACAAAAAGTTGTCCTGTGGTGCAATGAGTAACAAGTTTTTATATATTTGTTCTATGTTGTACTACTTCTTTTGTTCTGTCCGATAACCATTTTTAAAATCAAACGTGGAACAAATAATTTTGTTTTGTCCTGTCACTTATTTTTTTGCGAATCAATCAAATCAAAGAATTCTTACACTACAAGAAATTTGCAGATTAGCGAGGAAAATTTTCCTCGTAATTCGTTAGCTAAGTAGCGTAGGAATTGCGAGAAACTAGTAATCATTGGCTAACCCCTTGCAACAATGCAAAATTATTTAGCAAGGGAATAATCCCTCGCAAATCCCTCATTAACACAATTTTTCACTTGGGTGAGGACAATATTTCGCCGTTATTCCTTCGCTACATTACGAGGGAAGTAAGCCTTGCAAAAATAGATACACAAGCTATAATTTAGGTTAGCAAGGGAAGTTTCCTTCGCAAAGCTGTCGCAAATTATCAAAGGAATAATCCCCTCGTCAATCCTTTGCAAATCAAGAGGAATAAGATTTTGGATTGGCAAGGGAACTAGCCTTCACAATTCCCTCGCTAATTAATTGCGAAAAAATTTAGTTAATTTAAAAATAGATGATAATCTAATTTAGGAAATCAATTGAAATTATAAAATAAATTAAAATCTAACATAAAAAATTGGTTAAATCAAAATATATTTATAAAATTATTTTATATTATTATTATTATTTGATATTATACATAATACATATTATATTTAATAATATTATGAAAGTTATTTTTGGCAATAAAAATTTAATTTAAAAAAATATATTGTTTAAAAATTTTAATTTTAAATTGATGAGGGAGGTCCTTATATATATGTATCTATCAGGGAGATGGGTGAGGTAATTTCTTAAAAATAATTGTGAATTAGTTAATTAGTTATAATTTTTTAAAAATATTTATATTGATATATATGTATACACATAGACACAAACACAAAGAGCAACAGGAATTAAAAAAATATATAATATTCCTTAATTAATGCATTCATATTTGAGAAATGAAGGTCTCATTTGTATTTAGTTTCTGCTCAAATTTAAAGGTCAAGTGTTACATTTCATTGGGTGGGTTTGAGTTGGCTACGAGCTTGATGTGGGTCATGGGTCGTAGTAGGTGAGATAAAAAAATCATATTCAATTTGGGCATTTAAAATTAGCCCCAAACTCGATGAAAGTCTAGCTTTTTATAATTTTGCGGGAAAATTTAGATTAGACTTAAACAACCCAGATTTAATTTTTGTTTAAAATTTTGAAGTTGGTACACAACATTTCATCAAGCGGGTTCAGACCAGGCTAGTCACAAACTCAATGTGATTCGTGGATTACCATAGGTCAAGCCAAAAAGTCATATTCAATTTAGTTCTTCTTTCTAAAAAAAAATTTGAAACTTAATAAAAGCAAAATTTGCATGAGCTTTTGCAAGATAAGTCGACCTTGATCAAAATGGTCCAAAAAAACCCAAATTTAATTTTTAAATTATATTTTTTTAAAATATTGGCACACACTTCTTAATTTCATTTTTATATTATTTCTATATTAAATTTAGTTTATATTAACTTAATGTTTATCATTTAAATTTAAATAACTAGTGTAATAACCCGTACCCTGTATAGGTGTTAAGTTTACAATCTTTAATACGCTTTATATTATTATGTTTACAATCTTTAATTTTATATGAATATATGTTAGTATATATATTTAAAATTATATAAAAATATGAATTTTTCTATATCTATATTTATATATCCTCCCTATATATTAAAGGAGAATAGATATCTTGAACGAGAGTGTTTTTAGCTGCTATTCTTCAATGAAAGTGTTTTTATAATTCATGGTGAGATTGTGATTTCTTCTTTAGCCTATACACTGTTGACCCAAGGAGCATTCTAACAAAGCCATTCCCGTCAAAACAATTCAATTTGGTTATTTAAAGCTTGTTGCAAAATGTATGCATGCATTTAGCACCTATTACCAAAGTATATGTTCAAAATTCATATTTAATTTGTAAATGATTTTGTCATTTGGTCTTTTTTATTGAACTAACATGTTCTTTTAAGCTGTACATACTGTTTGAACTTACTAACATGAGGAATTCTAGTACATATATGATTTACAAATTCAAAATTTTGCATATATTATGTTATCACAGGAGGCAAAGTACAAGTGTCCTGTTTCTTGTAGTGAACTATATAGCAAAGTCCATAAAAAAAAGATGGTGAATATGTCTCTAATGGAGTGAAAGACTTCATTGTAAGTATTTATTTTAAATGTAAGTTTAAACTTTGTTAATCTATTGATATCTTACTAAATTTGTATTTCTTCGTTGTAGAAATCTTATGAAAATGCTATGGTAGAGAAATATGGAGAAGATAGATCAAACCATCCTACAGTTGACTCTGATGCTTGGTTAAAGATTGCCAATGAAAACAAGAAAGGTAGAATACACGACATCAGTCATGGCTTGGATCTTAGCATTTCTCCACATGGTTCATCTTTAACAGTTGTGGGTCCTTCTCCCACAAATTTGACTCCTATGTCAAAAGACATCACTACTATAGCTACACAGTTTTCTAATACGCAAGCACAAATGCAGGCACAAATACAGTTTTTTCAGACAGAGATATTGCCTGTGTTAAGGAAGGATAAAGATTAATGATGTTACTGCACTCTAGATTGGCGAAGGATAAATTGCAAAGGCTTTGCAAGATAATTACGAGGGGTAAATAGGCGAGGAAGTTGCGAGAGACTACTTCAATAGTGTTGCAAAGGGATATTGACGAATTAGCGAGGAATTTTGCAAGGAAATATCATAGCTAATTAGCCAAGGAATTACTTACATTTTTTCATTAAATTAGTAAAGGCGTTGACGAGGAATTTGCGAGAGATAGTGACGAAATTTGCATTGGAATAGCGATGATTTCTTTTCATTGCTAATTAGCAACCTAGTTTTAGCAAGAAAAAATTTTCTCACTAATCCCTTGTAAATCCCTCGCCAACGTTATTTGCGAGGGATTCGCGAAGGATTTGTACCTCACTAATATGCAATTTTCTTGTAGTGTAATAAAAATAAACAAACCACAGTATAACATATAAGAGAATTGTTATAATGAGAATAATAATAGTAATTTAATTATGACAATAATGAGCATAATGATCATAACGTTAACCATAATAATGATAAACTTAATAATAGTAATGACAATACAAATAACAATAACAATCAAATAAAATACTAATATGTCTTGCATAAAAATTAAATTTTAGAATAAAATACCAAAGAGGTTATTAGATAGATAAAATTGAATGTTACGAAAAGAATTTTATTAGATAGACAAAATAAAAGAAAGAAATATCATCATGTGATGGAGAAGTTTTAAAGGATGCCTTACCTTGGAGTTTAGACTTACTAAAACTATAATAATAGTATAAGTTGAAATAATAATAATAATAATAATGTGTAAAGAGAGATTTTCTATAAGATTTAAAAGAAAATGAAACTAGAATTATTTGATTTGGAGGAGACCTTATCATAAAATTTAATAACCTGTGAATCAGGTAGTAATTATTAAGCCTTGAGGGGTGAGCGAAAGTAAGGAAGGACGAAAGTATACAAGTGCAGTTACCTACAATTAAATTTAGCTCCTTACTATTATTGTGATTGATTTCACTGAGTGAATATTGAACATACTGTCATATGCGCAATTATTAGTCTTTTGTATTAGAGTTGATATCAAGTGAGATTATTGAATTTTAACCTTTGATTAGGAGGGTTTGTTATGAGATCCTCTAGTGAAGTACTTGATTGATATCAACTCTGATAAGATGAATTACGATCTTATCATTATTGTCAGACCTAAGGTATCAGAACAATTATGCCCTATGATAAGGTGCGAATCTTATAGTGGAGGCCAAGGAGACCTTGAGGGCACCTAGTGCACGTCATCCTTCATGTGGCCAGAGGATCGCGACTCTTTGTTGTGGTAAAAGAGGCTTGTACACTAGCATTCCTGAAGAATCACTATAATTTATCAATGATCAGTGTAGTGTATTACCAAGTACTTGAGATCGTCTGAAAATGGTCGGCGAATCTTGTACATGTATCTGAGATCGCTTGAAAATAGTCGGTGAATCTTGTGAGTATAGGTTTACATGCGAAGGTCGATGGAGTACGAACTCGTGATCTTACTACTATATTGTTGGATAGTCCTCCATGGAGATAAGTCAACCCTATATACCTATCCATTAAGCCTAATCATGAGTCAGCATTTATGCATTTCATTTGATTGATCATTATGTGATATAATACGAAATCTTTGATTTATTATGATTCGTTGTGATTGTATGTTAGATTAGGCCCCATATTGCCATATTGATGCTTTAAGTTAGAACCTCACTCCCTCTTTGTTTGTTTGTGCCATGTTTTTCTTTTTCTTTCTGCTTGTTGTGTGCTTTCCCTCACCTTGTAGATGGCAGTAGATGACATCAGTATAGCGCAACGGGAGCTTGGTGGGATTTTCTCACGTCTTTGGTGGCAACTCTCTACCACTTTAATTCCGTATGAGTAAAGTTTTTTTTTTTAGTATGACCAGCTTTAGGAAATTGTAATATTATATTTTAGACCTTTATGTATTTATTGTTTTTGGTGTAAGTTAAAAAAAACCACTTCAAAATTTTTTAGCATAAGAAACGTTACACAATATTATTATTAATATATTTATATAATTTGGGGTGTTGCACTTCATACCAATAACATGACAAAAAAAACTTTTTTGTACTAATAAATAATACATTATATAATAAGCGTTACCATAACTTTTTCTCTAATTGATTAATTCATATTTTTTATTGTCAAGTATTTCCACTCATCTAAGGTATCATTTTCATTTTTTGAGCACTACTGTGTTATTCCTTCCTTCAAGATTGAAGGACACCTTTTTATAATATATAATACTTAAAACATTTTTTTTGTCATTCTTCCTACTTGAATATTATTTTTTACATCTTTCATGTATCTCTATGGTCTTGTATAATGGACTTTAGATAATTAAACTATATAACTTGTGGTAAAGTATGTTCTCCAAGTTTTACTTCTACACTAGGGTTATTGCGCTTGTTACTGAAAATTACATTTCATATACTCAATCTTACTTATACTTAAGTGAATGCCATGAGCTTCCAACACTTATGTCTACATTTCTAACTTTCCATTTATTTCCTCTCTTGATTTTAAAACAAAAACTATACCATTTGAAAAATGAAAAAAGAAAAAACAATATAACATGGAACATTTGGGTATGTTTAGTGAGCACATTCAATATCAAGATAAATAAATAAAGACTTCAAGATAACTCGTGGTGTAGTCCTATAATTACAAGAAAAGTTGTTACAACCAAGATGAAGTTACATTAGTTGTAAGGGGACCTTGGCCCCTTAATTTTTTTAATTTTAAAATTTATAATATATATGGTGTTTTAATATTGGTATATATGATATTTTTATATTGGGATAATTATTTTTATTTGAGCGACCTAGTTGTGGATATAATAATATTTGAGTGTCATTTATCGCTTGTTTTTTGACAAGATATTTTATTTCTCTTTTATATTCATTGTGAAAATAATGACACTCTTTTCACTTTTTAAACAAACAATCTATTTCTTTTTTATAATCTTCTTTTTTGGTGATTCACATTTATAATCTTTTTTTTTAAATGTTTAGCTTATTAATTTTTTTTGGTAAATTTTATCTTGTCTTATATGTACACAAATTTTGTATAAATGCTTTATGCTTAGTAATATAATTAATGTTTTTGAATATGTAATTACAATCATCGTATAAAATTTGATGCATATATTTATTGGATAAATTTAATTTTTATGGTTGGTCTCCTCTATTATTTCAAACTCGTTTCGTCCCTGGTTATAACCTTATGCATATTCTTAATTGCATATATAAGCAATACCAACTTCTTCTTTTTTATTTGAGCTTTTACAATATGTTATTTAGCACCTGGTTAAACTGACGAAGATGATATGTAAATCCTTTTGATTCCTTTAACATCTCTCGATTCATTAAATGTCGCAACAAATATATTACTTCCTTGATTGACTTTCCACCCACAAATCTAAATTATTTTTGAGTAATACGAGTCTTTCTTAACTGTCACTCAATCACCTTTTTCTATTATATACTTCATACCACGATTCATGAACCTTATCCACTTATAATATGTGCAATTTTATATATCGTCCCTTTTTCTTATAAATAGAAATTAAAATACTACTTCTCTATTCTTCTAGCATTTTTCTTAGACTTCAAATTCTTATTGAATAATTTTTTGAGCCAGCTAACACCTTTTTAACATAGACCCTTTTATACATCAAAGGGTAAATTCTATGATAAAAAATAAATAAAATTGGTATTCATCATTTATATTTGACCACTGAAAACTAAAATATGTATCCTTCGTTAAATAACTTGTAAAAATAATTTTTTTCCTATCTATCTTGTATACCATGTATTTTAAGATTCTACTTTTTGTGTTCAAGTCTTTTAACTGTGTTTAATCCTCTTTTAGAAATCCTATAAATATCGCACTCTCCATCTTTAGAGCTTAAAATGATGCAGCCCATCAAAATCTTTAACTTTCACCCCATTCATTGCTTTCTTGATGTTTTTTCTTAATTACTACTTATTTTTTTGGTCCCATTTTCCAAATAATAATTAAATGTTTAGGTAAGAATTTAGTGACAAAGAGACACACAATAGTTATAGGTGGGTACATAGGTTTGGACCTAGAAACAGTTCATATAACTCGTAGACTAAGCTGGTTATGATTAACTAAAAATGTCGAAACAATCGTTAAATGTACCCCCCCTAAATTTCTAAGCATACACCCTTTCATATATTTGCTATTTTTTCCTCTCAAAATTACCCTTTTCCAAAAAGAATAGTCCGGAAAGTTTAAAATTTTACACTTTGGAAATTTACTTTCCGGAAGCAAAATGACCTTTACCAATTGTTATGGAGTTTTACTTCTCCGTTGTAATAACTTTTTTGGAGTATTACGGAAGTGTGAGCTAGAAGATAAAAGGAGGTTACGACAACATTTAGAAAACATGCATCGAAAGCTAGTTAGGAAGCTTTCTGAGGTGAAGTCTTCCCTCTCTGAGCACCACTTTCTAAGTAACTCTTCTCAGGAGCCCTTAGGTCATAATGCAATGGTTTAAATATCAAATTATAATAAGATACACTATTATTCTTGCTTATTTTGTTGATGCTATATAACTTAAAAGAGTGTTGCTTTTAACTTCGAGCATCACTTAAAAGGACCTTATTTATAACGAGAATTATGTATCAACAAAACAGATTCACAGAAGAAGGAAACAAACCAATTTCTGTTAGGAAGCTTTCTTAAGTTAAAACTAAAGCACCCTTCTCCATTTGGGAAACACATGAAAGTAATTCAAAATTTGATCACTTGCAAGTTAGAATTTCTTCTGTAAAGTATAAATTCGTCATAATTGTTTCTTGAGCCAAACTACTTGTATAACAAGTTACATACACTAAACCCATGGTCAGCCTGCTAGGGGTGGTTCCCAAAATCCATGTGATGTGAAAGGGCATAAACAATGGTATGAAAGGGCATAATTTCTAGGATTAGGCAAGTGTGAGAAGATTCTGTGATGTGGCAGATCATGCAAAGTTGTTTGCATAACTAGTCAAACAATTGTTTACCAACTGGATACTGATACTTATACATGGGAAACTGATAAGTAAGTCAAGCAATCCATCTGGTAAGGCTCAGCTTCAAGGTTGAGTTTTTGTTCAACCTTCATTATTGATCATAACTTAAAAGCAGGGACATATCCAAAGTATCTAAGAAAGGAAGAAAGTAAATAAATCTTAACATACATAATAGTATTAATAAAAATTATAAAATTAAAATTTTTTATTTCTTTATAAAAAATTGAGGAGAGTTGGAATCTACTTTTACCTTCTTTTGATGTCGTCCTTGCTTACAAGTGAAAGGAAACAAATAATGAATTAATAGCATTGGCACTTGGTCAAAATATAATTTTTTTATGAGCAAAATTTTATGTATTAAGAGTGTATAAGGGTACTCTAGTCATTTATACAAAGGTCCAAAAAAACTCACACATTCAATTGAACTTGACTTAAACAATTTACAAGAGTAACAAAGGAGTAGGTCATACATCATTTGCATTAACAAGTTGCTTTCAATTCCTTTCCATTGGTTGCAAGTTTGTGCTCAATGAGTTGAGTAGTTTCTTGTAATGTAGTTTCACATTCAGTAGTTGTTGACTCACCAATCTACATATGAAAAATAAAACTCGATCACTCAACTCATAACTCAAAATTTGACTAAAATTAAATAAAAGGGAACTTTGAACTATTTATAGCATCTAGATAAGAAAAAACAAAAGAAGATGGACATGAAATAAAGTTATAAACAAAAGATGGAGATGAAATAAAAGAAGTTATCAATAAAAGTGGACATGAAATAGAAAACAAAAGAAGGTGAATATTATATTCACATGCTAATCATATTCTATGAAATCATTAAAAAGCAACTCTTGATAATTCACTACCCTTAGACATACTTTACGTATATAGCAATCAACAAACTTGCATAATAAACATGAGCTTTTGAGCCAAAGAGCAACAAGATTACTTAGAGAAGCATAGATTTTATATTATGAAAAAAAAACAACAATGAAACAATCCTCTAGAACCACATGGAACATTATCACTAACCACTAGTAAGCAATTGAGTATTGCAAATGGGAGTCAAAAATTTAAATGAGTAGGAGGATGAATGGCATTTTCACACACTTGCTATCTCCACGGTTGTTGGTTCGAGCAAGCTTGAAAAGATAGGAGCCAATATCCCCAAGTCTCTCCTCATACATGTGAACAAGTTCTTCACTTCCAACCCAAAACTCCACCATGAAACAAACATCATGGCATAGAGAGAGTGAGACCTAGCTAGGAAAAACATGTAGCAACCCGGTTGATTTATCACCATTAAGGCATTCACAAATCACAACCATAGATATGCATATTTTCACGAGAGACGATATCCTCTCTCCACCACCAAAGAGAAAGGAGGGAAATTGCTACCTGGAGGCATAAACTGGAAGATAATTCAAAAAGCAAGCAATCAAGAATCCTCTCATTCTCCTAGCTAACCAAAATGATTGAAGTCACTTTTTAGGAAGCCTTGATTCTGTTTGCAACAAAACACAACAAATTCAAAGTGAAACCCTCCAAAACACACATTTTAGACAACTCCACACAATAGGAATTGCATAAAAAAATAAAATTTAGGAAAAAGAACACAACACAAGACCTAAGGGTCAATCCATTTGTAAATCGGAGCTAGAATAGTTACCATTCATCTTTTAGCTCTTCCTTGATAGATTGAACTGTAGCTTCAATGCTTTCATAATACACCTGAAGAGTTATTAAAATGGAAAAATAAAACTCCATAACAACTAACAAAGGTCATTTTGCTTCCGGAAAGTGGATTCCGAAAGTGGTGAAATTTTAACACTTTTTGAAGTGTAGTTTCCGGAAAAGGGTAATTTTGAGAAAATACACATACACACAAAATATATATACATTCAAATGTCGATCCATTTAAATGCAAACTTATTTGACACAGTTCGTTTAACTTGTGGGTTAACAAGTCAGCCTATGGACCAAATACTTTTTTTAAAAATATATATATATTATTTTATAGTTTTATTGGTGTATTTGGACAATTATTAGTTTATAGTGACCTCTTTCTTAGTTTTTGAATATTTGCAATTTCTTGATGAGTTAGAGATGTTGAGTTTTTTTTTGCTTTATTTGATGCTTGACTGATGTTGTTAGGAAAATACTATGAAAATAGAAAATTGAAATGTTATTCTCACTATAATAGTTTGTAACATGAATTTCCACAGAATTTTGAATGAAAATATGGCTAGGACTCACTTCCCTTACAAGATGGAAATGGAAATAAGAAAAAAAAAAAGACTCACAACCCTTCGGTAGAAAGAGAGAACCGACTCCTCTCTTCTGCTTGAACCCCGTATTAACAATCACCAAAAAGACACCCTCATTCTTTTACTCCCCCTCCATTATACCCATTTCCTCCCATACCATTCCCGTATCACTTCCCCCCAATGTTAGATAGCCACGTGGCCATTCAGTTATTTCCTCCACTAGCCTTTGCCATTTTTCCTTCTTTCACTTCCTTTTCTGTTCCCCTTTTCTTCCTTCTTTCATATACTTGGAGGGCTTGTTCCTTAGGCTTGGGCCCGTCCACTCCATCTTTTTTCTTATCTATTTTTTTCTTTCCTCCTTTTATAATAAACTTGTATGGACCTATCAGACGTAAATGAAGTTTATATATTATAGGTCTCCTCTTTCAGAGGCAATCATATTTGAGACACAGTTAAAAACTAAATATGGGTACTTCTCCTAATGGAGATTCGAATCTTGGTTCACCATGTTATGGAAGACTAGCCTCTTCTGCTAAACGGGCTACTCTGCCTATTATTGGCCAAAGACTATAATGGGTTGGGTCAAAAAGACCCGAATTTTATTTGATCTTTTAATTTGATGCTCAAGTCCAGCCTTATGCTAGTTATGGGCTTTTAGGGCAGCACGCCATTTGTTTTTATTTTTTTCTTTTTTTAGTTGAATTTTTAACTTTTCTTCAAAATTCAAGATTGAAATATATTATGCTAATTATTTTTATTAACATATTTATTTTAGTGCAATAAATAAAATATGAATAATTATTTTATTATATTCTTACGTTTATAAAAAGATTGAAATATGATATTATGACAATCACTATAATTGTTTTTAATACAAAAAAACACTTATTTTAGTGCAATAAATAAAATATGAATAATTATTTTATTATATTCTTACGTTTATAAAAAGATTGAAATATGATATTATGACAATCACTATAATTGTTTTTAATACAAAAAAACACTTATATATTGTAAGGTAATATCGTTTATCATTTTATAGCAGTTGCCAAAAGATTAGTCATATATTGAATGGTTTATGCATATGAGTTTGTAAACATTACAAAAGTCTTATAGCATTGTAAATATACACAGCTCAAAAAGTACAAAATATAATACATGTATTGTAGCTCTGTAAGTAAGCTATGTCAAATAAATTAAAGTTTCAAAAGTCTCCTAATATCTTAAATATATGTAACTCAAAAAAGATAAAATATAATTTGAAATCATGTACTATAACTTTATAAGTAGTCTTTGTCAAAATCAAATATCAACGCCTATGCCAAACAAATAAAGTTTAAGACAATGAATTAGTATTATTTTTAGTCTTCTAAACTTCTCTTAATCATATATTCTCTCAATAAAATTTTAAAAAAGGCGGGTAGCTTGAACCTAACCAGGCTAGCTCGACCCAAGCCTGATTATGACACAGACTTTATCGAATCAGGCTACTAAGGCCCGCATTTTATTTGGACTCAAAATTTATAGTCCAAGCCTTATATTTTAGCGGGCAGGCTCAAGTCAGCTATCCTGATGCATTTTGTCAACTCTACGCTAGACCCAATCCCCATTGGTGTTTTCTTATATTTTATTATTTCACTAATCGTTACATATTTTCTTATATTTTTCATTAAGCTTATGTTAGACGGTTTTTAGGTTTTTTATCATATTTTCTACAAATTTTCAAGTTTTTCAAATTTTTTTGTATTTTTATTTTTTTTACAATTTTTCAAATATTTATATTTTTTATTATTATTAGGCCCGCAAATCAGTTTATTAGCCATGAGCTAAGTGGGCTAGATGTAAACCAAATGCAAACATGATTTATTTTATGACAATTGTTATACACTCCCTTTTTTTCTACTTTATACACTCCCCTTTTCCATTTTTTATGAATTTCTTTTTTCTCAAACTACCCCAATAAACACACTCCTCCCCTTTTCTCTCCTTCTTTTTTCTTGAAAAAAAGAAAAGAAAAAAGCAACCCCCTACTCCATATACACAAAACCTCAACAGCCTCATCCATTCTACCCTACTCTTCCCAAACCCTTAATAAGGAAATCAAACACGTTCTGCAATCAAGCCGAATCCCATCATCCTCCATGTCCTTCATAATCTTCTCAACCTCACTCACTCTACCAAACTTAGACCGCTTGACAATATTGTATGTACCAAAATTAAAACACATCTTCCCTTTCATTGAATTGAAAACAAAAATTGCAGCACCAACATGAGACCATCAACATATACACGACAAAAGCACATTCAAAGCCTCAAGACAAGGAGTTGTGTTTATGTCAACAATATGTGTTTTGAAACCCTACGAACCACACCTAGAACCAAGCCCCATTGATAGGCTTTTGTCCCCCAAAGAGAAACTTCGCAGACTTTTTCGTACAAGGAGGTTAGGAACACATTTTGCGCATAGATGCGGCAGTGTACGGTGTCGATAAAGTACCAACATTAGTTGGTGGTTTAGATCCATGGCCTGATTGGTAAGTTCTGACAGATGGTACGTAACAACATCGTTTGATCGAGCTTAGAAGGGGGGTGTTTACTAGGGTATATTGGAGATAGGGGTTGATTTTTCCAAAAGAGAGGTATATGGGAGGGAGAAAAAGACAAAGGGAGTGTGTTCACTAGTGTAGTTTGGGAAAAAAAAATGGAAGGGAGAGTATAAATAACAGTTGCCTTATTTTATAGGTGGATTAGCTCAATCTAGTGATTCTATTTAAATGCAAACTAAACCAAACTAGACTAGTCCATATACCCACCTATAACAATAGTTTATACGTGCGCATGTTTTTTAAATTGAAATTTTCTTTGCATTCCATTTGGTTATACCTTTTTTCTCTATGCATATATATGAAAAAATATATAAATACCTCATTTTATGATTTAAAATAAAATACAAAACTAATGTAAAAATGATAAACCAACAAGATCGTCTGTTACCTTATATATATATATATATATATATATATAACTTGCTCACAGTTGAAATAAACCGAAGGATCCGTCATTTGACCCTCACAGACATCCACAAAAAAACTCACAGCCAATTATTTTATATTGTCTTATAGTTACACATTTGGTGCTCAAAGTCGATTTTGATTTCTTTAATTTTATTTGCATTTAATTTTCTTTATTTTTCAATTATGTAAATTAAAATTTCTGTCTCAAAATTTCGTTTAATAATTAGTATAAATGTAATAAATTCGAAACATATCATTAATTTGTATAAATTAGCAAAAAAATCACATAAACACATTTAAATAAAAATAAAAAGGCTAAATTATATTTTTGATCTCTCAATTTTTTTTAATCTGCAATTTTGATTTCTCTATTTTTTCAGATTATTT
Organism: Spatholobus suberectus; assembly: GCA_004329165.1. NCBI lineage: Eukaryota > Viridiplantae > Streptophyta > Magnoliopsida > Fabales > Fabaceae > Spatholobus > Spatholobus suberectus. The sequence goes on along the minus strand of CM014737.1, from coordinate 54,063,133 downwards.
AGTCCTCCTATTTTTTAAAATCCGTAATTTTGGTCATACTATTTTTTTTAGAAACATTTAGTCTCTCTCTTTATAAAAATCCTCAATTTTGATTTCGCCGTTAAAACTATTGGGTTGACTAGTAGTAATTTAAAGTTAAGTCTAACATGTCAATATTGATTTTAACTCTAACACGTTATTTAAGTACTGATATGTCAGAATTAATGTTAAACTATTAATGGTCAATTTAAGAGATTTGACAGCGAGACTAAAATTGTAGATTTTTAAATCTAAAGGGACTAAATGTATCTAAAAAAAATAAAGAAGGATCAAAATTGTGGATTGGAGAAAATAGGAGAATCAAAAATGTAATTTAGCCAAATAAAAGATAAAATGTAAAAAAAATCTATTTTACTTTCATTTAATCATTTTTTTCCTTTACAAATTTATATAAATGACGAATGCATTTTTATTAATTATTAGACGAAATTTTGAAATAAAAACTTAATTTAAACAATTATAAAAATTAAATGTAACTAATTGAAATTAAAGAAACTAAAATAATACATAAACCAAAATACATACTAAAAGTATTTCTTTTGGAACTTTGTGGACCCGTGCTAATGTACCTATCGTTTTCGTAATCACAACACCAACACAAAAGTCCAAAATACATCCTCCTTATTCAATAAAAAATAATACAGATATAAACGGGTTCTAAACTCTGGAACCCAGTGGTCAATTCTGCTTTAGCGATCCAAAACAAGGCTACGGAGGACGCAAATACAAACCTTAGCAAAGGTATCCCCCAAAAAACAAATGTTTCCCAGCAGCACTACCAACACAACAGAACCACCACCTTGAACCTTACAACACAAACACCGATAAGTAGCAACAACCAAAATAACCAAACCACAACAACCACTCAACACTATATTACTATTGGTCCATCCCTACTCGCGGACGGTGGAGTCCAAAATAGAAAAACCAGACCTAGGCCCAGACCGAGATCTGACCACGTCGGTGACACGGGCCTGGCCCAAGTCGTTTCTACAGTAGTTTCTTACAGCCCAGAGCTCATAGGGCGACGTGTCCGTAGCGAGCCACTGCTCCACCGTGAACTGCTGCTGAGCGCAGGGTGTGTGCACTCCGGTGGTGGTGACCTCCACGTAATTAACATACCACCCGTGATGGGCCCCCGACCCGTCAGAAGTTAGGTTCATCGCGCAAATGGGCCCGCCCAAACAAGGCCCTCTGCCGCTGAATATGTCGAGGTTGCCCCGCTCGAAGTAGTTGTGACCCGGATCCATTAACCCGCCCCATGCCTCGAGGTTCTTGATGTATATGCCGTAGCCGTTGTTGTCGTATAATTTGAGCCCAATAATGGAATCGGTTCCTCCCTTGATTATCGAACCCGTCCGAACGTACACCGTGTACACACAATCCTCGTCCTACATCAAATTAATATTTATATTATTTATTCATCAGAAACAGTAATTAACCCAAAAAACAAAAAGATGAAGGGTAGTGAGATTTTAATAAGGCTTACCGATCTAACAGTTCCGGCGAAGCATAGCGAGAGCAGAAAGAGGAGAGGGACGAGGAGACTCGTTGGGGTTGCCATGAGATTGAGATGGAGTTGGGAAAATTAACTTTGTCAGTGATGAATACAGTTGAATAGCCAATAGGTCTTCATAAATAGACGACTGGTATGTGACCATGGCACCTCGTGATTGGCCATGTTTATGAGTTATAGCTATTTTTTCATTTTATTATTTGTGAATTGTTAATATAAAAGTTTTTATATTATCAGTTAAAAATTACTGTTAATATAGCTTTTTAAGTAATTATTATAAAAATTAACCAACTTATTCTATATAATAATTTAGGATTAAATATTTTATATTGTCTGTACATAGTTTTTTTTTTTTTGAATTTTTGAATTTGTTATTGTTACGTCCTTCTGATCTAGTCATCTACTTAATTGAATAATTGTTACTTCAAAAGAAAATTATGCACAGAGAAATAAGATATTTTTTTACATTTTTGTACGATATTTTTTATTTCTTTTAAATAATAACACAGTTATTAAATTCACATGTTAAGAAAATTTTGCATTTTTTATTTTATTGCCATTTATTCATTTAATTTGTTATTGTTATACCCCCTCCTCTCCCACACATCTATGGAAAAGTAAGAGAAGAAAAACAGCTTTTAAGTGCTTTTAAAGAACCTAAATATCGTTCAAATATTTACATACTTACGTTCAAATTGTAACATTCACCAAAAAGAATTTTCCTGTTCTTACACTTAGAAGTCTAACGTGTGTTCTTCTAAGACTGTAAAACGAAAAAGTGTATAAACAATTAGTGAGTGTTTATTAAGAAATCATTAATTGATGTAAAATTTTATTATGTTTTAAATTTTTTTATTAAAATACTCTTATTTAACCTTTTTTATTTTCTTTAGTTAATAGGGATAATTTAAACTTAATTATCCATATGCTTATCAAATGATAATATGATTAAAAAATTTGACTAAATCTTGAATCTGTATAATAAAAATAATTTTGAAATAAAAAAAGTCTAAAAAATTTATAGTTTTAAAATAAATGGAGTAAGCCACGAGTTCCACCTGGGTTGGATGACCTCTCTCCGTTGAGAATTCCGTCATCCGCTTGTTATCATTATTATTTGTCGCTGTCTTCAATTTAATTTGATCATACAAAAAAAGTTATACTCATAAAGATATAATAACAAATACAGTGATGAAAGATCAAGGACAGAGAAGTGAAATCTCCGGAACTTGGGACCCATCGGGAGCATATGCTGGTCATCGCGAGAAGTTCCATATTATATTTAAGTAAAGAGAAGTGATACTATCTAATTTAACACACTTTTTATACAATTTTTTTTATTAATTAAAATTTATTAAAAATTATAAATAAAATTTATAAATAAAAATGAGATTCACAAAATTTTGTAATTTTTAATGAATTTTAATTAATAATAAAAAGTATATTAAAAAAATGTTAGAAAGTATTTTACTAAGATTTCTCTTTAACAAATTATACAGGAAATCCTTTAGTTTCTTTGAAATTTACATGATATTTCCATCTTTTTAATTTTATAATAACCTCTCTTATAGAGATATACAGTATAATATGTTTTTTTAGTAAAACAAAATGTTAATATATTGTATTTCAAACAATTAAAGTTGCTTTAAAAATATAAAAACAGTGTGAAATTTTAAAAAAACTATATAAATGTATTTAATTTATTCTTTATACATTCAATAAAATGAAAAGAGAGAGAGAGAGAGATTCGTGTGAAACAGGGTCTGCCGACTCCCTTTGGGGACCTAGCTGTAGCCGACAATAAATGCATCCCCATTCCAAATTTCATTTCCGAAAACATAATTAATCTTTTTTAGTTTAGGAGAAGGGATGATGTCCCGGTTTAGGGTAAAGAAAGTTTTAGTTTTAAAGAACACTTATAAATATATTTATATTTATTTTACCATAGGAAGACAGGGGATCGAACTTGTAATTTGTCAAATATAAAACTCTATTTTGCTTCATTATAAAACTCTATTTTGCTTCATTCAACCAACACTTTGGGTTTAAAATAAAATTAATCTATTATTGGAAATAATATTATTTTACAGAGAAATATATGAATAATTTTTAATTTAAATAACAATACAAGTATTTTAAATTTCAAAAAATAGAAATTAAAATAGTAAATCATAATATTAATAATTCACACTAAAATAATAAATTTTTATTTAAAAAATTAAAATGATTAAAGTTAAAATTTAAGAATTTAAAATCATGTAAAAGAAAATGCTATTATAAAAAATTGTAACGTAAAAAAAATGCAAAAAATCTTAAGAGCTTTTTAAAAAATAGATATTAAATAAATATGAAATTATATATCATTATGCAAAATAAAATATAATAGAAAATTTCTCCACGTTAAAAAATGAATACTCAAAATTATAGTAGGTTTAATTATTTATTTGGTCTATATAGCTACACAAATTTTCTCTTTTAGTCTCTACATTTAAAAATCATCTGTTTTAGTCCCTATACAAACACTTGTTGCTCCATTTTGGTCCTAGCCATTAAAAAAGTTAATGCTATTAACGATAGATGATGTGACGTTGACGTATGTTGCGTTTTATGATTTAGTCCTTATATTTACACTTTTTTTACATTTTAGTCTTTATACTTATACAATCTTTACGTTTTAGTCCATGCACCTAGAGAACTGCTTGTTTTAATCCCTATTAACACCTCTCAATTTTTCTTCTTCTTCTTCCTCTTCCTCCTCCTCCATCTTTTCCTCTCCCCTATCTGTTTCTTTCATTTCTTTCTCCTCATCAACACATCTCTCCTCTTTTTATTTTGTGAGTTCAATTTCTTTTAAATCCTTTTACATCAACTAATTCTGATTAACCCTAAATTGGAGAGTCGTCTCAGGATTGCAAAGTTTAGATGTGCTTCTTAGATAAGATGAGATAGCCTGCAAGTAGTGATTTGTGTTGAAATTCCTTACAGTGGTGGGGAATTGTTGCATTTTTTAATCTTGCTGCATAAAACGTTCAGGTATTCGATGCATCAAAACCTTGTTGCATTGTTTTAATCATTTTAATCTTATTGCATCAAATGCTTAGGCACTCATACCATGAGATTTTTTTACACTTTAGTCTTTGTTGTCAGTTGCCATGTAACTCCGGTAGCTCTAAGTTCTCTAACACTATCAATAAATCGAACTAGAGGTGTAAAACTGCCCAAAAAAAATTTAACGATTGTTAAATTGCCATAAATTTGAAAATAAAAATGCGTCCACTATGTATTGTCACCAAAGACGATTTTTGGTAGTGGTGTGCAGCGAAAGCATTATGTGATCTAGAAAACGAATTAAATGGCAACTTCTATGTTTTCAAGTGTTTTATGCAACAAGATTAAAACAATGCATCAAGTTCTCGCCACTATAAGGAGTGCCAATACAAATCGCTACTTGCAGGCTACCTAATATTGTCTAAGAAACGCTTATGAACTCTGCAACCTCGCGAATCTCCAATTTAGGGTCAATGAGTATTAGTTGATGTTAGAGAATTTAAAAGAAACAAAACCCTTAAAATAAAAGGAGAAGGAAGAAGAAAGAAAGAGGTATCGATAAGGACTAAAACATAAAGATTAAAACATAAAAAAAATTTGCTCGTATAAAGACTAAAATGAATAGTTTCTAAGTATAGGTACTAAAACGTAAAGGTTATGCAAGTATAAGGACCAAAATGTAAAAATAATGCAACTATAGGGACCAAAATGTAAAAATAGTGCAAGTATAGTAACTAAAACAAAGGGCGCAACACATGGCAAGGCCATATCAGTGCTATGTCATTCACTGTTAATAGTGTTAACTTTTTTTTTAACGAAAAAGGACCAAAATGGAACTAAAAGTACTTGTATAGAGACTAAAACAAATTGTTTTTAAGTATAAGGACCAAAAAGTAAAGTTTGTGCAATTATATGAACCAAATGAGTAATTAAACCATTCTAATATAAACAAATATTTTAGTATGTGCATTACATAGGATAAATATTTATTTGTATATGATTATAATTCATAACAAATAAATATTTTTAAACTTATAAATTATATTTTAATTAAAATTCTTAATAAATAAACATTTATAAATATATAAATAATATTTTAGATTTATAATAAATAACTTAAATTATGATATAAGGTTATTTTTTATTAAAATTGATAGATGATTAAAAAAATTAAGTAGACAGATAAAGGAAAAAAGGATAGTAATTTGAGATGATTCAAAGAGATTTTTTTGGCTAGTTGCAATGATAGCGTGTAAAATATACCTTTCAAAGAGAGAAGAGACTTTGTGTTGATAATTTCTGATTGAGAGGGCGAGGAAAGTAAGAGCTTTGCTCTCCAAGTTAATAATTCTAATTTATAGTATAAGAATCTATAATTATTCTTTAAATAATAATAATAATAAATTATGTAAATTGTATGAATATTTTAAAATTAAATAAAATTTTAAATATAAATTAAAAATATTTAAAAACAATAACATTAAGAAAATACACATAAATAATTTATATTTATATAAAATGTAAAAATACACAATGAAAAAAACAATATTTTAAAAAATAAAACTTAAGAATGATGTGTAAGAGTGAAGTAATAAAGATTTTGAGAGAAAAAAAAAGAATAACATTTTATATAATAAAATTGAGACAAGATCAATTTACATTAAGTATCAAATTTTACACTTACAACACTTAAAAACTTGGAACATGAAATTAATCAATTCAACCATTAAATTATTTGATACTATCTTTTTATCAAGTATATCAAAATTAATGTAAATTGAACACTTGTTGGTAAGTTATATAACAATGGACATTTACTTATGTTTTAGATAGTATACTATTTGTTAAAATAAAATAGTGCAATAAAATATCAATTAGTTTTTAATTTGCATGAAATTTTATTATACTTTATAAGAACTTTTAATTCGACATTTTGAGTGTTTAATTTTATATTGTACTAAAAATTATTAGGTGAATCACAATAGATGATAAAGTTCTCCTTCCAAATATTTAATACAATTTCATACTCATTACTCAAATTCAAGACTATTGGTTAAGCTAGAACAATCTTATATCAGTTGATATATGCACTCTATGGTACATGTATCAATGATTTTTTTTGCCATTTTAGATACCAATTAATATGTAAGTGCTATATTATAAATATAAATTTTCATTCTCAAATATAAAGGTATTTTTTTATCCTACTTTATTTATCTTTATAAAACATGTGTTTATCCTCATTTAATACTCACTTTTAAATATTTTTAACAAATTTAAATTATTAGCTTTTTAAAAAAAATCATATTAAGTTTTAATTTTCTTCTTTAAATTTCAAATTTTAATTATTTTTTTATTTTTTATGTTAAAATTTTTTCATCTTTTAAATACTTTTAAATTTTTTAATTTATTATTTTCACTTAAATATCTCTTATTTATATTTTTTACTTATTTAATTAAACCATTATGCATATGTTTCTTAAAAATTTGAATAATATTTTGTTTATACTTTTGAACAATGATTGAAATTTAAAAAAATATTTACATTAATAAATGACAATAAGACAAATCTGTATCCGCGCACATAATACAATAACTACTAAATTAGAATACATTTTTCTCAGTCACACGATGATATAAAGGAGTGATAAAATTACATTAGTGCAGTTTACATTTACTTTTACATTGTTTAATACTTTTCAAATTAAATAATTTAATCTCAAAATTCACCATTAGATTAAAAGTTACTTTCGCATTCATGTACGTCTCAAAATTCATTATATTTACAAAATTTTATATTAATTCAAAATTATTTGATACCTCATGTACATTAAAATTAGCATAAGATATATACTTTTAAAATATATATAAAAATATGTATCATTTGATTATTTATTTTTTTATCAAAATTTAATATCTACAAATTTTGGCATAAATAATTAAGATAGTATATAGTCATAATTTAACGGTTGAGGGCTTGAATTCCTTAAATAAAGTCTTGGATTTGAGTCTTGTGAATGGAAAAAAAAATGGTTGAAAGAGAAAATCCTACTAAAGGTGGTCTGTCAAGTTTTTCGAAAATTCATCATCTACAAAATTGGTAAATACTTCATACTATTGAAATGATAACCCATAAAACAAAAATTCAACACTTGAGTCAATAAAAATCACATTTTAAATAAAATTTTGAAAACATTTAACTAATATAAGTTACACTGTAATTTAATATTTACTACTATAAGATATAGACATTGGTATTTCAATTCATAGCCTACCAGAGTTACCGGACCTCCAAAAGTACCTTTAAAAGCACCCAATCGCTTCCTTAACACCCTAGTACTTTTAACCAACATGGACTTGACATGTGACATCCTTATGCTTTGAGCATTCATTCCTGTTAGTTCATATATGTTTTACAGTATAATTAAAGGTGTATTTGGTAAGAAGAAAAGAAATAGGTTAAAATAGGGTAGATAGAAATAGAGAAGAGAGAAATAGATGAATAAAAATAGGTGAGAAATAAAATAGAAATAGAAGTGTTTGGTTTGAGAGAAATGGAGAAGAAATAGGAAAGAGATAAATAAGAAAAAGAATAAAAATATTATAAAAATTGATTGTGCGTCGAAATATCGATTTTTAGGCTTGATAATCGATTATCAAGTGTTGAAAATTGTTTTTTTTTTTTTTTTTATGTTTCTAGTGATTTTTTAACCACTAGAAAATGCAAAAAAAAAATGCTATAAAATAACACTTTCTGATAGTTGTTAACTGCCATAAAAAACTGCAACAAAATGTAAACATAGCTCCATTCTTCACACATCCCAACAAAGAAATAAAAAAGGTCGATCACAAATTCATCTCCGCCAAATAACCAAACTTATTTGCACCCTCCTATTTCCATCCTCTCCTCTCCATTTCCACACAAATTCATCTTTACCAAACACACTGTAAGAGATTATCCATATTGCTACACCAATTTGTTAAGACTCCTCTAGCTATGCATTAGCCCTTAGCCATTATTCCTTCTTACATTTCAATCTGATCCATTTATCTCTAAAATTATAATTTCTAAAGTTGAAGTTTTTGTCTATTTACAGAAACAACTTAGTAGCACTTTGTGGTTCTTCCCACACTGGCACATGCATAGAGCGAAAAAGTCACAGACTAGAATCCCTCATGGATCTCATTTGTGTGTTTTTTACTCTATGGATCACCGTGATACTTTTGAACCATAATTTTGGAAATGTGGAAGGGAAATACCACCGTCACACCAAGCAGAAGAAAGTTTCCACTACTCCTAACACTTCTACTAATTCTTCCACTGAACCAGAGAACCTTTTAGCTTCATCCCCTTCTAATTCTCCCAGTGTTCCTTTTGACCCTTATCCGAATGATAACCAAACCTACATTCAAGGCAGCATGGAAATATAGCTTGTGTTGTAGAGTCTGCGATTGTTCTTGCTCCAGAAAATTATAGCTTTAAAATAACTTCATCTATTTTTTCAGGCCCATGCAAGCCAGGATTGGTATTTCAAGTGAGAGTGCTTATTGAATGCCCATGTTAATCACATCATGTTAGATCTTTTTCTAAAGACCTCTTGCATGAGGAAAAATTATTATATGGTGCAGGATCACCAAATGTTCTTAGCAATTTTTTTATGACATAGGAAAAAGTTAATAAAACTCGACTACATGTCCCATGGAGAATGACTAGGATAATAGTGGTATCAAACCATGCAATAATTAGACATGAAAGAAGCTAATATTAATCATTCAACCATATATGTAAGGTTTAGATTAGTTTTACTTAAATTTAATCTTCACCATCTATATATGATTGAATAGTCAATATTAACTTCTCTCACTTATTGCACAGTTACATTGTCCTTATATAGATAAATATAATTCGGTTTACTAACAAGGTTGAGATATAACCAAGTGGATGGTACACTAATGGCACTAGATGGATCAAATTCATGGCCAGAAAAACTAGGGATGGCAAAATAGGGCAACCCAACCTGTTTTGGTTTGCCCTACTAGTAGCCCACCAAAAAACAAGCTGAGGCAAGTTGACCCACTTTCGGAATATGGGTAGAGAAGTGTAGTTTGTTCTTTTTAAGGGTGGGTTGGTGGGGCGACAAGTTGCTCCCCCACCCCCCCAAAAAAAGAAAGAAAGAAAAAATTTATTAGATAGTAAACCATCAATTTTATCCCTAAAGTACCACTCTCTCTTTTAATTAGTCCTTAAAGTAAGAAAATTATACATTTAATCCCTCAAGTATTAGAAATCGTAATGTGAACACCCAATTTTATTTAGGTTAAGAAAAAGAAAAAGAGAAAATTGCAAATAAATTTTTTTATTAAAAATTACAAAAAGAGAGAAATATTGAAAAATATATATATATATATATATATATAATAAGTAACTATAAAATAGAAAAAAAAGTTTAAACCTAAAGAATTTTGGGGCTCATATGTGTTTAGAGGAAGATAGAAAAAAGAGAGAGAGAAAGTATTGGGCTAGGCCCATTATAAATAAAAGAAAACAAAATGTGTCACATTATAAATAAAGAGAGAGAAAGGTAGCATAATAAGAAAACGTGAGGGAGGAGATATGGAAGCATCCTAGAAGCACATTTTTTTTTTTTGATAAACTAGAAGCACAATTTGTCATAACTAATCCTATCCCTTGGCTTTTTCTTTTTTCTTTTTGAAAATAATTCTCTCCCTATATAAATTAGAATGATTATCTTGAACGAGAATATTTTTTAGGAGACTATTTTTCAACCAAAGCGTTTTTAGCTGATTTTCTTTAACGAAAGTGTTTTTAGATATTTTTTTTCAACATCTTATCTCTTTCAATGTATTTTATTTATTTATATCTCAAAATTGAATTTTAATATTTTTTTAAAAATATCAATAATTAAAAATAATTTTGTATTACAATATAAATTATTTATTATAAATCTTAAATACAATTTATATGTTTAAAAATATCTATTTATTAGAAATTATAATTATATAAAATAAAATTTTATTCTATGCATTGCACAGATTAAAATGAGTTTAATGGTCATGCACTGTTAGTGTAAAAAGTTTTACACTGTCATCTAATCATAAATTGTCATTAATATGACTTTTAAAGTATTTATTATAAAAGTCAACAAACTTATAATAAATTATTATTTGTAATTAGATAATAGTGTAAGTCAGACCTTTAAACTCTTAAAATATTAGTTGAAAATAAATTGAAATTTAAAGGAATGTGCTGGAACCTTTGGTGGTTATGGAAGAGAATCTTTTCTCTCTTTTTTCACACTTACAATCACTCACATTCACACTCTCTTAGAAAAAAAAAATTGATTTACGTCACTCTCCCTCTCTGCCGGGCGATCTCTTTTCAGCTAGTTTGGAGGTATACCTCCTACCTATTCTTTTCATCACATAGCTTTTTTTTTCTTTTTGTATCATGAAATAAAGTTTGTATGTTCTCTGTTGGACCTTGCTGGCTTTGTTGACTGGGATTATAGACTTATTCTCTTACTTTTAGTCGTTATTGTCATTATGTGAGTTTTTGAGTAATTTTGTATATCATCATTATGCATATACTTTCTCATTTTCTGATTTGTATTTTTCTTTCTTTTTACACTCTGATACACACGATCACGGTCACGGAAAAAAGAAGTATCACATGCACATTTTTCTTCACACACAGCTCACCACACGCGCATCATTCTTACACCTCTTTGCATACACAGCATTGTATGCACAGGCATTCTCACGCTCTGTTCTCATACTGTTCTCATTTTTGCACTCCCAGTAGCACACAACACACACAGCGCAGATCAAAGAAAAAGAGTAAGAAAGAATAAAGGAAAAAGAAAAAAAGAGAAGCCACAAAGCGGTCTTTTTATCTAAATAATACAACCAAAAAAAAAACTTTATTTTTCAAAATACACTACTCCCAACTTTATTTCCCAAACTACATTAATTTACTATTCACCCTAGAATTCCTCCATTTCAAAACCAGACTTCCCAATTGGGATTTTTTTTTTTAACCCGTTGAGAATTCGGGTCCCCAGGACCTGACTTCTCAACAGATTTTTTTTCTTTTTTCTTTTTGTTATTTATATTAAATATAAATTTAATTTAATTATTATTTTAATTATGGGTTAAATAATATATTTAGTGGATAATTAAAATAAGTACAATTAACAAAAATATTAATTATTAAATAATTGTAATAAATTAATTACTATGTTTATTATGTTTGTTAGTTTGGGAAAATTAAGTCAAAAATTAAGATTGTCAAGTGTCATTAAAATAATTACTATGTTTAATTTTAATAATGTGGTAATTTTATGAAAAAAATTGAAATTAGGTTAAATAAACAGTTAATTTTAAGAAAAAAAGGCACAATAAAGGATTCAATTAATAAAAATTATATAAGATTAAAAATCATTGGCACTGCCTTGACATATCAGCATGGTTATAACATTTATTTTTAGTATGTCCTGGTGTGCAATATGTTGAACATCTTTTTGGTTAACCACTTTCTCTGAAGTCCATTTCAGTACGTATGTGAGTTGATTTTGAGCGTTCACTAATATTTCTGCACATAGCTGGATTTTGGGACAATTTTGGTCCATGATATGTTAGCCATGACCCTTCATTGGGCAACATGTGGAATCTTCCGCTATAAACATTGGATACATATTCCAACGTGTACATCGGATTCACATATAACCCCAATGAAGGGTCATAACCAACATTTCATGGACCAGAATTGTCCCATAATCCAACTATGCATTGGAATATCAGTGGACGCCTAAAATCAACTCACATACGTACTGAAATGGACCTCAAAGAAAGGGGTCAACAAAAAAGATGTTCGGCATGTCGCACATCAGGACATACTAAAAATAAATGTCCTAATCGTGCTGAAACGTCAAGGCAGCCCCGATGATTTTTAACCCTATGTAATTTTTATTAATTTAATTCTTTATTGTGCCTTTTTTTCTTAAAATTAACTGCTTATTTAACCACAATTTCAATTTTTTCCATAACATTACCACAATATTAAAATTAAACATAGTAATTATTTTAATGACATTTGACAATCTTAATTTTTGTCTTAATTTGCCCAAACTAACAAACATAATAAACATAGTAATTAATTTATTACGATTATTTAATATTTAATATTTTTTTGTTAATTATACTTATTTTAATTAATAGCTAAATGTATTATTTAACCATATTATTTAACCCATAATTAAAATAATAATTAAATTAGATTTATATTTAATATAAATAACAAAACTAAAAAAAAAACCCAGTCGAGAACAGCGGGCTCAAAATAAAAAAAACCTAGTTGAAAAGTCGGGTTTTGAGGAGGAAAAATTTTAAGGTAAATAGTAAATTAGTGTAGTTTGGGAAATAAAATTGGAAGTAGTATATTTTCAAAATAAAGTTTTTTTTTGTATTATTTAGGTAAAAAAAATCCCCACAAAGCACCCAAATAATTGAAACCAACTTGTAGCCCCAATTTTAAACCGTCACGCACCAAACCCTGCAACCAACATCAATCCGCTTATGGCTGCGCTACGTTTTTTGCCATCATCATCACGTCAGTGCAAGGTGATGCCCACTGGCCGTGGTGGCTAACGGATTCGAAGGTCGCTTTTTTTTTTAGGTTTTTTTTTTAAACTAGTGGGCTGACAAAACGAGGCCCATTCCGCTATTGTTTTTTTTTAGAATTACTCTTTTTGTAGTTGGATTCGTGCTTTCTTTTTCGTCCTTTCGGTTTTCCTGAGATATTTTGTTTCTTCCATGTTTTAAATTTGTTGCTTTAATAATTGAATAAAAAATAATAATAATATTAATAATTCAAATTACAAAATAATAATTATTAAATTTTAAAATGATTACTTTAGAAGTATTTCCTATTTGGTCATTTACTAAATTTGACACATTTGAATCAGACTACTTGGTGATGTCAAATTTAATAATTAAAAATAAAAAATAAACCCATAAAATATTTTTCTACCAAAGAACTACGCGAGTTTAATTCTTCATTGCACTAGAGGATACGTAAGAGCAGGAGATCACCTCTGTTGATCTTAAAAATAATAAAATTTAATTCTTTTCAAAAAAATAAAATATTTTCTTTTTGATAAAATTCTTAAAAAAAAATTGTAAAGAAATAAAATTAAAATATTTTGTTTTCTTTTAAGAGACATTTAATTAAGGGTAACCGTTTTTATGACAGGAGGCTGCTAACATCTTCCTTACGTATAACTGACTCTCAAATCTGTTCTTTTTGATTTGAGACTGTTATATTTTGAGGTTTTCCATATTTTTTCCTTAATACAACTCAAGGACTAAATTGATAGATATTTAATACTCAAGGGATTACTTATATAATTTTATTACTTTAGGAACTATATAAGAGAGAAGGTAATACTTGAGAGACTAAATTGATAGTTTATTCAATTATTAAATTATAAAAACTAAAAAAAATCAAAAAAATTATCTCCTAACTTAAAATATTAGGTTCTAAAGACAACACTACTTTCATATTAGAATGAAACAAAATATTGGTCCAATGTGCCAACGCTCCTCGCCCCGCCACAAGCTCATTTTTTTGCGATCAAAACAGAATAGGTAAAAACTGGTTGATGGGTTAAAAAATTTATATTGACCAACAAAAATAGTGGATTAAATGCGCTGGTCCAACAGCCCAAGCCTGTTTAGCCATCCATAAGAAAAAGATAGCCTCAGTCAATGGCTTGTGTTTTATCGACTTGACCAAATGACTCTTTATAATGCAGCTTAGATTTGGCCCTTGATTTGATAAAACTGGGCCAAGCTCGTTTAGGCAATGCATTATTAATCATTTGGTGTTGGACGAGGTTCTAGTTCTGGTTTTATTTTTGCTTTTACACCGACGACAAAAAAAGTCAAATTATTTTTCGAGAACAAAAAAGCCCTTAAATTAGCTACTTCACTAGAAGATTGATGTACTGGGGGCAACAAATTAGTATCCGTTAATGAATATTTTAAAAGAATTTATGATTAAAGACTTGATTTTACAATTTTAATCATGTTTATGATTAAAGACTTGATTTTACAATTTTAAACATGTTTTGATATTCTGTCTTTTATTCATAACGAAATTGAGAGTACTTTTGAACAAAAAAAAAAAAAAAAGAGTCGTAATAGTTGAAATTAAATTGATACAGTTTATTTAAGGATTTTTAGTAGAAAAATACTTAATCGTAATTCGATTACTTTTTTCCAGTCCATATGCTACTGCTAAGTCTACCCATTTTAATTTCTTATTCTCACAATAATAATTTTTTTTATACACCCAAATGGTCAAATATACTTCAATCTAGTATTATCTTTTATGATAATACTTTCGGAACATCACCATATTTTGAATGAAAAATTTCACTGTATGTGTTGCCTGATAATAGTGTTACAAATAATTAATTGCTTTTAAGATAAGGGGACTGCAATCTCACTTGAAAGTTATATTCGGCTAACATGTTAAAAACTCGAAATTGCATTACAAAAGTGGTCATTCTTGTTGAGCAACGACTGAGTAATGAACGGATTGAGTAATGTGAAGACAAGGCCCGTGTGGCCTGAATATATGTATAGAAGAATTAGAATAATTCTCATTTTAAGAATGTAAAAATTATACATTTAAATCATATAATCATTTTTAGATTTTTTTTTTTGGAAAGCCAACAAATAATTTAATATTGATATATAGGACCAAAACAGGTACAAGTAGTACCATCTAGGCCACATTATTTCAAACGATTACAAATAGCAATGCTAATATAATACAGCAAGAATAAACCATTGCTGTATCAAAACATGCTAACAC
Organism: Spatholobus suberectus; assembly: GCA_004329165.1. NCBI lineage: Eukaryota > Viridiplantae > Streptophyta > Magnoliopsida > Fabales > Fabaceae > Spatholobus > Spatholobus suberectus. The sequence continues at coordinate 54,047,630 of CM014737.1, read as the reverse complement.
TGCACACCATCCTAAATCATATATAGATAATTAAAATTAAAAGTTAATGGTCACGTGACAATAAAACAAATTACGTACATTTATCTTTTATTTTTGACAATTGAAACAAAATCTAGTAATATATATTTATTATTTTCATTTCTCACAATAATTAAATGTTCTTATTTAAGAGCATTTCCAATACAATTGCTTATTTGGATTCTTAAAATTAAGCCAAGTTGCTTACCTTGAATTCAACATTAGAACAAATGAAGTAGAGTTTTTATATAAGAACCGCTGGCAATTTAAAAAACAATTTTCCAAGCAAATGAGGTGGGCGTTTGGCGCCATACTCCTGGGTATGTAGCGTTCTGAAATTTGGCTCTTTTTGGGCACTTGGCATATATGTGGGTGCTTGGCCCATGCTGCCACGTGCGGACGATTTCGAGTGCTGTTAACATATATGAAAATAAATTTAAATAAAAATATAAGGATGTGAGATCCATTATGAAATCTACTAAAAGTAAATTAAGAACCCAATTTAAATTTTACCGTTAGAGTGAAAAATAATGGATATTCTTAGATTTTATGTTACAGCAAGAGACTAAAAAACAAGAGATAATAACCCTAATTAAGTTCTTGTATGGAAAATACTCTAAGTAATTCATTAATTTCTCTTATTTGAACATAATAAAATTAATACAATATGTAATATTAGACACAGGTACTCTATCAATTATTTATTTTATCTTTATTGTATACACATTTTAAAAATACATTTTACAAATAAAGAAATCAACTTATATTCTCTCATTTTATTGTTCACATAACATCTTCATACTGTTAAAGAATGATCTGAAGGACATAATCAAATACTAAATATCATAAACCAGTTTATTGTAATTATTATTATTCTGGTAAAATGCGTGCTAATGAACAGTAATAAATAGTATCAGAGAACACAGCCCAAACTTCCTGTTCCAGAAAATCATGGATATTGAATACAGTAGTGATATCATGAAACGACATTTACGTTAAATAATTCATGAAGACATAACGTGCCATGCAATAGTTCCCTATGGTATCCTAATTTGTAAAAATCGAGGAATGGGCATAAGCTTATAGCATATTCCTTGTTGATTGTTAAACTATTGAAAACGTTATAGGGGGTAACAGTGAACTTTTCCGCAAATTTGCCAAAACTAGGAAATATGGCGCTTTGGCCGATCGATTAAACTTTTGCTTGTTACTATAGAACAAATTATAAGGATCCTCTAAATATATTTCTATTGTTTCCGAGATATGGTTACTGCTCCTTCAACTTTATTAACGATTAATTAAAGGTCAATTTGGTGGATTATTTAGCAGCCTTTGTGGAAATCTCTTTACAAAACTGTTTCCACTTAAATTAATCTTCAACATATTATAAGTTCATATAACAACCGGTTTTAATATTTAAAGCTCATCCAACTACTAACAAAGCCGCAAGCCCGAGAAATTGTTTAGATATAAGTTCGTGTTATGAAAAGAGTGTCATGTTTGACGAACATTCTACAAACTTGGATAATGTAATAGACCTACTGTTCAAATTGACTATTTCTATTAATAAGTCATCGGAAAAATTAACATATGCATGTCGAAAACTATTTTGGTTTGTCCAAATCAAGCTCATGATACAGGGCCGTCAATATAATTAATTGACCGAAGTTGACATTAATTAATCACATTAATTAATCTTTAGTAGTAATTTATCAATAATACAATATTCAGTCACTGACTACCAAGACCATAGCCTGTGAACACCTCTGACCTGGCAAACTTTGGCACTGCCTGAGACGAATAATCCAAATCTATAATTAAAAGGTTATATCTACATCCTTAAATTAAGACTTTTGTGAGGTATCAAAAAAGAAAACTAAGACTTTTGTGTGTTCATTTTCTACAAATCACTGGCTAATTTTGTTTTTTTATCCCTCTTTATTTCCATTTTGTTTACTATGTACAATACCTCACAATCTTGACAGGTATTGAATATATTAGATTTTCAGATGCTTTCACGTTTTTTTCTAAATAAAAAATGCACTTGTCAAACAGGACAATCTCATTGTAACTGGAATTGTTCATGGAACTTGTTCGGATAATAGGACAGAGGACCCCCAGTGTCTTTTGGTTGAAAATAATTAAGGTCATTTCCATCATACTAAATTCAAAATCTAACAGGAGTTGTTTTATAAACCACATATTACAACAACTACACTAATAATAAATAATACGTGGGGAAATCAGGGGATAACGTATAAGACACGTTAGACACTAGGACTCTTAATTAAAAAAATGTATATAGCGTAAATACGCATATACATGATAACTGCTTTTATCGCTCCCTTAAAAAAGCAAGAAAAAGAAAAACACTACATGTGAGCTTATGCGACAAGCAGAACATAGTGAAGTGATTTGGAAGATAACACCTCGCTGTACTTGAAGCAATATATGCCAATGGCTGTGGATATAATGCAGTTTTTCGAACGGCCGATTGAGATTTGGTTTTCTTTATCCTATTGTAGAGCAAGTGGGAGTTTATATCCAAAAGAAGAAAGTGGGAAATAAAGCTCTTAGTTCCAGTCGTCTTAAAATATTTTTTATGTGCATGTTGACAACAAAAAAATAACAAAAACAATTAGCGAATGAGTGATAGCCAGATAGTTATTGCAATTAACAGGAATTCTTTAACCAGCTGATCAGATTCTCATGCTGATCATAGTTAAATATATTAGTCAAATCCAAGGAAGTTAATTATGAGCAGTCCATCCAATAAAGGTCCAACCCACGATCGATGCGCGTTGGCTAAGTCACACATCTGGACAAATTCATGGATAAGGACTAGTCAGGTTAGCAAAGTAGAGGCCTCAATTGATATTACCTATTTCAATCTTGTTTTGCTTTGGTAGATCTATTTGGTCAAGAAAAATTACGTTTACATTATATGAATTATAATAAGCACATTGCACGTAAAAGAAATAAAAGTACATTTTATTTTTATTTTACTTTGGAAATAACATCACCTGTAATGAAAACTAGCCAAACATTTCATTTAGTTAGGTGTTTGTAAGACATGTTAAGACGAGTTTATATGTGTTTTTATCCAACTCAAAATTTGATAAAGTTAATTTTTTGACCCCGATCCCAACTGAATTAAAACCCAACAACATATAAGATATGACCGGGTCAACTCAATTTGTTGACATAATATATTAATCTTAACAATATATGTAGCTAAATTATAGAATTAAAAAAATATACAATTACAATTAAAGATAAATAATATCAATATAAATATAATATCATTTAGACAAAACATTATTTATTAAGTTAAGAAGTTGTATTATTAATACATAATTATTTAAAGAATTATACATTTTAAAAGATTATATGACATTGGACCAGGTTGAGACAATCCAAAATATAACTTGAACTAATCTTCAAAATGCATTGGTCTAATATTTTTTAAATTTAAATATGTTAAAAGTCTCTTCGAACTAGATTAGTGAAACAAGTCGAGTCATGAATCTCCCTACATTTAACAGTAGACTCTGGTTTTTGTTCCAAAGGATGTTGTGGATCCTGATGGCGGGTATCCAGACAATTAAGCATATATATAATTTATGATTCTCTTTGCATAAATTTTTCAATAAGTATTTATAGGAAAAAAAATAAGAAGGTAAAATAAATTAAGTTTTTTCCATAAATTAAAATTAGCTTATGCATAAATTAAAATCAACTTTTAGAAAAGTTAAATGAGAGAGTTTATATATATTAACTTAAACTTTTGGAAAAATTAAATGAAAGAGCTTCTATTAATTAGTTTATACATAAGTTAAGTTTAACTTATGAGAGAAGCTTGACTTAATTTACCCTTTTATTTCCTTCTTATATAAGTGCTTATTGAGAAATTTATCCAAATAAAACTTAGTGAATGAATTAGTTACAACGTCTACATCTCTAGTTAAAAAAGTAGAAAAATGTGTATCTTTTTTTTTTTGTGTGTGTACAATAGTGAAAAATTAGGTTAGAACCTAGGATCTTGTATTACACATGATTATGACACAATTTGTGCTGATAGCTTCTAATAAAATTTCTTTTGCTTATAAAAAAAAGTTTGAACCTAAGATCTCATATAAATTATTCAAAGCCCCACTACTAGGCCTTAGAAAAATGTGTATCTATTCTCCCCATCACACTCCCAACAAAAAAGAAAAAAAAAAGAGTAAACTTATAAATTAATTAGTTCTTAAAAATGTAAATATCAATCACTTTCATCTTTATTTTTTTAAAATAATTATCATTTAATTCCTAATTTTAAAAAGGTTGTCTACTTTAATCCTTAATATTAGTACACAATGACTCAACGAGGTATAAAAATCAATGTGAATAATTTTTAAAAAAAGATAGAGATTAAATGAGAATTTTGAAAAGTTAAGAACTAAAGTGACTTACGTTTATAATATTAAGAACTAATTTGAAAATTTATTAAAAAAAACTTAATTATAAAGAATAAGTTTGCTTTCCAGAAGGCAATAAACCCAAAAGGAGTGTTGGATTAAAGGAGTAACATCTTTAAATTAATTTTTCATTATTGAGAAAGTTGGACAATTGAAACTTTAAAATAAGCGTGCTTTCTTCTGGGGAAAGGGGCCTCCCACCTTTTCTGATTGCACAAGAGCATGCACAATTGCACATGGTTAGTTGGAAAACCTTTTTCTTTTTCTCTTAATGGTTAGTGGAAGCAGTCATTGGAGCAGGAAACGAGCAGGAAACAATGTTTTATTCCTTTTCTCTGGGATTTCCTTGTGATCCTCTTTTTGGGTTCATTCGTGTTCCGTTTCGGTTGTTGGAAGTGTATATTGATAATAGTATTTGTGTGCTTTGTTTCAATTAGAATTTTAACATATGAATTGTAAAGAATAAATATTTATTTTATATAATTTAAATTTATAATAAATAAATATTTCATAATGTATAAATTATATGATAATTAAAATTTGTAACAAATAAATATTTTTAAACATATAAATTATATTTTAAATTTATAATAAATAATTATTGTAATACAATGTTAATTTTTAATTATTAATAATTTTTTTTTAAAAAAATTAGTTTAAAACTAAAAATATTGAAAATGATAAGTTAAAAGAGATAAGAGGTTAAAAAATCCTTAAAAATGCTCTCAATAAAAAATGATAGCTAAAAACGCTTTTGTTCAAAATAGTTTTTCTCGTTTAATATATAAGGTAAATATTTATCATAATTAAAAGATTCGGCTTTTAGCTAAATTCCCTTACCACCTGACTTTGAATTTTATCAATCACATAAAGACAGAAGTCATGCTTGATGCTTTATTCTTCATTCACTGATTTATGAGCTTTATGCTACTTACATTGTAATTAGTTCCGAATATGATCGTGTTCCTACAAGTTGCCCTCAACAAATACTTCTTGTTGGCATGCATTCACATTCGATCGTCATATATAATATTTGCATAAATGCCTTTTTATTTTTTTAATTTTCCTTATGAAATTCATTGAGCCCTTTACGTCTATCACTAACTATATCCCCCCTCCCCTCCTTTTCTCGAATTCTTTTATGATGAAGGTCGAGCAGCTTTTATATATGTTATTCCCGTTACAATCAATCAGTAGTTTATCAACACGTATCATAAATAACTAGAGTGGGAAAATAATTGCTTCAATGCACGTGATACTGTACAATTAATGGAACACCACCCATATATCAAAGGAAGAAAAAATAAAAATGGAACACCACCAATCAACCACCAACACATTTTAAAACACTGCTCGTGTAGTTGCACTCTGTATCAAGAGCTTTCAGGTACTGCAACAGTAGGTATTATAACCAGTTAGAACTCATTATAACAAGGGATCACGTGGAGGAGGCCCATGTGACTAAGGAATTTAGGCTTTAGCAAACGCAACCTGGGAAGCTCTCAACTAAACCAATTCTTCAGCTTAATTAATTACATGATTGATTTTTTTACGTGTGTACACATAGAAACATGATTTTAATGTAACAAAAATATTATCCTAAATATGGCGGCAAGTGACAGAAACCATGGTATTCGCAGCCATTTGTGGGCTCGACCCTCAAAGCGGGGACCGATTCCCCGAAATAACCAACACAGGTGACTGGGCATTTTCGATTTCCCATAGCAAGAACCAAACACGTGTACTCACTACTCAAGGACCATTGCTATCCAGCTAAGCTTCTGACAACTTCAATGTCAATGCCACTTGCTAGAGAAAGCTAAGCGTCCCAATTCTCTATGGAAGTTTTATTACTATACTCCCAGTATTAAGGTAGAGTAAATTATATTGAAAATTTTTAAGATTTTTTAGATTGTATATAATTTTTTTATTTTTTTAATATTTACAATAATTTTTTTATAAAAATACATGATATAATATTTTTCAAATAATTAAGGAAGTTAGTGTAATATATAAAATGTCAGTACAATAATTAAGAAGGTTAGTATAAGAATAAAAAAAAAGAGGAGCATCATGTGTAATTTAAAAAAGACTCAGGAGATATTAGTGTAATTTACTCTTAAAGCTAATATTAATATATAACTATATATTGTCAAAATTAAAATTAAACCTATAATGTAAAGTTCAAAACAAATGCTAATAATAATAATAATAATGTTTTGATTAAAAAGTATTATTAATACACTTCTAATTTTTAATGTATGTCCATTATCATTTTCAAGAAAAAAAATTCTAGTTATTTATTCATTAACCAATATTCTTAAAGTAGTAGTCAGCAAAGTTCAATTTAATTATACATTGCATGTTATGCCTTTCAAAAAGGTGTTATTAGTGGTTGTTCTAACTTAAATAAGAGTCATCAGTCCAAATATTGGTGGTCTTAAACAAAAAATAAAGTATTTAACAAAGTTTATTTTAAGTTTATAAAAATAATTTATGATTTTTTTATAATTCATTTTAACTTATTTTAATAAATTTTATAAATAAACTCACACTCAATAAAATCTTACTAAATAAAGAGAAAAGAGGTCATACACTGACAGTGTAAAACAGTTTTACACTGTCATCCAATCACATACCATTATGTGGTAAATTTGTTGATTTTTACAAAAATAGCCTTAAAAGTCATACCAATGATGAATTCCAATTGGTTGACAGTGTAAAATTTTTTACATTGACAGTGTATGACCATTAAACTCTTAAATAAATACTTAATTAAATTATTCATCTAAATGTGTCTCAACTATGTCTTACAATTGTAATCTTAGGACCTAGATTTTTTAAGTTACATTTTAGAGTATTATTATTATTATTATTATATATATATATATATATATATATATATATATATATATAATTTATTTTGAATGACTAAGATTTCGTGTATTCACTTTTATAACTGTAGAGAAACCCTTTCCAACTAGGAATAGGATTCAAAATCATTTTTCAAAGAAGGCATGTGATGTGATTGTTGTTATTCCAATGAAAATAGGGCTAACATATTAATTCCTAGAACAATCAATTATAGACAATCATATATTAGAAATATACATTTGATACTCTTTATTTATTTATTTTTTGTCACATCATATTATTTATCATATTTATACTTTTCTCTCTCCTATCTCTTTCTCTCTCAAGATTCAAATAACATGAGGTGTTTATGCATATTATTCTAATTCATACGTTTTTCAATGACAAGGTTGGTTCGTGGCAAGTTCTTAATTTTTTTTTATTTAAAGGGAGGAGTCGAATTCCTGTACCAGAGAGTTTACAATACTGTTCTACCAACTGAGCTAGAGCCCTTTGGTTTATAAAAAGTCCTTAAAGCGACTTATATACAAGTTTTTATAATGCATGAAGCCGTGAACTTGGTAGCTCAACTTGTAAGATTAAATTATATCAATTATAATTCCTAAGAAATTTTCAATAAATATTATTGTAAATATGCATTGACTTCAAAACGAAAGAATTTTCTTGAAAAACCTTCTCTTTTTTTTTCAATATAAAGTAACATTTTGGGTATGCCAGAAATTTTATTGAACAAAAAACAAGGGAAAAAACAAGGAGTACAATTGGTGGAGAAAGGTTGCTCCACTTTTCCTACTCGCCAATAATTGAAAGTTACAAAAAACTTAGTTAATTCAGCTAAGACATCAATCATAGAGAGAAATCTAGTGGAGTCCATCTTTCCACGTCCGACAGAAGGTGAGGGTTGTCAATAGATGGAGCAATGTTAGCGTCTCTACTTCAAATATCTATGTTATTCTTCCCATCAAACATCTACTTTTGAGTGGATTCCAACTCTTCTTTCAACCATATGGATTCCCTAACCCAACGTCGAGTTTAACTTTTACTAACCTAACCAAATGATTAACCTTCCTCGTTTTTATTTCCTTAAAATTTTATTAGAAGGCCCTGCCCAGTCTCATTTTAGCTGATTCCCTTTCACCCTGAAGTGGGTTACTTCAATCTTAAGTACCCAATGAGCAGTCCTTGTTTCTCTCTTCTTTTTTTCTTTTGCCAACTTTACTGTCTGCATAACATACATAATCTAAGCTATAATCTCAGCATCATTACATTATGTGGTAGATTTTGGTTATGTTTCTTGTTTAATACGGGCACAGCTTTTTTGCATGTGTATAATATCTGTGGTCAATTCACATGATTTGTGATTACTTGAATCTTTTATAATAGTCGCGGCAATGTCTTATTATATATGGTGCCAACTCACATTTCTACTTAAACAAAGCCGGCATTTGGTTCTTAAGAAAGTGGGACACCAAGTATAATGGAATTATACCAAACCTTTCTCACCTTTCCTTCATGAAGGACTGAGCATCGGTATCTGTTACCAATTTGTAAAACGAAGCACCTTTTTCATACATGGGACACCAAGTTTTGTTTCCGAATTTATCGCCAAGCTGCATGTGATTTAAAAACTTAATTATCTAGGCAGTTGGCAGCTCTAAATAATTGAGAAATGCCTATTTGCTCACATTCGATAACAGTGAAAGATTGTTGGTTTAGAATCAAACAAAGACTTAATTTATTGGTGTAACTACCAATTCCATCCAAACTTTGTAAACCACTATTTAAATATTCTCTTGCTTTACCAAATGTTGATCTAGATAGAATCAAACAGTTCATACATAGTAACACTTACATCTTGCTATTCGACTTTCCGACCATACGAGCGAGTATTACTCCCTTTTCTGTTGCTTCTCTGTCTTAATTTGTTTGGTTGGTCTACTGCAGTACATGAATCTATGATGCTATCTCCAGAACTAAAAGGAGTATTTGAACAAATGTCAGTACTGCATGACAGAATGAAAGACGTGAGATTTTTTAATATGGGTACGGACAAAGAAACATTGATTCAAACGTTCAATAATGACATAGCATACCGTTCTTTGAGCACCAACCCGGCCTAACCCACAACTGCAACTTTTGAGTCAGCTTCATATACAGCATATAGAAATCTTGTAACAAGGTAGTTGACAAGGGGGCCATGCTGATACTTGAGTCTTCAAGTATTCAATCAATAATCATTAATGGTGATGGATCTTATCTCCAAGTTAAGGGTATCTTCTTGATCTAGGAAATCTGTTTATCCTGCTTTAATATATTGCATATTAGTTCTGGTTAATTATGCACGTGTGTCTTCAGACAACCTTACATATTATGGATAATTGTAGAGATTGACTAGCTTTCTATTTCTTTCTGACACGGCTGTGAATTGGAGTCTACAACGAAGCAAATTAACCCTCTATACTGTTAATCAACGATTAATTAAATTAGCATATTACTTGGAAGTTATATTTTAGCATTAGTGACTCAAGATTGAGATTGAGTTCTCTTGCCTTGGCAAAAGATTAATGTCCATTACTATTGGTCTAACTCTAACCAAGACAAAAAATACCCTTGCAGAGAAGGAAACCAATAATTGAGATTGATCGAGAAAGAGCTGCATCAATTCAGCCATGCGCCCCCTTTCTCTTATGTTTTTTGTTTTATTAAAGCAACAAATATGATTGATGTGAAACGACATTACCCCTTTCATTTCATGCTCCAATGGTGAACACAGACTATCACTTCATAAGCTTATTCGAGGTGTCATAATCTAATAGCTTGTCAAATTCCTTTTCCATGTACTGTTTCTCGTAGAGGAGAGAAGAGGACAGCTAAATAAGTTTTTCGTAGTTACCGACCAAGCGGTGTCAACTTGGTATTCTCATTTTTCAGTCTTTACTTTTTAGGAGCTCGCAAACAAGAAGGTAACTTGGTAAGACAAAGGACTAAATCACGATTGAGAAACCATACTTAATCATTGTTTGATCGATGTAACAAGGAAGAGAGAAAATTTAGTCCATTCAGACTTGCATCTGAAGGCTACATAAACTTTTCCCATGTACTGCGTACGACTTGGCTAATTACATGAATGTAGACGTCTTTCAAACTAAGAAAGACACTTTTGTCTTTCTTTTTCCATACATTTTTGTTCTTTCTTTCGACTAGAACAAAAAATACCAAACATCCAATAATCTACCCAAGCTGAACTTCTTTTTTTTGGCAGGGTAGGGATGTACATGTCATTTCATCTACTCATTTACACCCGGGAACGTGCTCGCAGGGACACATGTTTCCACTCCACCAAGCGTTGAAGAAAGTTCATCACCTGCATGAAATAAATACATTAATACATAAAAATAATCAGTTATATTTTGCACATAGGATACAATGGTGCAAAAATAGATGAAGTAAAAAAGCTCTACTTGCCTCGTTGGGTTCTTGTAAAGAGTAAGATGCACTTGTGTCTTTTGGGAATTTGGAGACAAGAATACCAAAACCTTGTCCTCTGTCTCTTAATTTCTGCTCATTAAATTTTTTTGAAACCATTTAGTTTTTTAACTATCCCAAATAAGATAATTAACTTGCACAAACTATTAGCCTCAAATTAAAAGAGCTGGATGTTTATAGAGAACTTTCAATAATAATAATAATAATAATATAAAAAAAACAGTAATTCAGATCTTTGGATACCTTGAAAGCGTCTTCATCGATCGATCATCGCCAATATAAACAGGAAAGACATCAGTACAATTGGCCAAACCTGTTGAAAATTATTTGTAATTTAGATGATGGTGGACAATTTAAGACAAATTTAATATAAATTAAGAATCTCATGTGTTAATGTTCAATGAGTAAATTAATCACGTAGGGTATGGGAGTTTTCCTTTAATTATTTGTAATAGTCAAATCTCTGAAGAGTTATCCAACAACTGAAGAGCACAGACTTGTACGTAACTTTGTGCCATTAATACATGTTCTATAAAATATGTTTTGCACATGTTCAATTGTGATAATAAAACGTAAAGTGTGTTAGACTAAAACTCACCAAGGGACTCTAATAAAAATTCCAAGGCTTTCCCTTTGTCCCATTTAATAGTGGGACGAATCTCTAGCACCTGTGTAAAACAAATGGCAATGAAAGTGAGACATCTCTCTCACTTCTTACTCCTCCTTCCAAACTAAATCAAACGCCCAGTGAAAAAATAGATAATAAACAAGAAGATAGAACCATGGCCCACCTTTCTTCCTTGGGTAAGTCGGAGCTTCGGGTAGTGCTTTAAAACTGATTTCACTTGGCGTGCCAGTTCACTCCATTTCTATGTATAGTGCATTTGGTTTAGACTTTTTCATGAACAGAGAAATAGTCTATATAATACTTTAAAAATTTTCGGGCAGGAACTAAAACATTGCAAATAGTTATAAGCGAATGTTTGAAGGAATTATCTAACTTATCTCAAGTAAAAATAAAATTAAACAATCTCATCCAAAATGATTGGTACAATTTTTTAATATACTTTAAAATAGTTGGTTACAGATATTAATTGTATCAATTATTTTAAATGAATTTGTTTAATTTCATTTTTACTTGAAATAAGTTACACAATTCATGTCTAAAACATGGATGGCTTTATAGTTTGTACCTTTTCATCAACGCAACGAAAATGAACAGAAAGGCAGAACTTGTTGTTCTCAACCTTAGCTCCAGGAGTTGATTTTGTCTTATCAACCAACTGTTGATACACCTAAAATTTTGTACCCAAAAAAATAAAAATACAAAAATTACTTTTAACATTATAGAAACAAAAACCATTTGGCTAACTAGGAAGGGGTAATACTACTAATAGACTAATAGGCGAACCTCATCTATCATGGGAAGAAAATCACTGGCAGGTTGAAAAAGAACTGCCTCAGGTTTGCTATCCTACACACCACAACCAGTGCAAAAATATTTTTTCAATTTCATAAAATTTGAAAAAAGTTAGGGGTTAGGAATATATGCACCATATAATAAATAAGCCGTACGTACACTACAGCTAACTCACTCACTTTGTTGTATCTGGAGCTTCTTGTTGGCCCTTTAATATCCATGCCATGGCTTCCGGCATAATACAGCTCTGCCAATCGAACAAAATTGTATACCTATTGTTTCCAAAGCCACCATGAAATTAGTAACCAAAAAAAAAGGAGAGAAGGCAAGGGGAAGTACATAATAATTAAGAGCACGGAAATTCAGTCCAAAGAATTGAATAACCAACTTCCGAATTAATATTGTACCTTGTCTTTGCATCTGCCAGTCACTATAGCAGTCGGGAAACACCTTGCGAGTTTCCTCACTGTTTTTCTCATCTGATACACAAAAAATAGTCGTAATAATTTAGTAGCCAATATATAAAAGAAGTTGAAGAAAAGGTTTAAAAAACATTACAAGCAACGAAACTAACCGAATCAGACATGAAAGCACGATCAGGGTCGTCGACTATAGGGGACAGCGTGCCATCATAGTCCAGAAACATGACAATTTGTTTTCCCTTTGACGCGTCAACAATTTGGTCAAACATGTCTAATGCCGACGGATGGTGAAGCTGTTTGATAATTATAAAAACATATGTCACGTACGTTTAGCAAAGTCAGATCCACTGTTTGGAATCTGAACAAATTAAAAAAAAAAAAAAAAGGTGTCTTAATAAGAGTGGTTCTCACAATCCAAGAGTTATGCTCCTGAGACAAAGAAGGTGTGGACTTAAGATGAGTTGGAGAGGAGGCTCTCATGGACTCAACCCATGCATTGATCCTTTGGCTTCCATTGATTTCAAGGTTCTTCAAAACCCTCCTCCTTGAAATGGAAATGTACCCTCCTGGCGCCGCCGGTGGCTTTTGAAATGTTGTTGGGAAAACGGTTAAGGAAACTCCAGATTTGGTGTCAGACACTACCACATTCTGCTGCGTCATTTTGACACAATCTCGCTGCAAAAACACAGACTCAACTCACGTATGTTTTCAAAAGGGGTATGTATGGTATTGATTAATAATTATTAAAACCAAGTCTCAAGACGTTAGCTTACGTTTCAGAGGAAGTAAGTATATATTAAGTAACTAACTTCAACCGTGGTTTAATTCTTGTGTGCTTTTATAGCAGAATACAGATGAAAGAAGAAAGAGATTAATGACAGCGTGCAAGTGCAAGGGAATGCAAAAGAAAGAAGAGAATGGAAGTTTGAAAAATGAAGAGTGAAGAGACAAAGAAAAAGGAGTGAGAGATGGAGAGGAGAGTGTATGAGTGAGGGAGGAGACAGAGTCCCCTGCCCTGCCTTCAATTTATAGTTACAAAATAGAAGCTCCAAAACACTTTGGGGGACCCACGACTTTGCCAACCCCCAATATCCCTGAGGTCCCCACCATAGTCCACAGACCACACCATCTTTCCTCTTTATTACGTGTGTGTGCATAGAATAAGGTTGAACAAGCTACAATTTGACTATGGAAATGGTTGTGTGGGTAGATGTGTGCGTGGAACATTTTAAGTGTATGTGAGTATATCAGTATATCTCTTTAAATTATCGTGAGAATAATACTTGTGCATGTCATTATACATACGTGTGATGTGATAGAATTGAAAGTTTGGAAAAACCTTGGTAAAACATGTTAGAATCAAATGTTAAAATCGTGGCATACATATTTAATTACCGTGTTGCATTAAGGTTTAAATCAACGCAAACACACATTCTTAGGCAATCCAGTGAAAAACGAAAAACTTTTGAATTTCAAGCATGATTAACGGTAAAACATACACATTATGAAGTTATGTTTATGAGTTCAGTTTGTATGAACCGAAAGTGTAAAAATTCTTTACACTGTTAATCAATTAAAAATCTTAATAAGTATGATTTTTAAGTAGTTTTTGAAAAAGTCAATGAATTTATTATATATAACAATTTTTGATTGAATGACAATATAAAAAAATTACACTCACAGTGTATAAACTGTTTTTTTTATGTTTATAGTTCAATTTTTATGCACAGACATTGTAAAAACTTTTTACTTTGTCAACTAATTAGAAATTATGATAGATATATGAATTTCAAATAAAAATTCAATAGTAAAAAATCAACAAATATGCAAAACCGTGTTAAGTAGTGGAATGTAAATATAAGTATTATTTCTATGAGAACTGGGTTCAATTACTAACTCACAAAATTATCATTATTTGAATCTAACTTTGAAGTTATGGTTGTGATTGTTAAAAGAAAAATCAAACAAAGAAAACTAAACTAAAGCAAAATTAAATAGAAAAATTTAAGAATATAAAAGAGATAGGTTAGAATCCTCTCTTCTAAACTCTAATTAAAGATCAAATACACTAGATTGGGTTAGCTTTAATTCCTTGAGAGCTAACCTCTTCTTCTTTTTTTTTCCAAATTAAGAATCGTAATTCTAATTGAAACAAGCACTAAACTCAAGAATTGATAAGATCACATAATTATCAATTCTTATCCCTAGGATATCAACACATACGATGAATTGCTCCAAAATTCAATTCACTAACCACTTCCCCAATTGTGAAAGAGATTTTAACATTACTTCATGATCGATCAATTCATAGAAACATCAAGAACAAAAGCAAACACTTTAATTGAAAGATAGAAACTTGAATTAAGATCTAACAGAATCCAAATTAAAAAAATATATACATATTGGGATTCATTGTCCTTAACCTAGGGAACTAATTACACCTGTGTTAGGGTCATTATAAATTTATCGAATGTAAGTGTCTAAAAGACATACACAAGGGTAAGTTATCAAACATACACTTTATTCAATAAGACTCAGATTTTATTGAAATACCTTATTCGACAAAATTAGAAATAGTACACAAGAAAGTTACTCGAAAAACGTTTTAATTGAGGATCTTTAAAGCATTCGAGTAAAAATCTCTCATTCGAGAAAGAAGTCGAATCATGTTCGAGGAGACATATGAGTAACTGTTCGACAAAAGATCTTGGACAAATCAGAGAGTGCATAAAGGAGAATATAGTGAAGTTGGAAGCAGTTATTACTAGAAGATGGTTATATACAGGTGTCAGCATATCATTTAGAAGTTATTTACATGTTGTATACGTGTCTCGTTGTAGTGATTTTATCGTTAGATAAAATGTCTATAAATAAACGATCGCGTAGTCATTTTTTTTTGTTCTGACCATTTACACAAATACTGTACACCACACATGCCACGCACATGGCTACCGCTCCTAAGGAAAACGTGTATGTTCTAACCCATCTTTTATTTCAATGCATTACAATTGTTTGCAATTTCTGTTTATAACTCTTTCTCCTTTCGATGACTACTTCTTCTTTCAATAACTCCTTCACAATTTAGTTTTTATGTTTATGTTCTTATTCAATTGTTTTATAACATTTCAAAATCATATGTTTACATGCATTACAAACGAATTTGATATTAATTCAATTTGTACAGCAAACATGATAAATTCAAGTATTATATGAAATTACTAATAAATTGCGAAACACTAACTAAATTATTCTCAAGTTGAAAGTTTTAATTGCTAGTTCTAATAAAAGAATCAACATTAACACTTTAGATTCTAAATCCCATTTAAAAATCTTTATTTGTTGATTAGAATCTCTGTGAATAGTTATCCATTGAGAATCGAAACAACTTTGATTTTTCAGAACAAATTTCCACCATTAACAATCTAATAGAGAAAAGAAAAATAGAAGAAATAGAAGAGATATGAAAAGACACTATCAAGATTTAATGACCTTATAAAGTTTATTCCTCAAAATTGAAGTTCCTAACTACAATATTGTAGGAGAAAGAGAAATGAAAAAAAAAATGCTAAAAACCCTTTTATATTGATTAATTTCAACTATTTATAGGCTCTCTCATTGTTGTTAAGGTGATCACATTTTAGCTTTGTCTTATGCTAGAAATACTAACAATGTCAATACTGAAAGTTGCATATGGGCACAATTGGAGGCATGATTATAGTCAAGTGTGTCAGTGCAACATTGATTAGAAGTGTTAATTAATCTCCCAAGTTTAAGCATGTTTATGCTTTCTGAGCATTGTAATGCTCACATGACAACACACATTTTTCATTCTCTTTCCTTGGGCATGCCTCACATTTAAATTAGGTATGTTAATGCTCTTAAGATATCCTTCAAACCTCTATTTTAACTCTTTCAAATATTCCTAAATCATGATTAAGAAAGGAGAAATGAGAAATCATCAACTACATGAAAAAAAAATTCACAAACTATCACAAACATTTAGATAAGCTTAAACTAAAATAAAATAACGAAACTCTAAAATTTCTATAAATCTTACTCCACAATACTCTTATTCATACAAATCTCTCTCTAATTAATTGTGATTATAGGTTATAAGTTAATATGACACTTATCATTATTTCATTGAAAACTTTGTTGTCATACGATTTTTGTATGTTTTGCTAAACATATACTGTCTCATTATGCGTTATTTGACCGTAGTTGGAGGTAGAAATAGAATAAGTTGTTTGAGAAAGGCTTGTGGCCTAGCTTATGAGTAAACTATCAATTACTCTATAGGGTGATGTTATAGTAGTCTCCAACATTAAAAAAAATAACAAATAAATCTCTCACTTTAAATTCTATTAGCCATTTTGGTCCATGTTATCATCTAGATGTTAACATAATCAGTTAAACAGCAACGTAACACATTTTGTGCCATTGGCAGCCACATGGCATGCCACGCAAGTGTACAATAAATGAGACATCATTAGGGACCAAAATGATAGTGAAGTACATAATAAAATGACAGTAAAGGACAATCCAAAAATTATTGTCATTTTAGTCCTTGACATTTACGATTTACTATTATTTTAGTCCCTAAATTTTACAACTTACTGTTATTTTAGTTCCTAATATTTGTTGTTATACCAGCATAAGAATAACTTATACCACAATGAAATGAATAAACTAATAAAACATAATGACATAAAAACATAATTTATGTGCAAATCTAAAAATAACAATACACTTATTATAATAGTATATAATAATAGATTATTATTTCAGTTTACTATGATGACATACGAACAAAAATTATTGATCACTATATATGTACTACAACATTTATTTATTATCAATTATTATTTTGTTTTAATATAGACTTTATACGAATGCTATTCACCCAATCATTTATTATTAGATTGTTTTGTTTTTAGTTAAACTATTTTTATCCACAATTAAAAAAAACCATCTTTCTATATTTTTTTTGCTATTTTAAAGATTGTGAAAAAAATAGAAAAATTGATCAAATTTTTTCTTATCATTTCTTTCAAAATTCAAAAATCATGAATCATGAAACAAAACAAAATAAAAACTTTATAATAATCTATAAAAGAACACCTGGAAATACTACTGCTACTACTACTACTACTGCTGTTAAAAGAAAAGGTTATGTTATATGAAGCAATAAGAAAATTAAATAAAAGTGGTATATGTGGTGTTTTGATATAGATTACTCCCACGCTTTTATGTAGAAAGAAACAAAAATAAGAGTTTTGGTTCGTTTCTATTTTTGTGATATTGAAAAAAATGACATGTATTCCTATTACATAGTTATCCTATTTACTTTTCTTTCCAAGTTTTTTTATTGATAATTATAAAATGTTTATTTTATTTTTGTTTCATGAATAATAATTTTTGAATTGTGAAAGAAATGATAAGAAAAGATTTGTTCGATTTTTCTATTTTTTTCACAATCTTATAAATAAATAAAAAATAAGATGATATTTTTTTAATTATGAGTACATATATATAGTGATCAATAATTTTTGTTGGTATGTCATCATAATAATAATCTATTCTTATATAAATATTATAATAAATGTATTATTATTTTTAATTTTGCACATAAATTATATTTCTATATCATTATGTTTTATTCGTTTATTCATTTCATTGTGGTATAAGTTATTCTTATGCTGGTATAATTAGACAATGATATTTTACCGTCAAGTATATAATTTAGAGATTAAATTGAGAGTAAGTTGCAAAATTTAGGGCCTATAATAATAGTAAGTTGTAAATATCAGGATTAAAATGACAATAACTTGTAAAATTTAGGGACTAAAATGATAATAAGTTATAAATAATGTCAGGGACTAAAATGACAGTAATTTTTGGATTGTCCTTTGTTGTCAATTTTTCATGTACTACTTCAATGTTATTTTGGTCCTGGGTGACATGTCATTTACTGTACATCCACGTGGCATGTCCATATGACTGTCAATGTGGCACAAAATGTGTCATGTCATTATTTAACTAACGACATTAACGTCTAGATAATGACGAGGGGCTAAAATGACTAACAGAATTTAAAGTGCGAGATTTATTTGCTATTTTTTTAATGTCAATGATTATTATGACAACGCTCTACAAAGTTAGGAACCAAATTAATAGTTTACTCACTAACTTATATTAGAACCAAGTGAAGCCATACTTTTTTAGGAAATAAATTAGATCATGACTTTTATAAATGTCTATTTGGTTAAAAATGTCACACTTTAAGTCATTTAAAAAACCTTTTAGGCCTACTTACTTAAGTAAATATGAATAATAATTTTTGTTAGTGTAATTATTATATATTAAATTTGTTATAATGTATTAAAATAATATCTATATATACATATACATATATCTATATATACATATATCTATATATACATATATATGTATATATGTATATATGTATGTATGTATATGTACATACATACACACACACACACACATATGGGTGGGGATCAAGTTACTCCAATAATAACTCTTGGTAGAGTCACTCCACTCAATAACTCTTGATATATGTTAAATTTCAACGATCCAACTGTTAAATATCTTCATATTATGTCAATGATCATGCACATCAAATTTTAGATAAATTGGACATTTGTAGCTAGTTCATCTTATAATTGACATTTACTTATAATTTAGAAAAGTATATAATACATTAATTTAAATTTATTTAATGATGTATCAAATAGTTTTCAAACTTTATAAAAATTGGTATATTTGATCTACTCAATAAAATCTCTTAATTCAACGGTTTAATCATTGAAATATAATATATATCAAGAATTATTCAATGAAATAACTCTACTAAGAGTTACTCTTGAAGTAACTTGATCCACACCCTTATATATATATATATATATATAGAGAGAGAGAGAGAGAGAGAGAGAGATACCTTTATAAAATTTTGTATGTTGACCTATATAAAAAGTCAAGCCTATAAACTTGTTAAAGGATAAATTTATTCCCTATTTAGATACTTTATTGCAAAAGATGTGTTTAAATAAGTTATTGTGAAGGTTAGATTAGACCTTAAAAGTAAGCTTATATCATATAAACAAATTGGACTCAATTCTTATAAAGTCTAACATGCCTATTTCCACATCTATCATGCTTTGAGTAGTAGTAATTTAATTTTCATTCTTTATAACTTCTTTTATATAGAATTTTTTTATTGACTTATAAGCCTATAGCCTATTTAGATATTAGTACCTCTCTCTCTCTCTATATATATATATATAAACTTTAATATAAAATAAGTATTTAATATGTAGGCTAATAAGCCAAATAAAACATTCAAAAAAATCAAGTCAATCCTAAAAAAAAAAACCTATAACAAATAACAAGTCAAGTTTAACTCTTAAATTTTTCTAAGAGACCAAAATCTATTAAAGCAAATCTTATTAAACCTAATCTCTTTACAACCCTAACCATAGATAAAGGAGTTGAAGCAACTCTCATACAAGTTCCTAACAATTCATTCATTTGACCATATATTAGAATTACTTTCGATTCTTTAATATTTTGTTTATTAACTATTCCAAATTCTCTCGTTTCCATGTAAAAAATCACTTCCTCACTAATACACTAACCTACTTTACTGAATACAAATAAACCTCTTTGAGTTTTGACAATGTTATTAATTAATTCCATAATGAGTACTATATTTTTACCCATTCTAACTACGGAAAAGTGCTACTTTTCCTACGCGGTGATAAGAAGTTAAAGATTTACTTCTATTATTTCTGATTCAAACCTAACTAATTTTGTATCTAATTGGATTAAGGCTCATCTACAATACAGACAGGCATTAAGTCCATGTTAGTGATATTATTTTCATATTATCAATAGATTTTGGTTAAATTGCTTTATGACTCTATAATTACTGAATTTTGAAATAAGTCTGAATAATTTAAAAGTTTTTTAAAATTTTATATATTTAAATGAATTTTGACATATTAATACTCCATAGAATCTATCAATGAATTTAGTTTTGTATGAACTTAATTAAAAACTAGTAAATTATAAAGATTTGTTTAATCATTTTAGACATAATTTTTACACTTGTTAAAATTATTGTTTATTTTGCACTTAATTTTTAAATTAACATTTGCACGTTTTTCTTTGAGTACAAGAAGGAATTGAAATAATACACTTCTCAATGGCCATTTCCTCTCTTTTCTGGCGCAAAGTGAATAACGTTTAAGCCCTTGGCAGAAGGAATAACATTTGGAGAAATTTTCAAATAAAATAAAAAGAATTGGAAAAATTTATAATTGCAATTAAAATGAAAAATCTTTTACATTATGTTATTAAATATGTATTGCATCAGTTTTGTAAACCATTTTCACTTTTAACTTTAACTATATTTTGAAGTTATAATTAATATGAGGCATATCAAATCATATCAAATAATAGACAAAGAGATAAGATGTCAAGAGTGGAAGTAAAAAGAACCTCTCGTTCGTTTAATTAGATAGATATTATAATACCTGTCACTATATTTGCGTTCAAAAAATGTATTCGTTTATAAATTTTTATTTGTGTAATTAATAATTTTAATATTAATTTTTTGTATTTTATAAGTATTTAATATATTTGAATTCATTACCTATATTTTTATTAATGATAAAATTGACAAATAATTAACTATTGATGCTTTTCAACCAACAAATATTGACGAATGACCTTATACAATAATTTTTTAATACGATAGAAGGACGAAAATATTAGATGACCGTGATAAAGAATTATGGTCTTTTATTTTAATAAGTTATTAAAATAGAATTTATAAACACTGACAGGGTTGGTCCAACGTTGGGTGAGACCTAAAGCATATGTGATTTTTTTGCTAACAAATGTGGCCTTTTTCCTTTATAAGAAGTAATAGTAAATAATTTTTTATTGATAGGCTTAAATATTGAGTTTTAGTAGCTTTATCTTTAGGTCAGTCCTGAACTATGACTATAAAATTATAAAAATGTAAATGAAATATTAATTTTTTATTTAGAAATTAATATATATTAAATACATAAGAGTATGAAACGAATTGAGTAATAAATTTTTATGAATAAATTTCCATACCTGGATAAAAATTCATTTAACAGTTAATTAATTTCTCTACTCATCCTAAATATTTTGTCCAGGTGTCAATTGTCAGTTCAATTTCTGCCTCCGCTACATTTCTGTCAGTTCAATTACAGATATTAAAAAAAAAAAAAAAAGTTATGCCTCCACTTAGGAACTCGTGCACGCCATCTCTTTAAACGTCAAAACCAAACTCCTGATTTTTTTTTTTGGCCCCACCGGATTGATAATGCAATGGATTTTCATGAATTACTGGAGTTATAGAATTCGGCTCATTCAAGCTAAAAACTGAAATATGACTAAAATAGTCTTACAAATTTGGGTAATTCTTTCTCTTTCTCATTTAACCTTTTAAAGCTAAATTAAGTTTAATTTATTTCAAATGTTATATTCGGTAAATTATAAATATTTAGTTTCATAAACTTCATGCATGTTTAGTCTTACATATTAAAAAAGTGTATTAAAATATTTTTATATTAATTAAAAAATAATTTGACCAATATATATATATATATATATATATATATATAATTTATATATACTTTCTTTTTTCATTTAATTTTAAGATTAAGTTAAACTCAATTCATTTCTAATAAATTTATTGGGCATTTGTGAAGGCCAATATGGAACAACTCAATAAGTGAAGACTGTTAAAGTGTTGTATAAGCATGAATTTATTTTGAAACTAAAAATTAGAAAAAAAAAATTAAAACTAATTTTTAAAAACTAAAAACTAATTGTAGTTTTTGAAATTTTCAAAACTCACAACCAAAAACCACCCTAAACGGGCCCTTAAAAAAGCATTGTCAAATCATTATTTATTCTTTCAAAATGATTTCTTAACGTATAGCAGTGATTTTTAGTCATTACCTAATGTGAAAAATGTTGCAATGATATATGTTTGGGCACACATTGAAAATGTATTTTTTGTTAGAGAAACGCTAGCAACATACTCTCTAATACTCTTTTTTGAATACATTTTTTTTTTGTTGAAATTTATTGAAAATTACAAAATTTTGTGGGTCTACACCTTATTTAATGATTATCTCTTATGATTGTGTTTTTAATAAATTTTAACCAATAGAATTTTAAATGAATGTGTTAAAGAATGTATTGTTAGCACTCCTTTTATATATATATATATATATATATATAAATCATGTCAAACGAGAAGAATAATACAAAAGCTACTACATGTAGCTTCTGTTATGACGTAGATCAAATGGTCAAAGACGTGCATCCAAACATGTTACACATTTATGGTAGTGATGCAAAAAGAGCTTATGAGCCCATAAATGAAATTTGGAATAAAGGTATATATAGGAGAAAAAAATAAAACAAAAAGCCAAGCATATATGAAATAAGTCTTTAAAAGTACTTAAAGTGTGACTCCTAAAGATAAATTTAGGTTTTGTTTGAATAAAAATTTCAACAAGTAATTATAAGAGAAGAAAATAAGAAGATAAAATGAATTAAACTTTTTTATAAGTCAAAATTAACCTATGTACTTTAACTTTTATACAAACTCTCTTATCCAACTTTTCTAAAGTTAAGTAGAATGTATAAATTGATTTTAACTTATGGTTAAATCATTTTATTTTTTATTTTATTTTCTTCTAAATACTAATTGAGAAATTCATCCAAATAGTATATTTTGCTTTTAAAATTACCACAATAATATACTTTAACCCTATGTTTGTTTTGGTTGAAATAGAGTAAAAGAAATAAGAAGGAGGAAGAGAAGAAAAAAATATTACATTTTCACTATTTGTTTAAGAAGAAAAATAGGAAAGAAGTTATTTTCGTGGGATTCACCAAAAAAACATTCTCCCTCATTTAGGAATGAAATAAGATGGAAATGATATTTTTATTTTTTATTTTTTTGTTGATTTTTAAAAAAATTATGAATTAATTTTTTTTAAATAATAAAGAATTTATGTTAATAAAAAATAAATATTAAAATATTACATTTTTTTAGTTATTAAAAAAATATTTTGTATATAATTCATTTACTTCTTTCACTCTTTTTTTCATTCATCCAAACAAGAGAAAAAAAATTCTTTCACTTCTTTCTTCCTATTTCTATCCATCCAAATAATATATATTTTCTATTCTATTTCTCTGCTATTTCTATTAATCTTATTTCATTACTTCATATTTCTTTCCTCTCTATTTCACTCTTTATCAAACAAAGCATAAAAGAATTTTACTCGGAGAGCATAAATTGACTTTCTAAAAGTTGATTTTGATTTTGTGAAACTAATTTTTGACAGTTTTTATGGGCAAAAAAATTGTGACGATGTTAAACTAATTAGTTTTACAAAAGCAAAGTTGACTTCAGAAGTGACTGACATCCTGCAGATAATTTTTTAAAAAACAAACTATTTTGATTATTTTAAAGACAAAATATACCACTTTGGTAAAAAAAAAAAAAAAAAAAAGACTCTCATAGCATTAGACTTACGTTAAGTATGGACTAATTAACGGTTACATGCTAATCAATAAACATATATAGAGGTAAGAGGTCTCCATAAACAAACCATTTCTGTTTGATATTTTTGAAGTCCTTATAGCGTTATACATTTTTATTTTCTACTTAATTTTTTTATTTTAAATAAAAATAAGATTTCAAACAGTATTCATTAAGAAACCCCGTGGCTCATTGGAGGTGAACTGGAGAACAAGATCGAAACTAAATTATAAATTACTAAACCCCGTCTGGCATGCTGGTGACTGCACATTGGTGTGCTGGCCCACAGGGAGACCCACCCGTTGTTTCTAAGGAAACGTGCGGAAACTTGTAATCGATGCTGAGTGTATTGACCAGAAAAAAACAAAAAACAAAAGCATGGGCTTTGAGTAATGAATAAATACAGTGGCTTATTCAACGGCTGGAGTAAGGAGAGAAGTAGAGAAGATATAAATAAAAGAGAAGAGAGAATAAGTAAATTTATAACGTGTTTAAATTAAAAGAAATAAAATATATAAAAAAAGTGAGTGTATATTATAAAAATATATTTATTCTTAATAACATATTTATATAGTTTAAAATTAAAAAATAAATAAGTTATTTAATTTTTTAATAGGTCTCATAATTTATTTTTTCACTTTTTTCTCAAAATCTAGTCACACAAAAAGAGATTTTTTTATGTGTAGATTTTACCATTATTTTCTCTCTTTTCCCACTTTTTTCTTTCTCAAATAATCAAAAACTTTATTTTTTTTTCTTATATTTCTTTTTTACATACTTCTCTTTATCCAAAATCCACAAACCAAAGTAAGTTGAAACAATTTATTTAAACAGTAATGCTATGTATACAGTACGAAAAAGTAATGGCACGAATACAGTACGAAATTACATGTCCAAATATCATTGGTAGAATATTAAATTAAAAAGTCAAAATTAAAACCTTGGACACAAATCAAAGGCGGTTAAAGGTCATAAAAGATTTCGTGCATTGACAAATTCGTACTTTATATCATTATTGTTATTTAAAATAATAAATAATAATTTATTATCATGGAATAAAATAAAATGAGATAAAATAAAATGTTCAGCTGAATAAAAAATAAAGGATTCAGAGAACTAAAAATGGAATAAAAAGTAAGAAAGAAGCAAGAAAATAAAAGACAAAATGTGACAACAAAGTGATAAATTGGAAACAATAGATTCAAATATATAAAAATAACAGTACAAAATACAAAAAACTCTAAACATAAACTTCTAATTTTTCAAAATGAGAAGGTACATTTGCACACCCTAACTTCAACATAGGTCTCCCAATACACACACATATATAAATACATGATAAGAAATTTAAATAAAAATAAAAAATATTTATTATATCAAAATATAAAAGACATTCAATCCTTATTTTTTTAAAATAAGTTTAAGCATTTAATATACTAAAAAATGTCATTTATTAATGATTTGACATTAAATTAGTTTTTAGTATTTTTTTAATTAACGGAAATTACATGATTAATATAAATATTATAAATTTATACTGATACATCATACTGACAAACAAAGTTGTTAACATAGAAAATTGCTTTCGATACATCAAAAAAATATTTGTTAATATAAAAAAATTGATATATTTTTTCAATATAACAAATGTTAATATAATATATCATTAATTTCTGTAGACTCATAATGTCTAGACTAAATGTTTTAATTTTATTTAGATTAATGTTATATTAATGAAAACAATCATAATACTTAACATTTTTTTTGTCTATTAATAAATGACATTTTTATAGTGATAGAGCTTCTAGACCATATGTTGGTTGGCACATAATAAATTCTCTCCTTTAAAATAATTAAATACATAAGATAAATGTATAAAATGTAATTTAATTTTAATTTACCAAATTTGAAAATTTGTATAATGTTTAATGGTGTGTTATCATATAATATTTAATCATTTTAATATCTCATTTAATTATTAAACCAATGAATCTTATATAATAAAGGTGATGTTGGTACAAATTTAAATAATGGTATAAAAAACTACTAGCAATTAATATAAGAAAAAAATGCAAGTATTTAAAAATTAAAAGAAAAATATTAGATAACCATTTTCTTTTGTTTTCCTATTTGGACCAAAATGAGTTATAATTGTTATTATTTTTTTGACAGATAGTAGTTTTATCAAGTTGAGACTCTTTCTATTACAATAATTATCATTGAGAAAAATTCGGAACTAACTCCATTAAATAACTTATGCTTACTTGATAAATCTATATCTTATGTAGATTTATAAAGCAAGTTCACATGATTTTTGCATTAACTCATAGGAAATTTGTGATAAAATAGACCATTAATGAAGGATTTCATGTGATGTACGTTTTTAAGCTTTTTATTTAAAATTACATGAATTACCTTAATTTTGTTGGATTTTGTGAAGGAAAGTTAGATTTGCAGAGAAAGAAATATAGCCTATAAGCATGAGAACAGACCAAAAAGGAGATTAGAAGCGTAAAACGAAGTGCATGAAGTTGTATCCACCCGACGGGCCTTGCTTTGGTGGCACTTGCCCAGTGCCAACACAGAGTGGGTTTTTTTTTTTTTTTTTAAACTGCCTAGCGGGTTTTCAACCACACCGAGCGAGTCCAAGGTTCAAATTCTAATTTTATTTTAATTCTCAATGGGCCTGGGTTGTGCGAGATGGATCGAGTTAAGCCTCCTTTTCTGAAATTCTGGAGATACATTACATATAGCAAAGAGCAAACTAAGCGGATTGGATCTCTATTCTACTCTCTCTCTTGGATTTAGACTGAGGAAGCACTCCCCCAAAGCTTTAAAGGATTCTCTCTACATCCCAATGAACAGAGGCTGAAGGCCAGTCTTTTTGTTAAGGTTTACCTTTAATTTCTAATGATATATATTGTAATGGGTTGCTTCTTTGTTGTTATGGAGAACTAATCTGTGGGCTAAGATTGTGGTATAACCATGTTTGAGATAATTGGAACTCCATTTTGATTGTTAATTTTATTCTCCTTTTTCTTTCAATTGAATTGTCTTAGTGTTCTTCATTATATTGTTTGGAATTAATCACTCATTGCATGTCTTTAATTAGTTAATTAATTAGCGACTGTACCATAATTAATTCGTAGACCTCTAAGATAATTAGGTTTAGGATGTTGCATTATAAAACTACGAACTAAGCTCTCAATCGAATTCATTCATCCTCTTTGTTCCTAATCATTTCCTAAATTAAACCACTACATGACCAACCAGGGATTTAATATAGGAAAGAGTTTTTATAAGCCGTGACCAAAGGTTGTGAAAGAACTCAGTAGATGAATATTGGCAATTGAACTTGAAAATAAAATTACATTTTAACTTGGGGAAAGGAAATTAAAGGCATAGGTGAACCCATAATCCTAGGTTCTTAACTCATTAAAATCCAATTTAATTATAATTATTCTTTTTGCAACCCCTTACATTTTAATTCTTTGAACTCAACTCACAAAACTTGGATAACCTAGACAATGTATATAGGAATTTCTCTTAAAAGTACTCCATATCAATCCTTTGGGTACGATATCTAGACTCAAATCCATTGTTACTGTTGCGATAGGATACACTTGCTCTTAAGTGTGTTCTAGACGCATCATTACTCTTTATAAGTGGAGTAGCAATAAATTTCATCGAATAATAAAATTTTGTGCTAAAAAGATAGCTTGTATTATTAAGCTATGTTTATCAAGTATTTTCAGTTAGTTTTTTTTTTTTACTAGTTAAAAAGTTTGTTTGACCTTATTAGTAGTGTTTAATAAACAAGCTTTTTTTAGTAGCTTGTAATATTTTTAAGACGCTACTTTAAGTAACATTTTGTTAAAATGTTAGCTTCTAGCATACAGTTTTTTATTTTTATTTTTCATTTTTATCCTTAAAATATTTATTAAATTTCTTTATTACATTTTTTACATAAGGTAGATTTTTATTATTTATTTTTTTGTTTCTCTTCTTCTTACATTGTTTATTTTAACCATTACACTATTTATATTATTTATTATATTATTTTTTCATTATACCGCAAGATATTTTAACTATTACACGAATCAATATAATGAAAATATAACATTTACATAAGTGTATGTTAATTTATTTTATTTTAAACGTAGTTGGGAATATTTTAAGATATAATATAAGATTAATAGTAGAATGCATAATATGAAATAATAATAATTGAAACTAAAAAATGAAATTAAAATAATTGATCTACAAATAAAAAATTACAAGATTTTAAAATTAATTAAAAAACTAAAATTATAATTACCCAAAATATATTTTATCAATGAAAAAAATTAAGATGTATATAAAAAATATCATATAAACATATATATTTTTTTCATTTTACATTTATCAGCTACTTTAACAGATAATTTTATCAAACACTTATAATTTAATAAGCTAGCTCAACACCTTTCAGCTTCCAACTATTGGCTTTTAGCTACCAGCTAGTTTTTTGGCTTTCAGTTAGCTTTTCAGCTTTTGGCTAGCTTTTCAACTATATTTGCTAAACATAGTTAGTGTTTTTTTTGTAACTAGATTAAATACATTTTTGGTTTCTATAAAATGAATGAATTTTGGTTTTGATTTTTGCAAAAAAAATTCTTTAGTTTTTATTCTTCAAATATCTACTATTATTGCATATGGTTCTTATTATCAAGTGAGACTCATTAACTATTTATATATTTAATGGAATGTCAAGTGACCATCTTAGGTGACACTTTCTAGCTTCTTTGGTAATTGGTATCATGTTGGTATTTGACACTTTTAAAAAGTTTTCTAGATCTCCAAAACAAATTTTATTTATATTAAAATAAACATTACAGACTAAAAATAGAGATTTCAGATCTTGGAGGAATGAAAACTATTTTTTTTTTTACAGAAACCAAAATCAAATTCACTTGTTTTACATGAATCAAATACAATAATTTCATATTTTAGAAAAATAAAATCAAACATATTTAAGCTTTATAATTTTATATGTAGAATGTTCTCTTACCGTTTTCATTTACTGACATTTATTTACAACCGTTCATTTTTATTTATCTACTTTTTAAATATTTTTTTTCTTATTTATGTGTTTTTTAAAATTTAAAATAATATAAAGTACTATTTTTTAATTATGACCATATTTTTATTCAATTCTTAAATATTTTACTCACTTGTTGTAAATGAGAAAAAAATAATAATGAAAGATGTATTAAAAGAAAAATACAAATTTTAAAATATTTGTTATATTACATGTAATCCTAAAAATAGATGGATAAAAAAGACTAAAAGAAAACGTTAAATTTCTATACATTACCTAATAGATGTGGCCAGTCGATAGATGTAAATTTTAAAGTATATGATTTTTTGCCAGATTTTATTTCCATGTTATTGCTTGCTCACACCAATGGAGTAACATTTTATGGAAGTTTTCAAAGCCCTTTGCGCACCAAAAAATCTTATAAATATTTTTACATTGTTATTAAATGAGAAATTACCTTGGATGTGAATTTTAAGTAATTATTACAAAAGTCAACAATTTTATCATATATAATCATTTATAATTAAATAATAGAATAAAATTATTTATATTATTAGTATTTTTAAAAGTAATATTTTTTTATCTATTTTTATAGTATAAATTAGAAATTACAATGTGAAAAGTGAGACTTTCATCTCTTCATTTTCTAAATTAGATATTTTTAATATTTTTTATTTTTATTTTAAATGTGCATTTCACACACTACTTACACAACTAACTAAAAAAATTTAAAAAGTGTTTATTTTCTTTCATATATCATCTTTTATATCTAAATTAGATTTCAATAGTTTCTTTTAAAAGAAATTATTAATAGTTAAAAATAATTTTAAATCCCAATTTAAATTACTCATTACAAATCTAAAATATAATTTATATATTAAAAAATATTAACTTATTATAAATTTTAATTATATAAAAAATATTTATTCTATATAATTTACAATGACTTAAATAACTTTTTCATCCCTATAAAATAGGGGGTTTTGTTTTTTTGTCTTTTTTAATCTTTTTTTTTATTTTCGTCCCTATAATATTTTTTGTTTCATTTTGGTCCCTACTGTTAGGTTTGACCGTTAAATCTAATGGAAGGACTAAAAGAGAAAACGTAGAAATTATAAGGACCAAAAAATTAAGAGGACTAAAATGAAAACAACCAAAATTAAGAGGACTAAAACAAAAACAATCTTATATTATAGCGACTAAACAATTATTTAAACCAAATTTATAAAAATTAAACTTTCAAATATTGCAAATGCACTGATGGAGAGCAAAAAAAAATTAAATCTACAAGGAATGCGCTAGTGACTAGCAAAAAAAATTATAAATTACACTGACACCCCTTTAATTATTTGAAAAACATTACACTGACACCCGTTATACATTACACTGATACTTTTTATACATTACATTAACATCCTGTGTTACCTAAGAAACACATTACATCATGTACTCCTATAAGAAGTATTGTTGTAGACGTTAAAAAAGAAAGGTGGTCATGTGCAACGTCAAGAAACTTTAGGGAATGCAGTGTGGTATTGTAATTTGCTCATATATAATAGTAACATTGTGCATTCTTTTTCTACTTTCTTTGTTATTCCACGTTTGTCTGTTACCATTCATTTTGATAGTTCTGTCTAATTTTATGTTTCGCTTTTATTACTCTCTATTTGCTATATTTGCTTTATAAATTGAAGGTAATTATATCATTGCATAACTTTACGAAGTTATATGTTTAAGGTTTAATTTTTATTTTTTTTTGTTGCTCACTAATACATTCATTATAGGTTTAATTTGTTTGCTCTCTATCAGTGCATTTGTAGTGTTTGAATATTTAATTTTTATAAATTTAGTTTAAATAATTGTTTAGTTCCAATAAAATAAGATTGTTTTCATTTTAGTCCTCTTAATTTTGATTTTTTTTATTTTGATCCTCTTAATTTTTTGATCCCTATAATTTCTATGTTTTATCTTTTGATTCTTCAATCAAAGATCAAAATAAAACAAAAAATCATTACAGGAACAAAAATAAAATAAAAAATTATAAAAGATGAAAACTAAAACCCGCTATTTTATAGTGACGAAAAAGTACAAATTATAAAAGAATAGGATGACTCTTGATACGGTGGCAGTAGGTAAAATTGAGTCGGCAGCTACAAGGATGTCCCATCCAGTGGCAGCGAAGGTTGGTTTACACTACAAAGCAGAGGAACAGTGTGAAGATTGGGGCGGGGGCGGCTGTGTGTGTACGTGTGAATAATCGATTGTTTGAATAAAACCATTTATTATTTATGTTTGCCTTGGAACAGTGCATCAGTTATACAATATGCATGCATGTCAACCACCAACTGGTGTCTGTTTTCTTCCCACATGAGAAGAAAAAGTACATGCATGATATTCGTAACTATTTTTTTTCCTCTTTCCTATTTTATTTTCTTCCTTTCCTTCAACAAAAAAGGGAAAATGACATTATATTTTTTTCTTTATTGTTACTCCTCCCCTTTGTTTTGGGTTGTTAGTTGTTACGAATGAACGCTAGCTAAGGTCTACGGGAAATGGTACCGTGTATCTAGTCACGGTCACTTACATCATGGGTACAAAAATACTTAGCCACAAGTTTAATTTCTATTTTTGTAATATCTTTTCTATGAAATCTTGGTTTAGGAATAGTATTATATACATTTATTCATATATAGTGCATGGTTTTCTTTTTTCTTTTTAATGTAGCGTCTAGTCATCATTTGATGCATAACCTCCTTTTTGTCTTCACACGCTTTTCGTTAATTTTCTGCTTTATCTTTCTAAACTCTTTTTCAAGTGCTTTAATTATTTGAAATATCGAGGAAGAACCTTACTAACAATAAAACAAGTACAGAAATCTGATACGCTCTTTTACCTAGCATAGCGAAAAATGGGAAAGGTTAGAATTTGCTTATGACGATGCTTTTCAATCTTACTTTGCATCTATGTATCTGATTATGATAATGATTATGACTAGCAACAAACTTGCGCGTCGAGTTGTTATAGCGGTTGATTGTTGATGGCTGTAACAATTCGTTTGGTTTACATGTGCGTATGTTCAAAGGAACGTTTGACCCAAGGAAGAGTTGACACGAATGTGCAATAAACATGCATGTAATAAATCAATTAATAATCATGATTTGTCTGGGATTATAGTTCATGTCCATGTATACATACACTAGTGGTCTAGTGCGGGAAAAAAAAAAACTGCTGATTATTACCATCAATTGCGACTCTATTTTTTAGGATAATTTAATTCCTATAAACCACATACATGTACTAGCATCTTAACATGTAGAGATTGTTGGAGATTTGACATCGACTATAAATATAACTAAAATAGAGTATACAAGTAGGGGATAACCTTTACTTTACAAGCTAGTTTTGTGAAGTTGAATTAGACCCAAAACCCCACATTCTAAGAGATACAAACAAGAAAAATAATTTGCTTTGTTAGGCACAAAAAGGGAAAGAAAAGATAACGAAAAGAAGGACAACGAAATTAAGGGAATTATCACTTCCATGACTCGAAACATTTTTCTTTTGAAAGGAATCACATCAATGTGGTTTGAATCCAAGATATTACTAGAAAAAAAGTGGTTTTGCAATATGGAATTTCTTTTATAACTTGAAACTCATCCTAAAATAATGGTATCATCAAAACACTAAATTGATTATGGAGCAATTATGATTTGTGACCATAGTTTGCACTTTTCAAAGATATATCTACGGGACATCATTAATTTATAACATGGATTTATCCTCACTGTCTTTCATTTAGCCTAAGCTGAATTCGTATCCTTTCCATTCCATGGATATGATACGGAATTATTCTTGAGTTTAAACATTCTGTCATGTCCGAATTAATAATAACTAGATTTTGATCATAACCGCTGAAAGGACATCAACGAGATGCTTTATCTAAAAAGAGCATTAGGGAAAAAGAGGTCGGCAATCCGTCCAATTTTGTCTACACTTAGAGAACCATAAACTTCATTTTTATGCGCACATTTGGCACATCTAGGTGTATCTCAGCGTTATTGGTTTCTTTGTTCTGTTTTCTTTTTGCCCACTTCTTTTGATTTAAACTAGAGTGACGAGGCTTTTGCCATTATTTATTGCAAAAAGTTTGCAGATGGGTGATGTTGGATAAGAGATAAAAAACAACCCTTGCTTTTCCTTCTACCCCTCCCCCCTTTATCTTTGCTTTGGTTTATCACTATATATCTCAATTTATTTTTAAACTATTTTTCAAATATTTCCCAACTGAAACAGTTGGAGATGTGACGGAAAGAGACATTTCTTACTAAGCTCCAGGTCGGCATGATGGACTCACACGGAGCTAACATTGCTGCCGTCATTAAAATAGAAAAATGGTTGACATATACCCACAATGAAAGACAGAAAAGAGAAAAGAGTGAATTAAAAGATGTGTTAGATAACGTAATATAACAAGAAAGGAAAGGTTAAAAAAATAAGTGTAAGAAAAATGAAAAAATTTGTATAAGTATACGAAGATCAGAAAATATTTAAATATGAATTTAATTAAAAAATATTGATCATATAAGATTTTTTATAATATTATCTAAGCGTTTAATTTTTATGTATTGTTGGTGTGAAAAAAATTACACCGTCAACCAATCAGCAATTATCGTTGATATTATTTTTAAAATAATTATTATAAAAATCAACAAACTTACCATATATGATAATTTGTAATTTGATGATTGTACACAAATTTTTTGCACTATCAGTACATACGCTATTTACTCATTGTCTAATCATATATAAACTGCCTTGTATAATAAGATTGTAGACTTTTGCAATAATAATTTTAAAATATATATATTAAATACTTTCTAATTACTTGATGTAATGTATAAAATCATCATCGAGTGCATGGATTAACTGGTATAAGGTAGTTTCAGTTTAACCAATGGTCTTAAGTTTGAGTCTTGAATATGCAACTCGGAGGGAGAGTTTTATTGCCCATAGTGATCCTATCTGGTTCGAGCAAAATTGTCTTCAGTAAAAAATACAGTTTAGTCTTTAAAAAAAATGTAGTAAAAATACACTCTTAAAATATACCAATCTAGGGGTCGTTGATGATCTTCTTTCTCCAAAATAATTTAAAACTACTTTTTCTTCAAACAACTTTGCAAGATGTAAATCCAACGAGGATGATTACCTATATAAAGAGGAAAGATATGAACAAAGAATCACAGTTTTTTTTGGGACGATTACCTACATAAAGAGGAAAGATATACATAAACAAAGACTAGAATAAATATATTTTCTATAAATTAAGAGATTAAAAACGTTTAAAAAAGTTAATCAACACTTGTGAGTTTAAAGATTCGTTTGCGACTTTATTTATCAAGCATTGAAAGCGCACGGTTTGCCTTTAATTTGATTTATTTATTGACAAAATAATGATAGTACTCATCTCACACCCTTCTAGATCCACCTCTACATCACTCATATATAATAGTTTTATGAATTTCACACATCTTTTCTTATATAAGCACGTTTACCCAAAAAAAAATAAAATGAAAATATAAGCACGTCTCAAACATATAACAAATGTGACAGTTCACGATCGACCTTTAGAAACTATGACTCTTTCTCAAACATAAGCAGTTCACGATCTACTTTTTTTTTATTTTTATTTCAGACTAAAGGTATCTTTCGCAAATTTGGTCTTCCATTTTTTCACAAATTTGATCTTCTATTATTTTAATTGTACAATTTTGTTTTATCTATTAACTTGACATCTAAAATTTAACAGAAAAGACATGACAGTGCAATGTTACGTTAGCATAGATATGCTAATGTAGCAGTGCTATCAAGTGTTGCGTCAATATTTTTGTTAATTATTGGTTGTTAAGTTAACCAATAGACCAAAATTGTATAATTAAAATAGTGGGAATCATATTCACGAAAAAAAAAGTAGAGGGCCAAAATTTGTTAAATGACAATAGTAGGGAGATTAAAAGTATAATTAAGTCTTGTTGAATTTAGGGCATATTTATTTGCATCTTTTAAAATAAAAAAAATTAATTAACAGATATGTTTAAAAAAATTTACAATAATTATGTTAGTTTTCCAAAACACTTTAAAAGGTTAATTTAACATTTTTTATATCAAAAAATAAACATTATACCTTCTAAAAAATTATATAAAAAATCACTTAATTTTTTGTGAATCTAGGGTAACCTCAAATCAGGAGTCAAAGACTAATCTTTGAAAGTATGAAGATTTATTTAAGGAGTTGATATTTTCCAATAAATGTTTGTCTATACTCATGAACTCAAGATCAAATCACTTACCAAATGTTTAGAGGGTATGCTTATTTGCCAATTATGTCAAATTGTATTGATTAGAATAACTTATTTTTAAGTTTAGCTAAACCGTTCTTAATTAATTAACGGCAATAGTAATTTAAATTGAGAGCTTATGGAACATTTAACATTATTCTCAATAGCTCTACAAAAAATATTGTTTTTAATAAGTTTCAAATGTTGATGAATATGGTAATATGTACTTGTGTCTTTCGTCCAAGTAGATAATGATGATTTAAAGTTTCAGTGAAAAGTGTTTCGTATTTGTTTACGGATAATTTTTAAAATATTGTACTTTTTTTTAATTTTAAAGGAAGTTCGAGAAAAATAGAGAATTTTTTCCTCTAAAATAAGTTAAATCAATCAACAACAAAATGATGACCAAGTTGACTATATGTGTGTGTGTGTGTGTGTGTGTAGTTTATGATTTATAGTTTATGTGAAATTCGATTCATATTTGTTTAGGGTTATTTATTAAAAAATATTTTTTTACCATTCAAAGAAAGTTTAAAAAAATAAATTTTTCTCTAAATTATGCTAAATCAATCACCATATATATATATAGATATATAGGGAAGGGATAAAATAACACTGTTGTAGTTCTAAAAGTATTATACCAAATCCAAACCGCTATTAGAGAAATGATCCTACGGTTTATAATATCTAATATATATAGTAAGTTTAACATATATTATGACAATCTATTAATTAACTTTAATCAATCAATTAAATCATTTGATTTGATTGTTTGATTGATTTAATTTACTGCTTTATTTGTTTATGAAAATTATTAGCAAATTAGTATTTCCACAATTTTTTTTATAATAATAAATAGTAGAATATATATAATAACATTAATTTTAAAATATTTTATTGTAATCAATTAATTAATTTTTTTGACTTAAATTGTTTGAATTTTGAATTTTTTTTTGCAATAATTATTTACATAATTATTTACATAAATTATTAACAAATAAATTTGATTTTTACAAATCTTTTTAGTAGTAAGTAGTAAATATATATATATATATATATATATATATATATATATATATATAATTACGCTAATTTACTCAAGTTCTAAAACTATTTTAGTTCAAATTATATAAATAATTAGTTTTTATAATAAATTATAAAAAATATAATTTTTTTAAAATAGTATTTATTGAAGGACAAAGAAGTAGTTTTTCTTATCTAATTTTTGAAATAATAAAAAAAAGAGTAAATTACATTTCCTTTTCTGAGAGATGCGAGTATTACAATGCCCTTTCCTTTTATGTTAAAATATACAGTTTAGTCCATTTAACTTAATACCGTTAAAGTAAATTACATTATCCTCCCTCGAGAGATGTAAGAATTACACTATCTGCCCCTCTTATGCTAAAATATAGAATAAATTACACCTTTCTCCTCTAAAAGGTGTGCTTATTACAATACATCTCCCATCTTATATTAAAATATATAATTTAGTCTATTTAACTTAATATTGTTAAAAAGTATTCTTTGATGGATTTTAAAATATATTTTTAATTAAAATATATACTAAAATATTTTTAATTTGCTAACTTATCATTCACTCACTTGATAGAGATTTCTTTATGTCGCAACCGGGGTCGCGGCGTGAAGGCGAAAATATTTAAATAAAAGAGGAGTCACCATCAATATTTATTAAGGAAAAACATTGGAAAATCCTAAAAGAAAATGGTCTACGAAATCAGATTTTTGGCTCGAGAATCAATTACATGTAGGGAAGGTATTAGCATCCTACAATGTCCGTCATAAAGACGGTTACCTCTAATTGATTAAGCAAATTGTTAATGACTTTTAAAATATTTATTTCACCCTAAAAATAATTGCAAGAAGAATTTTATTATTATAAAAAATATATTTTATCTTTAAATTTTATTATTTTTGAGATCGACAGGAGTGAGCCCCTGCTCCTACGTATCTCCCGGTGTAATGGAGAATCAGATTCACGTAGTTCTTTTGTAGAAAATATTTATGTGTTGTCATTTTTTAATTTTGTTTATTAAATTTTAAGATTTCTGAACTGTCACAACTCATACGTCCTAAAAATAAAACAATAGAGGTGTACTTCCAAGTCAATCTCTTGAAGCAAGTTAATTTTGGCTTAACATTATTTTTATTATTATTTTTTTACTTTATAGAGGAGTCTTAAGACACCAAGCTGTTGCAACTTGTGCCTTAACATCTCGGGATTAAGAAGATGTCACATCCAATTAATCCTTTTCTCTATTTAAGATATTTTTAAAAATAA
Source organism: Spatholobus suberectus (assembly GCA_004329165.1). NCBI lineage: Eukaryota > Viridiplantae > Streptophyta > Magnoliopsida > Fabales > Fabaceae > Spatholobus > Spatholobus suberectus. Next base: position 54,009,613 of record CM014737.1, on the reverse strand, counting down.
AATATTCCTAATTAAAATAACAATAAAAACATAGAGAAAAAGTAATAATAACAATAACATTTTTTATTTTTGTAGCAATTTAATTTTGATTTAACATTTTTAATTTTAGAGAGGAGTTTAAAGACATCAAGTTGTCACAACTTGTGCCTCAAAACCTTAGGATTAAAAGATGTCATGTAACACTCATTCATATTAAATACAATTCATATTAATTTAGTTATTAAGTTTAAGTAAATAAAAAAATGTGTAAAATTTTTCCATTTTTAAAAGAAATTTCAAACTTAACAGAATTTGGAAATGGTAGTAAAAGATAAAAGATAAGACTGTATATATATATATATCATAAAACTATATATCATGGTTTGATAATACTGAAAACTAAAAAATACATCAAAAGATAGACAATATCTAACCCAATATGTACATTGAAAAGATCCTATACAAAGTAGTGTTCATCTACCCTATCCCACATACAAAAAGAAAAATACTATAGGTCTTCAGGTCCTCCGCCGTGGAGATGTCCTCTAACTCGTACTCAGCATCACGAGGTGTTAATGTCGTATTCAATAATCACGATCAATCATACATAAAAGAAAATAATGGAGTGAGATATTTTGTTCTAAAATCACTTTTACATGTATGGTAAGAAATCTACCATAAAACAAAGATAAAACACAACTGACAACAAAAGGGATCATAAGGTTCATTCTAAGTTGTATCAGACTACCTTTGACTAGGTATGGATCCATACTTCCCCTTAGTAGGTAATAGTTCTCAATAGAACCTAGGAAGTGACTGGGAGTACATATACCTCATCAACATCATCACATGGTACAGTCCTCATTATTATTGAGGAAAATAACAGTCAGGATATTCATTTATAGAGCTATACTCTCAACCAATCTTGGAATGCTGAGCAGTTGTCGGGGTTATTGAGTTTGGTCAAGCGAATATCCCGGCTCAAGGGCGCTACCCTAGCCATTGGGACCTTCACCACTCGATGTCTACCCCTAAGACCTCCGCAAGTGGGTCCCTACCTTTCATTTCTCAGCGTACCAAACTGTAGCTTCCCTAGCAGGGTGTCATGCCACTGCATGTCACTCACTTTACATTACTCACTAAGCTATCAATTTCAAACTTCTCAAGTAGAGGTTTCCCTGGTCTCATTTAATTTGAGTACCAGTATAATCAACATTTCTACCTTATTTTGCAGAAATTGTATAATACCAAAATTTTAACGGAATAACAATTTAGTAATCATATAAAATTTTAGCAGAATAACAATATAGTAATTATAATTTAATTACTAAAATTTTGGCAGAATAACAACTAAATAAATGCATTTTGATTTTCTAAATTTAAGCAAAGTAATAGCTTAGCAAATGCATTTTTATTTTCTAAAATTGAACAGAGTAACAACTTAGCAAGTAAAATTTAATAATTTAAATTTGAGCAGAGTAATAATTTAGTAATTATGATTTAATAATCTAAATTTGGGTAGAGTAACAACTTTGCAAAAATTAAAATTTAACATTAAATAATAATAACAATAATAAAACTTAATCATAAACAGGTTTAGGGAAAAATCCTTCCTACCAACATGCAAAGTAATAATAATTTAGAATCAACCCCACTCCCTCCATTACCTCTAAGATAGTTGATAAAGAGGATAGAATTGTTGGTGTAAAGCTTCTAGGAGGAGAAATTCTACTAGTTGAAAACTAGCAAAATTTTAACATAAAACTAGATAAAAATATTTTAGAGAGAGAAAACTTTAGAAAGAGAAGCTCTCTAGCTTGGGAGAGGAAGAGGAGATGCTGAAAATTTGAAGGAGGAAAAGACTATTTATAGAAGAAGAAGGGGTCTTAGGTGTCCACCAATGACATAAGCAATTATGCAATAAATCAAGTTTTAAATTTGTTTTTAATTTAAATTTAGGGACAAATATGCACACTTAGGGACACATACACCATTTAGGGTGTTGAATCACCTCTCCTAGGCTTGGGGACGTGCTCCACCAGCTGTCCCAAGCCCCCATGTGCCAATTTTGATCTGTGGATGAATTAACCAGTACCAATAAAAATGCCTAAACTTGAAAAATTAGGTTTTAATATAAAAAAATGCAATTAAATGTAAAAATGGAAAAATACATTATTTTTCATCAAAAATAAATTCTAATAATTAATTTTAATTTTTATTAATTTATTTCAAATTATATGTATTTTTTTTGTATTTTTAAGCTAGAAAATTTATAGAAAATCCATTTTAATTCAATAAATACCAAAATTTTTATAAAAATTCTAAAATTAAATATTTTACCCATAAATAAACTAAAATTACCATTTCACCCTTTTTGAATGTCAAACTAGTACTGACTGACTTATTAGACACCTAGGGACATTTTGGTCATTTTACACAAAAATTTCATAAAATTCCCAAAAAATTTTCAAAATTATATTTTAATATATATGACATAATTCCAAGCCCAAATTGAAATTCTAATGTCAATTGAATCTTTTCCTTATGTCAATCCTTAATGTTGAGAAAAAAGGACAAAATTGTTATTTTCTAATTTCTTCGGGCTCCGGCTCGGAAAAACTATTAAAAATCACGATTAAATAGCTCTTGAAACTTTGAGCAAAATGGTAGGAGTTAGAATTTTGAAATTCCTTTTCGATTTTTCAGAATTGCATTGCCAAATATTAAAAAAATAGTGGAAGAATTGAAATAGGATTGTTATATTTTTTACTACTTTTCTTTCGAAATAAATTTTTTATAATGAGAGATACTTAATATAAAATTTTCAAAATATTTTGAGGTCAAAAAGACTGTGGTTGGTTCCCATAGTCAACCAGGGGTATTTTTGTCATTTTACAAAAATTATCTTAATAAATTCCATAAAAAATTATAAAATTATTATTAATTATTCTAAATAAATTGATGACTTAAAAAAAATAATTTTTAAACATACAGAATAATTTAACATACAAAAGTAGGGGTGTTACATGTCACATCTAATTAATCATTTCTTTTAAAAAAAAATTAAAATAAAATATTTCTAATTTGAAAAGGACATACAAAGAATAAGATTTAACAACAATAACAATGATAAAAAAAGATAATTAGACATATATATATATATATATATATATATATATATATATATATATATATATAAGATAAGTAAATTTACCTAAAGAGAACAATTTGTGGTGAGCACAAAACAATTCGCCACAAGCTTTTAGTAAAAGCTCCAAGAGAGAAAAAAAACTTAAACTTTCATAAGCTCTATGCTTTGCATTAAGCTTATGATTAATGGATTTTTTTGGCTTTCCTCCATTACTTGGTAGACACTTCTTTATATAGGGGAATGAGAAGATGCATGGTTGTAGATTGTTTAATGTGAGACTTCTAAGTGAAGGGAAGGAATGTGGGACTTGAGTTTTTTCATGATTAAATGGTCAGCTTTGGGGTTGATTCATTAAGATAGAAGTTGATTTTGGTTTTTGAGGTAGAGATATGAGTTGTAGATCTTTCTACAAGCTTTTCAACAGTGCAAAGAACACCTCAAACGGACAAGTATAACTCAAGATATGACATTGCCTTTCCATGGTATTCATCATAAAAAAAGAGTTTTTTTCCTTCAAAAGTTCTCTTATTTCTTTTTTCCTTTTCTTTTATATTTTATTTTCATTTACCTGGACAAAATTGGGTGTTCACACTTTAAATGTATATTTAAATTTAAAAAATATAAAATAATTTATTAAATAATAACTAAAAATAGAAATTTTTTATCAGATTAAGAATATAAATTATGAGACACATTATAATAATAATAATAATATATTATTATTGTAATATATATTTGAATATATAATGATATATGTATGTTTTTTTATCAAGTCATTTAAAATATGTACAATATATTTATTTTAAAATAAAATTTATGAATTAGTTTTTTAAATAATAAAAAATTTTAAATGCTAGTTTTTTAAACAATAAAAAAAAATTAAATGCATATACAGGGAGGACAGTGTAATATTTGCATGTATGAGGGGATACCAATGTAAATGATGTTTTTGTCATACCATTTTTTTAATGGAAACTAACACTTTAACAAAAATTTTAAAAATGGAGTAAAGTATCTTAGACTTGAATTTGTCAGGGAAGAGAAATGTATATTTTAACATAAGAGGGAGGGAAGTGTAATACTCACATCTTTCAAGGGAGAAGAATGTAATTTACTCTAAAAAAGAATCAAGAATAAAAAATGAAATTATGTCCATGTTTGTATATATCTAGGGATGTTAATGGGGTGGGGGCGGAGTAGCTACCTGCTACCTGCCCCGCCAAACAAAATCCGTATCCGTACTCGCCCCGTTACCCGCGCGGGTATCTGTTAAGAGGATACCCGCGAATATTTTTAATATCCGCGGGTATCCGTGGATACTTTCAAAAAATAAATAAAATAAAATAAAATAAATTTATTTTATATGTTGTGGACAATCATAAAATACTATAAATATCACTTTAAATCTATAAATTAAAGAGTTATTGTTTAAAATAATCACTTTGAATATAACTTTTTAATTATTCTAACAATTTTTCTTAAAAAAAATAGTTTAAATGCTCACAAATTTATGTTCTTTTTCTCTTGTAATATAATTGTATAAGATTTCTCTCATAATAAACAATCGTTTTAAAAATTTTGGATAAATTTATATAATTTTATCTATATTAATATATAAAAGTATTTAACTAAATATATAATTACGGGTAGTGGGTATCCGCGGGTACGAGTACCATGATACCCGTACCCGCCTCGTTTATAAACGGGTAGCGGATATACCCATTTAAAATATCCGCGGGTATCCATTTAAGGTAACCATTTTCTACCCGTGGTGGATTTTATCCGCAGATATCCACGGGCGCAGATTTTTTTGCCATCCCTATATATCAAATAAATCAAATTTTAAAGTAAAATCTTGTAAAGAAGAAGAATATAATAATTTTAAAAATAAAAAGTAAATCCTAATACTATATATTTTTATTTTTATAATCTATTTAATTTTAGTGTAAAAAAATAATCAATAATGATTTTTAAACTAATCACACATCAATAATATAGCAAAACCAAACCAAAGATGCACTAATATTGTGGTAAAAATCTTTTATTAAAAAGAAATTTCAATACATTATTTTAAATATTCACAAAAATTTGTATTTTATACCAATCAACCAATCAATTAAAGTAGAAAGATAAATCAATCAAACAATCAATTAAACCAAATCAAATGATTTAATTGATTATCACAAAATATGTTAAAGTTACTATATTTTTTAAGATATTATAAACTGCAAAATCATTATGTATTAATCGTTTGGATTTGATGTAACTCTTTTAGAGTTATACTGATGTTATTGGATCCCTCCTTATATATATTATGGGATTTGCTAATTTACACATACTTGTTTTTTAGTTGAAGTTTGTTAGCAAGTTACACTGTAAGTGTATTTTAAGATACATTATAGTTATAGCTTGCTAACGTACTCTAACTAAAAAATAAGTGCATATACGTTAGCAAATCTTTCAAGCATTTGCTAACATAAACACACTTATTTTTCGGTTAGAATATGTTAGCAAACTATACGTAGTATATTTTAAAAGGGTCAGGATCTGTTGGCACCAGGTGTCAAAGTTAGTTAAATTACACCTTCAATAACTTTTTGTATAATGCAAATTTAAACAATCAAATCGTTGAATTTGATGTTCTTATTAATTAGATTAAGTACACAAAATTTCATACAATTCCAAAATTATTTAATAGTTCATCACATCACTTCATTTTAACGTACAATATGATATTAAAATATATGTAAATATTCAATATTAGATAGCATATCTAACAAAGTCCGAAAGATGTGAAATTTGATATACATGTTTATGAAGATAATATCACACAATTCAATGGTTAAATTAGTTAAATTTGCATTCAACAAAAATTATTGAAAGTGTAATTTGACTGAGTTTAACACCTAGTATCAATGGATCCTAACCCATTTTAAAATACATTCCATATATATATATATTAGATCTTGTTATGAATAGCCAAAATTAAAATACAAAAGTTATGTAGATGTTTTGAAAAATCAAGTGACTTTTTTAAGTGATCATATGATATTAAGATAGTGTTTGGCTCAGGATATTTTTTGCTTTTTTTCTCCTTAAAAAAAGAAGTTGGGTCAGATACTCTTTATATAAAAATGCTCAAAATTATAATTAGCTTATTTTTTAACAACAAAAGATGAAAATAAGGAGCTTTTATTGGAGTAGCTTTTATACAGCTTGTGCGGGCCTTTTTCTCATAGACCTTCCTTTGAAACTCATGTGCCTCTTTTTCATTTATTTCCTTTTCTAAAATAAATTCAGTTCATCCTTTCTAATGTGAGCGTGCCTGGTACTCCTACAGCGTTTCTATTTCAGTGCAATGCTGGTGCCGCTTCTCTTTATTCTTCATGCGACGTTGAAATCCATTACAGGTTTTTTTTTTTCTTTAAGAAAGTTTCAAAATAATTAGATATATATTTTTATTCGAAAATTATCTTCGACATAAAGTTGTATTAATTAAAGTAATTTTTAATATCTTTAAAAGTTAAAATATTTAAATATCTATATTTAATATTTTAATTTTTTTTGTTATTATTAAAATAATTTTATGTGAATTAAATTAATTTTACGTAATATTTTTATTTTAAAAATATATTTTGATAATTAGTTTTAAATAAAACTAAAGCTTTTAAAAAAATTACCATACAATTTTTAGTTTAAAAGGAGTTTTTAAGTTTAAAAAAATGAAAATTCTCAAACAACTTTACTTTTTAAAAAAAAAATTATTATTTTTAACTTTAACTTAAAAGTAACTTTTAAGCTCAAAAAAAGTTGAGTCAAACATATGGAGAGAGAGATCAATATAGAGAAAGAGATCAATGTTAATTACCTATAAATTAGTTTCTCACTATAAAAAATGTCCCCCAACACACACATATAGAGAGAGAGAGATCAATATTAATTACCTCATGAGTAACTTTAGGTAAACTTACTTCATTTAATAACTTTTAGTATATATTAAATTTTATTAATATAATTGCTTAATATTTTGATATTAACTCAATGATTATGCACACAAAATTTTAGATAAATTAGATATTTAGAGTTATGTAATCTTATAGTCGATATTTACTTATTTTCAGAAAGTATATTATAAATTAAATTGAATTAATTTAATAATGTATCAAATAATTTTAAAAAGTATATTACAAATAACTATTGAAAAGAATAACTTTACCAATAGTATCTTTTCCTTCTTCATATATATATATATAATATATATATAAGAGGATCAAATTATACCAGTGTAACTTTTACTAACTATTATATCATTCAATAACTTTTAATTAGATGATGTTTTCTCAAAATCTACCATTAAATTGTAAACTCTTTCCACATAAATGACATACAAAATTTTATATTAGTCCAAAATTATTTGATACCTTATTCATATAGATCAAAATTAACCAAATATATAATTTTCAAAATATATTTAAATATGAATCATTAAATCACCTTTTTACTGTTCTTTAATTTTGACAAAATTTGATACAAATAGGTAACGGTTGGATTGACAAAATTCACATTTTATATAAAGTTATTGATAGTGTAATAGTTGGTTAGAATTATACCAGTTTAATAAATAAATAAATAAATAAATAAATATATATATATATATATATATATATATATATATATATATATATATATATGGGTGGGATCAAGTTACTCTAAGAGTAACTCTTGGTAGAGTTACTCCACTTAATAACTCTTGATATGTATTAAATTTCAACGATCCAATTGTTGAATTAAAAGATTATATTAAGTAGATTAAGTCTACAAATTTTTATAAAATTTGAAAACTATTTGATATTTCGTTAAATAGATTCAAATTAACGCATAATATACTTTTCTAAATTATAAGTAAATGTCAATAATGAGATTAACTAGCTACAATGTCTGATTTATCTAAAATTTGATATACATGATCATTGACATATAATCTTTTAATTCAACGGTTGGATCATTAAAATTTAATATATATTAAGAGTTATTGAGTGGTGTAACTCTACTGAGAGTTACTTTTAGAGTAACTTGATCCCCACCCTATATATATATATATATAATTAGAGATTTTGTAATAAAACTTGTTTAGCCATGCTGAAATATCGTCCGTAAATACCATTACTTTTTTCTCTTCTTGTTATTGACTAGGGAAATCCTTCAGAGCCAACTTTGACAAACAAGAAACTCCCCTTTTCTACTTCAAGTTTTCAATAAATTTTTCTTTTTTTCACAAGTGGTTGGAAATTAACTCATACTACCTAACTAAAATTTCATTCGGAACCCACGAGGCAATGATCATTCATAAATACCAATGTTTGGCTCCAAATTACGCCTACTTAAAGCTTGTGCAATGAAAATGATCCGACCATTTTGAAAAAAGTCTGTCACTCTATAATTAGCATGCTTTTGAATTTCCAAGTAAAATGGTGAAAATCTATTGCCAATGCGTGGAATGAGAAAAAGAGACCTTAGATTAAATAAAAATGGGGAGTTGTCCTAATCAAGAACTTGCATCAATGCCAATTTCGGGTGGAGATGAGGACATCACCGTCTCCCTTTTCCCTCGATCCCCTCTCGTGTTCGATCATTTTTACATGGGAATAAAATAGTACAATATACACTGCTCTAAAACCATAGATGAATCTTTTGGGTGGTGTTATTCTCCTTCACCAACGTCACAAACCCAAATACTTTCAGAGAGATAATTTTATTGACAATATATATGTAAGCAGCATTCATGCATGGAATAAATGGAGTAGGTATGTAAAGAAAGAACTATAAACCTATATGTGCTGAGCATAAGTGTAGTCAAACCCAAATTCTGGTGCCAAATCATGCGAGAGACATCAAGAATAATAATAAAGTGAGTTTTTAAAAGTCTTGTGCCAATAAGGTCAAATCGGTGTGCAAAAAAGATTGAGGAGAGATTCAGTACTCCCACGCTTAGATCAGGTGAAGATAGAATGAGATAAATTGTTTAAAGAATTATTCTAAATCTTTCTACTATATTTTTTCGTTAAATACATTATTTTTTATTTAATACTTTTTTTATAAGATAGTAGGAGAATTTGTAGGAGAAAACAATTTTATCCTTGTTTAAATAGTTTACTAATGCATAATTAATACTAGAATTAATACTTGTTCGCTGGGAGTTGAGAGCGGCAATTTGAAATGGAGGATATGCTAGTGGTACATCGAGATTCATTTTTGTATTCTCAAAATGTATAATAATGTTCTTGCGAAGTTTATTGTGCTTAGTCAAATGAAGTCTAAAATTCAAGGTTGAAAGTTGAAACTTGAACGGTACCACCAACACATAATGTTACAGCATCCAAATTATTATCTGCTCATGTTTATGTCCTTGACTATTCTAAAGAAAGTGACTGCGTATAATAATGTATAAATTCAATAGAGAAGACCAGAACGGACGAAATTGGTAGGATTGATTTCACTTTTCAGTATAACATCCGAGTCCACTAACTAGTTGTTTGGTCAAAAACCATATCGAAGAAAGAAAACTGGTTTATTCAGCGACATTGGAACTATATTGACCATGTTAGTTAGGAACTTTAATGTTAAATATTATAAAAGAAAATTGACAAATTTCTAAAAGGAAATAAAAGTTGGAAGTTTATTGTCATATACATTCATATAAAGAGATCCCATAGCATCAAACATTCAAACTAGAATAAATCTCTCATGTAATACATGCTAATGGTTCATATATATGTTAAATATCAATTTTTTTATTTATAAGAATATTTTCTTGTAAGGCAGAGAAGAAATTAATTTTCTGAGATATATTGTTATGTACTAAAAGGAAGATCTATTGCATCGTGGGTCTATGATGCAAGACGTATCACATGTCCAAAGTGGAAGGGTCCCTCTTTGACTCACATATATGAAACTCCATATGGGTTGTCAAAAACTATTAAACAAGAAAGTCATTGGCTAATGAGGAAGCTCCAACTGTGGAGGGAGCGACACTTGCATAGACTTTAAGTGATGCCATTATTCATAAACGCAAGCTGAGTGGAGAGTTGCCTTGAGGCAATTACTTATTCGGATTGAATAGTAACATGGGTGTACGTGATGAATTCATATTTGATGACTTTATGTGCATGATTCTAATAGAAAAAAAATAAAAAAAGACACATAAAAAGAAGAAAATGTATAAAAGCTGATAAAAAAATAGTTTATTTTTAGTTGTTTGTAAATAAATAGATTTTTGAGGAATATTTTTCACATTTTTGTAGAAAAATAAAGCAGAACACTTGCATTTGGAATCACAGCATGTGAAACGCTGGTATGGTGGTCTCACACTATGATGACAAGTAGTAAGCTCTCCTTTAGAAGCCCAATTTTAGAAGCTAGAACTGAGCACAAACATAGGGTCAAAAGCTTGGAATATTGGGATTCTCTGGTAGTCCAGTGTTTAAGACTCCAAAAACTCTTCTATAACACAATTTTCACACTAGAAGATCAACGTCCGAAACGCTACTCAATATGTAATTGCGTAGAGCCTGCCATATGTTTTCTTCGCTCAATGTCTTAGACGTCTAGCTAGTGTGGGATGTTGGCAATAATTTTCTGAATGGTCGAAACATATTGTGCTTACGTGTTGGGCCTATTCCAGCTAATATTTAAGCCATTTGTAAGGCCCATTTGTAGGTAGAATGCATTGGAAGATCATTTTGCCCTTCACTCACCTTAATCTTTAGGTTTTATCTCCATTTTCACCATTGAAGATTCAACCCTTGGAAGAGGAGCTTGAAGATTTAGTGTATTCATCATCATCCATGATCATTTATGTCTTGTACATTTTGTCTTTCACCATGTTTTGCTAAACCCTCATTGTAGTTAGGGTAAATGATTTTTGTGGGATTCCTCTGTATTGACTCTTGATTTAATATAATTCCTCATGTTTCAAAGTAATCCACTTTGTTTTTAATGTTTCTTCCAATTACCCATTGTTCAGATTGGTCTTGAATTGTGTATTATAAGGAATCATTTACATATATTTTGAATTGAGTGTAATTACCATGTTTTAAGTTGAGCCTAGGAATAGTACTTCATAAGACATGTGTTCTCATGGATTTTGAACTTAATGCTTGATTTAATTTCGTTGGAGCTACAGAAGTAAAACATTGAAGTTGAATGATAGTAATTTTATACCAAGGAATTGGGTTTAATCTACATTTATGAAATTTGAACATCTAAACCTTGTTTGGATTGTATTGAATTTTAGGGAAAATGTAGGGGAAAAACACAAGATGACATAAATCCCTAACTACTCTTATCATTATTATCAAAACCTTTGAAAAATTATAAACATAGTAGCATATTTGATTTTTCGCAATTTATTCTTTAGTAATTTGTGTATGTGACAACACAATTTTACTTGCCTTTACGATAGTTGAGTAATTGAATTGAGCATATTACTCCAATACTTGAGAAGAATGATACCAACTTATTAGGTTTTACTCCTTGTAGACTACAATTCTTGCTACAAAAAAGACTAAAATTGTGAATATATATATATATTTAACACACCACTGAGTCTCTCAACAGTAAGTTAGGCCCTTGTGCAAAGGCATTTGAGCTGTTGGATGGATGTCCTTTTTTGAACAAGATTAATGGTTGGAGTGTGTCTTAGTTGGTCCTCTTGGTTAATGATGTGTGATTGACGATGTTTTTTTTATGTTTCCTAGGTGGCAATGATCCTTTTGAGGTAGGATGAGATGCGCCTAAGTTCTTGTATTACTTGTCCATAAAATTAACTTGGCCCAAGATGGAAGTGTTTGTAGGTTGCAATTCTTTCTTGACAAGGTCCAGGGTCATATCCGATTTGAGAGTACTAGTTCAAACCAAATTTGTTCTAGTTAGCCTTTGAGAGACTCATTTCAAAACGAGATTTTTTCTCATAATATTCTTCAGGTTAAATATATTTTTAGTCCATATAAATATGACTTTATTGAATTTTAATCTTTCAAAATTTATTTATTAATTTTAGTATTTACTAGTCATTATTTCATGTCTTTTCAACAATTATTCTAAGGTGACATTTCACATAATATGGTTAAATATATGTCATATTATCACTATAGTAACAAAAACTATTTTGAAATAAATTAAAATTTTTTTGTTAATAATAAAAAAGAAATAAAACAATATTTATAAGAATAAAAATATTTTTTTTTCTAAATATTAAGTCAAACAATAAATATAAAAAATATATCAAGTGAATTAATTTTATTTTATTTTTCCAAAAGCAATTCATATTAATAATACAATTATGTATGAATAATCACTACAACAAAACATACTTTTAGTGGCATTTATATAGTGGCAACTAGTTAATGGCTGGTATTTTATTACTTGGGATAATTTTTTTGCGACTAATAATCATTAGCCAGTAAAAAGGTAATTTATCATGGCAAGTATTATAAATTGCCGATAAAAGTCAAGAAATATTATTCAAAAATTGTAGAACACAAAGATAGCACAAGAAGGGGGATTGAATTGTGTTACAACAAATTTTCACAAAATCTTTTTCAACGACATATCGTCTGAAGGATTAAACAAAAGAATTTTCAAAAATGTTTTGAAAGAAAGACGAATGCTAAAAAGGAATCAGAATGAGTGCACAAGAATAATACTGGTTCGTCTCACTCCAGAGACTACGTCCAATTTTTGGCAACAACTAAGATCCGCTAACTTATCCAAGTTACAAGTATTCTTTCAACAAGCCTTTTCAGGCTCAACCCAAGTAGTCCTTAACTTGCCTCTCCAAGCAAAAACTCAAGTATTTTTTGAATCAAAGCCTCTTTAGGCTTCTACCAATTTCTTAGAGAAAAGATTGAACGTGAGTTACCTTACTGGGTTTAACGTCTCAACAGACGAATATATAATGAAGAACAAATAAAATTTTTACAATCAGAGTATATGAAAATATTACAATATAAGAGCTTTTTTTTTTATAGATAAAGATCTTAAACAGTCAGCCAACTCCTCCTTTTAAAAACTGAGGTCTCTTCTATTTATAGGCTTCTCGAAAAAAAATATCCGTTGTGAGTTCTTGTAGGAGACAATCTTCGTTTATTGAAAAGAGTCGTTGAAGCATTAAATGCAACATTTAATGCCTTTCACCAACTTGTCACTTTGATAAGATAAAACAATCTGCTTATTTTTCCCATTCTCGTACTTAAACTTGTAGTAGTGGACATATCTGCTTTTTTATTCTGACATCCGCACGCACATTCCTTCTTTTACGCGTAAAGTTAACTTTTCTCAAGAGTAGGTACGTAGACTTCATTTATTTCGAGGTTGTTTACGCTTTTTACAACTAACCAGTGTGCAATTCGTTAGAACATTGTTTGAGAACAGTTGATTACTGAAACTTTTAAAGAAGGTTAAAGACGATACATAAACAAAAGATCAGACGATAGCGAACATGAAGTTTTTGAGTGACCAGACAATTACTTGAAAAACTCTTTTTAACTGTTTGTTATTATCAAAACATTTGAGGGTTATAAATTCGTCCTTTGTTTTATCAAAAATCAATTTATTAATTTCAGCTCTCTCTATAAATTTGTGTATATTTCTTTTTCATGGCAAAAAAAACCGTGTTCCTTTCTCATTAGCTTCCATTTGCACCTCCGTGGAGGAGAAAAACCCGCTGCACCTCATGGTGCATCATCTCCCCCATCAAGCAAATCCTCAACGATGCGACTATATTCTCACTTCTCGCTCCTACCTCGCAAGTTCAAGGTCAGCACTGAGCGTAAGGAAGCTATAGAAAGCACCCTCGTTGCTTACAAATTTGTTTAGGTTAATCATTTTTCTACTTTTGTTTTCTTATTTTATTTGATTTTGCGATGCAAATCTGTTCAGTTTGTTCTCTAGATTTGTGATTGTGACTTACTATTTTTGCAACTTGTGTTATTCTATTTATGAAATTTGTATGATTAATTAACTTGTTTTTTTTTATTCTCTACTTGGTGTGGTTATGTGGAATGATTATATATGTTTCATTTTCTAGTTTAAAATGTTTTGATTTTTCATCCTTTGGCTAATGAGAATTTTGGATGCTAATATTTTCCAATTCAAAAAGAAATTGATGTTGAATCACATAGGCAAATGCAAAAATAGGCTCAAAATTGCTAGCTAGCTTCTGTTTATGGTAGAAACTTGTTGTAAGGACTACTTCTTAAGAGATTTGAAACCTGCAATCCACTCACTCCTTTTATCTCCCTACCTATTTCTTATTTCTCACTTAAATTTCACTTTATTTTGGCCTTTACTATTCTAATTGTTATTTCACATTTGAAATTCTAATCATCTTACAATTACAATGTGTTCTGTTCTCTTCCAGTTTTTCTAATCCTTTGAATAGCTAATTTTATTTTATTACAAAAGTGCCTTGATTGATGCTTTTAAAAAATTTCATGTTGTTTCCTATTAACCAATTGGCAAGCGTACCAATCGTATAAGTAGACATTGATAAATATAAGTATCGTTTCCCAAGGGACTTATTCAATACTAGGTGTTTATGCAGTTTGTTGTCATATGGAAAGGTATTAGAGAGAAAATTAAAGATTTGTTTGATTATAAATTTTGATGAGCACGTGGAATGCAGAAATAAAGATTAACAACAGCAATTAAAAATGTTGGGGTTTGACTATACTAAACCATCCTTTCACGCATACAAAGGTCATTTACTGAGTCAATGATTCATTCATTACCAAAAACCATACAGATATCTAATCCCCAATCCCTTAGTGGAATAGATCTAAGTCAATTAGTTAAACTACCAATTTCTTGATTAACTTAGCTAACTAACTTGTTTTAAGAATAGAGGTTAAGAAATGGCTAATGACCTATGTTTCATTCTTATATACATGATTCATTAAGTGTTTACTTTAGATCTATGTAATAAGAATGTTTTTCAACAAATCCAAATACTAAAATCATATTATGGGAGATTAGGCCACAACAAGCATTAAGAGCAGAAGAAAAACACAAATGAATGAAACATAAACATTCAATAAATAACTTAAGGAATATACATGAAAGTAGGTTCAGTTACATCAAACTCTAACTAGGGTAAATCTAGCTACTCATGATACAGAGGAGTAGCCAAAAAAAGATAAAGAAGGTAGATCGGAGGTCCATGGAGTGCTTCCCAGTTGGACCCAAGGCTCCAAGTGGCGAGAGGAAAGACAACGCTTCAACGACAGAGAGAGAGAGCTTTTCCCCAAAACTCACCAGTGCCCTAATGCCACTTCACAAAGTCATTAAATGAGCTGGCATATTTCGCTGAGCATAGGTAACTCTCGCTCAGCGAATTCCCGAATTTTGAAGTTTCAAGGCATTGATTTCGCTCAATGAGCAATGCTTTTGCTGAGCGAATTCCTTAACTACAAATTCTCCTATCTTCTGGAACTCATGAATTCGTTGAGCGAAAGTCATGCTCGCTCAGCGACCTCTTCTAGGTTAGACTCTTTTGGTAGCTCCAATCCCATTTCTTCAAATCCTACAAAAAAAAAATGAGAGAAGATCAATAGTCAAATGTTCAAATCCAAGGTGTCCAACTACTGACCTAATCTATGTACATTTAGTTAAAACTGGCATTAATTAAAGTCTTAAGTAAGGGAAAAAGAGTTTCCAGTGTATAAATACACACCTAAAAAATATGTGGAAATGCCATTTATCATTTCGTCACTGGATGTTAGCTAGCTCATTTAAAAATTGCTTTTGTATTCACAGTTGAGAAAATGAATAAGCATTGGGTGATCTTGGACCCAACAATAGAGAGAATGGAACACAAGTATGAATATGCATATTGGTTTCTCTTTGTGTGGGGAAATTGTTTTGGCTACTACTCTTTTGTGTTGTTTTCACTTCAAGATGAGACAAAATGTGCCTATTGTTAAAGAAACAATTATATTCAATGCCAATAGCACAATCATTGTATCTTCTATGAATTTCCAGTAAGAATGGTGTTTTTAACATAAGCCTATTTTGTCTAGTTTCCAAATATGATTTATGAAGTTTTATTGGATGGATTTTATTTTTGATACTCATTTCTCCTGTAGGTTCATAAAGATAAAAACTCTGTTGCAGGTTCAGAAACCACCTAATTTATTTGTGCAGTTGTGAAGTTGTTCCCTAGAAGTCATTTCCACGTCTTATCTATTCTTATCGTGTTTTATATTGATTTTTTTGCCATAGGTGCTTCTATTCTAATGTTTATAGTTTTTTAATTCTTCTAGCTCCCTAAATGAATTGTTAAGCTTTGCTGATTGATTGTTTCTTTTTAATTTTGTCATTGGTTATTAATTAAGCTTCTCTCTTGCTCACTCTAATTCCTAATAATTGATTTTGTATTATTTAAATTTGGAAGATGAAAAAATTATTTTGTTTCAGTTTATAAATAATTTGAAATATATTAAGAAACAACTATAATAAATAATGTTTCCTTTAATTGTATATTGTAATATAGAATAGAAAAGCACACCCTTTAAGATTATGGTCTAATACCTTAGGAATAGAAAAGCACTTAAGTAAACAACACGTTCATATTACAATGATGGTCCTTTATAGTGTAATCTATATTGGAGTATATTTTTAATCTCTCTCTTTCACATTAATTTTGAACGCGTAAAAAAGGATTATTACATTTACATATTATTTAATTTGTTCTTACCAAGTTATCATGATAATCAAGTACATCAATATTTACTCTTTAATTGATTCTTTCTATTTTTCTTCCTGGACCATTTTGTTCAGTTAATGGAGACATCCCTATTAAAAGAACCATGACAACAAAAGAAAGAGAAAAGGCCATCAATGCAGCAAAAGTATTTGAACCACCCAATCCTTTTTGTCAAGTTGTCCTACGACTCTCCTGTGATATGCATAAATAATGGTGAGCCCTTAAATTCATGTGATGTGCATTTTTATTCTTCTTTAATAATTGATCATACATAAATGAGTATTCAGTTACAACCTGAAATTATATCTCCAGTTGCTGTAACATAAATAATGTATGATTTTTTATGTTATCAGATCAAATTCAACAGTTCTCCATGTCTTCCCCTTCAATGAGAAAAAAGTGAGGTGGTGTTGCTTTGAAGCTAGTAATCATTTGATAAAAATACTTACTGATGCTGGTATTCAAATTTTGCTTTTGTTTGTTCAGGTTAATTCTCACCTAATCAGTAATGTCTGCATTAATGCTCTCTTTGCAGAGAAGGTAACAAGTCTAATTTATTTTGCTTTTCTCTCATATCATTGTGTATGTGTATAAATATATAAAATTAAGCTGATAACTTATTCTTAATTTCTTTTATATGCTTTATGTAGGTAATTCTTGGTGAAGACGTTGTTGCATCAAAGCTTACCCAAAATTATAAAATACATTACTGATGCAGTTCAGGCTAGAGCAAAGCCCAAATTACAAAATAGATTACCCTATTATTGATGATCTTTAATGAGCAGAGCAGACAAGAATGGTTTCTTCTTGTATACCCTTTAGGAGTTCCATGGCATTTTGTTGATACCAACTTGTCAATCCTTTGCATGCTTGCTCCTCAAGGAATACAACTTTCACTTGAGTTGAATTTGTATCAATTTTGTCTTGACAAATTATGAAATATTGAGTGGTGACAACTTCTGCACATGTAACTTTTACAACTTCTGTTTCACTTTTTAAGATTCAACAAATTATGAAGAGATGTGCCCAAAAATAGTGCTTGATGGTATTTAAGATATCTTCTAGTACTTAATTTTGTTTTATTATTTTTCTTACTTTTACGGGCAATAAAAATGGTCAGTGAAGGGCTGATATGAAAATGAAAACTATTTTTAGTGGCCATTTAAATTGCCACCAGTATTGCCGCTAAAGTACCTAGTTTTTCTCAACCATTAAAAGAGTCTTTACCAGCACTCTCTATAATTGCTGGTAATACTTTTACGGACTTTGAATACACTGGCCATAATTTAATTGTTGGTAAATGTTTTAGTGATTACTTTTATTACCACTAAAAGGCAAAATAATTGCCACTAAAAGTCACCTTTGGTGTAGTGATCTGTCTCCAGATAGATAAATAAACTTAGATATATATTGCTACTACCTGATATGGATTTAATATTCTATTATTGTTATGATGACGAGGCTTGAAGATGACTATAAGCACAAAACAGACTGTTTTTCATCATTTTAAATGAACATCTAACCGTAAATTCTCATTTTAATACTTGAATTCGTGAGACGTTGTTATTGTAGTCTTTAAAATTAAAAATGTTAAGTAAATATTTAAAATTAAAATTATTGTCATTTGAGTCCTTGAAAAGTATAACTTATTATTATTATTATAGTTCCTAAATTTTGTAACTTATTATTACTATAGTTCCTAATAGAGCTAATGACAAAAACTAATGTGACTAACAAATTTCAATTTCAAAAATTTATTTGACATTTTTCTAATTTTAAGAATTACAAGTATTTTAACTTGTTCAATGCACAGGATAAGTTTTTATTTTATATAACTAAATTTATAGTAAATAAATAATTTTGAATATATAAGTTATATTATAATTAAAATTTATAATAAATAAATATTTTGATCATATTAATTATATTTTAGATATATGATAAATAATTTATATTGTTATAAAATGTTATTTTTAATTATTGATAATTTTTAAAAAAATATTGAAATTTAATTTAGAAATAAAAGGGAAAATAATGGATTGAAATAGATAAAAGGTTAATAAAACCCTTCAAAATATTCTCGTTGAAGAAAAACAACTAAAAATACTTTTGTTGAAGAATGGTCCTAAAAAATGCTCTTATTTGAAGCAATTATTCTAATTTATATAGAGAGAATTATATAGTGTCTCATAAATTCAAAGACTAAAAATGAAGGTTTACTCATCCATTAAGTATGAAATGAGCATCTAGCTATTAGTTATTAACACTGACAAAACAAAATGTGGTGATTACAAATTTATTATTCCGTGGGAAAGATATAACAAATAAACATAATATTCTATTAAAAATAACAAAAAACAATATTTTTTGTGCCTGTGATCATATAAGACGTCAAAAAAATAAATGTTAGAGATTAAAATATTTATTATATTGAAAATTATAAATTTTTTTTGGAAGAATTTAAAGCATTTAATAGGATATATTTAATGCATTCACACAATATATCTATAAATACACAATAGACACATTAAAATAAAAATAAGATAAAATATAGTTTTAATCTCTGTAAATATATATAATTTAATATGGTTTCATTTCTCTAATTTCTTTTATTAATTTTGATTTTTAAAAGTTACATGCCGCGAGCTTAACAATATATTAATAGGGATTATTTTTAAAGGAATTTAAAGTATATAAAAATTAAAACAACCTAAAAAAATGTTAAAAGACAAAAACTAAATGAAGTTATTTTTCTAGATATTAAAAATATATTTAACCTTATTTTATCAATGCACATAAATTTTAATGTCAAATAGGGCTTTCTTTGCAAAAACTTTTTTGTAAGTGTTTATAGGAGAAGAAAATAAGAAAATAAAATAAATTGAATTTTTTTTATAAACTAAAATCAATTTATGCTTCTCAACTTTTAGAGAAATTAAATGAGAACGAGTTTTTATAATAATTAAGTGCATAAGTTGACTTTAGCTTATGCGAAAAACTCAATTCTTTTTACCCTTTTTTTTTTCCACTTATAAGTACTTATGAAAAAATTTATGTGAACAGGGCCTAAGAAGGTAAAATGCATTGAGCCACTCCAATTAGTTAAAATCAACTTATTTACCTTAGTTTTTGGAGAAATTAAATGAGATAGCTTCTATAAAACTTGTATGCATAAGTTGATTTTTAACTTATGAGACAATCTCAATTCATTTTACCTTCTTATTTTTTTTTTTATAAATACTTATGAAGAAGTTTATTCAAATAGGACTCAAAAGGTAAAATGCATTGAGCTTCTCCCATAAGTTATAATCAACTTATGCACCTTAGCATTTGGATAAGTTAAATGAGAGAGTTTCTATAAAAGTTATAAACATATATGATTTAGCTTGTGAAAGAAACACAATTCATTTTATCTTCTTATTTTTTTTCTTTTATAAATGTTTATAGAAAAATTTATCTAAGCTCTTGTAACCCCTTTTACTCAAATCAATGCATATTTGTATCTATGGTAATTATTAATTGTTAGGCAAAATTAGTACTATGATTCTTTAACTTTATGAAAACTTTTAACTGCTAGAAATTGTTGTATTTTTTGTTAATTAATAGCTTGACATAAAAAATTGTTTTAATTATTTTCCACTGTCACTAAAATTAATAACTTGACAAAAATATAATAAATTAAAAAAATATTAAATATTAAATATAACAAAAATGCTTAATTAAAATTAATAACTTGTTGAAAAAACTAAAATTAAAAATAATAACTTTAAAAAATTAAAAAACAAAGCACCAAAATATAGCGAAAAAGACTAAATTAAAATTAATAACTTGACGAAAAGGCTAATAACTTGATGCTTTTGGTAACTATTTTTCCCCATCGCTAAAATTAATAAATTTACAAACAAATAAATTAAAAAAAAAAAAGCACCAAAATGTAAACCAAAGAAGTTAAAAGTTGAAGCTAAAATAAAAAATAAAATTAAAGTATTAAATTATTTTTTTTTTGCCAACTTGTTACTCCATAGGAAATAAACATAATTTTACTTTTTTATTAGAATAAGGTTAGTAATATACTTGTTACTCTGTAGAAAAGAAACTTGAACCTTCTCCCATTTTTGGTTTACCCCTCTTTTATTGGGCCATTCAGTATTTCCGTTTTACTCGAAGCCCATAATGCTCCTTTTTGGGTCTATGGCCTATAATGCTTTCAATATTTACATGCGATGGCTCAAGCGTCTAATGTTTGTGGGCCTTGTTTTCTAACTTTTCAATCTCTGCATGTATCGTTGTTGGCATCAGGCATCCAATAATAGGAATGTGATTCATGGCGTGCGTGTCTGGTTGCCATTGCCGACGTGATTTTTCACGTTTGAATCGAAGCTATAACTTGTGGCTTTTGTATTATTTGTTGATTTGATGTGATTTTTTCTTTCCCCAACGCATTTCCACAGGGTGAGTGATTGAACACTTGAGGATTAAAAAATACAAGAGATTGAAAAAGTATGATCTACGTTATCTTTTATCATGTTGTCTAAGTGTGTATTAGGCAATTCAATTCATAAATGTAGTGTCATTGAAGTAATAAATATAGTTTCATTGAAGTGAACGTCCATTTGATATTATTGAACGGAAAATTAAACATATCCTAACTTTATCCTAAGACTTCCTAAAAAATTGTCCACATAGTAATTGTTTTCAAGTCTATCAAGTTGGCCATATGTTCAAATTTTAGTTTATGCACCGTACAAAATAAATATTTTTTATATAATTTTGTCTAGTGGCACGTATGATTGATTACAAATAGGGATAACAAAGTATACTCGGATCTTTATGGGTATTTGTAAAAGGTTAAACATATAATTTAGTTCCTATATGTGTCGCAGATTCTCAATTTAGTCTCTATACAAAAAAACTTATTAAATTGGTCCCTATACGTGTCGCGAATTCTTAATTTGGTTCCTACCGTTTACAAATTCTTAATTTGGTCCCTATATGTGTACGTGCAGTGCATTCTTAACTTGGTCCCTATACTAATTAAGAATATGCTATATGTATAGGGACCAAATTAAGAATGTGTAAATGGCATCGTGCTGGCAAAGATCAAATTGAGAATTAGCGACACGTATAGGAACCGATTTAATATGTTTTTTGGTATATGGACTAAATTAAGAATCTGTAACATGTATAGGGACTAAATTATATGTTTAATCTTTGTAAAAATATTTGCAAATGGATAGGGTAAATATCTGTTTATTGGGTATGGATCTGGAGGCAGATATTTACCCGCAAATTTTGATAGAGATAGGTGTGGATATGAATACTATAATACCCATCTCGTACCATACCCGCACCTATTATATATATAATAATTTAATTAAAATATCTTATATATATAATTATATATTTTATTAATTATTAATTTAATTACTAAAACATAGTATTGATTGTTGAAGACTTGAACGATTAAACCCTAGCTTTGTTTTTTCTTATCCCAAGCTCTAATTCTTTGAAGTCTAAACGCTAAAGCTAGTATAGGGATAGGTATTTACTCACAAATTCTAATGGAGATAGGTGTGGGGTATGGATACCATAGTACCCATCCCACTCCATACCCACACCTATTATATATTTAATAATTTAATTAAAATATCTTATATATATAATTATATATTTTGTTAATTATTAATTTAATTACTAAAACATAGTATTGATTATTGAAGACTTGAACGATTGAACCCTAGCTTTGTTTCTTCTTATCACAAGCTTCGATTCTTTGAAGTCTAAACACTAAAGCTAGTCAAGCCAATGTTGTTTGGTTATGACTTATGTTTGAATGATTTAAGCTTATATTTAGATTATTTAAGAGTAGATTTTTAATTTAGTTGTAGCAATTTTTTAATTAATAAATTTTTATTAATTTATTGACTTTACAGAGAAGTAAAGTGCGAGTAGTGGATCGAGTATAGATATAGGTACTTAGTAGGTATGAGAATGAGAATTAAAGTTGCTACTCACGTGGGTATGAAACGGATATAGGTATTTTTTTTTTCAAATGTGGGTATGGGGAGGGATATTATAGTACCCTACACAAACCCTACCCATTGTCATCCCTAATTACAAAAGACTATTTCGTCTGTCATTGCAATTATTAATATCCTCCAAGGGATCCGTTGACACTCATAGGTAGGCTGCTCCCTTTCAACAAGTATTTTTTATATAATTAAAAATTATAATAAATAAAATTTTAATATATGAATTATATAATAATTAATTTTTTTAATAAATAAATATTTAAATACATAAATTATATTTTAAATTTGTAATGAACGATTTAAATTATGATATAATATTATTTTTAACTATTGATAATTCTAAAAAAATTATTAAAATTTAATTAGAGATAAAGATAAAAGATGATAGATTGAAAAAGATAGACACTTAAAAAGATCAAGTACCTATAACGATAAAGGGAGAGAAATTTTTTTGACTAATTACGAAGGTATCCAACAAAGAGAACAAAAGAAATATTGAGAATGTTTAATTGAAAAAGTGTAGAGAATCAGACCTCTAATTGTGTATTCTAATTTATAATATAGAATTGATGCATATATAGTGAGAGCTTGAGTTAATCTTAGTCATACAACTATAATGTCTATATATGAATAGTCAAAATTATTTTAATTAGTTTTAATCTTAACCATCTATTTAAATTATACGGTTAAATTTGTTGCTCTCAGGGTTTCATCTATAACCTAATATATTTCACAAATATATAAACATACTTTAAATTTTCAATTTTTCAATTTTATTATGTTTTTATATTACCTTTTTGTTTAATTTTTATATTTCTAATTCTTAAATCGGTCAACATACAAACCTACCCTAAATCAAGGTGAATTGATGTTTTTTAACTCATTTTAAAAGGTGGGACCAATGTTATTAGAATCGGACTGGTCATTGACTTGGTCAGTGTACTGGGTGAGTGAGTTACTAGTCAAACCAGTGGGTCAATGGTTGAACCACATGAACCAGAATAAATAATATATATAAAATAAATCTTACTAATATATATATATATATATATATATATATATATGAAATATTTAGTATCATAATGATTTAATATTATTTTATATGTAATGACTCTTGGGTTCAAATCCTATTACAATATTTTTAATCGCATGTAAATTATTAGTTAATAAAATATATTGATTGATTGCGAAATGGGAATCAAATAGTGCTATATTAAGTTCAAATTATTTTAATAACAACTTAAATATATATTAATAACACAAAAGATTGATTTTAGAAATATCATGTCTAGAATTAAATAGCTCACGTGACGAAACTAGAGTATAATAATGCTTATTTGAAATCCAACTAGAACTTTCAAACTCTTGAAAAGTTTCAACAACTTACTTCACATTTACCCATAGCATATGTAGCAACTTTCACACTGTCCCATTAGTTTCTTTCCAATGTGATAAACTTTTCAAATCACTTTCTTCTCTCTCTTATATCTCTGGTTTCAAATCAGTGAATTCACTATTTTTTTTTCATTATTCATTCAACACTTCTCCTTCACTCAAGGTGTACCCTTCTTCTTTTCTTCCTATTTCTACACTTCTCCCCCATCTTCTCTCCATCTGCGTGCCACACATAGTGACCTGTTGTTAATACCAACATCTAAGGTAGTGCTTTCTCAACCACTAAACTCTGACTCCTTTGCCTCTCTGTGCTTGATCTAGCACTGGTAGAAGATGGCATGGGTTCTTTAAGGTTGTTTGAAAAATTATCAGATAAACCGATCAAGTCATTATATGACACCGAGTCACTAGTTTATTGGAAAAACCGACTGAATTTGACGGCTTATACCGAGTCACTTGCACAACCGATCTAATAAGATGCTCGGACCAGCAATGTGTCTGGTTTCTAGTCCGACCGATCCGAGCCAAGTTTAATAACATTGGGTGGGACATGCTGAAACTAATCTATTTGCAATAAGTTATTAGCACGATAAGGTGGCTTGACCTGTTTTATTGTCCCTAATATTTAGGATTGTTTGTTGATTGACTTTAAGGTAAAAATCATATAATTCAATCATAAGAAAAAACAAATGGTTTGATTTGATTAATTTGAGAATAATATTAAATTTAAACTAATCCAATTTAGTCTTTTACTATTTTTTTTTGTTGAACCCAAGGTATTGCTAGTTGAAAATTAAGAACTATTCCTTCAAGGTACTAAGATCCATTTAAAGGGCTAACCTCTCCCAACAGATGTTTTACTATTTTAATTGGATTGATTGTATCTTTTTTTTTAAAGGATAGCAATTTATTTTTTTTGCTCATCAAATAAATGAAATTTTATTATTTATAATTATAATAAGAGAACAAAATCAATACATGAATTCCTTTAGTTGTTAGTTTTTCATTTCAAGAATAAATCTTAATAATGAAAAAGTTAAGCTCATAATAAATATTAAAAAAATATTGAAAATATTAAATCTTGTCATAAATTATAGTTTAATTTAAATCACAAATGAAAAATAATCTGAAATTTTTCAAAAATTCAAAAAAATGTTCGTAAAAAATTGAAATTTATCCCTATATTATAAAGATGAATATTTATTCTAAAGAGTGAGATTTTCGCTCTCCTTAGTCCTCACTCTCTTAATAACTTACATTTTATATGTTCTTTTTTCCTCTCTTTTTTGACGCATTAAAAGGGGCCCAAAGCCCCAAACTCAAAAACCCCTATAGAAGGTTACACCAGAAGCATAAGCTAAAACAAGAAAATACAAAAACTCAGGAACAACATCAAATATGGTCTTCCAAAAGACTAGACAAACCAAATTTCTCAAGAAAATCTGCAACTTGATTAGCATCCCTCAATATATGAGAAAAAATGCACTGTAATCATGGAGTGAGACAACACCATAATATCCTAGACCAAATTGAAGCAAGTATGCGCGGTTTCACACCCATTCATAATCAATGAAAAGGCTACTTGAGAGTTAGTTTCCACATAGATATATTGGAAACCACTACTTCGCGCCAACATTAAACCCTTCCAATTACCCCACAACTCAGCCATAATCACTAAGCAGAAACCTATACGGGCAAAGAACTACACCACAAATTTAGCAAAAGCACCTCTAATGACACCACCACAAGAAGCTCTACCATTTGAACCAATATTTTTAAAATCGGACCAGTCATTGAACAGGTCAAGGCATTGGTTTAAGGTTCAATTGTTCAACCGTAGTCAAATTGGTATTAATAAAATAATAATAATAATTAAATAATACATAAAATAATATTAAAAAACATAATATCATAACTTTATAATACTAAAAATTAAAAATAAAACATAAGTTTATAGGTTCTTTATATTTATAATACCTACAAAAGCACAAATCAAATATGCCATGATACTTAAGTATAAGTTTTAACTATACACATTAACATTTATTAATAAAAACAAGTTTATATTTAAAATAAAAATAATAATAAATACGTTAGGTTGATTTTCATTTTTTAAGAAAAAAATCGAAATAATGTTATATTAAGCATTTTTTATTGACCTATTGTGAACTTGTTTTTGGCTGGTTTTGACCGGTTTTACCAGTTTTTCTTCAAATTAAATGTTATTTTTATATTAATTTAATTCATAAAAAAATATAATAATGTGATTTAATTTAAATAATTAAATGATTGTATATAAGAAATATTTATTTTGTACGTTTGCAGGAATTAAAAATACTAGTTATATAAAAGAACAGTTTTTATTTTTTAATTTTTATATTAATGATTATTTATTTATTTATTTTATCTTGCCGCAAAGCCACACCTTTAAAAGTTGTAAAGTAAACGAGCAACGCCGACGATTAGCTTTATCCCTTCTTCACGAATCCTTTTACTATCTTCTAGTTGCAACTTCCAGATCTCGTTCACATTCGTTTTGGAGGATAATCAATACGTTTATAGAAAGAATTAGAGCTAAAGTGAACAATCTCAAAAAGGCAAAATTGGAAGGAACAAAGGATGACAATGAGTGAGGAAGGTTATCGGAGCCTATTAAGCTCTCCAAGGATTCCTAACGATCATTACTGTTAGCCCAACAAATCCAAGGACTTCTATAGTTTTTGGGTTCTTCTTCACACAATATTTGTTTCTGGCAGCATTAGCATTATCTTTGCATTGCGGATAATATATATATATATATATATATATATATATATATATATATAAGTATTTTATTTATCATAGAGGTTGATAAATTATGAATAATATATAAATAGTATTATCTAGTTACTCAACACAAGTATTGTGTTTAACAAGTTTTTTTAGGCTCAATCTACGTATTGTTTAATACATGTCTCTCCACTTATAGTCTAAGTTTTTTTTTTTTTTTACCTCTTTAGGCACTAAAAGATCTATTAAAGTTTGCAAAAATAAAGTGACCATAAACTGTCGTCTTATTCAGCTTACAAGGAATTAATCATAGTTTAACAACTCACAAGTTATTTACGCCTTTGCAAAGAATGTACCAAGAGAAATAAATGAAGTTGAATAAGTGCAAATTCTCTCTTCTTTTTCATGTTTTTACGAAGACCAGTTCTCTATGGCTTTTTATAGCAGACCTTGAAAAAGTACATGAAGAGTTTTCTTCAATCTAAAAATGTGAATGTTGTAAAAATTAAATGCATTTCCCGCTGACACATATATTTTGATAAAGTACTATGTTTATCTCACCTTTTTATACTTTAGCTAAATACTAGGTACGTAAAACTTTTTATCTTTGTGTTTTAATTACACTAACTTTTCTGCATCACTGTCTTGTTACTATACTTTTGAGCTTTTCTCATCTTTTGAGGTATGAGAGTATGTAGGCTATATTTTTGTAACTTCGGATAAATACGAATGTTTAAACTTTTCGTATACACTTCTTGACTTATACCTCATATGATGTTTCTTGAGATCATGTTGTCTCTTTATCGAACGAATCCTCTAAAATGAAACTTAGTGATGAGTCAACAAACGAAGCTTGTAGAGTATTACATAAAGATAGTTCCTTTGTAGGACGAATTGCTAAGAAGGTCAATAGTACAAAGAGATTTATTTATCTTTATCTACAATATTTAGTCTTATGCTTTGTTTGTTATCATTAAAACTAAGGTTTTGATCGTCTTAAATCTAACGATCCCATTAATTATTGTAAATCAAGTTTCTTGAAAATTATATTGATTCATCCAATATTGTATGGTCCTATTATAAATTTATCAGCGGCAAAACCTGTTGAAAAAACGTTGGTTCACTTTTTCACGGCTTAATTTGGCCCAACTTACTTAACTCACGGGATTGACAACATGTATTAACCTATTTTTATTTTTCTAAAATTTTTAATTTATTTTTTTCTTTTATTTTGGGTTATATTTCCTTGATATTTTCATTTTTATTTTATTGTCTTATTCTTTGAGTTTGTTGTTGTTATGAATTAGTATGTTGTTGAGTTTATTATATTTATATGTTTCTCTATTTTTTTTATTATTTATTTAAATTAAGTGAACAAACTCATGATATTAGTAAAATTAAATGATATTAATTAATTTTTTTAATTAGAATATTTTTTTTTCTTATATTCAAAGAGAGTATAACTCTATCTCATTCAAAAAGAAACCTTTAATTCATATTTTATACATAACAAACCTTAAAGACTTCTGTAACCAAAAAAAAAAATGGACCATCACATACCCTCTATTTACAACAACTTCCAAAACTTGTATTAAGGCACTTAGTTACATTGGAACTACAAGGACACCAGTAGAAGCTCCTCTGGTCATGCAAGGAATAAAAAGAACCAGCTGACCAAGAAAACCATAACCACTATGACTCATGCAACCTGACTCAGCAAAGCAACTGCAACCGTCAAAAATTTCACTGCAGCTACTGCCCAAGACGCCAAAACCAAACCTAAATACAAAGGCAACCTAAAACACAGCAAATCTAAACCATTCAACAAAGACAACACCGCTAATTACTCACGACTCCGATAGAGCTGCCCAATCAATCTCCACGGAAGGGTACTTCTCCAAGTCCAACCCAAGATTGTCCGTTCCACAAGAATCCGAGAAATCCAAGAAAGTAATATCGGATTCAGGCGAAGAGGAACCCGCAGAAGAATATTCATCCGACAAGGGAGAACATGTTTGGGTCGATGTTTCTGTTTCTGTCTTGTGTGTCTTAACCTTTGTATCTTCTGCTTTCGCTTGGTGTTTCTGCGAATTGACCAAGCTTTCACAAATAGCTTGGAGTTTTGCACCAACTGCGGAGGGGAGAGGCTTGTAGTCCCCAAACTCACCGTACACGTGAGCTCCATGGTGACGCAGATGAGGGAAGTTGAGCTTCGCGTGTTCTCCTCTTAGCTTAAACGCTGCGTTGTCGTATGCCAAAGCTGCTTCCTCTGCGGTATCGAACGTACCGAGCCAGAGACGGGTGCGGTTCCTGGGGAGTCTGATCTCAGCGACCCACTTGCCCCAGTGTCTCTGCCTCACCCCACGGTAAAGCTTCGTGGGCTTAGAAGGAGCACCCACGTGCTTCATGGAAACGGGTTTTGGGCCTAGGAACTGGGCTCGTGGAACCTGGATTTGGGCCTGAATCTGAAATACTTGAGATGGGGTGAGTTGGTTAAGCTTGGAGGGACTAGCGTGGTTTGGAAACTTTAGGTCGTAGCTTGAGGAGAACACTTGGGGGGTCCATGTTGTTGAGGAGAAGTTGGGAGAAGAAGAAGAAGAAGAGAATGAAGGGTAAGTTGAGGAAGTAGTGCTAGATGAATCACTTTTCATAAAAGGCTCAAGTGCTTTCATCAGCTCGTGATCACTACACGGGTCTACCAAATCTGGTATCATGCTAATATTATTGTACATATCCATAACTGTTGCCGTGCTTTGCTAGATAAGAAAGAAGTGAAAAAAAAAAACAAAAACAAAGAGTAGAACCTGTCTCAATTCCAAAACCAGAGAACAGGAGGTTCTTTTCCTTAAAAAAAAACAAAACAAAAAAAGACTCAACTTTCCCAAGTTCAATCTCTACCTGATTAGCCCTTGAGGCCTGAGTTTGCTATTATACACAAATGACAAAACTGATATGAAGATTAAGAAGAGGGATGCTAGTGACGTAGAAGAGAGGAAGACAAGGTATTAAGCAAAGAAATGCTTCTTATTATCTCACTTTGTTTTAGGGGTGGCCTCACTTTTTAGTAGCTCCACTCTTGCATTTTTGCGGTGAACCTTTTGTAGGTTTATATACTCTTCTTGGCGCCCACGGATTTGAGTGTGTACATGCCTCGAAGCTCCCTTGGCCATTGCTCTAATCACGTTCTTTTCTTCTTTAATTAATGGTTAATTACTTGCGTCGTGAACTTCAATGATGCCTTTATTCGATGATGGTCATCCTATGCAAAAATGACACGTATCTGCACCTCACATGACGATTGACACATATCACCTCCACCCAATAGAGCTGTTGTACACGCGTCGTTGTATAATTGGGCTAAGCTTAGCTGAAACATGTGGTGTATGTTGCCCTTGAAATGTCAACTTTTGGTATTTAATAGATTTTTTTGTCCTTTCTGTTCTCTAATGGGATTGGCCCTATCTCAGAGTCAGCACAAGCACAGCGACGTTATCCAAAAGTTTAGAATGAATTACATTTTAGTTTTTAAATTATTAAAATTTTAAAAGTAAAAATAGTTTATCAAATTAATATATAGTAATTATTAACACATATTGTGGAGCATAATGACAGATATGAAATTTAAATCAAAGATCTCATAAATTATTCATACCCCTACAACTAAATCGAGTGAATTTTATTAACATGTAATTTGATTCCTTCATTTTTTTTTTATTCTCCTCACTTCTAATTTTTTTAAACTCAACAAAATAAAATTAAAAAAGTTTCTACATCTTTTTACTTTTCTCAAAATTAACAAACTGCCTCTTTGTTTTGCTATTTGTCTACTATAGTTACGCGTAATTTAAAATACTCTTCGATCTTAAAACAATGGGTATAAGTTAATGTTGGAAGTATTATTATAATAACACTTGCTACAGAAGGAGTGATCTTTCTATAAAATTTTCTTATTAATCCTCATATTTATTAGATAAAGAAGTATTAATGTTTCTTAAGTTTTTAAGAAATTCATATATTTATTTTTTATTTAATACTTTCTTCATTTAATCTCATGATAATGGCTAGTAATAAATCAATAATAAACTTCGACAATTACGTTATGATTAAATATAAAAAAATAGAAAAAATAAAATAGAAAAGTTAAAGAGAAGAGAAATTAAATAAAAAGATAAATGTTTTTATTAATTAGATTATGAAGGTAATAAGGAAAATAAAAAAATGAAAATTTTATTTTTATTGATTTGTTTTGATAAAATACATAAATAAAGTAATATTTTATTCTAAAGATATTTTTTTACAGAGAATGAAGTATAATATTCATAGGTATTTTTTATATAATTTGAATGGAAGATAGTGTAAGAAAAGTTAAAAAAAAACAATTTAGACAAAATTTCTAGTGGAGAAAAGACTAATTTTTTGTAGACCTCATTATCCTTTTTTCTCTCTTTCTCTTTAATCCTGTTCTCTCAAGAATAGAAGTCTAATATTCTCTGGCTCATTTCTCTCCCCCTCACTTCTCTCTCTTAAATAATTCTAAATAAACAAAGCATAAAGATCATAAATATAATGTGTATTTAATTTAGTTTATTTTGAAATAATAATCACTTTTTTATTAACTTATTATTAAGAGAGTTTTTTTTTTAAAATAAGTAAATATTTTATAAACTAAATATGTAATATGTATATGTTTAGTTTAATTTATTTTGGAATAATAATAATTTTTTTTATTTTTTATTTTTTAAAAATAAACAATTATTTTCCTTGTAAATAATCAATTTCAAACACAAACTTAAAGATAATTGACAGTTTTATTGTTATTATTTTTTCTCTAATCCTGGTCAAAAAGATGGGGAATACGTTGTACTGTTATTTATTTATTTTTATTGAAGTGTTGAAACTTGATTAGTTAACGGCGAATTCTAGATGTGGCCCCATCCGGTGGCGCTGTATATATAGACGCTGGAGCGGGACAAGGTGCCGTCATATGCGGCGCCACAATGAAGACGAATCCCAACTTGTTAAATGATAATTAAAATTTTAGAAAAAAAAACTGATTCCAAAATTTAATGATACAAATACTTATTGTTTAATTTTCTTAATAAAACTTTAGTACAGTCTAAACTTAATAATTATTATTCGGATCAAACAGAATTACTTCTCATAAAAATTAAAATTACACATGATCTCTATAAAAAATAATAATTACTACATTTGTGTGTCTTATCCTTTCTTTTAATTTAGTTATTTGGTAGGAAACATGCAATGTTAGAGATTGCACGTCAATTAGTAATAAGGTCAAATTATAGTATATAAATGGAGGACAATTCTCACCTTATAAGCCGATTTAATAAGGTTGAGTTAGGTTCAAAACTTACATTTTAAGATAGTATCAGAGTTTATTCTAACGATTATTGTTGGGTTTATCAGACCACCTGCTATCTGACCGTTATCAGACCACCCGCAGATGTCTAGTCGTGCAAACTTCATGCTCGAAATGTCTAGTCATTTGCGTGAAGGGAGTGTGTTGGAGATCTCACATAGCCTAGTG
This sequence comes from Spatholobus suberectus, assembly GCA_004329165.1. Classification (NCBI taxonomy): domain Eukaryota; kingdom Viridiplantae; phylum Streptophyta; class Magnoliopsida; order Fabales; family Fabaceae; genus Spatholobus; species Spatholobus suberectus. The sequence goes on along the minus strand of CM014737.1, from coordinate 53,976,977 downwards.
ATAAGGCCAAATTAAAGTATATAAGTGGGAGACAATCACCTTACAAGTCGATTTTGTCAGGTTAAGTTGGACCCAAACTCACATTCTAAGAATGGTTTCATTAAAATTGAAAATACCTAATTACATTACCAATGCATTTGATCGAGCATTTCACTGCACATCCAACATGCATTATATCGATAAGGATAGTGCTATGCCTCCTTGAAGGTAAATAAGGCAATAGCTTTATGTTGGGAAACAAATCCCTTCACACACAAAACCACAAATAAAAAATAGCGAAAGAAACGCACGTTTATTTAATGTGATTCAATACCTCTTGTCTACATCTACAGGAACATCTCAATTTTATTCATCTCAAATATTCAACCTCATTACAAGTTTTTTAGATAAACTTGAAAAACTCTCCCTTCACATAACCCTCTTCACATTCAATTATTGGAAAACAATTCAAATTTCCAATTTCTAATTTCTTGGATTTTGTTTAGATTTAAAAATATTATATTTATTTTAGAGATTTGTTTCCTCTTTTAATATTAAGATGCAAGTTGTATAAATAAGAATTCTTGAAATGAAAAGAATTATCCAACCTATAGAGGGTCATTACCCTAAGTGAGAGGGGGTTGCATAAAAAATTAATACTCTATTAGAAGTATTAAAATATATTAATCTTTTTATATGTATGTAATATTTATAAAATATTATTAATTACACTTGTAACTATTGTCATTGTTAAAATTTAAAAGAAGATTTTTAAAATTTTATTTAAAATTAATTATGTTACAAAATAAGTGTTAAAATTACATAGTTATAAAACTTTAATCAATAATTCTATACTTGAAAAAGTTTTAAAATAAAATAAAATAACAAATTTTATTATATTAAAACTTAAATATAAATTTTGTCTAAATCCTTATAATTTCTATACACATCTCTCAAAAAGAACAGTTAAATTCTATGGGTTTGTTTGGCAAGGTAGAAGATAAGTGAAAGAGAAATTTTTGAATTTAAAGTAAAGAGAAAGTGAAGAGAAAGAAAAAAATAATTTTTTATTTTTGGAAAACAACTTTCTTTTTCTTTTTTTCTATTTTCTCATTAATCAAACAAAAAAAAAAATTATTCATATTTTCTTCACAGCACACACCCCCCCCCCCCCCCCCCCCCTCGCTTCCCCTTTTTTTTTCTTCTCATTTAAACATTATACCAACCAAACCCTCAGCTTTTCATGTTACGTAATTCATAGGAAAAATAATTGTCAAAGGGAGGCCATCAATTCTGAATTTCCTTTGTTATATGGATGTCAGAATAATGAAAATAGTACAGCACTAATTCGAAGACGGAGAAGGGTTTTGATAGGAAATGATTCAATCGACGATACCGTATATTAAAATGGAAAATGAACATACTATATATGTTTGAATTAATATCCTTATTCAACTAAAGACTAAAGTCAATCGTATGTGCACCCTGACCTACTGTACTGAGCACTGGTTATAGCTTGGAGGAGCGTTGAAATTTGTATGATGAATATATTTTTCTTTTTTGTGATGGCTGAGAGGTGAAGAAAATAATGGCTATAAATAAATGAAGTCTAATCTAATCTTATATTAAACGTTGAAATCATTGTGCGTGTGCCATAAGTTGCGTAAGATGCAAGCGAGAGCATCGTGGCTAAGTGTTTCTCATTCACTTATTAAATGTGTTACAAAAATATCTTACATTGGTTATATTATTAAAAATTTAATTAAAATCATAAGAAACAGGACACATTACATAATTATGAATAGAGTGATATTTCCCCGTTAAAATACTCAGTAGGAGTGTTCACATATTGGATTGGTTTGGTTTTATGGTAAAATTAAATCCGAACCTATTTAATTAGATTGGTTTGGTTCGGGTTTTGAAAAATTTTCTGGTTAATCCAAACCAAATCAAACCAATTAAAATTAAGTTAGCTTGGTTTGAGTCATCGGGTTATGATAAAAAAAAAATTATCATATTTTTTCAAATTTTTATTTCTACTTAATGTCTATTTTATATAGATATTTAATTTTTTATTAATGTAAGGTAAAAATATTCTTTACTTTTAATAACTAATTATTTATTTTATTCAAAATATTTAATTTTTCTATAATTATCACTTTACATATATAATTAATTTCTTTACCTAAAATATAATAAAAAGTTTACATAATAAACATGACCAAATTAAGACATTTGATAACATTAAATAAGATCATAAAAAAATTGATATAAATGAAAAAGAAATAAAATACGCTAGTTGAAGCAAAATTTATGCTCTAAATTTAAAATATATCAATATAAACGTTAAAAAAACAATTGATTGAATTGGTTTGAGTTGATTTGAGTTGAAAAAATAAATAAATCCAATAACCGAACCAATTACAATTGGTTTGGTTTGGTATGGATTTAAAGTAAAAATAACCGATAATCGAACCAATCCGAACCAATTTAATTGGTTTGGGTTGGATTACCAGGTTTATCAGGTAAATCCAATCCGATGAACACCAGGTAAATCTAATTCGATGAACACCTACCTAGGCTACTTTGAAATTAATAGAATCAAATGGAATAAAATAAAATAATATTAAATTTAAATGCTTGAATTCACTAAAATAAAGTATAAAGAAATCAGATCAAATGCATTCTATTATGTCAAATGTTTTTGTAAAATTTAAATTTCAAGATAAAACTATTTTCATATCATCATAATTTTTTCAAACAATTAAATAAGATAAGTATATATTTAAAGACAATTTTTTAGTGTAATATCTTAAGTATTTTGATATTATTTTGTAATTAAAATTAAAATTTATTTTGATAACCAATATTGATCTTTAGTATAAACCAACCTTTATTATATGAGATACTGAAGTTAAATTCTAATTTTAATAAAAAAATACTTAAAGGATTATATATAAGTGCTAATTTGTTATAGATTAAAAAAAAGTGATTATCATGTTGATAAGAATCTATCAAGGTTCAAAACTTTCAAAAATCATTTGCAATGGATGGAAGGCCCATTAAATAGAGCAAGAGGCAAAAGAAGCAAGAAAGCTTTTCAAAGCTTAATCATGAAAAAGCAAGCTAAAGAAGGTTTAATTAAGCTAAAACCCAATCCAAGAAATGTCTCATTTCTATAATTCGAAGATAATTTCAACCAACGTAAAGACAATACTTTGAAGAGCAAAATGAGTCTAACACTTAATACTCAATAAGCATCTGTGGGCTGAAATTTATTTGACTAAATTACTTAGCTTTTTGGGTTGAAGAATAAATTAAGACCCATTTTCTAATTTTCAATAAATTTTTGTATTTATTTTTTATGTAATTAGTTTAGATTTCCCTTTCAAAGAAGCTGTTATGTTTTTTAGGCTTCCTGAACCATTGTGATGGTTGGTGGGACTTTTTGAACCACTATGATAATTATTGGGAATTCATTTCATAGTGAAAATTAAATGCTTAGTGAAAAGTTTAGTTGCAAGCTTAGTTTACAAATAAAAAGCACTTCATAATTCAGAAGAAAATGAATTGGAATAAAATATGAGTTTTCTCATTTTGTGAGAATTCTTTTCGTTATTGGGTAAATGACTAAATCTGATTTTATTAAAGTAACTTGTGGCAATCAACTTTATGACTTATCATCTACCTTCTCATTTATTTTTTTGAATGTGGTTTCAATATCCTTTTCTAAAAAATAAAAAATAAAAACATTTTCCTAACTTTGAATACTTCAAGCCAGTCCAATTCGTTTCCATGTTCGTTAAGGAATTGTTTTCGATTTCGCCCCTAGTATATCAATACCCAAATTAATAATTTGTGTATTAGATATATCACCTTTCCAAACAATTATAGCTTTTTCTTTCCTACATCGCATCATTTTCACTTGTTAACTCTAAAAATGTGATTTCTTGTTAGGATTAATTATAGGTTAAGTTGGGTTGAGTTTAAGGAAAAATAAAAAAATTCAAACTAATTCAGAGAGTACAAATTAAGTTTAGTCATTTTTAGTTTTTCATTTGGAACCCCACTCTAACCAAACCTACTATAGACTATTCGATAGGACTACATAGCTAGGTGCATGTAAAAAAAAATACACTACAATCTACACATGAAAAAGTTAACTCAACAAAAGAAATCAAAATATCAAATTATTGAAAAAAATAGTAAGTATGAAAATTAGAAATGTTAAGAAACTACTCCATAATCTCCAAATTTTATCAAACATACATAATAAAATAATTTTAGAAAAACAAGTTGAATGGCTCCTCTAATGCCAAGACTATCAATAAGGAAAATGAAACAAACTATTCCTCCAACAGTCCAACCTCTTTAAAATTAAGGTAGTGTTTAGTTCATTTATTTTTTTGGTTTTTTTTTTCTCTTTTTAAGGAGAAGTTAGGTCAAACACATTTTCATAAAAGCTTCCTAAAAAAAAATCCCTTAAAAAAAAAACCTCCTGTGAATAACTTATATATATATATATATATATATATATATAAAGTTCCAATGCATTAAGTAGTTTTTTAATAATGTAAAAATATATTATTTATTTATTAAGAGAAAAATAATTGACATTATAGTAATTGGGTTAGTCCGGTTTGAATTAAGGAGTGAATTTTTTTTTAAAATGTATAAATTAAATGGATATATTGCTTTTATTATAGTTATAGATTATCATAATTATTATTATTATTATCTTTAACATTTTCTGTTAACTGTGCATCACATTTGGACTACTATAATGAGTAATGCTGTTAGCCTGTTAGACTTATCCATATATGTGGTAGACTTTTTTAAATGTCAACGATATAGCTCAACACTAACATGTATGGTGAGTGGCGGAAATCCTCACCAAGGGTAATTATAAGATTTTATAAACAAAAGAATTGTCCACGCTAATGATAAGCTTTGCATTTGCTAAAAGCTAACGTCGGACGCAATCACATCGGCCATGGATGCTGGAGGAGTGTTTCATATGTCAAACCAATTCTTTTCTATTTATCTATTTATATACTTGAGTATAAATATTAATATAATATTTAATATTATTAAAATAATATTTATATATATAAATAGATTTTTTTCTTATATAATATTCATTATTATATTTATTAAATACATATATTTATTAAATATAATACATATGTATTAAACATATAATTTTCATACGAATATATATATATATATAGATATATATTAAAAATAAATTATTAAATAAAAAATAATTATTATACAATTTAACACTTATATATATTAAAATATATATATTTAAAAGTTAAAGTTTATTATTGTTTAAAATAATTAATTTATAAAACATATTAAAATAGAAAATTTAAGTGTAAAATATATATATATATATATATATATATATATATATATATATTGATAAATATATAAAATAATTTATCTCTTAATTTCTATCCTTAATTATTATTTTAAACAAATTATTATGAACTATTTAAATTTAACTATATTTTTTAAAAAACATTGTTAATTCTTATTATTCATAAAACATATTGTAAAATAACCAAATTAAAAAATTAAAATAGACCTGAGCATAAATATTCATGTGGTGTTTATATATAAATAATTTTTCTTATATACTATTATTTATTCTATTTATTAAATATAATATATAATCAACTTAATAATATTATTAAATTTGATATATTTATATACTTAATAAATATAATAATATTATTTAAAGTACATGTTTAAATTTTAAACAACATATATAAAATGAAAAATATTATAGGAAAAAAGTAACTATCATTCCTTTATAAATATCCAAGAGAAAGAGTAATGATTATTTTTTATAAATAATAATATTATTGATATCATTGATTAATTCTTAAAATAATTGAAAGATTAAAAAAATAATTCAAACAAGATTGACAAAACTAACTAATAATATTACCTTTATTTTCTACATGGTTTTACATCAATAACAAACGTATACATGTTACTTGAAGCTAAAAGAAATAACTTTTGTCTTTTTCGAGGACATGTGATGTGAAATTTTATGTAGACGTGCGTATAAAATGCTAAGCCAAACACACACTTTGTCATGCATAATTAATAATTAATTATATATTATATTGTCATAATTTACACCATCAAAAAATTTGAAATTTTCATTATTGTGCAAAATTAGAAATACGTAAATTAAATTTAATAACAAAATATTTAATAAATTACTTTAATTGACTATAATATTTGATATGTTTCATTTTTTCAATCATATCTTCATTAAAAAAAGTTGTCAATTAATATTATCAATCTTAACAAAAAAAATATACATATTATCTTTAAAATATTATATTTAATAAATCACATATAATAAATTATAACTTAAAAACATGATTTCTTAATCATTTTTTTTAACATATTTGTATTATATTATTTTTCATATTCTAACCAAATTAATCAAGCATTCGCCGAAGAAAGTGGCCGACGGATGAGACACTGCCTCTTCTTGCTGGTCTTGACAAAGCCATCTTACCTAAACTTATCCAAGACAAACACTTACACATTTACATTTTTCAATCCTTATAAATTTTTCTTTCGTCTATTATTACTCTATTCTTTTGTTTCTTTCTTTTTTGCATCGCATCTATCGTTTTCTTTTTTTTATCTTTACATTTTGATTCCTTTCTCTCACTTTCTTCTATCCCCTTTCACTCCAAAATAGGGTGGAGTATACGTTTAATCATTTATCCTACATTTTTTTTCTTTTGGAATTTTTTTGTCATTGTGCTATAGTTCTGCTTTGATGTGACACTGGGCTAGTTACGTGGCGTGTTCAAAATACGTGTACAGGCGGCGTGTGCGATTTAAATAATGCTGATAATTCATAATTTTAAGAATGATAATTAGACAGGAATTAAACGACGATAAAAAAAATTGACTACGATAGAAAAGAAAATTATCAGTTATATAAATTTTGGAGAAAAAAAGTTGAAAAAATAGGCTATACATTAATAGTGTAAACTAGTTTTATATTGTTAGTCAATTATAAACCTTCGTATATACTAAATTTGTTTACTTTTACAACAATTATTTGAAAGTCATAATAATAGTAATTTCTGATTAGTTGACAATGTAAAAGTTTTTTACACTGATAGTACATAGTCATTAAACTTAAAAAAGTATATATATTGATGGTGTAAAAAAATTTTATATTGTATTTCAATCACAAAGCACCATATATGGTAAGTTTATTAACTTTGATAATAATCACTTTAAAAGTAACACCAAAGTTAATTTCTTATTAGTTGACAGTATAAAATCTTTTACACTAACAATACATATTCATTAAATTCTAAATTTTGGTCCAAAGATCAATATTTATTTACAAAATGTTTAGAAAAGGTGTTGATATACATATTATACCAGTTATATCATCTAATATATACATATATATTTAATATATTGAATTTAAGAAAAAATAAATATTATATAAATAGTTACATACATAATCCATTAATATTAATATTTGAATGGAGAGCTTTGTCGTCCATAGTGACCTTACCTGTCTTGAACAAAATTATCTTATGTAGAAGATACTTATGATCTTTAAAAAAAAATACATGATTTTGAAAAAAAAAATCTTGGAATGTATAATTACTTCACATACAAATTTATAAATTAGCTATTTTGTAAATTTATGTTGTATTTGAATTTATTTAAATAATTATTTGTTACAAACACTAAATTTATATTATGTTTTGTAATTAATTCATTATGTTGGATTTAAATTTAGTTAAATATTTTATTTGTTATGTTTATAATTAAAAATAACATAACACTTTTATTTAACTAAAATCTAGGAAATTGATTCATGTATGAATATCCATCCATACATGGGTGAAAGAATACAAAACACACTAAAATTACTATGTGCACTCTTATGGAACAAGTTCTATAGAATCCTATTTTGATGGATTTTAAAGACAAAATAATGTAAAATCATGACATGCTTATAACACACGACAATAATTATAAAATGTTAAAAAGCATGTATCTAAAAAAGAGATAAATTTCATGTTTATTACCTCAAGAAATTATGAACAACGAAGAAGGAGAACTCTTCTTTGTTTGGCTGCTTGGGTTTCCTATATAATTTTGTGTCACACAAAAATATCTAATAATGTAATAATTTTATAATCATCAAACAAGAATTAGAACTTCTCCTTCAGACATCAAGTAAAAGTCTAACTCATCATAAACTCACTCATATCATAAATTCAAATAACTAATACCTATAAATTAAAATATCACAAATTTTATTTTCATAATTGATATTAATAATATAAAATTTAATTCTATAATTATACAATATAAATCTACAAAAGTCCAACAACTTTAACCTTATTGCTACCCTTAAAAATTTCATTTTCTTGAGGCGAAAGCTGAAAGAAATAGAGTTATTTTTTCCCTTTATACAAAAGCAAAAAAAACTAACAAAAGTCAGACCAAATATATGACTCCTCAAAAGTAAAAATTAAATTTCGCTTTGAATAGTAAAGTAAGGAATTATATTCATTGATTAAAAATTTCATTGGTTAAAATTGTGAATGAATACAAGTTCATGGATAATAATTATGTAGCTTAAATCTTAACCATTAATTTATTTTTTCAATTGTTGGGGGATAACAAACTTCGTTACGCAAAACAATGAGAAACAAATGATATGGGATACACACAAACGACATTACAAAATAAAAATAAAGGAAGACACAAATTTAACGTGGTTCGGTATCTTTTGCTTACGTCCACAGGAACATCTCAATATTTATTTATTATCTCAGATATTTATCCCATTACAAGTTTTCTGAATAACGTTAAAAAATCCTTTCCTCGCATTACCGCTCTCTTACTTAGGGCGATGCCCCTTCTACAAGCTAGGTAGTTTTTTTCATCTCATAAATCTTATTTATACAACTTACATCCTAATATTTAAAGAGGAAACAAATCTCTAAAATAAAAATAATATTTTTAAATTTAAACAATATCTTAAAGATTTGAAATTAGAAATTTAAATTGTTTCCCAACAATGCCTCCCTCAATTAAAATTTCCAAACTTCCTTTTCAACTCCTACCGTCATGGATGCTCATCCCAATCATCTTCAATCACACTTCCACTCCACAAACTTTAGTGTGTTCTTTGCCTTTGCTCCGCAAGTATTGGACGATGACACTTCTTGTACTTCTATCGTTGTTAGCTATCGAGACACGCTACTTGACTTTCATATTGCCAAAAAGACTTTCGTCACAAGAATCTCATACTGATCCATCATCAGCTTCATCAAGTTTCAATACTCATCTCATAAGTCTCTACGTTGCACAACTATCAACTTAAATACCATTGATGGGAAAACAAACAAACTCCTTCACACACAACAATGAGGAACAAAGGATATGAGACACATACAAACAACACCACAAAATAAAAACTGCAAAAAACACAAATTTAACGTGGTTCGACAATTCTTGCCTACTTTCACGGAAATATCTCAATATTTATTTATTATCTCAAATCTTTACCCCATTACAAGTTTTTTGAACAAACTTGAAAAACCCTCTCCTCACATTACCTACTCTCACTTAGTGTGGTGACCTCTTCTACAGTTTGGGTGGTTCTTCTTATCTCAAGAATCCTTATTTATATAATTTGCATTCTAATATTAAAAGAGAAAATAAATTTCTAAAATAAAAATCATATTTTTAAATATGAACAATATCTTAAAAATTTAACATTAAAAATTTGAATTGTTTCTTAACGTTAATCAATGTTTTTAATTCCTTACTTTAATCTTTAAAATAAATCTCTCCGAACTAAACCCCATGGAAACAGGGTCAAGCATAAAATGAAAAAGTTGAATTTTTCTTTATAATAGATGGGGCGAAAAGCCTAAAAAAATTACAAAATTATTTGGAGAATGGCAACCCCATAGCTTTCCTCCTTTTAATAGCAAGCAATAAAGGGAAAAGGAATAATAAAAAAAAGAGAATTGATGTTCCAAATTTGGCAGATGATTTCCTTTGCGACTTACTTCTCAAGTTCTTATAAAATATGATGCAAGGAGACTTGGCAGTCTAGCCTAAGTCAATCTATGGTCATAGAGATTAAATCAAAGTGGTTTGTGTGGGAGTAGGCGTGTTTGACTAGTCTCAAAGTTGTGCTAAAATCAAACTCCATCATGAGTTTGAGTTTGGTAATCTTCAAATCCATTACCAATAGCAGTCCTCAAAGAAGACTCTAAAACTTTCAAATGGGGGAACACACTACAAGCTTATAAGTAAATCCCTTGAGAATTGAGATATTTGCCAATGCAATATGAGAGAAGGCTCTTGACCCACAAGCAGCTAAACCAAAAGGATTTTTGACTAACCGATTTGTAAGGAGGATTTACGCTACCTAATCACAAATGTATTTATGAAGAAAATTTCTTAATAAATTTCATTCCTAGTTAGTAGTTATCATTCTGATGGATATAGGATAATTAATGTACCAATCTAGAATATCTTAGGTTACACACTTACTTAACTAACACACAATCGACACCCATTAATCAACCCAAAATCTAATAGTGTGACCATTACCAATGTTCCATTGAACAACTTAAGCATATCTCAAAGCCTTGTATATTCTTTTCCATGTCATGAAATTTGTTGAAGAGCTTTTCAACAAAGAAATCACACTCAAACTATAATTATATGAAAAATGCTAATCAATGCCTTTAGGGTATTAGTTAAGGAATCAAAAATGAGAAGTTTTTTATTGAAAAATATAACAGTGCACTCCTTATAGTTTTTAATGCAACTTTTCAATAAAAAAAATTTTACTTTTAATTTTTTAATTAGTGTCCTTAAGACACTGGTTAGCAAGACACTAATTATATTTGGTTGGGAAAATTTTATCTCATTCAGAGTCAATGTATTAATGAGAGACCAACAAAGCTTGATCATGTAACCAACGTATAGCAACTATAGGTTTCTAAACCCCAATCGCCTTCCTCCTTAGAGGCACAAACCGTCTCCTAAGAAATTAGATGAATTTCCCTCTCATCAAAAGTGATTTCCCAGGTGAAGTTCCTCTAGATTCTTTAGATTTCATCACAAATCCTAATAGGGATGAGTGAAGTTTGCATCAAAGAAGACTCATTAATTAATATTGAGCTCGGGTGACTCTTCTTGCAAAAGAGAGTAAAACTGCTTTCCAGCTTACTAACTTCTTTTTAACTTTTTCAACAAGAAAATGACAGATATATTTTGAGAGTCTTGTGAACACTCAATTTTATCCGGGTTGTTAGAAAAATAACAAAGGTAAATATAAAAAGAAAATAGTAATAATAAAATAAATAATAAAAATAGTGAATAATTGGGCCATTATGTGTGAAGCTCATAATTGAAGTTTTTTAGAGTTTTTTTTCCTGGGCCTTGCTAGTTTAAAAAGCCCATTCAGCCAAAAGATAAAAATGGAAGTGTGTAAAAGAGAAAAAAGAACATACTGGGCTAGGCCCGTTGTTAAAAAGAAAAAAAAACAACAAACTAAAAAAGAGAAAGAAGCGGAAACGTGGAGGGTAAGTAAAAAAAAACAAACAGCTTGCGGAGAAAGTTTCTAAGGATGACTATATATAGCCTTTTGAGACTCATCATTAAGGGGTTTTTTTTCATTTTCTTCACTCACGGAAGCACGGACTGGTTGAAAAGCTGTCTTCGTTAGGAATTACAGAGTTATAGCTTCTACCTCTCCTCTTCAATTGATACATAATCCTTTCTTCTTTTTTCTGCATCATGTAATGAAGTTTCTGATTACTCCATTCTGTAACAACTTCGTTAAATACTCTTTGATTTGGTCGTTGATTAGGTGTTTTTTTTTAACATTCCATTATTACTTGATTCTCATCCTAGTGAAGTTACTTCGATTTTGCTTACATTTCAAATATTAACATGATTAATGCGTTAACACCACATCACAAATTCATCAATACTGTACTATAGATTCAACATACGTAGATTTCATTTCTTATCTTCCTGCAAATGGATATCAATCAAGCGAAAACATAGACACAGCACGTATAGGTTATCTTTGAATCATGTAACCACTACATTTCAATTAAATTCTCGTTAGTAGAGCAGCGGTGCAAAAATGAAATAAAGTAATAAATAAAAAAATTCACGTTCAATAACGCGATCACGACGCAACGATGCGTCGGCGATCTCCGCAACGCTACGCTCTGATTTTCTCTCAACTCCAATATGGCGAATTGAAGTCACAGCGTTCCCCTATATCTTCGACAACTCCCCTGGTGCCAGTATTCTCCCAATACTCTTTTGCCTTTCACTTCCCATGCGATTTGGGTCTGCGTAATAAGCTTCGAGCAAGCCACTTAGTCACTTCAGCGCTGTTGCAGCAATCGATGTGTCGGCACAACTCCAACAACATTCGCGTTACGGTTTCAAATTAGAGGAAGCAAGGACGGATGGTACCCGCGCGCGCCGCCAGCAGTAGAGAAGAGCTTTCCAGACGCGTAAGGAAGGAGAAGGAGACCCTGTGTCTCTCTCCCTTTTCTTTCGTTTCCGCTGGGCCTGGCCCATATTTTTTCATATTCCTTTAGACCCTTTTCGTTTTTGTTCCTATAGTCCTGGGGCTAACAAACCGTAAGTTCTTTAATAATAAGTAATAATAATAAAGTAATAACATGGTTTAGAATGCTTACGAATAAATAAATTCTTTACTTCCATTCGTTTTACATTTTCGTTTTATTTTCCCTTTTTCTAGGATTTATAGGATAATAAGTTGCTAAAGATAATTCGTTAGATTAAACCCAGCTACCCCTTTTAATTTTCATCTTATCTTTTAGTGAAATTAATTGGAAAGATTCTTTTAAGTTTTTTTTTAATAAAAATAAATAATCTTAAATTTAATAATGACCACTTTGAAAGTACTTCTTGTTTGGTCATTTAGTAAATTTGACACATTTGAGTTGTACAACTTGATGATGTCAAATTTAGCAATACACAAAATTAAAAAAAATTAAAAATTCAATCAACCAACAAAACCATTTTTCTATTAAAGAACTACGTGAGTCCGATTCCTCATTGCACCTAAGGATACATAGGAGTTGTAGCAGGAGCCCACTCTTGTTGATCTCAAAAATAAAAAAATAAAAATTGACCTTTCTTTTAATAAAATTTGTAAATAAATAAAGTTTGGATAGGGGTAAAATAAATAATTTTGAAGCTATCCGATTTTGCATATTTAATAAGGGGTAACCGTCTTTGTGGCGGATATCGTAGGGTACTAGCACCTTCCTTATACATAACTGACTCCTTAACTCATATTTGGTTTCAAAGACCATTTCTCTTTTTAGAGGGTTTTTCCAAGGTTTTCCTTAATAAACTTTGGTGGCGGCTCCTCTAATTTTTTAATTCTTTTTCGCCATCCGATTGTGACCCCGGTTGCGACAAGTCTATAATGAAGAAGTGATACCCATTTGTAGAAGTTTATATTACTAGTCACGGGATATTCATTGCGAAGCTGATCTAAGTTGCTTTTTGGCAATTAACTTTCTTAAAAAGAAAAAAGTTAGACCCTTGTTTATTAGAAACAAAAGGAGATCACTCCCTTGCATGAACATCATCTTTTTTTTTATATGTGCTTGAACAACATCTTTAATAGCATGCGACAATCTTTCCATGAATAAGACAAATATGAGAGCAAAGGAAATGGCCATTATAGGAGAGGAGATACAATGCATCCTAATATTATCAAATTTGTCATAAAAACTAACTAGCTCTAGAGTCTTTTTAACATAGGTCCATCTAAGCCTATCACATGCTCTTGCAAGATCCAATTTGATAGCCATATTACCCTTCAAACCTTTCATTATTTTCATTGACAGAATTACTTTTTTTTTTTTAAATGCTATAATGTCATCAATTGTAGTTCTCCTAGGAACAAAGCTAGCTTAACCTAGGTTTGGGTTCTATGGAAAGGCATTACCATGTGAATTCGGCTAGATAGGATCTTAGTAATAATCTCGTAGATAATATTGCAAAAAGAGATAACAGATAAAGCAAAATTAAGTAACTTTCTCTATAGTTGCTATTTTTGGAATTAAGGTAGCAGTAGTTCAATTTACTCAAAAATTTTATGGATCAGAAAATATGACTTTCACAAAATCAAAAATGATAGGGCTGAGATGGCCCTAATTTCTTTTGATAAATATTGCAAGAAGTTCATCTAGATGAGATTTGTAGCTTCCCATTACAAATAGAGCTGAGTGAACCTCTTCAAAAAAAAGTTCTTTGCTAATCTTGTCTAAACTTGTCGCGATAGAACAGCGAAAAAGATGTTTTAAAAACAGGGAGTAGCCACTAATATTTATTAAAGAAAAACATTGGAAAAATCTAAAAAGAAAATGGTCTACGAAATTAGATTTTGGGTTCGGGAGTTAATTACGTGTAGAGAAGCTATTAACATCTTACAATGTCCATCATAAAGACTGGTTACCTCTAATTAATTAAGCAAATTATTAATAACTTTTAAAATACTTATCTCACCCTAGAAATAATTGCAAAAAAGAATTTTACTTATTATAAAAAAGATTTTTATTTTATCTTAAATTTTATTATTTTTGAGATCGACAAGAGTGGACACTTGCTTCTACGTATCTCCTGATACAATGAAAAATCAGACTCACGTAGTTCTTTTGTAGAAAATATTTGTATGTTGTCATTTTTAATTTTGTTTTTTAAATTTTAGGATTTATGAACCATCATGGCTCATACGTCCTAAAATAGAATCAACAGATATACACCCAAGTCAATCCATTAAAGCAAATTAATTTTAGTTTAACATTTTTATTTTTTATTTTGTTTTGTTTTACCTTATGAAGGAGTCTTAAGACACCAAACTATTACAACTTGTACCTTAACATCTGAGGATTAAGAAAATATCCATTCAATTAATCCTTTTCTCTATTTAAGATATTTAAAAAATAGAATATTCCTAATTAAAAATAACACTAAAAGCATAGAGAAAAAGTAATAATAATAATGACATTTTTTTTATTTTTGTAGCAATTTAATTTTAATTAAACATTTTTAATTTTAGAGAGGAGTTTAAAGACATCAAGTTGTCACAACTTATGCCTCAAAACCTTAAGATTAAAAACATGTCACATCCAATTAATCATTTCTCTAAAAAAATTAATTAAAAACAAAATATTTATAATTTGAAAAGAACATATAAAGAATAAAATTTAACAACAATAACAATGATAAAAAAAGATAATAAAACATACATATAAGAGAATAAGATAGACCAAATTATCTTAAGATGACAATTTGTGATAAGCACAACACATAAAACAATCCACCACAAGCCTATAGTAGAAGCTCTAAGGAAAAAAAAGAAAAAAAGAAAACAAAAAAAATTAAACTTTCATAGGTTCCACACTTTGCATTATGTCTATGATTAATGAATTTTTGGCTTCCTCCCATTGCTGTGCACCTCTTTATATAGGGGAAGAAGGAGATGCATGAGTGTAAATTAGTTAATGTAAGACTTCTAAGTGAAGGGAAGGTGAAAGGGAAGGAATGTAAGACTTGAGTTTTTTTTTTATGATTAAATTGTCCATTTCGGGATTGATTTTCATTAAGATAGAAGTTGATTTGGTTTTTGAGGTAAAGATATGAATTGTAGATCTTTCTACAAACTTTTTAACTATGCAAAAAATACCTTAAACGGACAAATATAATTCAAGATACGATATTGTCTTTTCATGGTATTCATCATAAAAAAAAGAGTTTTTTTCTTTCAAAAGTTCTCTCATTTTTTCCCCCTTTTTTATATTTTATTTTCATTTACCGGACAAAATTGGGTGTTTACAAAACTTATCTAGGGAATATGAGTAAAACCATTTCTTGTTATCAAAGAAATTGAAGTCGGGTGGGAAGGATCATTGTATAGTTGTGAGTAAAATTTTTGACATCAACTTCGTTAGCCCGCACTTTTCATAAACCTATTTTCAAGAGAGATCTTTCCTTTAGGGGGGAAAAAGCTTTACATAAAAACCAAAAAAGATAAATTAATTATTAAAATAATACTAGGTACATTTTTTTGTGTACAATAGTGTTACTGAGATTAGAACATATGACCTTCAGCATATTACTCAAACCTCCCACCACTAGACTAACCCTAATGAATTATATATTAGGGCATTTGTATAACTGTCAAAATGGGTTTCAACTCGCGAGTCAACCCGGCTTACCACAGGTTCGAGCTGGGTTAGGTTGGTAAAATTTGGCTCACCTGAATGGTGGGCCAAATTGAACCCGGCTCACTTGGCTCGCGGCTCACCCGGGTTGAACCGTGGTGAGCCGGGTTGGCTCGCGGGTTGAAGTTTTTTTTTTTTTTAATATAACTTACTATACTAACTTTGTAAATAATTAAAATAAGTAATATATAAACCCAATCATGTAATTCTATTCTAATCATAATAAAGGAGTAATATATTAATTTATCTTTTTATATATAAATATAGAATTAGAATGTAAATATGACTTTCCAAATCATTAATATATATAAATTGTGAAACACAATATAATAAACCTATTGATACTTTGATTTTCATTAATCGCATCAAAATTTTTATCACTTTAATTTAATTTTTGTTTTTTTTTTATACTTTTTTAATTATGTATTTTATTTTTTTATTTTTTTAATTTTAGGTTAGCCAACCCGTATAATCCACCAACTCGTGGTAGGTTGAGCCGGGTTGAACATTTTTTGGCTCACCAAAAAAGTGAGCCGGGCAGGGTTGGCTCATTTTTGAGCCAACCCGTGGTGAGCCAACCTGGGTGAGTCAGGTTGGCTCACTTTGACAGCTCTAGGCATTTGAGAGATTATGCTGTCAAAAAAAGAATTAAAATAAAATACTAAACGCACTAAATTAAGAGGTCATATTGAAATGACAACACAAATAATTTTGTTATTGTCTTATATTTTCTATTAATTTTAGGTAAGAAGAGGGAGTCTATATTTGAGGATCAAATTTTCCCAGTCCTGATAGACATGCAATTATGATACGCAGTTTGAGCTGCTTCACTTTTTTGTCTGATATCCTCACACATCTTCAATGATGCCTCAGAAAATTTAGTGAGTTGATGAACAAGCTTGGTTAAACTTGCATGTATGCAACACAGATGTGAAGAATCATCTTCACTCTCCTCATTAGTTTTGCTCTCGGTTTCTCCACTAGTGCTTGCAACAGCTGAATTCTGTTTTTCATGAAGCTCTTTATCTTGCTGCTCTATCAAGCGACGAAGATCAGACACAAAGTATTTTATTGCGTGACTTAGCTCCTCAGAAGGTAAAGCCTTGACACAAGCAGACCAATCACGACAAAGAACAAATATAGGTGGGGCCAAAGCACGGCGAGGGGAGAATGGCTTTCTGCTCTTGGAACGTTCCCTTGGTTGTAGTATACAGTTTTGTAGCCATCCATTGAGAGCTTCAATGTATGAGGTGTGGCTGTTGATCCAGTTAGAAAAGCTTAGACCAAAGCACTCAAATTCTTCTAGTAGTTGACCCAATATCTCTCTTCGGGTATCTCCTTCCAAGGTTCTCATTGAGCTCCTTGAATGATAAGCCAAAGAGATAGTGATGTACTGTGCATGATGACATTCAAGCATAGCCTTCCACATCCTCATCAACCTGCACTGCTAACATTTCCATAAGCCAATACTACTACAAATTAAGGCCATGTCTGATAAACTTCTTTGTAAGAAGGTAAAAAAAAAATACAAAATAAACTTCTCTGCTAATATTTCCATAAGTCAATACTACTGCACATATAGCAGAAAAAAAAAATACAAAAGTAAAATGAATTAAGCTTATCTTGTAAACTAAAAACCTAGTACACTTCAACTTTTGAAAAAGTTAAATGAGAGAACTTCTATAAAAGTTAAGTACATAAATTGATTTCAGCATAGGGGAGAAATTCAAATTATTTTACCTTCTTATTTTTTTTCCATATAAATACTTATCCAATCATGACCTAACACTTAATTATCAAGGAATTATAGAGCCCCTAAATGATAGCAAGCAGCTAGTAAAGCTTCAGGTTCAGCAGCAGAAATGTGGAAATTCCAAAATTGTCACTTACCCTTGAGTTAATTCCAAAAGTTGAGGGAGCAATTCTTCGTCTCTCATCCTCTCAATTCGTTTAGATATTAAATCAACAGAATAAATAGCCACTATTATCCGTGAATGCAGATCCTTCACTACCGATCGAGTTTTGTCAATCACTTGAGTGCCTTGATCTTTTGCAAATTGATGCCTAAGCTGGTCGCATTTTCGATCAAACTCTTTCCCGATGAATTCACCGGCCTACAAACAACCCAATAGGCAATTTAGTCAACAGATAAGGGATTTAAAACACAAAAATAGGATGTGCAAATTTCAATGCATTTAACCAGATGATGATCGGCTAGACAAAATGTTATTCAAACATGTAGACCTAGCTGCTTATTCTAGGGACAGAACAAATACAAGATCAACCAGAACACTTTAGAATCATTGAAGTCTGAATGCAAATATACTCCTTGCTTTCCGCGTATTAGTTGTTAAAGGTATATCTGATGCTTCTTGAAAACCTTATCAAATCTACTGTTGAGTGTTGAAAAACAAAAATAGATTTGCGAAGAGCTGAAAAAGAAACAGAGAAGATGCACGGAGAAAAATATATACCAATAGTTTATTATGTACAATAGCATGCTAGGATATCATGTGATGTCAAGCATTTTTTGCTGATTGTGTAATACCTTTACTTCATCATAAAGTTTTCTCTCCCACGCATACAATCTGTCAAGGGTGCACGAATGGCTTCCAGCAATCATGCAGGGTTCTTCAACAAAGCCACTTCCATTATCATCCATATATTTCTTTGATGTTGTTGTAACTAATGGGTTCCTGATCGAGGCTGATTGAGAAGATACTGTCCGCTTCCAACTTATTATCTTTTGTGCAGGTTCTACACAGAGGGAGACATATTAGTCCATCCTACATATTCATCTTTCAAAAAAATAAAAAAGAAACAGAGAAAGTTGCAGAGCCAGTGCAGAGAATGCTAATTCTCTTCCGATATCATATGAAGAGGACTTGAGGTGGAGACTGGAGAGAATAAAAAATGTTCATTGATATTCAGAGGTTGAAGTCTATATACAAACAGATTGGAGAAACTAACAAACAGAATACAGAATAACTACCTCTCATAACCAATTAGTCAACTTAATTTAAGTTCTAATACTACTTAATATTTTGAGCCTATGTTTTGCTTACAATAGCTACATTTCCTTCACGAAGATATGGCTGATATGATAAAATTTAATGAAGTGTCTGAAAATCTTTTCGAGGGTAAAATATAAAATCCCTAATTTACATAATTAGTTAACTCTGCATAAAAAAATGACAAAACCAAATCATTAATGATGCAACGCTCATAGCTAAACCTTCCAGAAGAAGTTAATTAATACAAATCAGTGTCTATCAACAGAACTGAACTAGAACTTTACCTTGGAAAATAGGTGTAGCCTTTTCACCGCAGCAAGCAAACATAAAAGCCGCGAGCAAAACTGTAGCAGATGACTTCCCTATCATAACAAGATCAGTATATAAAGTCTAGCCAGCTATATTTTACACATTAAATACATAAATCAAAGTAAGTTTAGTAGCTATAAAAAAGATTAATGTAAGTAGCAACTACCTTTTGCCTCAGAATATCCAACCTTGATTTTGTTTGCCTCCAATAGCCTCGAGACCTCCCTACCAGATTCATAAGCTCGAACAAACCGATGCTCTATAACCTTCATGCTAGAAAGAAAATCTTTAGCTCTGTGGGTGATGAACTCAGAAGGATCTTCCCTCTCAGTGTTCACAGCTAGATCATTATTGTTCTTTGAACATGATAGTCCCTCATTACTTGGTGACTCTAGTTGTCTCACATCTCTATCACCCGTTTGTTTGCAACCATTTACCACTCTTAAAGTGTCACATCCTCTAGCAACTTGTGACCATTGACCCCTTGACGCATCCACGAACGAATCGGTTTCCTCTTCATCCTTGTGCTCTTTGTAGTGACTTGCACGCCCCGCAAACTTGAAATTCTTAGCATTATCAAAGAAATCCCAAGAGGCATCACTCTCAGTGGCTTCATTGTCCAAATAATTCTCACTGTGGGGATTGATCACAACAGTCACAGCTGCACTGCCACTTGTCCTCGTGTAACGCACATGATGATGACTCTCATTGTTCAATGGTGACTCTGAAGCATCATCAACATGTGAAGGAGATGGAGAAGGGTAAGTAGATTGAGATGGAGTGTGGTCTGAAACCGACAGGGAAGACTCTATCAACATCTCTTCCTCAGCGTATCTTCGAAGAGCCACGCCAATGTTTCGAAGAGATTGAATGTAAGATAAGTGTGCAGCAGCAAGAGCATGTCTGGAATCAGTGGCCACCTTGATCAACCTCTTTCGTTCCCTGCAGAGACGCAACGCCTCGTTCTTTTCACTTTTGGAGTTCACACAACCCATTTTCATTTCGAGGTTCAAACGCTTCAGGAATCCCTTTACCATGTTATTTATCCATTCACCAAACACTGTTCTACTTGTGACCAACAACAACAACTTCCCTTAAGTGTGTTGTTTCATGACACACGATGGTAAAATGCCACTGTAGCGGGAAGAACTCTCCTTCAAAATCTAACTTGGATTCTTGGGACAGAGTAACAGTTGGTTCCCGAGTTACATGGTTGGGAGAGAAGGTGGACAAGACAAGAACCTTGGACCCAGGTAGCGAAAACAAAGGCAATTGTTGATGATGCATAAAATGTTGGGTTGATTTTTTAGTATTTTACTCGGTTCAGACAAAAGCAGAGGAGTGATTGTTTTACTTTGTTTAGAAGTGAAGGACAAGGAAGGAGTGAGTGAGGGTGGGTGCGTTTGGGTTAAGTCATCAAATGCACAGTCCAAAAGTCCAAATTATTATGACAAAAACCTGATGCGTATCAGTGTCGTTGTGGGTTGGATGCATACATAGATTTTGGAGAGCCAGCCTAAAAGTGTGCGTGTGAAAAGGGCGGTGAAGTAACAAACAATTATAAGGGAAGATATGTGAAAGGAATCCAGTTACAAAAATATAACACGCAACAGTTAATACATACTTATTAGTGCAACGTTGAATAGAAATAAGATAATGGCATAATGTCTCGTGTTGTGTGTCGTTGTTTTATATCTTCGTTAATTCATTCCAGTTCATGTTGATTAAGATAGAAAAAGCTTAGGGAAAAAAAAAAAGGTTAAACCTATTGTTAGGCATTAGGCTTAGTAAGGAACGACAAAGGAAGAGGGTTGAAGGCGACTGCAGTGGCTTTCCATAGAGCACGCACAAAGTGACAAAAGTCCAATTAAAGAGAGCAGGGATGTCAGAAGAAAGAATGGTTGAAAATGAAATCGTTTGCGATTGGAAAGCTTCCCAAATTGCGTAATTGCCCTTAAAATTTCGCAACGAAGGCCCCGCAATCGGGTCCTTAAAAATTAAAATCCGCTTCTATTTCTGCTTGAGTGAAGACTTGGGCTCGGTATCGTATGTTTGGTTACGTGTTTGGCTACTTGGACTTGGCCATGGGTTACGGTCAAAGCTATAATTTGTACCTTTTATGTAATTTTAATTTTAACGGTAACATTTCTAAAATTTTATATTGTATAATAATTTTTTTTCCTAAATTTATCCAGTGCTGCATGAAATCAGACCAATATGTGATTTAATATTTTAAAGTTTTTCAAGTAATAATGTTATATCCTTTCGTAGTTTTTTTTTTCGATAAAATATGTCCTTTCGTAGTTAAACTTTAAATAAAAATGCCTATCAAATTAAATAACTGATCTCATGATGATTTTCTATTGCTTTGATAATTCGTTAATATTTGATTAAAAATACAACAAATACAACAAATCAAAGGAAATCAAAAGAGTAACATTTAAGATTTGTTGGCATGAATCATTGACATCCTTTACAATTGTAATTGGCAATGCAAATTCCAAGGAATAAAATAAATTATTTGTTTTGGTCAAAAACAATAAATAATGTCACTTGTCTCTTTCTGTTCGTATATCACACTACTAAAGTTATATTCAATACCTATTAGGATGGGTATAATGGTGGAAAATTTAGGTAGTTTACACAAAAGTTTAAACCTATTAGAGTTGGTCCAGTGGTGGATAATTGAAGTAATATGTATGAAGTTATAGATTTTAACCTTAGTGTGACTATTGTACACAAAAAAAAGTATAAGTTTTAGCTTTGTTGCTGTTATTGTACATACACAAAAAAGTTATATTTGATAAAAGAATTAATAAATTAATTATACATTATAATTTAAGTTTATTTTTAATATACTATTAATGTAAAAGTTTTTATAATGTTAATTAATTAAAAATTATCTTAAATATGAATTTTAAAATAATTAATTTAAAAATCAATATTTTTCAATTATATAACAATTCATAATTGTGTAAATGTCTTTACACTATTGGTGTATTTTAATTAAATTAAAAAATACTTTTAACTTTACAGTAACTTATTATTAAATTAAAAGTATTTGGTAAAATTTATTAATAAATATAAAATGATATAAAAGACATATTATAATTTTTAATATATATTTTTTTGTAAATAAAAAATATTTTTGAATGGTTATAATTTTATTATTTTTAATTAATTTTAAACTCTTATGATATTTATTTAAAGATTAAATATTTTCTTAAAAAAAATAAAATAAATAGTTTAATATCTAAAGAAGAATTTTATTAATATTAAAAGGAATGGTAAATGAGAAATTTTATTATTGATGGAGAAAGTAGAAAATTTATCATTAAGTTATAAGTTTAAACATTATTTCAACTAATGTATAAAAAATCATTATAAACTAATGATATAAATTTATTAGTCAAACACTTCTATTTTAATTAAACAATTTTATAAACTAATCAAATTAAAATAAATAATAAATTAATTAAAGGGAGTTACACCCTCCTTAACTATCAAATGGTCCGGTTTCGAACTATTCAATAATTTTGACTTTTCAGTCGGCCTAAGACTATTTCAATGAGGCCACAACATGTAACCCAACCCAAAGTGTTTACTTTGAGTTTTGAATCATACAGCCCAGATCATAACATTCAACGCGACCCAACGTGTAATAGAATGAAATGGGCCACCTTATAGAAGAATTGGCCTTCCTTGATCGCGTCTACTTCTCAGTCTCAAGTCCAATTTCTGTCCCTTCACCAAACATAAAGGTCATAGACCCAAAAAAGAGGGAAAAATTTAAAAGTCATATAATTGAGAAATTATTACATGTTCAAGAACTACTACGGTCTCAACCAATTTTCATATCACACATAGCTAATTTTTATTAATTTTTTTCTTATAAATTAAAAATCTCAATTTTATATCATGTCTCAAACTATATAATAATTTCTATCTATAATTTTATCTGCTAGCTACCAAAAAAAAAAGGTTCATAAATAGTCCTATATGCATTACTACTATAACCAAAAGTTCAGTTCTCTTAAAAAAAAAAAAAAGTTCAGTCCTATCCTATCCATTACTACCGCAGCCAAAGGTTCATTACGTTGGGCATTACATCATGCACCACCTTGGTCATAAACCAGCTCATATGCATCATAATCATTACTGCAAACAATATTGTAGACTCAACAGTGCCATGCAGCAAAACTAATTGCAATTCCATTCCGCATCCAAACCGCGTTCCCTCGACACCCGGAGCTATTTCCACATTTTCCTCATACCATTGGCCACACTGCACCACTCACCTACATCTCGGTAATGCCTCCTTGTCCTCATTCCTCCACTTATTTAATATTCTTTCTTCCCCTATGCTCAATTTAATTTCCCTGAGTGACCAACACCGCCATATCCCACCATTTTCATCTATGCATATAAATTTCGCAGCAAGCTAATTCTACGACGTACTCTCTCATACTATATCTTGCATTGCACTCTTGTCCTAAACAAATTTGCCGAAGCACGAAATCTATGTAGCTAGGAAGAACAACTCGATCAGAGAATTAGTCATGGTGTTGATCAACGAAGAAATGGATCCGTACGCACAAGAGGGGATTACTGAAGAGGAGAGCGAAGCAGAGTGCGTCGACTACGACCAGCTCAAGAAACGCAAGAAGCGTCGAGGCGGAAGAAGATGTCACGAGCACAAGACTCGGTCCTCAAGTACATGGTGAAGATCATGGAGGTTTGCAACGCCTGAGGTTTCGTTTAAGTGTCTGGTTCCTCCGACAGCCTGCGCGAGTGGTGGAAGGAGCAAATCCGCTTTGACCAAAACGCCCCCGTTGCCATCTCCAAGCACTTGCCACTCCTTCAGAAAGTACTCCTTCAGAAAGGTGAGACGGATCTAACCTCTTTTAATCACCTCCTTCAAGACCTGCAAGACTCGATCCTTGGTTCTCTTTTATCTGCTCTCGTGCAACACTGTGTCCCTCCACAAAGGAGGTTCCCTTTCCCTTGGTGGCCCACTGGGGAAGAAGTTTGGTGGGGTGAGCAGGGCCTTCTGGCCCAAGAACACGGCCCACCTCCTTATAGGAAGCCCCATGACCTGAAAAAGGCTTGGAAAGTCTCTGTCCTCGCTGCAGTCATAAAACACATTTCTCCCGATTTTGATAAGCTGAGAAGGTTGGTCACTCAGTCCAAGACCTTGCAAGATAAGATGACAGCCAAGGATAGTGCTACTTGGTCCAAAGTCATGAACCAAGAAGAAGCTTTGCTAGGACTAACTGATAAGTGCCTCAAAATATCTCCTTCGAAGGAAGATGAAGAAAACCATGAGGAGGAGGGAGAAGGGTCTACCCAAGTTTTGAAGAGGAAGGGCGCGTTTGGTTTTGGTGGTGTCGAGGATAAGCTGTATGCTTGTCAAAACGCTGAATGTCCGCAAAGCGAGTTGTCTATGGGGTTTGTGGATAAGAACTCGAGGATGGACCATGAGTCGCTATGTGCTTACCGCACTCACGAAAGCCATGTTCCCCCTTTCCATGATTATCTCTCCGGTCATGCACCAAACATGAGTTTGGATGAATGTGGGCGTGGGAGAGGTTGCGGGTGGGAGTGGGACACTAGAACATGACCCGTGTTACTGACTTAATAGCGTTGAAAATCTTGAATTACAAGCGGCACTAGAGATGTTGGTAAGAGATAACGTCGACTTGACATGCCATCCGGCGCAAGAATAGCGTTCAATGCAACAATAAGCTAGCTAGCTAGCTAGCATATTTGCAATGATCTTATCATATGTATAATTCTTATTACTAAGATGAGAGATGCAATACCACGCGTTTGTTCTATGTTTTTTCTGATAAAACTTGAGAGTATAAGTTGTCAATTATATGAACATGCATAATAATACATGTGAGTGGGGGCAAGGAAGATCGATCCCTCTCTGAACCTTCTGAAAATCCTTCTTGCATTGGATGTCATTAATCTATTCATCCAATTATTTGTAATAATAATAATAATAAAGTTAATTGTTATCTAAATAAAAAATAAATTTACAGATGTGATAGAGAATAAAATATATTTATAATCATTGATTAAAAAATTAATAATTAAAAATTACAATAAAATTAAATACGTATATAATAAAATTTAAAATTTAAAATTTAAAATCATTTATAATTTTAACATTTTCTAATTAATAATATTAGTACACTTTATCTTAAAGTGTATTAGTGTACCCTCAACAAAATTTGTCATTGTCTATTACATGAATGGAGGAACACACCTGATCTTCCTCTAACAAATTAAGTCTCGCAATCATTAATTACCATTAATTGTTTTAATGTAACTCGATCAGCATTTCCATAACTTATGTATTCCAGTATACCATTCCACTGCACAACAAGCTAAACTGATCAAAATTAGGATATAATAAAATATTATTTGGTACAGATAACAGAAGAAATTTGCAAAGGCGGTGTATGGCTCATCAAACTTATATATTCTAGTGTTTCACGGTGAGTATGCTCGCGAATCCTAGGGAATTGTGTGATTTTATGCATCTGAGCCTCATCAACATTCTTCTTCAGCTCGTTACTCCTTTCTTCTAGCAAACAAATTGTTAGATGGATAATTTGTTATAAATGTTCGTGATTTCGATTTAGAAAATTTTTATCCCCTGACAAATTTGTGGGAGATCTTTACTGTCCGTAAAAAAAATTATCAGAAAAATGAGACACTGCTAATAACATATTGATGAAATCATTTTATTTCAAGAAAATTTAGTCGTTAGAGTTTATAGGAAAATGAAAAACATGTTAATAGCATCTTTTACAAATATTTTTATAGAATTTAATGGTCATGTACTATTAGTGTAAAAAATTTTACACTGTCAATCAATCAAAAATCACTATTGATATGACTTTTAAAGTATTTATTATAAAAGTCAACAAATTTACAATAAATGGTGGTTTGTGATTGGATAACAGTATAAAATTACTTTACACTATTAGTGTATTACCTGTTTTCTCATTTTTATAATGGATATAAAAGTTTTTTTTTTTTTAAATAAAGAAACATAGAAGTTGATGAAACTGTGGAAATAATACGAAAAAAAAAAATTGACCAATCTTTCTCCTTAAAGCATGTAGCGTTGTCTCTACCCTTTTTTTGGTTAAAGTGCATAGTTTATTGCCATAAAATAAAACTGGAGACTTAAACAGCAATCAATCATTAGAAAGCCACAATTAAGTGGCCTAATTACAAACAGATATATGAAGCAAAACTAAGTAGTAACCAGCTAGTAACTAAAACTTAGTGCCACTCCGATGTCAACAAATACTTAACAATAGAAATAGATCCGATTAATTAACGCATAAAACAAAGAACAGGTCGTTCTTCTAACTTATTGATCAAACATCTGAGTCTGCCAAATAGTATTTAAGCAGTTTCTTGCATTCAGGCAATGGCTCGTCCTTCAAGTAGCCCATAGCATTTGCATAGTGAAGATGATTGACCATACCATTTTGGTAGTGGGTTAGTACTATGCTGGATCTGTCACGCCCCGAGTCTGGTGTACTACACCATTTGAGAGGGCTCTTAACAAGCAGGCATTCGCAAATATGGTCGCGGTAGTCATTTTCAACCTCAACGTGGTATGTCCCAGTGGAGTCCGTCACTCCTTCGGTGTAGAAAACTACTTTCATAGTCTTCCTCTCTTTGCACTGAATTCCGACCCTTGCACCTAATTAACAAACGTCACATGCATGCAGCATATAGAAACATTAATCTTGGTTAATTACATGCACAAGAAAATTGGTCGGCCACAAATGACGTTAATTAAGAATGGATCTTCTAGTGTTAATGATGTATCCATTTTCATTATGATGGACATTAAGTGTGTATTTGAATTCACGTTGAGTCATCCAAAATTACATTGAGATAAAAAATTTATATACTGTCAACTTATTTTTAGAATAAAAATATTGAAAAATAAATTACATCACTTAAAATCAATTTTGAAAATATTGACCCAAACACACTAAATATCTAGGCTCTAGAGAGATACAAAATCTTAACACGACCTTGTTACCTTAACATATAACATGAAAGGGTTATTCTTGATCGATATTAATGTATGTACCTTCAATGTAAAGGGTGGCATTGGTTTCGAATCCAGCACGGCAGGTATCACAGTAAACGGAACCTTTGACATGGAATGTTGCTGTAGCAATGGGGAAAAGCAAAGGGAAGATATAGAGGGTGAGGGCCATCAACAACAGCACCCTCGGTGCCATGGCTATTGAATAATTGTAAATAATTGAGCAATCAAATAGAGATTACAGGGGAAACAGAGAATGGAAAGGAAGGAGATGCATGGGTTTCTTATACTGCGAAAACTTGAGCTTTGGTAGCTATCTTTTTTAGTGCACGCGTCTAGTGCGCCATGAGAAGTGAATCATGTCTCCAGGTCTCAAGCCTCTACTTGGGATCGGTGCCATTAATTCCACATGCTCCTTCGTCGCGGCTTCCGTTCTTATCTATGATTAAGATTTGCTCAAGCACAAGTTGAAGCTTTTGCTTTTAACAAAACATCAGTCAGCACATGCATGCCCCAAAGAAAAGGGAGGTCCCCGTTTAGTCACCAAAAAAAGGGGGGGAAATGGAATAAAGATAAAAATTAAG
Source organism: Spatholobus suberectus (assembly GCA_004329165.1). Lineage (NCBI taxonomy): Eukaryota > Viridiplantae > Streptophyta > Magnoliopsida > Fabales > Fabaceae > Spatholobus > Spatholobus suberectus. Next base: position 53,948,671 of record CM014737.1, on the reverse strand, counting down.
TTCTCACTACGTGCGATGAAAATTATTTGGTGTTGTCTAACTTATTTCAAGTAAAAATAAAATTAAACAATCTCATTTAAAATGATTGGTGTAATTAATACCTGCAACCAACTATCTTAAAGTATATTAGAAAGTTGTACCAATTATTTTTAATGGGGTTGTTTAACTCCATTTTTATTTGGAATAAGTTAAACAATTCCAAATCCTTTTATACTTAAAACAAGAAAAGAGAAAATGACATAAATGGATGCTAGCTAGGGAGGAAGATGAGATTTGTGCTGTGGCATTTTGATGATCTCCAAAATATTGCTATTTTACTAACGCTTGGTATCAATTAGTGGTTACGTAGTGACAAAATAGAAGTCATGGATCCCAATAAAAGTCAGAATCCAACCATGGCTGAATATTACTGGACATAATTCGTGGGACAGAAAGGATTCATGGCCAAGTAAACATGTGCCTGAGCCTCACAAGTCACAAACAATTTCTTCTTGAGCTGTTTGGGAAGTTAGCCATGTGGCATTATTTATTACTCTACTTAGTTTAATTTCCTTCGTAGTTTCCCTATATAAACCCTTGACAGTAATGTAAACATTGAAGACCATCTCTACTTTCTCCCAATTATGCCTGTTTTTCAGGAGATAACATAAAAAAATTTTAATTTAATTACACTTTTAATTTCTTTATTTTATTATATATGCAATTTTAAACTCTATAATTCTAATTATGTAAATTTAGTGCTCGTAATTTTTCGTGCATTTAAAACTATTTCCCTCGGTTAGTTCCTGTCTAGTTTTAACGACAAACTAACAGATTAATTTGATTTCGCATTATAATATAATAAAATAATACAATTAATTAGTACACCAGAAAAAATGTTTCGTCTCCCCCAATCAAGGAAAATAACTTCCTAGGATACCAACTTTTTACCATAAGAATAAAAAGTAAGATAAATATAAATATTTTATATTCTTGATAATTGACAATTCCTGGGAATATCTTTTCAAAACTTGCATCAAAACACGAGAATGTGAAATCACTTTTTCAGGAATAACTTTTGATATCTTGAAAGAAACACAACCTAATAGAAAGAATTAAAAAACCAACACAACATTTTTAAATATAAAAATAATTTAATATAAATATACTAATAGTGTAAAAAAAAATTATACTATCATTTAATCACAAACTATCATATATAGTAAGTTTGTTGATTTTTATATTAATTACTTTAAAAGTCATATCTAAAATATTTTCTTATTAATTGACAGTATAAAATTTTTTATACAAAAAATACATGAAAATTAAATTCAATATAAAATAGTTTAAATTTATATAATTTTTATTTATTTTATAAACAATACAGTTTTAACGTAGATCTCTCACTTTCTCTTTATCCAGTCTCTTATTCTCCACCACACTTTTTGTAGTTCAGCTAGTATGAAAAAAATAAAAAAGGAAAAACTAAATCTGAAATTATTTTTCAAATTAGCACTCTCTTCTATGTTAGAAGGAAATTAATCAAACATAGGTCACGGTATGAGGTTAGCCATGCAGCGAGGTTACAATCTTTTGTTAGTGGAATCGGATTCGCTAATGGCTATGCGTTTGGTTAATAATGGTTGCGATAGAAGGCATCCTTGTGCACACCTGGTTGAAGAAATCATTCGTATGAAGGCTTCCTTTCATCAGTGTTCTCTTACACATATTTTAAGAGAAGCTAACCAGTTTGCAGATTCTCTAGCAAAGTTTGGTTTATCTCTAGATGTTAGTAGTCATCTTTTCTTTTCTGTACCTTCTTTTATGTTAATTCCCCTGTTGGGTGATGCTCGTTGTATGCCCTTCCCTCGTGGTTTTTGATAAAGTGTTTGGTGCTGGGGCTTAGGCCCCTAATGTTCGCAAAAACAAAAAAATAGGAAAAAAATTTGACACCAAGTTATTATGTATTTAAATTGACACCGAAGGAATGGATTAACTGATGTGGGATTGTTTCAGTTTAACCAGTAGTCTCGAATTCGAGTCTTAGATATGGAATTGCATTAAATACTTGGAAAAAAAGTTTTGCCGTCTATAATAGTTCTATCCGGCTCGAGTAGGATTGTCTTGCATAGAGGATACATGTGGTCTATATAAAAAAAAATAGTATATTTTGTGTTTTACGCATATTATAATTAAAATGGAACTTTAAAAAAACAATTATTCTTTTTTTTTGTCCTAACAATTATTCTCTTAAAATACTTGAATCCAATCATGCACTTATTGTTTGGATCACATTGTAACCGAGTCTCGGCAATCATAAACCATTCAAGTCCTGTGGGACCTGTCTCGGCCCAACAACGTCCAATTGCCACAGGTTACATTATTCCAAGCCTTAATAGCTCACAAAGCATTCAGTACGTTATTTTTATTATCTTGAAAAGCAAAGGGAAAAAAAAATTAATTCTTTCTACCGGTTTATATTATATATGATTTTGGTCTCTCAAATTTTGTTTAGTCAAAGTTTCAAAATTAAGCAAATTTAATTATTTCTACCGATTTTCCTCTACTTAAATTCTCAAATTCTCATTTTTATTCAAAATCTTCACATATTCAATCGATTAACTTGTTTTAAACTTTCTTTTGTTCAAAATTAATTAATCAAAACATTAAATTTTATCCAAAATAAAAAATTCGCATCCTTCAAACACTAATCTCATATTCTATAATTTTTTTAAAATTTCATCAATTTTTTGCTAAATTTTTGAAATTATTTTATATTTAAAATCTATTATAAACCCCAAAATATATAAATAAAAAACAAAAATTTAAGAGTTTAAGATAATAAAAAAAATTGATAAGAACGCCAAATTTATTTAATTTTAAAGATATAGAGAGGCTTAATTAGTTTGAAAATAAATATAAAAGACTAAAATTAAATGTAATCCCATTTAAAGGGGAAAAAGTACAATTAAGTTAAGAAAAAAATTTTATAAATAAAAAATCAGAGATGAAAGGGAAATGAATAATAAGAATAATTACTGGATTGCGTTGGCATGGATTGCCTCGGATTATTGGGTTGATTAATATTTTATTTTGATAATTGGACTCGTACGGTTTGTATGTCCTATTTCTATTATGTTTTAATCTCGATTAATATTTACAACCCGATCCAAGAATAAATTTGATAACATCAAAATTTATAACTTATATTAAAAAATGTAATGCATGTAAAACATTATGGGACCTGTAATTCAATTTCAGGAAGAGCAACATATTAAACCACCAACACCGATTGTTATGAAAGAACATTTATAATATTCTTGTCTTTCTGATAGAGAAGCATCATAAAGAGCCTTTTATTTTTCTTTGTGACGAAACCAAACTTTCCAATCAGTTATATGTTTTACTGTTTCCTTTATAATGGGTAGTACTCGCTGGTTTTCTATTCATTTACCGAATTTATGTAAATCTACTCATTGTCCTGCCCCACTTCATTCACACCATGTAATCAATGTTTTGACCTGAATGGTTTTGAGATTTTCCTAATGGAATATGTATTTTGTTGTCCCAGTTAACATGCAAGACAAAATGTTCTATTGAATTGATCACAGTGATTAGGGTGCCTCGGATCCGTCCTCTTAATCCTCCTATTCTGAGCAAGAAGCTGATGCTATTGAAGAATGAGGGGGTGATGTAAACCAGAAGTAGCTAGGATGACGAAACTGGCTCAACATCTTCTGGTTAGCTCATTGCCATTTTCTTAATTATATTTTTCTCTTCAAAAAATTTTTTAAAAAAATCTCATATAATTAGCTTTGTTAGTACTTACAAGAGATAATTTATAGCTTCAGTTATTAAACGTATTCTATTAATTAGTTCAAATGCTCTTTTTTTTATTTTCTTTAATTTAATAATTTCTTTTCTTTTTATTTTCAAGTTTAAAAACATTTCAATTTCACTACTCGTACTAAATGTTAGGCTTGTCATAACTTGTTGTTCCACTACCTGGTCTTTGTTTCTACAATGTTTACGTCTTATTTGGCAGTCCTTTAGTTAATTAGCTACGTTAATCTTCCTTCTAAACTGTTGTTATTTTTTACATGAACAGTAAAAGCTATTGATCATGGTGTACCTAGTACTGGTCCTCGATTTATGCAAGCCCAAAAAAAATATTTATAGTTTCTCATATATAAATGTCAGTTCTTCATTATTATCAGTACTAGTGAATAATTTGGAGAACAGAAAGTATCCAAATAAATGTTGGCAAAGTAGGCCATGATCGCAGTTCCCAGAGTCTTCAAGGCCCCCACGGATTTTGTTTTGTAATTTTTTCAAGGTAGCTTTCAAATGACCTGAATTATGATGTTAGGGCCAAATAGAGATAAGATGAAGGGGGAACAGCAGACCATAGCAATTTGGAAAACTTTTTGACAGCTGTTTGAGAATGCATTCTTCTGTAACTAGAGTTTCATTATCTCTTCTTTTGCATAGAAAAGTAATTTTAAGGACTAAAATACCATTTTTGTGATTTAGAAAATTAAATTTACTGGTGCTTGTAACTATAGAGACTAATTTACCATATTACTTATATGATTGTCCTAATCATAAGCTCAAGTGGCTAGCTAATAACTTGAGCAACTTTAGTGAGAAGCATTTCTTGGCCAGCAGTAGGAATATCCGATTACAGAAGATGAAGGCCAAAATCTGAGATGTATGATTGGTAGTTGTGATCCAAATTAAAATGATGTTCTAATTAGACTCGTGTTTTCCATGGACAATGGGTTTCTGCTGGGATGTGTGAAGGTGTACTAATCCAATTGCAATAAAGCATACTGTATATACGGTGGTTCATTTGTAACACTCACCTTTTCCGTCTCCGTCTCTTGATCGAATATAGTGTTGGAACTTGGAAGTATTTGAAAATTTCGTTATTTCAAAGGAGCAAGTCTCTTATTATCTGGGAAATGAGTCTTCTTATTTTAGTATAAAAATTGACATTTACTTTGAGTTAGTAAATACTTTGTGAAAGGATTTGAATCATGTTCCGAATTTGAGCGCACAAGTCCAGTGTTTATGTATGGGCACTATAGCTTACGTCTTAAATTAATATTTTTAAAATAGTTATTGATGAAAGAAATTTTTTTATTTTTTTATTTTTTAGATGAATGATCAATAAATTTTAATCAACATTTTTTTGTTAAGCTCCATTTTTATTAATAAATTATTTTTCTTGTAAAAAAATAAATAAATTTTAATGAACATTAGTTATGATAAGATATTTACAAATCACAATCAATCTATCAAATGAAGTAATTTTTAAAATTTCAAAATTAAATGTTTTAAATATATATATATATAATTTTGTTTTGACTAAATAATTTTTATTGATTCAATTACTTTTTACATTTTTAATTTATATTTTAGGTTAGATATTTTTTCCCGTAAATGTCATTATTTGAAATCAATTATTTTTTAAATTTTATTTATTTTTAATCCTTTAAATTTACAAAAAAAATATTTTTTAATCTCTAATAAGAAACAAATATATATTATTTTTATTAAATATAGAAAATAAAAATAAATAAAATTTAATTAGAGATTAAAATTAAAAAATATATTATATTTTCAAAGAATAAAATGTATTGAAGCCTATGTTTTTTCAATATTTTATCAATATTTACGAGGTAATAATAACAGTATAATTCTCAGTAAGTAGAAATCTTCCAGAAACTTGTTTTACGACAATGATGCTTACCAAACTAAAAAATAGTACAAATGAAAACACTGGTAACTTCTATTTGTGCCCAGAAACCCATTCACTCTTTGCTCCCATCAATTACCAGCTTTTTCTGAAAGGAGGCAGAGCTTTTGTCATTACTGGGCCAACCCTTAATTGGTCCTTTTTGAATTCGCGGTCCAGAACTCTGCGTAAAAAATGGGAAAAAGAAGTAGAAAGCATCAAATGCATGCATCACAAACGAATTTTGTGGTGGACACAACATTCCCCCTTTATTTTAAATAAACTTTTTTTGGAATTCTAATAAAATGTAAATATGCGTATCTTTGGAAACTCCCGTGCCCAATTAGGTAAGAGCTATTTCTGTTTTCGACAACTCCCGTGCTCAATTATAGGATTCATGTGCATGGAAAAATATTTATTGAGAGGAGACAACTCCTTAAATGAATTTTAGTACCTCAAAAGATTAATTTTTAGTTTCCGACTGAAAAATACTGAGTTCACCAAAAATTAAGTCTAAAAAATAATGCATTGAAATTAAACTTAGCTAATTTTTTTGTTTTAAAATTTAGTTTTCATGCACTGTTAATATAAAGCTCTACTATAATTAAATAAATAGAAGTTGAAATTTGAAAAATGACTCACTAATTTTTACAGGCCAGTCTGAATGTTATAATATTAATCTTGAAAAGTAATCTAGAAAATTACTCATACCGGAGATGTAAAAGTGGACGCATTATTATCACGAAATGTGCTAAATGCATTAGTTGAGTAAAAATCATTCTGTACTCACTTCATTGCCAAACATTGAAAAAGACGTTACTTTCAGGGGAGAGATAGAGAGAAGCAACAATTTTACGATGTCAGAAGGGGGGTGAAAAGACAAGCGTTACAAAAGAAACATTGTTGTTTGTGGTTTGCCTAGATTTAGCAAAAGAAAGTAATTCCAAAAGACCTTTCCAGATGTTTGGTTGTGTTTGTTTGATTTGCATCCGAGTGGTTGGGATTGGGAAGTTAAGGTTCCACGAATTGGAGCAGCTTGCGGACACCGAGGGCGTTAAACCATAAACATCATATCAATTTCGGTAGAATTTTTCTTGTTTGTCTTATTGCATTACATTAAAATTTTCCATCCTTATTGAACAGATTTTGTATGCTCTAGTATCTTCCTGCCTGTCCCATCTCACATTAGTTTGATTTGCTTCAAGGCATGTGAGTCTGACTCAACAGTTACCCCGATGATAAGTGTTTACGGTTTTGTGTAAAGGAGAAAAATATTTATAAATTTTTCTTAGTCTCAACCTCAATTCTTAAGTGATGTAAAATTTTTTTGATATATCTGAATAATAGCTCTCCAATCTAGGCCAAGGGACTAAAGGGCATTGCGGCCCACAGTATCAAAATGAACAATATTTCAAATGTGGTTACCTTAACAATATAAGGTTAGAAATCGAAACAATATGCTTTCAAGGTTTTAGTAGTTAATAAGGTCTTCTTTTGATAAATTTTTTCATAAACATTTATAGGAGAAAAAAAAAATAAAATAAAAAAATGAAATAAGCTTATCTCATGAGTTAAGATTATAGTTTATGTATAAGTTAAAATCAAGTTTTGAAAAAGTTAATATAAAAGAGCTTTTATTAATTAACTTGTACACGTGCTAATTTTAGCTTATGAAAACAAATTATTTTTCCATCCTATTTTCTTATTCCATAAATGCTTATAAAGAAGTTTATCCAAACAGAACTTTAAGCGTTAGACTAACGTAACCATGAAAGATTGAAAGTTATTAAGGTTCTTGATTTAAGTTTTCAAATATATTAATTATTGTTAACATTTTCTTCTTATAAATAAATTTTAAAAAAATTATTAGTAGGGAATATTGAGAGTGATTTCTGTTTTCTAAAAAATAAATCTCTCATCTTATTACTTTTTCTGCTAATTAGTAATTATATTATTTGTCTCACTAATTGACTTTTTTAATCTTATTTATTTTAATTAAATATATTTTTTGTTAATATTTTAACCGTTAAAATAAAGCAAAGTCATTAAAAAATTACTTATTACACTTCATTTTTTTACTTGAAAGAGTTGAAAAGAAAAGTTTTAAGAAAAAATATAATAACTTTAACAAATTATAATTGATTTAAAAACTCATCTTCAATTTTTATTTGAAGTCTAAGTATACATTTCTGTTAAAAACAAGAATCGTATACACGATGCTACAATCTGTGTACCATAGTTTTTCAGTATGAGAAATAAATCTGAATACAATAAATTTTATAGAATCACTGCATCCAGTAAAAGATAAAGGAGTGATGAAGAAAATTTTATTAATCGTTTTCCACTAAACTTAAAATTTCTCAGGCAATTATTTATTTATTTTATGTAAAGATGCCTTCTTTTACAAATTTCATAGTTTTTTAATTTTATTTAAAGGTTGATTATTTACTTTTTATTTTCACATTTCTCAGGTCTCTTTCTACACTTATCTAAATTAATTTTCTCTGTTATTAAAAAAAAATTATATTATCCTCTTCACGACCTATGATGTTTTATTACGCAATGACAATATGAATGAATAGCGTGACATGCCTAATAATCACTACAGGTTTTATTTGATTAAATAATAATTAATTAATAAGTGCTTAAGCATGAAAAATATTATTAGTAATCGTTATCTATATAAAAAGTACAAAATATCTTTTATCAAACTATATATATAGATAGATAGATTAACAAAACGTTCAACCAATTAAATTGTAATTAATTGGAATATAATAAACGATAATACACTAGAAATATAACTTCAAAATGGACTGTTTTTGTTTTTGAGTTGATATTCTTCATAAGAAATAATGTTACTCGAGCGTTCTTAAAATCGGACTAATAATTGAATTAGTAAAAGTAGTAATTTACATCTCGAAAGGAATTAGTTTCTGACTATCAGTTGGAGGATATTCTTGGTGCAAATAAAAAAAAAGTAGAAATTTACGGTTTATTAATTTAATAAATGTTGGAAAATACGAGAGGGGTAAAACTAGAGAGATCTTTACCAATGAGTCATGAGCACAACTTGACATCACATCTAACACAAAATCATAAGACATCAAGTTTGTGAATCTTTATTGCTTATATGTTGTTCAACTTGCACATTTCTACCTAATATGAGACAACATATTAATTTTCGATATAAGGGATCTTTATGCATAAATTCATAAATAGATTCATCGCCAATTCTACTACTCATTTGAGTTGGTCACCTGGTCGAACCATTGACTCTAACACCACTTGTTGAGAAATACAACGGGATAAAATTGGAGAGATCTTCACCAACAGGCCATGAGCACAACCATATAAGTGAACTTGATACCACATCCAACCCAAAATCTTAAGGCATCAAAATTGTGGGTCTTTGTCACTTATATATTGCTTAACCTACACATTTCGACCCAATGTGAGACTTCATATTCACACTTTCACTCTAACAATAATGTTCTCCTTCTGAATATTTAACACAGTTGTATACTCAAGACTTGAGCTTGAGACTGTTAGTTAAGTTGGAACAACTTCGCGTCAATTGATCCATATACTCGATGGTGATAATCATAGTTGGATTAGAATTGAATAAGTAATATATATATATATATATATATATATATATATAAATTAAGTTAGATAGAACTTTAAACTATTAAAAAAGAGAAAAAAGTATATACACTGACATTATAAAAAAAATTTACACGGTTATCCAATCCCAAACTACTATATATGGTAAATTTGTTGACTTTGATATTAATCACCCTAAAAGTCACACCAAAGCTAATTTCTAATTAATTGATAGTATAAAATCTTTTACATTAACAGTGCATATCAATCCATTAAACTCTTAAAAAAATTGTATTACGTATTTTATAAAATAAAAAGTGTAATAAATAACCAAATAATGACAATATATACATAAATCTTATGTATGAACCTTGATTTATTTAAAAATATATTATTATAATATATATTTTGAAAGAATTCTGAAATAAAAAATATTACAAACAATTTATATTGTTTTTTGGCATTGATTTTGATCTATTCTTAACTTCTGTTTTTCTAGTTTGTCTAAATGATGACTTGACTGATTCTCCAGTTAATCGGACAAATCGGCTAATCCAATTTGGTTTTCAAAACTATGCAAGGCACGGTGGACACTTCTTTTAGAAAAAAAAAATTGAATTGTAATTTATAAAATTAATTATTTTCACTAAACTCAACTCCTCTTAGTAACCTATTAATCAATTGGTAAATATTGAATAATCATTGTACACTATTCTTTTATAACTTATAACTTTTGTCATATTTACTTGTTCAAGAGAAAAATAAATAGTCGTTTAATCTAGAGTTTAATAAAACTGATGTTGATAAAATTGATTTTGATTTATTAAATATAATTGAGATTCGCATGCTTAAATTAATTTGTACTACATATTGGTATTGGAACGTGCTTTTTGTATTGAAAAGATCAAGAATTGATTTTTTTGCTTTTAAACAAAGCCTTGAAGAGAGTAAGTAGTAAAAAGTATGTGTCTCTTAATTTATCATATTTAAAAGACATAGCACAAGTATTGTGTGTTTGCTAGTTTAATTAAATATTATTTATTTCACTTTATAGTCAGATCAATATCTGCGTGTACTAGAATTTATAGTTTACATTTTCACGTGTACGTTGTACTAATAATAATAAAAAAACAGTATTATTGTACTACATGTATAATTTAAGCTCCCGGTAGAAGTGTTAATTTACACACACACACACAATGTAAAATTTAAGCTCCTGGTAGAAGTGACACACACTCTAAATTATACAGTCACTCAACACTCTTTTTCATTTATTTTTATCACATTATTTATTATATTTATTACTTTTCTCTTTTTTTCCTATTTCACCATTCCTAAATGCTGTCAGCACCTTTTAAAGAGTGCTCAAACATCATTTCTTTTTTTCATAGATGTAGAAGGAAGATATGTATGTCAACAAATTTCATAAAAAAAAGTATAAAATCCAAGACTCAATTGCAGAGCAAGTCTGAATTATTTAATTATGATTAATTTCAATGAAAATGTAATATGACTCTAGATGGATTTTATTTAAGGCGTTAAAGATTGAAATTTTAGAATAAATATTTTAAAGATAATTTTACTGATCTGTTGTGAATAACTGCATATTTACTTTCTTACGCTTCGTTTGGTAGCCTGAAAATAAAGGAGGAGAGAAAGAAAAAGAGTGAGAGTAGTAGAATGTTGGTTGTTTGATAGGGTGAAAATATAAGGAAATGTTTAAAAAAATAGGTAAGACCCACAAGAAAAAAAATCCATTGCACGTTATAACACTTGTCCCCTACCAAATCAATTTAGTTGTTTTACCAAATCGATATTGTAGACTCCCTCATCCCCTCATTTTCACTAAATCGATTTAGGTGTCCCCTCTTTCTTAGTTGTTTCACTATATAATAATAATAATATTATTATTATTATTCTTATTATTATTAATAACAATAAAATAATTAATAATAAAAAATAAAAATAATATTAATAATAAAAATAAATAAATATAATATTAATAATAAAATTAAATAATATTAATAATTATTATTATAATTAATATAATAATAATCTCAAAAGGTTAACTTTTACTCTAATTTTCTTTTATTTCTCCTCAACCAAACAATCTTAACTTTCACTCTATTTTTTACCTATTTCTTTTCTCATCTCCCCCTTTTTCTCTTTCTATTTCCTTCCTCTCTACCAAACATATCCTTACTGAGAAAGTTCTGAATTATAATTGGAGTAAAAGTTTATCCTTTATAATTTTTTTGCTGAAATCATACTTTATCTTTTATACGTTGGTGAAGTCAGTTAAGTGAACAAAAAAAAATGCATATAAATTAGCAAAAGGTCCAAATAACGGGGACCACTTATTGAAGAGCAACATGTACGATTTGCATTTTGCATGACGCAAATGCCCATTTTAATATGACTCCTACAAATAAACTTTACGGCTAAAGATGGCCACTCAATTGTGCAATGCCTCTTTGTTAATCTTAACCATTTTAACCATTCAACAGACACAAACCACTGAACCATTATCTAGTCATAGCCATTACATTATGCGCAAAGGGTTTTTTTTTATTATTATTATTTTTCAAACATTATGTGCAAAGTTTCGTCCTTTGGATGTATCACATGACTCTGACACTTTTAGGTCCCATGCACACCTAAGCTTACAACCCATTGTCTTTATTCAACATTTAAGTACGATCACATGCCTCCCCAAAAATGGAGGCTATGTGTCGATGATAATTATAAAAGTATTCTTGCGAATCTCAATGCACAAAAACAAATTGTAATGCAAAAATTATAAAAGAAAAAATTGTTATTTTGAGAGTGAAATTACTTTTGACTTCCCTAAACTTTAATCCAAACATATACGAAAATTTTAGACTGTATTTTCATTTGGGTGTATGAGTAAAAGAAAAAGAGAGATAAAAATAAAATAAAATGTAAGTGAGATAAAAAAAAATGTATGATAATAATTAGTTCTAAAAATTAGAAATGGGAGTGGGATAATTTTGGACAGATTTACCTTTGTTTTTAATAAGATCATTTATTTAAATTTAAACTTGAGTTAAGATTTAATAAATAATAATAAATAAGTTTTTTATGTATAAAATATAGGAGGAGGGGATGACGCCCCAGTCCAAGGTAAAGAAAACTTATGGGCTCAAAGAACAATACTTACGTTTATCTCACTCTAAGAAGACGACTGAGAACTCAAACCTGTATGTCAAATCCTATCTTGTTCCACTCGACCAACCTCTTGAGGTTAATAAATAAGATGAGATTAAATCAATTCAATTTATTCACATAATATATTGACCTGAATATTATGAATAATTAAACCATTGAATTAAAGATATATAAAATTATCAAAATTGCGTTGGTCTAAGTGGAACTAGGTTTGAATCTCTTAAGCAAAGTCTCGAGTTTGAGTTTTGTGAATAGAAAAACTTAGTTGGTAAGAGAGACTCCACTAAAAGCAGTCATCCAAGTTTTTTGACAAATATTGGTCATTGACAAAGTTGGAAGATACTTGCACTTATAACATGATAACAAAAAAAATTATAATTATAATTAAAGTATATTTTATAATATATAGTTTAAGATAAATAATATTAATATAAATATATTATCGTATTATATAAAATATTATTTATTTAGAAATTTTATTATTAATATAAAATTATTTAAATAAATTATGTTTGTTTAAAAGAATATAAGATATTGAATCAAATTGAAATTACTCAAACTATACCCTAAACCAATTCTTAAAATATATAAGTTTAACTTCAAATAGGCCAAAATAATTAAACGAAAAGGAACATAAACAGGCACCTGAAAACCGAATTAATTACCCACTGCCAATGATCCAATCCTATAATACAACATTCTCACAGTTGCCCAAGTAACACAACCTTCGCTATCCCATCTCTCTGTCATCTTATATTACTTAAATTAACCAACAAGAGAATAAATCAGACATGCAGCTGAAGTAGAATCTTTTTCCATTTTATCATATCATGTTGAGAACTAATTAAATTTGACACGTCAAATAGAATCAGCTCTCGCCAACTATGAATTTGAAAGTGATTTATAAGCTGAGATATTAGCTTGCATTTATTTGGCCCTTTTGCTCTCATGAGAATCTAACACACGGTTGAATGTTGATGCCTGCTTGCCTGTGGAAAGAAATTCCCAAAAAGGTGCGGCATGCACTGTATTTCAAATGCCATTCTCTTTTATATATTTGACATCTATACAGAGAGAATAAGAAACTAAAGAAAGATCAAATTGCGGTTGCCTTTTATTATAATTATAAGTATTATTACTACAAATTGCAGTTACCTTTTATAAAAGAGTGATTGAAAATGAGGATGGCCAGCTAATTCATTTACATCTTTTGATTTGCTTTGCTGGATCCGACGCACGAATCGGGGACCTTTCACTAATGAACTATTTAGAAATTTAATTCAAACAAAACTTATCGCGAGTTCGTTATAATTTTGTCATTAAATTTTCCACGTTTGTTCTTTCTAATACAATTTTATATTATAATCTAAACTTGGTATTTGTACGATGTACGGGTATAAATGTTTTCATTTTTGTATTATTTTAAATTTTTATTTTATTATTATAATAAACATTTTTATTATGTGTAAGTTTTTTTTTACTATTTAAGATTTTAAACTATGAGTTTAATAGTCATGCACTAACAGTGTAAAGTAGTTTTACACTGTCATCCAATCACAAATCACCATTAATATGACTTTTAAAGTATTTATTATAAAAGTCAACAAACTTACAATAAATGGTGATTTATGATTAGATGACAGTGTAAAATTACTTTACACTGTCAGTGCATATCCATTAAACTATTATTATATTATTACTATATAAACATTTTTTTAATTTTTCCTAATACTATAGCATTAGATTACGATTTTTATATTTTTTTATATTTTATTAGCATTATTTATATTCATTATCAGTGTTATTTTTAATTACTTTACATTTGTTTGAAGATTATAGTATTAATATATATATATATATATATATATATATATATATATATATATATATTATTTTAAATACTTTTATGATATTTTAAATATTAAGAGATAACAATTTTTTTATTCTATATAATTTAAATTTTAAGATTATTTGAATTTGAATTTAGTTTTTGAAATTTCAATTTTCACACATTATACAATAAAATTGATGTATTTTGATTTAAATATTTTATTTTAAAATCTCTCTTGTCAATTTAAAAAACCTTATATCTTTAAGTAATATTTTAAAATGTTTCATTTTTATAATATATTATTATTATTATAATAACAATTTATTATTATGTATCATTTTACTAAAACAATTAAAATTAAAATAACCTTTTTTAATAATATCTTGAAAATTTATTTTGAATTTCAATATTGTAATTAAAATTAAAATATCCTTTTTAATAATATCTTGAAAATTAATAATTATCTTTTTAATTTTTTATATTTCACTAAAAAAATTATTATACACTAATAATATCTTATATCAATCATAAAAATAATTTTTTAATTTAAGCATTACATAAATTTTGTAGTATTAAATTAAAAAGATTATAACCAAAAATTAATTATAAAAGTATAATTATATTTAGCCAAAAAAAATAGTTAAATAAAAAAATTATTACATTAATAATAATATCTTTTTCACTTACTAAAGTATCCTAATAAAAAAAAGATAAAAAATAAAAATAAACAATTTTATGAAAAAATATTTAATACAGAACAATTAAGTAATAATTAATATATATTATTAAAAAGTATAAGTTATTAATTTTATATAATATTATATTTTTTTTTAGTAGTGGTAAATATATATGCATTTTTAGTTTCTCATGCATTTAAGTTATGTATAATATATATTTCATATATGCGCAAAATAATTTAGTTTTTTTTTTGTAACCATGTTATAAATATGAAGTATCTACCGACTTTAATGATGACTAATCTTTACCAAAAATCTGGCTAGCCACCTTTAGTAGGGTCTCCCTTCCCAACCACTTTTTTTTTATCCACAAGACTCAAACCTCAAACCTTACTTAAGGGACTCGAGTCTAGTGTTACTCAACCCAACGACATGTTGATAAATAATTTAGGTGTTTTAATAGTTCTAATACATGATACTAAAGCATAAGGTAGTGAGTTCAAATCTCATCTTGAACAATATTTTCAATTTTCAAACTACATTTTCGAGCACCACATAAGCATTTCAGTGTCACGTCATTTTTAATAGGCTAATTCATGTTTAAATGAAATTCATGCCATTAAGTTATGGATTGGATTTTATTAAATTTTAAGAATATGAGGAATTGATTTGAGCAAATGAAATTACATGAACTAAAATTACCCATTTAATAAACTATAATTACCAAAAACACAATTAAGCCTAAATATAAAATGTATTGGATTTTTTGAAATTTAACAACAAATACATCTATTTTTATTCAATATATTTTTGTTGAGTATTAGAGGAATTGTATTTTTGGAGAATATAAAAACTTTATTTTAAAATATTAAATATATTAATTTTTACTTAATAGATTTATTTTAATTCTTTAATTATGGTCATAAAGATATTCTTAAAAAACTTTTAGTCAAAGAAAAATAATATCTTATAAATTAAACATATATGATTACATAAAGACCTATAGAATGTTTCTTAAACTTTTAAAAGATTATATTTACTTACTATTTATTTGATAATTTTACTTTTAATTATATAACTAATATATTAACTACGCCCTTGTGAATTCTTAGATCTTGTTGATGATATGAATTAATTCCATACATTATACGTAGGAGTAGGGTGTAAATGAGTTGAGTTATTCGTGAACTATTCGAGCTTGACTTGTTAAATGCTCGATCGAGCTCATTTGTTTAATTAAATAAACAAATTCAAGTTTGAAATTTGAGCTCAGTTGTTTAAATGAGTCAAACTCAAACTTTACAAGTTTCACATTAACGGCTCATGAATAACTCGTTTATTTAAATTGATGATGAAAATGTTACTAGCTTTTGTTATTTATATATTCATTAAGGAAATATGTAAAACTTTGTGGAGGGTGTTAAAATTAATTTTAATGTTTTTTTTGTTGTAGTTAAGAAGTTATAAATTGAAATAGCAATAGACGCAAAAGAAGGGGGAGTTGAATTGTGTATCTAAAAACTTTTTAATATAAAAACAAGTTCAAAAACATTTTTGAGCTAAAGGATAAAGAAGACTAGCACACAGAGAATTTTATACTGGTTCACTCAACCTTGAGCTATATCCAGTCCCTTCACCTAGAAGGTATCCACTAACCAACCTTATTTACAAGTATTTTTCACGACCTCTTCAGGCTATACAACGCAATTACCGCAGATTGCTTAACCCAAGTATTCTTTCTTACTAAGCCTCTCTAGGCTTTCACAACAAAACAGTTGTTTTACAAAGAGATTCAACTCACACAATGAGGATATAGAAGATTAAGCACAATTACAAAATTGTTTCAGAGAATACAAAGATCGTCTAGTGGATGCAAGAAAGCAATATGAATATTTTTTGAGTTTCTCTTGTTGTGTCACTTGGTTTCTTCGTGTTCGTCATTTTTCTTCTTCTTTCTTGATGAATATATTGTCTTCAACGAAAAAGAGTCATTGAAGATGACTTAGCTTTAGTCTTCAAGAAAGAGGTGTGCATATCGAGCTACCAGACAGATCAGAAAAGGACAGCTTTTGAACTTGCACTAAAATGGAAAGAGCAGCTCTATGCTAGAGGTTTGCTTTTCTGAACATTCTTCATTCATCTTAGCAGCTTGAAAAGTTGACTTGCTTTTTCTCCCTTGTTGCGTTTTTGCACTAGAATGGTTTTGTCTACCATTTAATGCTTGAAATATTTGAACATTATATATCTAAAAAAAAAGGTATGGCATTAGTCTCGAGATATGTATGAAAGACGTATAGCTTGGACGAATATTAAAAAAAACTTAGTCGTTTAAGAGCTTTCGTTTGGACTCGTCTAGTATAAGTGTTTAATACTTAAGACACATAGTCCACGAATGAGACTTTACTCTTGGACGGTCATCATGTATACGCTTTGGACATTATATGACATTAGTACATTGGACGCCATGAGTTTGGATGCTGTAAAACTCGTTAATTTAAAAACAGAGACTTAAACTTTAATAAATTTGTTATCTTCAAAATTTGAGGGTCTAGACGCGTCAACGTCTTTGGTTCCAACATAAATTTCTTTATTTATTGGATTATGAAAATATAATAGTTTAGAATGTTTAAAATTGAATTCCACATACCGCATGTTAAGCACATATTTTTATATATAAATTACCAACTAGTATTAAAATATTTATTAAATACTAAATTGATAAAGTTAAAAAATAGGTTAAGAAAATTCATAAAAGTAAAAATAATTAAATTATAAATGAGTTAAACAAGCCAAGCTCAAGCTTTTAGTTAGGCTTGTTTAAATAAATAAGTCTAGCTTGAACCACCCATTTTTTCACAAGTCAAGCCTAAACTTCAAGTGTTCAACACTGTTCAACTCATTTACACCCCTACATAGCTGTATGTATTTTTTTTAACCTTGTTATAGGTGTGAAATATTCAACAGCTTTGTTGATAACTAATTTTCGCCAGGAAACCTGATTGGATCTCCCCTTCCAACAACATTTTTTTCATCCACAAGACTTCAACTTTAGATCTTGCTGGAGGAATCCAAATTTAATTTCACTCGGATTAATGTAATGTTGGTATATTATACATACATACATATACACACACATATTAAAGTTTAATAAATTTTAAAAAAATGAAAATAAAATGTAATAAAATTATGAAACATATATAATTAAAAT
The DNA here is from genome assembly GCA_004329165.1 of Spatholobus suberectus. Lineage (NCBI taxonomy): Eukaryota > Viridiplantae > Streptophyta > Magnoliopsida > Fabales > Fabaceae > Spatholobus > Spatholobus suberectus. The sequence goes on along the minus strand of CM014737.1, from coordinate 53,930,441 downwards.
AAATAAATAATACAAATATCTTATATTTTAAAACAAAAATATTAAAAAATAAAAAATACAAAAATTTAAATAAATAAATAATATAAGTAACTGAAATTTAAATGAAAATATTTTAATATAAAAAATAATTAATTTATGAAAAATTAATTTTGATTAAAAAAGTTTAATTACGTGCTAAAAAATTCAAAAGTACTTAACGACTTGAGAATCATAAAATATTAAATAATTCTAAAATTATATATCATAAGGAAAATAAAAGTATAATAAAAGATATTTTTAATTTAAAAGTTGAGGACAATTTGAGCTTTAAGAAATTATATTAAAACTAATAAGAAAAACTATATTGTCTTTAATAATTTTAGTTAGCACAAATTTGAATAATATAAGTTAAACACACACAAAAAATATATTATAAAAATAATTTATAAAATAATTTCAACAAGAAAATGGTATATATTAGAAACTATTTTATATTTTAGTTACATTCGCTATAAATATGTATTAAATAATTCATCTGGTATTAGATCAGAAATTAAATATTGGCTTAAATATAATTTTGGTTTCTCAAATTTAAGTTAAGTTTGTTTTTTGTCCTTCAAATTTAAAAGTAAATTTTTTAGTCACCTATTTTAAGATAAGTCACTTTTGATCTTTATCAGGAACTAAAAAAGATTAAAAAATAGGATTCAAAGGTGGGTTATTTTCAAATTAAAAAACTAAAAATTACTTTTAAATTTGAGGGACCATAATCAAATTTAACCTAAATTTGAGAGGCCAAAAGATATTTAAGCCTTAAATATTTTATTCATTTATGTATATATAATTGTGAAAATATAAAATCTTATTTATTTCAATTTTATTTGTTTATTTTAGAAAATAAAAAACATATTAAAATATAATTCATATAATCATTTAATGTTCATACATCGTCATTATAAAATATTCTATACTATTAATTAATTAGAAGTAATTTTAAGTATGACTTTTAAAATAGTTATTACAAAATTTAATAAACTTACAATTTATGTCACCATATAATTAGATGATGATGTAAAAATCTTATACAATCAACATATTTTAATTAGATTCTATTATTTCCCCTCCTTTGTAATAATTGTATAAATGGTTTAAAAATTAGATAATGATAAAGATATAATTAAAAAGATAATAATTAATATTGTGTTAATTTTTTAATTGATAAATACATAGAACTATTTTTTGATAAAATAAAAAGATAAAAAGAAGTGGAGTAATTAATATTTTTATTAAATCTTATTAATAAGTATTCTTAAAATATTAGTACAGAAATAATAACTAAAAAGATTAATTAAAAGATATAGTGATATTGTATTAAAAATTACACTGGCAATCCATTAGTAATTTATTTTATAAAAAATAATTTTTAATCTTTAATTAGTATTTGACAGATATCGATTAATATTCTTCTTTTGGAATTAACTAATATTTTAGTTTGTATATGCACAAAATAATATAACTAAAATTTATAATAAATAAATACTTTTAAATATATAAATTTTATTATAATTAAAATTTGTAATAAATAAATATTTTTAAACATATAAATTATTTTTTAGATTGATGATAAATAACTTATAGTATGATACAATATTATTTTTAACTATTGATAATTTTTTAAAGAAATATTATAATTCAATTTAAAATTAAAGATAAAAAAGGAAAAATTTTAAAATATAAATTATTAAAAGATCTCTAAAAACATTTTTGTTGAAAAAAGTTTCTTAAAAATATTATCGTTAAATAATAATTCTTAAAAACATTTTTATTCATGATAGTTATTCTAATTTATATATTAAAAGGATAATTAAAAATTCTTGTAAAAAATACAAACTATTTGAAAAAATCATTTATTGAAAAAAATTTAAATTAATGATTATTTTTAATTTTTAATAAATAATAAAGATGCAAATAAACTGTCCCACAGGCCACAGTGACGTACCAAAAAAACCGTCCCGCGGCGAGGGTCCTACTTGGCGTCTGAGATTTCGGGTGTGTTTGGTAGAGACCAAAATAATAAAGGAAGAGGAAGTAGTTAGATAAAAAGAAAAGAGAAGAGAAGAGAAATAGGTAAGAAATATAAATTGTTTGATTTGAGAAAATAAACAATAAATAAAGTGAAAATGTATTTTTTTGACTTTTAGTATTTTGAATAAAAATATAAAATGACACTTATAACCTTATTATTTTGATTGTATTATTTGTCGAAAAAGTTGAATAGCAGAAATTGGAATATATATTCAATTATACTACCCACATAATCAAATATATGACCATAACAATGATTGAATATATGGTACTATAGAAGAGAAATTTAAAATAGCCATATATATATTTGAACACATGTTTCAATCTATACATATATATATTAGTAATTATTTATCTATTTATTTAATTTTAAAAATCAAATTTCAGATTTTAATATGTAAAACACATTTAATTATTGTGTCTCATTTCCACTTTGTCTACGGGGTATTTTTTCACACTTTCACGCTGTTTCGGAGGACCAATTTTATTGTAGGATTCACAAAAAATTTAAATATTCCTCATCAACTTCCGTACTACTAAACAAATCGAAATTCATTACTTCTCTTCCTGTCCGCGCAGTTCTCTTCCTTTCTCGCTATCTTCACGTCGGCCCTACCAAACCCTGCGTTCAGCCTCGGCGTTGCTTTCCCTGAGTCACCTCCACGAACTTATGATTATCGCAACACGTGTAGGTGTACACACGCGACTTTAATTGGAGCGTGGGAATAAAAGTTTCAAAGATTCCAGAACTCACCGGATTTTCCAGAATCTGGTTCACGTACACAGTGCAGTCACGAGTCACGCTCACTGCTACTGCCTGGTCCCATTCAATGTTCCTGTCCCCAAACGTGCCCCACAGTCAAACTCTGCGGACACTTGGCCTCTTACTCGTTTTCGTTCTACTATTGCTGTTAGGCTATTTGCTATGAGTAACCAAAAACATCTTTGTCGTTCCTCCACTTCCTCGCACATGCCTCCTCGTGCAGAAGTTGCCTACTTCTTTTTTCTCTTCTTATTTAAATTGTCTTATTTTTATTTATTGAATAACTTTATTTTTATTAAGAGAAAGAGAAGCACTTTGTGCCTTTTTATATTTTTTAAAAGTAAAAATAAAATAAAATAAGAGTAAAGATGTAGTAAGTAATTTAGAGAGTAAAAGTGTGTTTAGTAAAATTAGCTTAAAACTAACTCAAACTTATAAGTTACAAGTCAAGAACTGAAAAATTGAAAGTCTTTAAGTTAGCTCATTGAATTAAAAATGTTTAATAAGACTAGCCAATAAATATAAAATAATATAAAAGAACATATTTAATTATTTAATTTCTAAATTTAAAAAAAAAGTAAAAAGAGATTTAAAATTTCAAATAAATTGGTAAGGATAAAAATAAAAAAACAAAAAAGTAATAGCTTATAAGTGAGCTTATTTTCGTAAGTTAGCTAAAATAACTTATGGAAATAAACTAAAAACTACTAAATTTAGGTAGTGTTTAGCCTAATTTTTTTTCCTTTTAAAAAGAAGCTAGGCCAAACACTTATTCACAAAAGCTCTTTAAATAAAAAGGAGCTTATTTTTATAAAAGAAATGATAAAAAGAAAGAGCTTAAAAATAAGCTCCCTTGAATAACTTATCTACAGCTATTTACTAGCTTATGTACAAATTACCGTATTCGATTCTCAACTGTACCTTTTTTGTGTGTGTGATTTTTTTTATATTTGGATTCAAAAATCATCACGTATTTGACTATCAATGTCATTATAACGATCGTGTGTGTATATATTATTTGCAAATTATAACAAAAATAAAATTTTATCAACTAAAGTAATTTTTTATATTTAAAAAAATTGTTTTAAATATTTATCTTTTAATATTTCATTTATTTTTATTATTATTAAAATAATTTCACTTAAATTAAATTAATTTTATACAATATTTTTTATTTTATAAATATTCTTTTTATAGGACAAGATAACTAGTTTTAAATAAAATTAAAGGTTTTTAAATTTTTTACCAAACAACTTTTAATTTAAAAGGAGTTTTGAAGTTCAAAAAAATGAAATTTGACAAACAGTTTTTACCTTTTATTTTAAGTTCTTATTTCTAGCTTTAACTTAAAAATAACTTTTAAGTGGAAAAAAAATTGGGCCAAACATATCCTTAGCTCGTATGCCAAACAAGTTTATTTTCATTAAACTAGCTTATAAGTTAATCAAAATAGCTTATAAGCTATTAGATGATTTACCAAACACTCTCTACTTAAAAGATAAAATAGTGGATAATTTATAGAATAGTTAAAGAGTAAAATAGTGGATAATCTAAAGAATAATTAAATGATAAAATAGTCTAATAGAAAGTGGAGAACAAAAAGGGGTATTTCCTTTATTATAACTAGGGGAAAGAAAGGCATGGATTATTTGAAAAAATAAAAATAAAATAAAAGAGAAAATGTAATGGGTAATTTAAAAAGTAGTTAAAGAATAAAATAGTTGATAACTTAGAGAATAATTAAAAAAATATAATAGTCTAATAAAAAGTAAAGCCCAAAAGAAGTAATCATCTTTGTAACAGTTATAGATTTATAGATTATTATATCTCCAATAATAATTATTGTTGAAATTTAATTAAATTAAAATTTTGTAACATTTTTTTAACGAATGAGTATTTTATTTTAAGTTTTAATATGGTGAAGAAAAAAAATAAGGAGGAAAGAAAATTTTGTATATTTTATAAAAAAAAAAATCTTACTTCATTGAAGAGAAAAGGATCGAATATACTAAATTAAAAAATACTTTTTAAAATTTTCTCTTTAATTGGAATTTAAAATTTTTCTTTTTCATTTAAATAAGGGATAGAATTTAACTAATTTAATCAAATAAGATAAATTTATTTTAAAAGACAAAATACTTTTAGCGTCTTGCTATGATATTTAAATTTGAGAAATGTTGAGCCTTATGCATCAATTAGATGTTATTTTGTAAGATTTGACTCATTTAAAGGACATAATATTTTTTAGGCTTATCATTTACTTAGATGCTTATAATTTACTTTTAGTATAAAACTTTTGATGTTATTTTTACATTTCAATTCATTAATTTTGATTGATTGTAATATAATTTATTTTTTAATATATCACAAATAGTATTTTGTTATATTAAAGGTAAATTATAAGCATTTAAGTAAATTATAATTTTTTAAAAAAGTGTAATGTTAAAAACAAATTAGTGAATTGAAAAGTAAGAACAATATTAAAAGCAATAAAAATATATGTTCATAATATATTAAAAATTAAAATAAATTATATGTAATTACCTTATTTATATAAAATAATAAATACATTACTTAATTGAATTACGTACCTACAAATAATATAATTATCTTAATTTAAAATGTTTTTCATTATCTTAATTGATATTCTTTATTTTGTTAGTCATGTCAGAATTAAATTAATTAGAGTTAATGGTAAGAACTAAAAAAAAAAAGTCAAGATTTAAAATTAACAAAAAAAATTGCAAGGATTAAAATCAAACAGAGTCATATTTGTAAGAACTTAAAACATATTTAAATGTATTTTTTAAAAGATAAGATATCTCCTTTTATATTATAAATTTGAATCCTTGACCTTAGAGAAGAATGTTTTTAAGAATTATTTTTGAACAAGAATATTTTTAAGAGTTATTTTAAATGAGAACTTTTTAGAAATTACTCCACTTTCATTCAGTTATATCTTATATTAATCATTTCAGTTATATCATATCAATTATTTTAAATTCATTTTGGTTTTTAGCCAGCTAGACCACTTATGAGGATTTTGCTCATTTCCTTATAAGAACTTGGAGACAGGATTTCTCTTGGCAAGAAACTATAACTGATTTTTAAGGGAAGGTTCGTGAATGGAATCAAGCTATTTTTGGGAACATTTTCTTTTAGAAGCAGTGTCTTCTTCAGAGATTACATGGGATCTCCCAAAGCTTGGCAGCTCAATCAAATGCCTTTCTGGAAGATTTACAATAGTGCTTGTGGGAGGAGTATGAAACTCTCAGTTTGAGGGAAGAAGTGTTGTGGTTTAAGAAGTCAAGATGCAGGTGACTAGAATTTGGGGACGAAAATTCTTGATATTTTCATGGGTTGACAACTTTTAGATGAAGGTAGAACACTTATGAAATGATGCTCTTGGGCTACTATCCAAGATGAATTGGAGGTAATGGTTACTAATTATTACAAAGATTTGTTCTCTAATTCTAATAACTATGCTTCCCTTTGTCCTCGGGGTAGATTTCCCTAAATTCCAATTTTTGTTTTATCGGATATAGGGAGGGAAGTGTTGGATGCTGATATTAAGAAAGTTGTGTTTAGCATGGAAGCTTTTAAAGCTCTAAGAAGTGATGGGTTGTAGGCCTTTTCTATCAAACTCAATGGGATATTGTGGGCCCCTCTTTTTGTTCTCTCGTCAAGGAGATATTGCACAATTCAAGTAGGCTTGTTGAGATTAACTAGACCTTGATTGCGCTTATTCCTAAGATGGAGTATGTTACATCAATGAAACATTTTAGGCTAATAAGTTTATGTAATGTTTCTTATAAGGTGATCACAAACATTCTTACCTGTAGGGTTTGCTTAATTATGGAGAGTTTGGTAGGGCCGTACCAATGTAGCTTTGTCCCTAACTGCCATAGCAGTGATAATGTCATAATTACCCAATAGGTCATCTGCTCTATACGCTGTAGGAAAGGAAATAAAGGCTGTATGGACATAAAAATTGACTTGGAGAAGGCATATGATAGGCTGAAATGGCATTTTATTTGGGAGACACTAATTGAATATGGGTTTCCTAGTTGGTTTGTTAACATAGTTTGGCACTATATTTATACAACTTCTATGTGGATGTTATGAAATGGTGAGGCGCTGGAAGAATTCTTCACTTCTTGTGGTATTAGACAAAGAGACTCACTATCACTATACCTTTTTGTACTGTATATTGAGCGCCTATCACATATGATCCAAATAGAGGAGTAGAAAGGGTGCTTGGAGACCAATTCAGCTTTCCCATGTGGCCTTCCTCTAACACATCTATTATTTGCTGATGATTCGATTCTTTTTACAGAGGCTAACATAGATCAGGTAGATGTGATTCTTAACTGTTTGGATGATTTTTGTCATAGCTCAAGGGAGAAAGTGAACACAAATAAAACTAGAATTTATTTTTCTCACAATGTCCAATGGAGCACCAGAGATGATATCTGTAGTAGAATGAGGTTCAAGCATACAAATGATCTAGGAAATACTTGGGTGTCCCCTTACTTCATAACCATGTCAGGTGCCAAACTTTATAGGAGATTTTAGATAGAACTAGTTAGTGTCTCAGCAAGTGGAAAATGTAGTCCTTATCTTTTGTAGGTCGCCTCACTTTCACCAAGTCTATAGTTCAGTCTTTGCCTAATCATGTGATGCAAACCTCCTTACTTTTGGTCGCACTTTGCAATTAATTGGACAAGAAATGTAGGGCCTTTGTGCGAGGATATAATGGTACTACTCGAACAGTGCACACCATTCCTTGGAATACAATTTGTTGGCTTAAATCTTTAGGTGGCCTCAACCTTCAACTGGCCAAAGAGTCAAATATGACGTTCATGTTGAAAACTACCTGGAATCTCTGCATTGATTCTTTAAAACCTTAGGTGGCCATTTTGAGATCTAAATATAGGTGTGGTAATGAAGGTTTTCCTTGAATTAAAAACAAGGCGAATCCTTCCAATACTTGGAAGGGCATTTGCAAAGTTTAGGGCAAGTTTGTCCAGAATGTGGTTTGGAGGTTGGGTGATGGTTCACAAGCTAAATTCTAGGTTGAGTGCTAGATTCTATCCTTAGAGGTATGCTTTAATTCCTCTATTTGAGCATGACCTTTCGATTATAGTGAATTCTTTTGCTAATCATTATGGAGAGTGGGATATTGACCATTCTAGCTTGCTTCTCCCTACACATATTTCTGATATTGTCCTTAAGACAAGACCTCTTGCACCTCGGTTAGGACAGGATGTCTTGGCTTGGAAAGATACGCATACTAGGGAGTTCTTTATCCATTTCACCTATTATAAATTATGCTTTTTCCCACAATAAATCCCACCTAGTTCCTATAGTTGGATTTGGAAGTGGTTGGGCCCTAAGAGAATCAAAATAATACTATGGAAGGTTTGCCATGTTGTTTTGTTGACAAATTTAGAAAGGGTTAGACGTGGGTTTGCCCAAAATGTTTTGTGCCCAATCTGTAATGATAGGCCAAAGGACGTTCTTCATGCAGTTAGAGATTCTCCTGGTGCTCGTTCAGTGTGGCAGCAAGTGTCAAATAACAAGTTGCATCCCCTTTTTTTCTTTTGGGATTGCTAGACGTGATGGCAAAATAGACCAACCTGGCCAATTTTGGCCCCGCCTCGCCTTTAGCCCGCCTAAAACAAGGCGGGGTGGGCTAGCCCGCTTTCAAAAAATGGGCTAAATAATGTAGCCCGTCCCATTTAAGAATTGGTCGACGGGTTGGCCTGCTAAAATTTTTTTAAAAAATAATTAAAAAGATTAAAAATTAAAAAAATGAGAATATTTTTAATGAAATTCCTACAAGCATCAAATAGATAAATACGTTTTCAATTAGAAGACTCTCATTTCAATAATTTACGTTAATTTGTATTATGAGTCATGTTTATGAAATTTTAATTTTAATTAGATAAGTTTACTAAATATATCTATATTACTACTTTTTTTTTGTTTTAAGATTTTCTCATAAACCATTAGCTTTAAACCTTATATGTGTATCCTACTGTGTGTTGTTTTTGTTCAATTGCACGCTTAATTCTTGTTTCTTCAAAGAACTCCTAAATGTAATATTACATGCCAAATGTAGGTTATTATTTTTTATTTAATTAAAAAAAGTATTGGCCCAACGAGCCAGCCTGCCCCGCCACGGCACAGGCACGCTTTTTGGCTGGCCAAAACAGGACTAGCCAAAATGGGCTAGCGAGTTCATAATGGGGTCCCCACCTGTCAAAAATGGTGGGCTAAATGGACTGGCTCAACGGGCCAAGCCCATTTTTCCACCAATAACTGTGGATTATGGAAAATCTTTTGTGTAAGGACCAATATGCCACCAATTAGAGTATCACCTTTGGTTGTACTATGGATAGTATTTGGTGTAAACGGAATATCTGGGTGTTCCGGAACCATTTTGTAAATGATTGGGGTGTTTCAACCAAGAACTGGAAGCTAGTTTAAGATCTTCATCATACAAATCATATCATGGCTACTATGCATAAACCTTTTCGAGTTTGGTATGATCACAGAAATGGCAGCTGCTTGAGTAGGGGTGGTTTAAAGTAAATGTGGATGGAGCTTTCTATCATGAAAGTGGTAATTCAGGATGTGGGGGTGTATTGAGGGACCATAATGGCATGTTTGTTTGTGCCTTTTCGCCTAGGCTTAATTGCAACTCTGTTATTCGCATGAAACTCTAGCCTATTTGGCATGGCCTTCATCTTTGTTTATTATCGGGTTGCCAACAGATTGCCCTTGAATCTGATTCAAAACTGGTGTTACAATTGCTTGATGCAAACTGCAGCAGGGCACATAGTAACGCTGATTTGGTTTTGCATATCTGAAACCTTTTAGGGTAGTTTTTTTCAGTCAAATGAGGTCATGTGTTGGGCAAAGCGAACCAAGTTGCAAATGCCTTTACTAAGGATAGTTTGTCTTTGCCTTATAGTAACAGAATTTATGATTTTGTTCCTTCCTTTTTGTACTTGCCTATTTGGGCAGACCTTGCTTCCATGGCGTTTCCCCGTAATTTCTAGTTGTTTTGGGCTTTAGCTTTGTTATCTCATCAATAAATAGAAAACCTTATCTCAATCTTATATATTGAGTATTTAATTTAATTTTTTATTTTTATTCCTTTCAAATATACTTTTTAATTTTAAATTTAATTTGATTTAACAACTAGCCTGAAAAATTTCTTTCTCAATCATATCAAATCATTCTCCTTTTATCTTTATCTGTATACTTGATTTTTTTAATTATTTATCTCTTTTAATATATTATTTTTTATCTTTATCTCTAATTAAATTTCAATATTTTTCTAAAATTATCAATAATTAAAAATAACTTTGTATCATAATATAAATTATTTATCATAAATCTAAAATATAATTTATATTTTCAAAATTATTTATTTATTATAAATTTTAGTTATATAAAAATAAAAATTTACCATGTGTATTATCTAGTAAAATGATATATTTAAGATGTGAGGATAAAAATCAACACATTATCTTTTTTTAAACCTCGTTAGATGAAATTCTCGTGTATTAAATTACACTTACATGACTTAAATATATAATTTTATTTAAATAAAATTAAATTTCATACTATTTAAATTTATTGATGAATGTACCATTTTTGCCTGTTTGTCCATAATTTTCCTTTCTCGTGAGAGGAATCAAATTTTGGATATCAATTATGTGATACTCTTGCTAAAAAAAGAGTCATTATATGTTCATTTAATGATTGTTTAATAAAGAGGGAGAGAGAGGTGAATCTACCAATCAATCATCTATCTTCTATATATACAATAAAGGAGACTTGAACTTTTGTAAACCGTTAATAGAGACTAAAACTTTATAATAGCTGTTGGATTTAATAAAATTTAACAGAATTAATTTATTTAATGATGAATTAAATTGTTCGCATTAATGATATTTATTGCGTAGGCATAACACTTAATGTTTTAATGTAGTATTATTGATAAATAAATAAATAAATAAATATTTTATTTAAATTGTATTAAATATTTTATTTATTAAATATAATATATTTATCAGATTTAATAATTAAAATATTAATTTAAAATATATGACTTTTCATCAGAATCTATATATATATAAAACATTTTTAAATAAAAAGTAATTATAATAAAATTTAATACCTATATATATATATACATATATATATATATGTATATATATATATATTTAAAACCAAAAGATGATGGAAAAAGTTAGATATATAAATAATATAATAATAATATTTAATATTATATTAATACTTATGCTCAAATTTGTTTTTTTAAATAAGTTTCTTTAAAATATATTTCAAAACTTTTTTCTTAAAACATAATAATAAAATTAAATATTATAATATTATAAAAACAAAAAGTTAGATATATTTCAAAACTAATGATTTCATAAATATGTAGTTAAATTTAAAATGATTCATAATATTTTATTTTAATTAATAATTAAGTATATAAATTAAAAAACAAATTATTATTCATATACAAAAGTCTATATTTTATAGATAAGTTAAATATATAAATATTGTAATAATAACATTAAATATTATAATGAATCTTAAAATATACCATGGTGTAGCTTGCTAACGTACTTCAATTAAAAAATAAGTATATGTACATTAGCAAATGTTTATGGGGTTTGCTAACGTACACGCACTTAGCTATAACTACAATGTATTTTAAAATATACCTACGGTGTAGCTTGTTAACATACACCAATTAAAAAATAATTATGTGTACGTTAGTAAATTCCTATATATATATAATTACGTCATTAGGTTAGAAAAGTATTTTTTAATATATATTCTTATATTTTTTAATTTAGTTATTAAAATATATTTCACAAACAATAATATTTAAAAGTAATGATTTTATAAATATATAATTAAATTTTAAATAATTTTATATTTATGAAAAAGAGACTTAAACTAATGTGAGTCGTTGATGATAGCTGTTGATTAGATCTAATTAAAATTAAATGACCTAATTATATTTAATGAATTTAATTATATTAAATTAGTATTTAATAATATTAAAATAAAGAATGAAATTGTTCTTAAATTTAATACTATTTATAGGTATTTGTTAAATTTAATATTATATTATAGTTTTTTAATTTTGCCAATTAAACTGATAGATTACATTCTTTATATAAGTTCCAGTAAAATGTTACGAGAGTATTCGTTTTGGTCCCTCTTATTTTGCTTTTAGTGGTTTCTGATTTATTTTCTATTTCAGTGATTTATTTATGGCTGATTTAAGCCTGACTGGTAAAATTTTAATTTTTACTACATTTAAAAATTATTAATTATGAACACATAAAAATCAAGTATATGTTGTTATAATATCTACAATAACAAAAATGAACACTCAAATTTAAATAATCATATATTATACATTCATATTTATTATATTTACATTCTTTTTGAATTTATACATTTCATATAAGCATTGCATCACTATTATTACTTGAAGAAAGAATAAATCATAATAATTTTTTTGAAGATAAGATTTGATCAATTAAAAATATAATTAATCATCTTCCTTAATTTTAATATAATTTAATATAATACTAAATATTCTACAAAATGATACTTTTATTTATGTACATATATTTAAAAAATATTAAATACAAATCTAGTATTATATAGTAAATGAGACTTTAACTTTTATAAGCTATTGATGGAGACTTAAACTTTATAATAGTCATTTTTTAAAAATTTTTGTTATTTTTTTTGTTAGACCAGCAGGTATCCAGGGCTTATTTTTTGCATTTAACTAATCTCCCATCCCATCGGGTTGGCCCCTTTGGGGGTAAAGTGGTACTTCTGGTTGTGACTCTATGTTCAAGCCGAGGATCGAGCCCCAAACCAAGGTTAAGGAGCTCAAGCGCCGAACCACCTGAGCTAGCAACCTTCGGTTTATAATAGTCACTGAATCTAATAAAATATAACAGAATTAATTTATTTAATGAAGAATTAAATTGCTCACATTATTGATATTTATTACATATGTATGAATATAACACTTCATATTTTAACATAGTATTGTTGATAATTATAAAAATAAATATTTTATTTAAACAATATTAAATATTTTATTTATTAAATATAATATATTTATTAAATTTAATAATTAAAATATAAATTTATTAAATATACGACTTTTCATTAGAATTTATATATATGTATATAAAATATTATACAATAAAAAGTAAGTATTAAATATTAATTCTGATAATTTTGATGTTAAGTAGTGACATTAAATATTATATTACTAGTTATGCTCAATTTTTTTAAATTATTTACTTTAAAATATATTTCATGAACAATATTAACTAAAAATAATGATTTTATAAATATATAGTTAAAATTAAAATAATTTACAATATGTTATTTTAATTAATAATTATATAAGGATAGAAATTAATAAATTATTATGTGTATATATCATTATACTTTATTTTTTGATTTAGTTATTAAAACATATTTTACAAAAAATAATAATTAAAAGTAATGATTTTATAAATATGTAGTTAAATTTAAAATTATTATATATCTATGTAAAATAAACTTGAACTAATGTAAGACATTGATGGATACTTGAATTTTAGAATAACTGTTGATTGAATCTAATCAAATTTAAATGACCTAATTATATTTAATAAATTTAATTTAATTATATTAAAAAATACGCAATCGTTGACCTAATTAAATATAAAAAATTTAATATTAAATTACTATTTAGTGATATTATAACAAAGAATGAAACTATTTTTAAATTCAATACTATTTATAATTGCTAATTAAAATTAATATTACTATTTTTGACTCTTGGCCTTTAGATTAATAGATTGCATTTTCTATATAAGCTCAAGCAAGATGCTACGAGAGTAAGCATTTTGGTCCCTCTTTTATTTTGATTTTAGTGATTTCTGGTTTCTTTTTCTAATTATGTGGTTTACTTATTACTATATCTTATTTAAGCCTGACCGGTAAGTATTTTGGTTATATCATTACACAACTTTATTCAACTAATCAATACCTTTTTTTCCTAACAATTTCAAGTGAATTTCTTGGTATTAATTCATTAGTCTTTTGCTCAATATATTCTTTTATGCTAAATTTTTATATTGTTTGTTATTGAACAATTATATGTATGTTATTATAGGAGAAAATATTGCACATAAATTCAAGATAATTTTGTAAGAAGGAAAAATATACATGATTAAGAATTCTGTGATGTTAAAAAATAACGAAGAATTTAGGTAAAATGTGTACAGCAAATTCTAATACATTAGGAGACCATAAATATGAAATGTAACCTTTATTTTTGTTACAATTTTTTTCAGGTTTCAACCCAATGAAGTAAAATCATGAAATAAGGAGCAAAATGAGTTTTGAAGTTCTACATGTATGAGAAAAAAAGGATCAATTTAATAGTATTTTTTTTTAGTGTTTGTTCAATTAATTGTTAGTGATAAACATGTTTATTTTTGTGCAACCAAATACATTATTCATTTAATGATTTTTTTTACATAATCAAAATCAACTCAATTTGCATGAATTTTATTTCATTTTATATATTATTTTTTGTACAGCTAACACTAATAATAAATTTAATTTGAATAAAATCAGAAAAAAATATTGAATCAATTTTATTTGTCAAGTAAAAAAATTCAATGAAAAAAATATTTTAGCAATAGCATAAGTGATAATTGATATATGACCTACCAATTTTGACTTTTGCAATACCCTAATTTGATAAAATGTTAAATTTTTTAACAAATTTTTTCAATAAATATGAAGTTGAATTTTGTAATATGAGACTTTTGCAAAATTATATTAAATTGAATTATTAATTGTATTAAATATTATTAAATATGAAGTTGAATTTCATTGTTAATCTATACGGGACTTTATTCAAGTTATTTCAAAATTCAATTGTTAAATAAAAATATCAAAAGATATAAATTAATAAAAAAATTAAATATTTATAAATAAATTAAAAAAATAAAATATATGATAAAAATTATTACATAAATATGAATTAATATTTACAAAACAATTAATTGATATTAAAATACATAAATAATGAAATATATCTGTAGTCATTATTGTTCATAAAACATATATTAAAGTAATAAAATTAAAAGAGTTTAATAGTTATGCACTGTCAGTATAAAAAGTTTTACATTGTCATCCAATCATAAATCACTATTAATATAACTTTTAAAGTATTTATTATAAAAATCAACAAACTTACAATAAATTGTGGTTTGAGATTGGATGATAGTGTGAAACTATTTTACATTGTTAGTGCATGACCATTAAACTCAAATTAAAATAGTAAAATAAACTTAAGAAAATAATTAATATAGCTTTTAATGTTATTTATGTAGTATTTTTGTACATATATAAATAAATAGTTTTTTTTCGACAATATTAATTATTGTATGTATTTATTAAGTATAATATATAATTAATTTTATGTTTTCTTTCTAAATAAAAATTATATTTCTATTATACGAATAAAAATATTCTTTTAATTTTATGTATCACCATAAATTTATATATTATTTTATATTTTTTTATGTTATCTGTTATTTTTACAAAAAAATATAGTTAAAAATTATTAATTATAAAAATACAAATAATATATGTTAATATAATACCCACAACAACAAAAATGAATGTCCAATTTTATATATTCTTAAGATTTACTTTTAATAAAGAATTAAATTGATTACATTAATGATAATTATTACACAATTTTGATAATTGAAAGTTAATGATAATATAATAGTAATCAATAATATTATAATTTTTTATTCTTATAAATTCAGCCCTTAATAATAATATTTGTAGTAGTACATTAAATTAATCAATTAAATAGTACAAAATATACAACATTGATTAAATTTAAAATAAAAATAATATAAAAATAAGGCAACAATAACAATAACAACAACAATAATAATAGAGTTCTTTCATAAAGGTCAATTATAAAACAATATGATTTTTAATTCTTATAAATTAAGATCTTAAAGAATAATAAATACACATTACATATCATGAATAAAAAACAATTGTAGAGTATGCAATAATAGTATAGTTATTATTATTAATAACATTATATTTTTAAATTCACTTAGAATGAGAAATAAAAATAGTAACATACGAAAAATAGTATGTAATAATATTAAAAAAATAGTAACAAATATAAATAATAATTTTATAGATAAATAATTCATATAATAATTAAATTATAAGGTATAATGTTTGAAACATTTTTTTGGTAGAGACCACATGTATCCTTCACTGAAGGCAATTCTGTTTAAGTCAGGTAGGAATGTTTGAAACATATAATAATTCTTATAGAAAAATAACTTTAAAAAAATAGCAAGTAATGAAATTAAAATAAAAGAAACAATAATAATTGGAGCGTTCAATTTATATAACGATGAGGTTAACCAACTCAACTTCAATAAGATCACATAATTATAATTAATATTTTTAAAATAATTAAAAATCTAATTTTAAAATAATTAACAACTAAATCTATTTAATAAAAATTGCACTATTTCAACAAATTCAAAATAAAATTTTATTTTTCATAATAAATACATTTAAAAATTATTAATTATAAACATAAAAATCAAGAACACATTAACATAATATCCACAATAACAAAAAATAAACACTCAAATTTAAATAATTATATATTAGACATTCATATTTATTATTTCATTCTTTTTGAATTTATATATTTTAGATAAGTATTGCATCACTATTATTACTTGGAGAAAGAATAAATCATAATAAATTTCAATAGACATAATATTTTTGGAAACAAGATCTGCTCAATTAAAAATATAATTACCTATCTTTCTCAATTTTAATGTAATTATATTTAATATAATACTAAATATTTTAAAAAATAATACTTTTATTTATGTACATATATTTTAAAAAAATACTAAATACAAATATGAAAACCATATAATTTAAACAAACCTGTGCAAGACACTGGTTTAAAATCTAGTTTTATTTTGAAGAAGAGCTGGAGTTCAAACTTTTCCAAAATATTTTTTCACAGGTACATTTTGTACACACGCGTGCACACACACATCCACTCGAACAATACATATTGTACATATTTCATCTCTTACATGAGATTACTCTTCTAATTATTAGAAAGTTGTTGAAGTATAATCCTTTTATTTTTTGTGTATAATAACGATAATAAGGTTAAAACTTAGGACTTTGTGTATACTATCCAATTCTCTCCATGATTAGGTTAACTCTAGTGGGTGTTTAAGTATATTTTAACGAAAATTACATAAAAAACCAATTTAATTAATTAATGCGAGTCAATTAATAGGAGTAGATTTTTTTTATTACAATTAAAGGTTTATAATTTATTAAAAACATTTTCTACTAAAAGGTTAAATTGACATCTGAATGAGATTATCTTTTTTTCCTTTAAATGTTGCATAGACATATTGAAAGAAAAATAAAACAACTTTAAAATGTACACAAGTAACAACAGGCGAACAAAATTTGATTCGCGCATGCTAAAAATGACAATTTGAGAAGGAGATGTGCGAATGGCCGAGCGATGTGCGAATCAGAGAATCCAGAATATAACCCGCAACCCACTCAGATTGTGACACGTGTAGAGCCACAGGCGCTGGTTCCTCTATATATAGGACCTGGTTCCCCTAAGTTCAGGGGCACCCAGCAACCGTTCACAAATCTTCGAGTGCAGTAGAAGAGAGTAGTGGCTACCCTTTTCCTCTTCAATCATTTCCTTTGTTCAGTTGTTGTTTGTTTCATTCTTAGTAAGTTGGGAAAATGTTCATCGAGAATTTTAAGGTCGAGAGTCCTAATGTGAAGTACACCGATACTGAGATTCAGTCCGTGTACAACTACGAAACCACCGAACTTGTTCACGAGAACAGGAATGGCACCTATCAGTGGATTGTCAAACCTAAATCCGTCAAATACGAATTTAAAACCGACACCCATGTCCCTAAATTGGGGTTAGCTCCCACATCAACCTCCTTTTTTAAATAATTTTATTCCAAATCCTAAGGCTCTTTTAATTTAATTAATTAATTAATTTATTTATTTATTTTTGTTTCCAACTTTCTGATTTATTTATTTGTTAATTAATTATCAGGGTAATGCTTGTGGGGTGGGGTGGAAACAACGGCTCGACCCTCATCGGCGGTGTTATTGCTAACCGAGAGTTAGTTTCGATTTCTCGGCCACTCTCTTTTTGCATATATTAATCTATATAAGAGAAACCTTATGTTATGCTAACATTAATGGGTCATTTTTGTATTTTATGATTCTCAGGGGCATTTCATGGGCAACAAAGGACAAGATTCAACAAGCCAATTACTTTGGCTCCCTCACCCAAGCCTCGGCTATCCGAGTTGGGTCCTTCCAGGGAGAGGAAATCTATGCCCCATTCAAGAGCCTGCTTCCAATGGTATCATTATTATTACAATTGATCATTTTAATTGATTTTATCAGATTTAGTATAAGGAGTATTCATTGAGGTTTTTGACATGTGCCCACTTGTTTTTTTTTTGAAACAGTATTGTTGTAGTTAAGGTTTTTTGAATTATGTGTGATAATAAGCTTAGCTTATAGTCTTGAAATCTGTTGACAGGTTAACCCTGACGACATTGTGTTTGGGGGATGGGATATCAGTAACATGAACCTGGCTGACGCCATGGCCAGGGCCAAGGTGTTTGACATCGATTTGCAGAAGCAGTTGAGGCCTTACATGGAATCCATGGTTCCACTTCCTGGAATCTACGACCCTGATTTCATTGCTGCCAACCAAGAAGAGCGTGCCAACAACGT
Source organism: Spatholobus suberectus (assembly GCA_004329165.1). Lineage (NCBI taxonomy): Eukaryota > Viridiplantae > Streptophyta > Magnoliopsida > Fabales > Fabaceae > Spatholobus > Spatholobus suberectus. Next base: position 53,911,675 of record CM014737.1, on the reverse strand, counting down.
GATCAAGGGCACAAAGAAAGAGCAAGTTCAACAAATCATCAAAGACATTAAGTATGTCCAACTTCAATCTACATGCTTTGTGGCTTACATACCTGTTCCCTGTTCAGCTTCTAACTTGCTGAGTCTTTTTCTCTGGTGACATGAACTCAGGGAGTTTAAGGAAGCCACCAAAGTGGACAGGGTGGTTGTCCTGTGGACTGCCAACACAGAGAGGTATAGCAGTTTAGTTGTGGGGCTTAATGACACCATGGAGAACCTCTTGGCTGCCCTGGACAGAAATGAGGCTGAGATTTCTCCTTCTACCTTGTATGCCATTGCTTGTGTTATGGAAAATGTTCCTTTCATCAATGGAAGCCCTCAGAATACTTTTGTCCCAGGTTGGATGCTTTCCTTTTTTGTTCCCCCACATCTCTCCATGCTCTTTTACTTTTACTTATATTCATCAGTTTTATTAACTTCCCTTGTGTTGCCATCAGGGCTGATTGATCTTGCCATCAAGAGGAACAGTTTGATTGGTGGGGATGACTTCAAGAGTGGTCAGACCAAAATGAAATCTGTGCTGGTAGATTTCCTTGTGGGTGCTGGTATCAAGGTACATTGTTTTTATACTAATGTCTTATCATGGGTGTTAATTTTACTAAGACAGTCTATCCTTTGTATGTTGTCTTTATAATTTATGTATTGTGCTAATTTTATATGGCAAAAAGGAGATATAAATTAATTTTTTCAAGTGTTCTGTTGATGATTGACAGCCAACATCAATAGTTAGTTACAACCATCTGGGAAACAATGATGGTATGAATCTCTCGGCTCCACAAACCTTCCGCTCCAAGGAAATCTCCAAGAGCAATGTTGTTGATGATATGGTCAACAGCAATGCCATCCTCTATGAGCCTGGTGAACATCCAGACCATGTTGTTGTTATTAAGGTAAATTTTGTTTCACCCACTTCTCTCTATTTCTTTCTCTTAGTGAGGTTTTTTGATTTTATCTGCTTTGTTGCCTTTGCAGTATGTGCCTTACGTAGGGGACAGCAAGAGAGCCATGGATGAGTACACTTCAGAGATATTCATGGGTGGAAAGAACACCATTGTTTTGCACAACACATGCGAGGATTCTCTTTTAGCTGCTCCTATTATCTTGGACTTGGTCCTTCTTGCCGAGCTTAGCACTCGAATCCAGTTTAAAGCTGAGAACGAGGTCTGTATGTAGTGCCAAATTTCATAGCTTGATTGTATTAGTCATTGAATTATATTTAGACTTCTGAGGTCACTGTGTTGTGGTGGTTGCTACAGGGAAAATTCCACTCATTCCACCCAGTAGCTACCATCCTCAGTTATCTGACCAAGGCTCCTCTGGTGAGTTTAATTTAATGTTATTCAATGTTGAGTTCATATGCTTATTTACATATAAAAATAAAGTTTAAAGAAACATGTCCAGTAAGCTTAGTATTGAGATACAATTGCTCCAATTGTGAAATTAAATCAATATTGTTCTTTGAATTTTCCTTTTTCCCTTATCCTTTTTTTCCACAAAAGTTGGCAACGTGACTCACTAGATAACTACTACAGGTCCCACCGGGTACACCAGTGGTGAATGCATTGTCAAAGCAGCGGGCAATGCTGGAAAACATCCTGAGAGCTTGTGTTGGATTGGCCCCGGAGAATAACATGATTCTCGAGTACAAGTGAAGGATGGATAGAATCATATAGTTGGGGTAGCCTAGCTAAATATTCTGTTTTCGCAAGTGTAATTGATTGCATCTGCTCCTGAATGCTTTAGAACAGGGCATATTCTGTTTTCTAGGTGCATGAATGAATGTATAAATTTGTGTACTTTATCCTCAATTAGTCAATTGGTGTTTATCCTCCTACCCTTCTACATTTTTAGTATTTTTCAGAGGCAAGCCCCAATATATAGCACGGTATAACATAAAAGTATTTTTTAAGAAACAACAATCATTACAGATTACAATGGATTCTATATAGTTACAATAGTTCTTCACATGGTCAAAATCAAGTATGAATCCTCATGTGATTAAGCTTTATGCTACGAGCATCTATTTCAAGCCAATTGTCACTGGCTCTGGAGGGCCCAAACACCTTTATTAAAACCAAAGAAATACTCCATAATACCTCCACTGTCATTATTTTTGGTTCATAAGGGCTGGAATCATTTTTGAAAAATTGCAGTCGCAAGTTTTGGTGCTTAGATTTTCCTATATGCCTAGTACAAGCGTGCGGTGATAATGAACTCTTTGAACTTTGTCGATGTCAAGGCAAGGTTTCCCTTTTAGCAATTGGTTTCGGTTGCCTTCTCTTGAAGATAAAACGTGGAATACACAGTGCGAGAAGAAAACTCATGATATTGACTGCTATTTAGAAGGGAACCATTTGAGATTATCTCTTGGTGCAGGACAATATTTGATATCTTGCAAATGTTCTGGTCGTGTGATAGAAACTGGTTTAGATTAAGAACACAAAGAATGTACTGTTATTGATGAACAGAAGGAATGCACAAATTTTTTGGATATTCAAGAGATCCAGGACTCTCCCCCACAATACTAACTCCTCCAATTGACTTAAGTCCTCTTCTCAACTCTTTCCTATTTATAGGCAACATCCCTTATTTCTTTGACAAACTAACCTAATTTACTAACTAATGTAGCTAAGGCCCTCAACAAACCTATCAATACTCCCCCCTAAACATTCACCTTGTCCTCAAGGTGAATAGTTGTGTCAACTGCAAGCAAAGTTCCATCAGGGTTCCAACTGTTTAAAGCGTGATAATAATTGATCAAGCTGAATCCCAACACTACAGCAGCCCCAAAATATCATCAACCCCTCCTAGGTCAAATACAAACAGTTGAATGCCTCTAATATTCTCCAATGCTATATTTTCTGTAATACAGTGTGGACAAGGGGTATGGGTGCTGTGGAACTTATTTTTGTCATTCTAGTAGTTAGACTTGGCTTACTACTAGCCAAAGAGTCAAGTGTGGCACTTTTCTTTAAGACCCATTGATATCAAGACTGCCTTCAAAAAAGAGCCCATTTTTGTTGCATTATTTGTTTTTGTCCTATTTGATTCTTCCTCCCTTTTCTCCTTGCAATATTCTTTGTTGATTTCTTGAACCCATTCCTCATTCTTTGGAATTTCTATTTGCTTTTCTTGTATGAAGTTTCTTCCATTCTCAGAAACTACTGATTCTTGTGGCTCTTGCAGAGTCATGGTGTCAGCAGTATTCCCCTCACTTCACTAGCCTCTTTTTCTTCCTCTGATGCTTCTTTTGTGGTTGTTCTTGATTCTTTTCTTGGCCCATCCACCAATTTTGATTCTTCACTGTTGCCATGATTCTTTTCTTGGTTCTTGATCCCAAAAACTTCATCTTCACTTCTGTTTTCTTCCTCCTCTAAATCTTGAAGACAAAACCAGACATCTGGTTAGAATTTCTTAAGCACTACCTTCTGAAAAGTTCACCAAGTTGCATTTTGGTTGTTCTCCTTACAGGAAACCCACCATTTAAGAGCTGCTCCTTTCAATGCAAATACACAAATTCATGATAGTTTCATCTCTTCAAGTACTTTGTTGTCCCCGAAATACAGCTCTACATTGATCAGCCACCAATAGGCCTCCTTTTCATCAAATCTTGGAATTATCTTTAAGAATCGATACTCACCCACAGCTCCAAGATCAGAGCTCTGATACCAGTTGATAGAAACTGGTTTATATTAAGAACACAAAGAATGTACTGCTATTGATGAACAGAAGGAATGCACACATTTCCTAGATATTCAGGAGATCCAGGACTCTCCCCCACAATACTAACTCCTCCAATTGACTAACTCCTCTTCTCAACCCCTTCCTATTTATAGGCAACATGCCTTATTTCTTTAACAAACTAACCTAATTAACTAACTAATGTAACTAAGGTCCTCAACTAACAGACCTATCACCGTGACATCAAATTGTTGGAGCACCATAGATATCATAAATTCTATCTATATAACGTTACAGTATAGTTAAGATCCTGGAATTTTGATCAATCTGAGGAATCATTTGGTTTTTTTGTTTTTTCCTTTACCCTTTTTTCAAAGTTCATCTCATCGGCTCCATTCGAATTGTTACACATACTCTTGGATTTAATACCCATCAGCATGCTTCTAATGTAAGGACGACTATGGTTTTTCAGTGACATTGGCAAGAAACAACAATATCGCAATCAAACCATACCAGAGCTGAATTATTTAGCGAAAATGAGCCACGTCGTCCAGACAGCAATAATAATTTGAGACACCATTTTGGCTCTTCCCCTTGTTTCAACATCACTAGACGCTAGTCACTATCCTCGAAATCCGAAGTACATGACTTGGGTGATAAATAAATGCTCCGTGATGCATTTGTGCCCTTTATAACTATCAGTATACAATTGAACCAGGACCATTGGCCGACTTGAAAAGCATCGCATGGACATCCTTTCAAGTTTCAATCAAGATTTGGACCCAAAAATACACGTTTCAATCATGATTGTGATGTTCGTGGACAGTTTTCTTAGTTTTGTTTTGTAAGGCCTAAAAAAGGAAATCTCGCATGTCTAAAAGTCCTATTGTAACCAAAATAAGTTTAAGGCGTTATTGGATAAGTGCTTTGGGTCTTCTAAAGAAACGGACTTTGCAAAATTACATGAGGACTTGTAACAAGTCCAAAACAATAGCAAGGTCCATTAGCCTACGGCGTAAGGACTAAGGAGTTATTAAAACGAGTTGGATCCCAAGAGTAAAAAAAAAAATGTAGTACTGCAGAAGCCGAATTCGGAATGGATACTCTGTCTTTTGCAGATGCCAAATTTTAATAATTTGTCAGATGACTGTTACACTGTAGTATAACATATCTATCTTTTACCATCAAGCACGCAGATTAACTGATGCATAGTTGTTTCAACTTAACCAGTAGTTTCAAGTTCAAATTTTGGATATGTATCTTTATTAAATACTTGAAACAAGAGTTTTATCATTTATAATAGTCCTATTCAGCTAGAACAATGTTTCATGTAGAGGATACTTACTCTGTACCAAACAAAAAACATATCTATCTTTTACGTAGAGAACAAATCAAGAAATTGTTCCTTTGCTTGAAAACAGACTATGAAGAGAGGGATGCAAGAGGCCAAGAGAGACCTACAAATCTCAATCCTATAGGGCTAATTTACCTTCTGCTTCCAACCAAATGAAACTTCCGCACTCTGGATCCAGAAATACCAAAACTTTTAGGTCCATGTTCTTGGAGGGAGGGGCGAGGGGATCCATTTTTTATTTACTGAGTAACAATTTGCAACATAATGAAAAATTATGTAAATCAGGGAAAAGTGAAAAGAACTGCATCAAAAAATTCACTTAATTTAATTTACATTTTCATTGACGAATTAATTGTGTGGGGATTCAATTGTTGTAGACTAGAGAATATTCTCTCTCTAATTACATTATGCTTGAAGCTTTGGAGCTCAAGATTTCAAGGCTTTTTTTTTATTTTTTTATGAATCAACGCTGTTAAGATGGAATCATATTGTTTGAATTCTGGTAGTTAAGCAACCCACACTATGTTACTTTGACGATACAATCATCGTTTTGTTTCTCTGGTTTATCTAATTGTGTGTTGATTCATTATAAAAATGTCATATAATAACAGCAAAAAAAGTTGTCAATATTTGAGGTTGTTTTTGTTAGTATAGTCTTTATTTAACGAAAATTAATATGCTAATATAAATATTGTGGTCAATGTTAATAACATTAATGATATATATTAATCTTTTTTTGGTTATCATGTTATTAGTGTAAAGTATTCATCAGCTTTTGTTGATGATTATACCTTTCAAATAACTTTATGATATATAACAAATTGTGTCTAGAAATCACAAAGTCTTAGAGAAATTTATATTCAAAGTTTAATTTAGGTTTAATACATCAGTAGGTTTCTAAACTTTTTTGAGAATTTTCAATTAAGTTTTTAAACTAAAAACATTTATAATTGAATCTTTGATTTAGGAAGTGGTAAAGTGTGTTAACTCGCCATGATCCTATTTCAACCTGGCTTAAGCAGAGTGGGGCAGGTTAACCCTTCAATGGAAAGTAGGTTAAGAAATACAACCTACCCTACTTAGAGGTGAGTTGACAGGTTGAATTGCCAAAAAAATTGGATGACGGGATATAAAATGACGAGTTAGCCAGTTGACTAGCCAAAACCTGGCCAAAAAAAAATTAAAAAAGAAAAAATAGGAAACTATATAAAAAAACATCAATTTAATTATTTTAACACATCACTTATCTTATTTTATATACATATACATAATATCTCTTTTTTAATTATATAAAAGTGAAAATTTATTTGAATATGTATTTAATGTTGATAGGGTAGGTGGGTTAACCCCACCTTGCTCTGCCTTTAATACACCAAGTTGGCAAGTTAAGGCAGATTAGTGGGTTGAATTACTTAACTAACCTTGTCAACTTCAGCAAATTAAATGGGTTAACCCAACAAATTTAACCCACTTTGCCATCCTTGTGATGGAGAAATTTAATCACTATCCATGCTAAAATTCACCCAAATCTGAATCGGATTCTCATAAAATCATCTTTCACCTTGTAATAGAAAGATAAAGACAGAGCAATCAAGAAAGGGTCCAAAGAGAATCTGAACATCTGTTGAAATTTCAGATTTACCTTTCTAAATCTGCCTGAATATTATGAGATTGTGTCTGTGATTCAAGAATCAGATGATTGGACCGCAGTTTAAAATTAGATCATGGAGTTTTTGAACTAGGTATCTCCTTATTATGTGGGCCTCCTATAAAGTGAGGCTCAATTTATTACCACAATTAGTGCGTTTCAGGGTCATCCTTTTTGCTTTGTTGCTTGGTTTTATTTTTTCACTTTCTAGGGAAAATACAAAGAATCATTAAGTACTCGAAATGCATTATTGATGCAGCTAAACCCCATCATCTCAATGAACAAACCCATATGGGGGAACCTCTTGAAACGGAGCTATAAAGTCATAGCAGCAATGGTCAGCTAATGTGAGAGTACGCAGTCCTGGTGTGACAAAAAGAGCTGTGACTTTATGCGTGTTGGAAAGGACCCCACCCCCAATGTCCCTACGGCCATGGCTTTCACCACAAAACCCCAATTTAGTCCGTTTCAGTTATAATGATAATTGGAGACATCTTGTCCTATTCTAAAATTTCAAAGTTAAAGCCTACCGACAACGTACATGAATTATATTCCCTTGGGCTTTCAGGGCTGCCATTGCCATCACCATCATGAACTAAAGTAATTTCTTTTTTTTTTATAAATTTAGTAATTTCTTTTCTGTTTAACTACACTTACCAAAGTACATAACAAGGGTCGTGAACAGTTCTGAGACTATTATGGTTTATAATACTTTACATCGGTGAGAGTGGAGCCATGAGGAATGTCCAAACAGAAATATCAACTATTCGACGATGGGTTTTAGGGTGTGGACCACGGCAATTCTAAAACGTATTGTCATGTTTCGGGGCATTAAAAACATCACGGGGAAGAGAACAAACGATACCAGAAAAAAAGCATTTCGTGATTTCAAGACATAATTAAGAGGAAGAGAGTGCTACTTGGCATTACCTAACGAAGTTCCCACATGGATCTTTGAAGGTTGATGAGTAATGAGTTAACGTACCATCAATCTCCTTCATTCATTCATAAAATTTATTTCATTAATTGAACTTTTTAATTATTTTTGTGAGGAAAAAAACAAGAGGGAAGTGAATGTGCATGCTTCCGTGCCCCTCAAATCTACCATTCAATGAGAGGGCGATAAAGTAGTGGAATAAATAAAGATTTTTTTTTTTCAGATTCTTATTTTCATTTGATAGCTCATTTCCATTGCTTTTAAGATTTTAATGTGGGTCCAACATTTATGTTAGCATTGTTGCGTTTAATTTTGTCAAGTACCTCTCTATTATGAAAAATTATTAGATACTAGATAGTCCAAGAATATGATGATCTAAATATGACACATAGTTTGTTAATTATTTCTTCTCAATTATATTAAAAAACTTGAATATGTGGTACATAGAGATTGATTAGAACTATAGACACTTAGTGATATGAAACTACCTAATAATTTTTAATCTATTACACTTACCACTTTGTGAAAGTAGTTTAGTAAATTTAGATTGGCATTAACTTGGTATATCATGAAACTCAATATTAGTGATGGGGAAGCAAAGGTTGTATGATAGTTATATTTAAATTATAATAGTATCATATATGACAATTTATGATTGAATAATAATATAAAAAATATATATTGTTATCAACATGGTGTGGTCTAGTTGATAAATAATAATGTCTCTTAAGCATGTAGTTAGGGGTTTGATTTGCAGGTTCATGTATATAAAAGAATATCTGTTGAAAGAAATTAATGTCTTAAATAGATTTTCGTATGTCGAGGAATTAATCTTTGGCTTTTAGCTAGAAGTACCCAGGGCGATCCAAAAAAAATTGTTAGTATATTTAAATTAAATTATTAAAAGGATGCTAAATATAATTTAATTATTGTTCTTCAAAAAAAAAATTAATTGTTGTTTCTGCTGAAAGGTTTGCTTCCATCAATATCAGGTATGTGAGGCCACGGTTATCAATTTTTAACTACCGAATATTTCAAAATATAAAGCATATTAGCAGCATTGTTACTACTACTATTACTTGTAATATATATATATATACACGCCAATTAATTTGAGTTGAATAAGGTGAACTTTTTTAATGGGATGCATTTTTTTAAGACCTATTTTCTTTATTCATAAAACTTGAATATGAAACTTTATTTAAAACATTTTGTTAATTAAACCAACATGCATATATATATATATATATATATATATATATATATATATATTACAAAAATAACTATTTCCCTTTATAAATAACTGTTTCAATACATGCTAGCATAGAAACGGAAGCACTTTATTTATTATACATATACTTTGTTCAACTTCTTTTTTTTTTTGGAATAAAAGTGGTAGAATGGGAAGACACCCTCGATACTATTGGACACGATGCTAATGATATGTTGGGACTACCAGTAGAAGCCCACATAGAGGATTATTGCACAAGGCCTAAACTACAAGCAATTTCACCCAGTTGTAGTTACTCAATTAGTTCTCTTAGGCGTCAAGGAATCCCCTTGAGGGTTCCCCACCAACCGGGGCAGTGGCATCAGGGGCTTCAAACCCACACCCATAAAAAAGATGAGAATTCGTACTAAATCATTAACCACTTGTGTCAATCTGTGTTTGCTATACTTTGTTGGCTTAAATATACTTTTGGTCTTTTATCTTTTTAAAAAAAATCGTTTTGTTCCTTTATCTTTTAAAATCGTCGATTTGGTCCTTTATTTTTTAAAATGTTTCATTTTAGTCCTTCCTGTCTGCCAACTACGTTAACTTTGATAACGAAAAAGTTTGATTTTTAAAAAACATAACTGTTAAAAACCACTACAAAACAATCCCTTTTTTTTTCTTATTCTATCCTCTTCTTTCCTTCCCCCTTTTTCTTTCCTCTTTCTCCTTTCAATTATAAACGCTCAAAATCAATTTAACAAATTAGAATATCAAATCCCCAATCCCAAAATCAATCTCAAAAGTAATTGTACAAATCAAAAATAAGAAATCCCCCAACTCTATATGTAAGAACTAAGCTCTCTTCCCCTCTGTCATTAGTGGTTGCTACCACCCACAACCTCCCTCACCCTAGCCAACCACCTTCACAACACCGATTACACCATTCAGCCATGACTAAGACACTGTGCAAACCAAAACCACCTGGCTCTGCCTTTAGAAACCACGTATATCCATCGGGCCACCGCCCAGCTATGAGGCTGTCGACCAATCAACGTCTTTGAACAACCACTACATTTGTTGGGAGTTGTTGCTAGGAAGCTACACCACCTTCTTGGATTTGCTTCTTTATTTTATGTTTTTTCTTTTTGTTTGGATTAGTCTTCGATGAAGAAAAAGAACCTGAGTTTTAATGATTTTTAAAATAATTAATTTTAACATAGTGACAATTTTTAATATCTAGTGTAATAATTTTATTTTATTGAATTTTAAAAATGCACAAATCAACAACCAATACTCGTAAAATTTTCTTGATACAAGAAGCAATTTGCTGCAAACTTTGAGGACTTTTGATTGCCTCTAAGAGATATAGAAAAATCTCCAATCAATTTTTGAAAAAGTTGCTCCAATTGTGAGTAATTGAATTCGTAGAAGTTTAGGGTTTTTACAAATTCTATGTTTAAAAATTAATTATTTTAAAAATAAAACATTAATGACGTTAATTCTAACTTACGGAATGACCAAAATAAAACATTTTAAAAAGATAAAAGATCAAATTGACAATTTTAAAATAAAATAAAATAAAATAAAAGACCAAAAATGCATTTAAGACTACTTTGTTCAACACTATTATATAAGAATACATCCTTTGCCTTTTCATTTGCAAATTACGAAGCAGAAACTACATACTTTAATCCTTGTTTTGTTTATAACGGTTTGAGTTAAATACAACAACCACACCAAATAGGTAGATATACGGGGGGATTTTAGATTTAAAGATTAAAATTCACATACGCAATACAAAAACCACACCTTTTATACAATTTCCTAGCAGAATTATGTCAATAAGAATTACTAGCGTAGGTGTGAAATTCAGAACCATACATGGAGCGCAATGAGAATGACGGAAGATATGGGATAGCCTAGACGTAAGTGCACAGGAGGCACGAGTTAAGCTTGGCCTCTTTTTTTTTTTTTTGGATGTATAAGCTTGGCCTTTTTCTTTCTTAATTTTCTCCTCAAATATATATTTCACCTTATAATAATTGTGCAATGACATTTGCAACCCTTCAAGTACAAGCAGTCGTTTGGCTTTTAGTGGAAGCCTTGCCGGTGGCGCCGGGTGGCGATGCACGGTGGTGTTCCTTGTTAGACCCCGCCCTCCACTTTTCATTTCTCTTGTCTTGTTTCATCTGCTTCTCCCTACACTCCAAACTGCAAAACGCCGTATCCCCCCTGAAATAAACGAATGAATTATTTTATTTCATTCAAAAAGCCAATTAAATTACACTAATCCTCTAAACAAAAAATTGATGAATATCGAATTCAAACAAAAGTTAACTATTAATGCTATATCCTCTTACAAATACTCTTACTATTTATAAAGAAACTATTAAATGAAAAAAAAAATGTATTTAATGTTTTATTGAATATTTACGGTAGAAAGGGAAGTAGGATGATCTGTACAGGAGAATATAATAGGAAGATTTAAAATTAACCCCTAGAGGATGAATGAATACATAATTGTAAACAACCAAACATTAAAGAAGCAACACCTACCATACATACATACATACATACCTATACATATAGATGTCTCGACCAGGTGCCAAACGACACTTACAGAGGCCGCAAGTCCGAAGAAAGTGAGTAGTGTGTATGTTAGTGTTTGTATGGTTGCGAGCGTGACAATAATGATTATTTGTGGTTTGGGGGGAAAGGGGCATGGCCATCAAACGTTCATCACCATATTCATATCCTTTGGCTTCGAAAACATTTTTGGTCCGGTCAGCCACCAATTCATTTTGTGTTTCCATGGCAACAACATGTGGATCGTTGATGTTAACCTCAACATCCTGCGGGTGTAGGGAATTAGTCATCACTTCCTCATGGGCTTCCAAGTTGCTTGTTTGCGCTTCCACGGCCATACCACCAGTCATGCTCGTAGTTCTTCTCATAATTGGTGGTCCAGGATGCTTTCCAAGTAACATATCTTCTTCTTCCTTCCTCTTGCGTGTTAGAAACAGTTCATGGTGATGATATCAACGCCACTCCAAAATCCAAAGAGAGAGAGAGAGATAGAGTTCACACTCGGACACAACACGGGGTGAGTGTGTGTGTCTGTGACTGAGAGGGAAAGGTGGGAACTGGGCGTGGAAGATAAACGGGACGTGTCAAACCTCACAGCGAATCTGAGCCGTTGCTTGCCGGCATCGAGTTCATCTAGCCCGCGTCACGGATTTTCTTTCTCTCAAATTAGAGTCAGAGATGTTTCAGGCTTTATAGCATCCTCTTCTTTCCCAATCTACCAATTATATAATATAATATAAGCTTTATTTGACAAATGATGAGATTTATACTATTATATATTAGGAATATACTAGTTTGGAGCCTTACTAATAATGGTGTTAATAAAGTAATATTTTAGAATAGTGATAATTATACATCTCACTCTTTTACAGTTTATTTTCATCCCATATTTCTTTGTATCTCTCTTTAAATTTTCTATCATATCAAATATCACATTTTTCATTTTTCTCTCTCTCTCTATCTCTCTCCTCCTTTGCCCCCATGAAATTGATCATTATCCAATATTTTAAGATTGCCAACTTTCGCGGAAAAAGAAATAGTCTTCAAATTTGACTAAATTAATTAAGAATCAAGTAAAGCTTGTTAATTAATACATGAAAAGACACCAACAAATTATTGGTCCAAATGAAATTGAGCTCAAATTTTTTAAGTAAGTCTTAAGTTCGAGTCTTGTGAATAGAAAATATGAGGTCGGAAGGAGAGGCCCCACTAAAAGTGATTAACTAGGTTTTTTTAACGGAGATTAGTCACTGGCAAAACCGGTAGATACTTTATACCAATAACTTGGTTAAAAAGAATGAAAAGATAAGACAAGATGTATCAATTCCAGAAATTTACTATTTTAAATGAGCAAAATTTTAGAAAAATAGTATATTTATTTTAATGGGTCTTATTGACAAGTGTTTTGGAGATACTAATTAAAAGATATTTATTATATTATATTAAATATTTTTCATTATTTTTTAATTAAGTATAAAAAAATTATATTTTTTAATATATTAAATGAGTTTTTATCTATTATTTTTTATTTTTTAATTAGTACTTTAAAAATACTCATTAATATTTTTTAATGAATTTAATTAAAATACATAGTGTAATGATTTTTTATACTATCATTCAATTATATATTATTATATATAATAAATTTGTTAATTTTTATAACAATTATTTTAAAAATCATATTTAAAATAATATCTGATTAGTTGATAATATAATTTTTTTTATAGTGAAAATATATAAAAATTAAACTCTTTTGATTTTATTATAATCTAAAGGAAAATGCTAGTTAAAGAATTCCAAATAAAAAATTTTCATTAAAAAATGTAATTAATGTATCTTTACTGTAATTTTCAATACATTTTCAATATAAATTTTTATAAAAACTTTCTATTTTGAATTTCATAACCAGTGTCTTAAAGGCACTAGTTAGCAAGACCCTAGAATTTCATTCGTGAATGGGTATTTTTCGTACAGTTAAAATTTATCTCACTACTTATTCAATATAAATTGTGTGACTTTAATATAGTACTGCAGATAATTATTATGAAATAATTACTATTTGAAAAAATAGGTTACGCACTAATAGTGTTAAGCAATTTTACACAATCATCCAATTACAAACTACCATGTATGGTAAGTTTGTTAACTTTTATAATAACTACCTTAAAAGTCATACCAATAATGATTTTTAATTGATTGAGTGTGTAAATTTTTTTATACAAACAGTATATAGTCATTAAACTCTTACTAGTTTTTTTTTATTTAAATCATTTCAGACTATATGGGATGTGTGAGTATTTTGGGGGTGGGCGCCAAAACATTGAAACAAGTTGGTTTACAATTTCTTCCACTTCTACACCTAGATCTTGTTTAAGATTTGTCGGTGACACTAATATGCAGTTGGACCTCACTTATGTTTGCTTCTTTTTATACCTAAAAGTCAATTGTGTAGCATCAATTGAGGTTTTCTCTAATAGGGACACTAGTAACTAGGTTTTGGGTGGCAAATTCATTAACGATGTTTAGATAGAGGAACTAAACATTTTTTTTTTCAAATTATAAGGACTAAAAAAATTAATTTTAAAATTGGGAGACTAAAAATAAATTTACTCTAAATTTGAAGGACTAAAAACATATTAAAGCTTTTTAGTAATTAATTAATTAAAATATTTTTTATATGACATATAAATCTGTTGAAGATTTAATTTTTAGAACTCTGTTGGATGCATAAATTTAGAAGAAAAAATAATAAACAGGTACGACATCTTGTCTCTGACTACTTATTTAACTTCCTTTCACATTATCTTTAATTTAAATAGAAATTGTGTCACAAAACTCCAAGAGATAAAGGAGAGAAATAGAAGAATCAAGAGCTAACCAAGGGTTAGAGTTTGAAGAAACAAGGTTTAGAACACCTGTATCTTTACTTAATTGGACATCGAAATCTTTATAAGTGACTGCCACCATTGCCAAGTACTATGAACACCTGTATCTTTGCTACCCTAAACATCTCAAACCAACCTCAGAGACTACCCGTGTGAAAATATTGTTGAACACTTTTTATTGCTTTATTTCTTTGCTTACTCTAACTAATTTCTTTCTTTGCTTACTCTAACTAATTTCCACGAAAATTTAAATTTTCTTTCAATCCTGATAATATTCAATTAGTTTAATTTAGTAAAGTAAAATGTGTTAATATAAATTCTCATGAAAATAATATAAATTTGTTAAAAACGTAACAGATGGAATGATATTGATTGTTTTATTCTGCTTTATTTGTGTGCCAAATGGAATGACTAAATTTGAGCCTTTTAAAGTGGAATAGTTTCAATATATATTTTTCTTCTAACATTTACTTATTATTATTTTTTTCATTTTATAACACATATCTTCTAAACTTTTACATTAAATAAAATTATTGTTTTTAATTAATCATTCATTCAAAGAGATTTTTTTAATTTTTTAATTAATGCTCAATTCTCTCAATCAAAATTAACACAATAAGATATTTATATAGGACTAGTATTAATTAAACTATTTTTAAATATATTTTTTAAATTAAAATTTATTTTTAAATTTGAATTTAATTTCTGTTCTTAATAAAATAAATTTATTAAAATAATCTTCTCTTTAACATTTTTAATATATACTTTTAATTATTTGAATTTAAAAATAATTAAAAATATAACGCATAAAATACCTACAAATTAATTAATATATTTGAATCTTTTAACATAGAAAAATATATAAAACGAGAAAGTAAAAATACATTCATCTTTAATGATAATAAATGCCCAAATTACCTGTTACACCCCTGGCATCGTGATTTAAAACCGGGAAAAAGAGAGAGGTGAAATTAACATCCAAGGGAAAAAGAGAACGATATAGAGGATTAAATTTTAGGAGGATTTTCATGACAAAGGATTAGCCGAATAAGAAGATTTCATAACATGGAAAGATGTCACGTGACAATACCATATTCATTCTTTTTTTTGCCTAAATTTTACATTTTTTTTTTGGTTTTTTGATTCATATAAATATATTATTATATTTAATTATAGTAATTAATACATTTATAATAAATATATATTCTACTTAAATTCATCAATTAAATAATTAAATTTCAAATTGATTTTGATTTTATATAACAAGAATTTTTTTTTATTGAATGTTATTTATAATTATAGTAATTATGATAATCTATTATATATATATATTATAAAAGAAAGTTTTGCCATGTAAGTAAATGCCACATGGCATCACCATATTCATTTTTCCCCTAAATTTCATCTATTTTTTTGTTTTTTAATTTATAAAAACATATTATTATATTTAATTATTTAATTATAGTAATTAACATGATTACAACGGGTATATATTCTGATTAAATCAATAAAACTTATACATATTTTGATTTTATATAATAATGTAATCAATTTATTATACTTTCTTTTTAAAACAAATATTATTATTATACAAATATAAATTTTGATTAAAATTCATTATACAATTGTACTATTATAAAATAAGATTTTGTCATGTAAGAAGTTTCGATCAATATATATTCTGATTTAAATTAATTAAGATAATTATGAGTAATATATATTAATTAAGGTAATTTAGATTATTTTAAATTAAAGTAATTAGATTATTTTATATTAATTAGGATAATTATGATCATGTTATGAATATTTAATAATGGCTGTCCACATTCATTATAAATTATGACTATTTATATTTCGCCTTAATACTATTAAACCATTTGTAACCGTTCAATTACAGTTTGTACTTATAAATAGGCTACTCCATTACTGGAAATATGATAAGGAACTCTCTATTCTCTCTATTCTCTTGTTCTCTCTATTCTATGTCTTCTTTACTTCTAGATATTTTATAGTTTTATATTATTTTCATAACACGTTATCAGTACGATTGTCTTTCCTCTCTTAGTTATATTCACTCTTGGCATTGCAAGTTGCAAGAAAAAATTGTGTAAAGGATTCTATTGGGAAAAAAAAAATCATATTTTCAATTTCATATTTCAAGGTCAGCTTCTTTCTTTCTAGTTATGTTGTCGTACTATATGTTTAATTAATATATTGTTATATTATTTATGTGAATGTAAAATTCATTTAGATGCAATGTGTCCTGAAGATACTATCAAATAAAGAAATTCTAAGAATATTTTTGCAATGGGTCTTGAAGACATTATCAAAGAATATGAAATGTTAAGAATATTTTTTCTCATCAGAAGTGAGAAAATAATGCAAAAAATGAAAAGGAAAGAATTTTTTTTTTCTCACTAGAAGTGAAAAAAAAATTGCTAAAAGTGACGAAGAAAGATTTTTCGTTTTCACCAGAAGTGGAAAAGTAATATGAAAAGTGAAAAAAAAATGAACAAAGTAATAAAAATGATAAAAATATTTAGTTTGATCATTTAGTATTGGTTAGAGCACCAAATGTTTGCTTAAGCTCAATTATTATGTTTATTATTTTTCTTAAATTGTCCTCCCCTTTGAAAAGGAACAACAACAATGCTTATCATTACGTTATTATTAAGATTTTCATCTAATTATAGAAAGAATATTATATAATAAAGATTTTCATCATAAGTCTACACCAAGTTACAACCTATAATCTTAGTATCATTGCATCGATTTCAAAAATATGATACTTTTGTATGCTTTAGCCATATGTAGTATGCCAATATATTATATGTTTACAATAAGCCTTGTTCAATGTTTTGAGTACTAGTTATTTGGTCATTGTTAACTAATGTTTTAAATTAGTTTATATTAAATTAATTAATTGCAATATTATGTTAATTGATTATAATATTATGTTATATTGTAATGTATCATTTATTTAATTTGTATTGATTATCAATCATTATCAATTATTGTGTTATATTTAATTTGTATTGATTATTAATTTTGATTTTCATGTATGTTGTTATATATTAATAATTTTCTTGTGACTGATGTTTTCTTGTGTCCTCCTTCTCTAAAAAGAAAAAAAAATAAAGATATGTCAGGATATGTTTTCGCATGTGTCTAATTTTCATGTGAAGCAATATTAATAGGATATAATACCACCAAGGATTCAATTACCATTATATTACCTTGATTAAAAGGGCTGAAATAAAATAAAGCAAATACTCAAATTGAGCCCCCAAAGATATATAGACATCATGTTAGTCTTCCAAAGATTATGTATACCTTTATAGCGTAAAATTAGTGTGAAATTGGAGATTAAATTTCTGTTTGAAGATATATTGAGGGAGATGTCATTTTTGGAATTAATCATTTCTCGATTTGAAATTGTGTGAAAAAAAATGTCGTTAAAAGATATGTTAGAAAAATATTCTTTATGCATTTAATGTGCTCCTATAGCAGCAATATTGAGACAAATGATTTAAGAAATATTCTGAGTTCAGTTAGAAAAATAATGAGCTCGATGAAAAATCGTGAGACTCATTCGATTAGCATTACTCCATTCCCAGAAGTGAATGTAGCCATATATGCATTATTTATTTAAATAATTAATTTTTAATATATGAGTTTTAATCATTATTGTCAACATTAAAGTTTTTATTAGATATTATTATTCATAATTTGGATGTTTCAAATTAATTAAAAATTACAATTCAACAGTTGTTAAATAGTAAACGGTTTCAATTTCGAATTGATTAAAATTTAATCAGATTTTCTCATGTTAATTATTTATGTTCCTTGTTTTTATGAAGAATGAATGTAGATATTGAGATCAATAATAAATATATGTATCTTGTTGATAGTGCAACGACTTTTCAGAATAAAAAAAAATATTTTCCTTATTTAGTAATGCAATAAGTCAATGTTAATACTATATCTAGTATTATAAAGGCTTCGGAATAGCTGATGTATTTTTATTTAAAAGAACATAATTACACATTGTTATTGTATTATATTCTTCTAAATTTTATAGAAACTTATTAAGTTTCAAATGTAAGAAATGTTTTTATATCATGAGTCTTAGACCACGAAATGAATAAGAAAAATTACACATTTTTCATATGGTTTGTACTACATGTATATTAGTACAAATTAAAACACATAATGTTGTAAACAAGAAGTTTACAAATCTAAATAAGTTTATTATTTGGCATAACCGGTTGAGGCCATCCCGGATCCATTATGATGCGAAGAATAATTGAAAATTTATGTGAACACCTATTGAAGAGTCAGAAGATTCTTTAATTTAATAAATTCTTATGTACTATTTGTTCCCATGAAAAGTTGATAATTTGATCATCATCAACAAAATTGAGAATAAATCTCTCACATTTTTAGAATGTGTATGAGGTGATGTTTGTGAACCAATACACCCACCATGTGAACCATTTAGATATTTTATGGTTTTAATTGATACATCCACTAAATGGTCACATATTTGTTTGTTGTTAACTCGTAATCAGGCGTTTGCAAGATTACTTTGATTATCCAATTAAGAAAATACGTATTGATAATGTTGGTGACTTTACATATAAGGCTTTCAATATGCCTATTAGAATTGACACTGAACATCCTGTAGCATATGTTCATATACACAAAATAGACTTGCAAAATCATCTATTAAGAGTTTAAAATTGATTGCAAGACCAGTACTCAAGAGATCAAAACTTCTAATTTATATTTGGGAACATGCAATCTTACATATTATGATATTGATTCGCATCATGCCAACAAGTTATCATAAGTCTTCCCCTTTGCAATTAAGTTTTGGCAAGCAACCTAATATTCTCCATTTAAGTTTATAGATGTGTTGTATGTTTGTCAAGTGTTGTACCACAACACACTAAGATAAGTTCTCAAAGAAGGTTGGAAATATGTTGGGTATGAATCTCCATCTATAATAAAATATGTTGAATATCAACAAAAGATTTATTTATAGCTCAATCTGTTGATTGTTATTTGAATAATTTTTTCCAACATTAGGGGGGAGACAATAAGCAGTTGGAAAATAAGATTAATTAGAATGAATTATCATCTTGATCCTCAAACGAAATAATGTGAACCAGAAGTTCAAAAGATAATTCATTTACCAACTGCTAATGCTCCAATAAAAATTAATGTCCGTGTTGGATAATTAATATTATAAAAATGAGTCTCAAACACGCATGAAGCATTATAGACCCATTGGTTCCAAAGATAAAAATTCTCAAATAAGAAAATGAGCTAAAAGGCAAGATGGCCAAATTGAGGATATAAAAATTTCAAAAGATTCTTCTGACATGATTAATATTTTAGTTCTAGAAGAACTCAGGTACCTGAAATTAGTGAAAATAAAGAGATCTCAAAGTTTGTCATGAATGGAATATAATGGAACCAAAATAAAGTCAACGTTAACAATATGTTTGCAAATATTGTAGCGCTAAATGTAATTAATGATAATGAGGATCAAGATCCAAAGTCTATCAAGGATTTTAGACAAATAATGATTGGCCAATATAGAAAGATTCAATTGAGGCAAAATTAGACTCGTTTGCCAAGTGAAAGGTTGTTGGACTTGTAGTCCTTACGAAAAATGTAAAACCAATTGGACTTTTGGACCTGAAGTCTGTACACTTGAAGATGTAAAACTAGTTAGGTTTTTGGACTCATAGTTTATACACCAAAAGATGTAAAGCTAGTTAGATTTTTGGACTTGTGGTTTATACACCTGAAGATGTAAAACCAATTGGATACAAGTGAGTTTTTGTGGTGAAATTATGAGATATAAAGCATGAGTTGTTGCTCAAAGATTTTTGCAAAGACCTAACATTGATTTTAAAGAGACATACTCACTTGTAGTAGATGTAAATATTTTTCAATGCTTAATCAGTTTGGATGCGTATGAAATGATCAATTTACATATGATGGATGTTGTTACAGCCTATATATGTATGATTATCTTGATAATGACATTTATATAAAACTCCTTGAAAGATTTAATTTGCCCAGCAGTGCAGGTTCTTGAAAAGATTACTCAATGAAAATGAATAAGTCTCTTTATGGACTAAAAGATATGAACGTATATGGTATGATCATCTCAGTAAGTATTTGATAAAAGAATGATATGAAAAAGATCCCATTTGTTCATGTATTTTTATGAAAAGATTTGGAAATGAATTTGTTATAATTGATATTTATGTGGATGACATAATTATTATCAAAACTTCTAAAGAGCTTCCAAAAACTATGGATTACTTAAAGAAAAATTTGAGATGAATGACTTATTAAAGATAAAGTTTTGCTTAGGATTGCAAATTGAATATTTAAAAAATGAAATTCTTGTGTGTCAAGAGGCTTATATAGCAACATTGCTTAAAAGGTTCTATATAGACACATCACATCTGTTGTGCACTCTAATGTTTGTAAGGTCTCTAGAGTGAACAAAGATGCTTTTAAACCTCTAGAAAATGATGAAGAATTACTTGGTCCGGAAGTACCATATATTAGTTCTATCGAATGACTTGGTCTTGAAGTACCATATATTAGTGCTATTAAAGCACTAATGTATCTTGCTAATTATACATGTCCTACTATATAATTTGTTGTGAATTTACTAGCAAGATATAATTCTTTACCTGCAGGAAGATATTGGAATAAAGTCAAGCATATACTTCATTATCTTAGAGGTTATTTGTCAAATCCTCATAACGATATATCACAAACAAGATATTTGTTTGCATGCAATGATGTAATAATTTCTTGGAGATTTGTGAAACAAACCAAAATAAGAAAGCAAAATTTTGAGTAATAAGTACAAAAGATTGGCCTTCACATCTTAAAGGTGGTTATTTGCATGAGGGGGAGAAATAAATACGTTCTGCACTCTTTTTCCCTTCGTCATGGTTTTGTCCTATTGGGTTTTCCTGGCAAGGTTTTTAATGAGGTAGTATATGACAATATATTAAAGAATGATGTACTCTTTTTCCTTCACTAGGTTTTTGTCCCACAGGATTTTTCCTAGTATGGTTTTCACGAGGCACATTCTCAAATAATGGACATCCAAGGAGGAGTTTTATGAATATTTAATAGTAGTTGTCCATATTCATTGTAAATTATGACTATTTATATTTCGCCTTAATACTATTAAACCATTTGTAACTGTTCAATTACAGTTTATACCTATAAATAGGCTACTCCATTACTGGAAATATGATAAGGAACTCCATATTCTCTCCATTCTCTTGTTCTTTCTATTCTATGTCTTCTCTACTTCTAGATATTTTATAGTTTTTTTTTATTTTCATAACAGATCAATATATATTCTTCCTCTTTTTCTTTTTTTTTTTTCAACCAGCTCTTGCATGCACTATTTTTTTTGTATTTTTTTTCTTTACTCTTATGGTTGACTCTTCTACAAAGGTTTACCATTAATGACAACAATAGAAAAGAAATTATGGGATAAGTTTGTGTCTCTCTTTTCTTTCTTCACTATTTTTTCATCTCATTGTTCGTTTTTTTACCAAATATTTCTATTTCTCTTTTTTATTTCTTTTTTCAACCACATCTTACATGTCCCATTATTTTATATTTTGGTCACCTTTTTCAACATTTGGCAAAGGTGAAACATTTAAGACAAATATGAGGAGAATTTTATTGTCTTTTTATTTGTGCAAAGTTTTAACTTTTTTTACTTTTTATTATTTTTTGGTTGATTTATTATCCATTTGATATTTTATTTAATATGTATTATTATATTTGGACATTTTGATTATTTTAATTTACTTTTTATCTTTTTTTATTCAATTTTTTGAATTATGAGTTCAATTATATAGTAAAAAATATTGTTTATCAATTGTTAAATATTCTTTAACAGGAATGACTATGTTATGCAGGATAAAGGTGAACCTTCTATTGATATTTGTGATAAGAAAGACAATGCAGTGAGTAACAAGACTAAGCCTTTAAGATTACGATGTGAAAAAATAAATATCATATATCTTTTTTTCTTTACCAAAAATAATTTTTTATTTTTTTCACATAATTTATTTTTTGATCTTTTTATTTTTATTTTATTTATTTATTTGTCTTTTTCTTTAAGGTAAGCTGATATAATTATAATAATAATTATTATTATTTATTTAAATTTTTATGTTTTATAAATATAAGGTCTAATATCATTTGACTTAAATCAAATTGAATTATAATTAAAATTGTGTATATCCAAAATATCACAATTAAATTATAAAGAATATTCAAAAAATAATAAATTAAAAATACCAAATAGTTTGTAAGTAAATCATTCAAATTTTTAAATTAACATTTTATCAACTTCAATCTATTGATATTCAAATTTAAATCTAAATTACCTTTACTAATACAAAAAATTTTAAATTAACATTAATAGTAAATTAAATTATGACTAAATCATTTGAATAAATTAAATTTATAAACATAAATCTAATAATATTTTGACTTAAATCAAATCAAATTCTAATTAAAATAAATTATACCCCAAAATATTACAGTTAAATTATAAAAATTATACAATGTAAATAATTAATTAATAATTCAAATTTAAATCTAAACCACCTTCAATAATACAAAAATTCTAAATTTTAAAATAACATTATTACTACAAAAAATTATGACTAAAACATTCAAATGTATTAAATATTTAAATTTATAAATATAAAATCTAATAATATTTGGACTTAAAATCAAATCAAAGTCTAATTAAAATAGTTTATACTCAAAACTTCCCGATTAAATTATAAAGATTATAGAAAAAAAATGATAGATGAAAAAATAACAAATAATTCATATGCAAATCATCCTAATTTTTAAATTAACATTTCATCAATTTCAATATAATTCAAATTCAAATTTAAAACTAAATTACTTTCAAGAATACAAAAATTTAAAAATAAATTAATAGTAAATTAAATTATGACTAAAATATTCAAATAACATATATGTGTGTGTATGTGGCTATATATCTCTGTGTGTGGCTATATATATATATTACCTTTCTATGTATTAAAAAAAGAAAACTGAGATACAACATATGATTCTATAGTTAATATATTTAAATTGATACTTAAAATTTAATTAATTTATTTTTATAATACACTTAAAAAAACCATAAGTAAATTATCTAAATTTTTATAATAAATATTTAGTACTTTGAAACAAATATAAATCTATTGTTGTGAATAATGTCACATTGTAACATGAAATTCGAAAATTGTTAATATAAAATAATTTAATTTATTATTATTTTTCTCAATAATTAAAATTTTAATATTCTATAATTATTGCATCAAATTTTGACCTTTATCAAGTTACATTATGATAATACTATAAATCGTGTAGTTTGTAATAAATGTTTTATTAAATTAACCCGTGCTATTGTTTGATTGATTTAACTTTATGCTTTTATTATTTATGAAAATTGTTAACAATTTATTTTTTTATAAATTTTCCTACAATAAATAGTAACATATATATATAATTAAGTTAATTTTGATATGTTTTATTCTAATCAATTATTTATTTTTTAACTTAAAATAATTAATTAAATTATTTGAGTTATTCGATTGATTAATTTTTTTGCAGCAATTATTTACATAAATTATTAACAAATTAATTTGTTTTTACAAATCTTTTTAGTGATAAATAATAAATATATTTACGATTTAGTATAACAATATAATATAATATTGTAATTATATATTGTATAATATAAAATATTTAATGAGTGGGGACCAAGTTACTCCAAGGATAATTAGTAGTGTTATTTCATTTAATAATTCTTGGTATATATTCAATTTCAATGATTTAATCATTAAATTAAAAGATTTTATTGACAAAATTAAGTCTACAAATTTTTATAAAGTTTGAAAACTATTTAATACTTCATTAAATAACTTCAAATTAACGTATAATATATCTTTTACTTTTCCAAAGTATAAGTAAATGTCAACTATAAGATTAACTAGTTAAAATGTTTGATTTACCTAAAATTTGGGGTGTATGATCATTAACATAATATCAACATATTTAACGGTTGGATTGTTAAAATTTAATATATATCAAGAGTTATTGAGTGAAGTAACTCTACTAAGAGTTACTCTTAGAAGAACTTGATCTCTACCCACTAAAATGTAATATAACTAGTATTTAAACCTGTGCATTACACTGAATAAATATTTATTTTATATAACTTAAATTTATAATAAATAAATACTTCTAAATATATAAATTATATTATAATTAATATTTGTAATAAATAAATGTTTTTGAACATATAGATTATATTTTAAATTTATAATAAACAATTATTGTAATACAATGCTAATTTTTAATTATTGATAATTTATTTTAAAAAATATGAAAATTCAATTTAAAACTAAAAATATTGAAAATGATAGATTAAAAGAGATAAGAGGTTAAAAAATTCCTAAAAATGCTCTCATTGAAGAATGACAGCTAAAAACACTTTCATTGAAGAATAATAGCTAAAAACGCTTACGTTTAAGATAGCTATTCTCATTTAATATATAGAGTGGATATAATAATATGTCAAAATTAAGATAATTGGTAGATTAAAGTTAAAGCTATTATATATTAAGATATTATATACAGTAGGATTAATATGTATTAAAGCTTTAGATTTATTGTAAGTTTTTAGACTTATATACATATATAACAAATTTATTAATCGTAAACTTAACACCCGCATAAGATATGGGTTATTAAACTAGTAGATAATAATTAGGATGAGTTAAGGTAAGGTTACAGTATATATGTAACCTTTTAATAGTGGTTGTGGTTACTCTCCAATCTTCATCTCACGTATCGCGTAAAAGCAAGTGTTCTAAAGAGTTACATTAGGAGTCATTTTCTTTTCCTTTCCCTCCTCAAATTAATCCCCATATTCAAGCACTGGTATTGAAGATGAAAATATATATTGCGTGTTAATATATTTGCGTATCTCTAGTTTAGTATATAAAAAAAAGGAACCTCATAAAATATTTTAATATATGCGAAGGAGGACGAAGAAATTTAAAGGGGCGACTGTGATGTGGTGAAGAACGATAGGCCCTTATGTTAAGCATGAAGAGGTTCATGATTTTAATTTTAATTTATATATAAAAAAGAGGATGATGATGGTATTGGCTTGGCATAGGGCAGGGCAAGAGAAAAAAGACAAGGTAAAAGCACGAGAGTGAGACGCAACGTCCTTGGCGGTGGTGAGTGGTGACCGAAGAATGTGGACAAACTGGAGCTCCCAGCAACAGGCCAATGATTGAGTGAATGGCGCACAAGAACGCAACACAACTTGACCTTTCACAATGACCACAAACAAACCACAAATTGACACCTATTACTCTGTTTACCCAATGCTTGCCAATGCCACCTACACATCTTGTCAGTCATTTTACCCCGCCAGATCTTTTCATAGTCTGTACAAACTCGATCAATCTCACTTTTTTTGTCCCCCTAAAAAAAAACGTGTTGCTTTTTTTCCCCTGGTCTATCACCAATTCAACATATAGGTTTACAAAATGCTTTACGTACCTATAATACATAGGTTTATTGGTTTTAGTTTTTTTATTCTCATTCTTATTTTATATATATATATTATAGATAAATTTAAGAAATGTTAGCAACAAATTTTTTAACATATTCTTTTGAACATATTTCTTATTACTAAAAATTTTAAATTTTTGTGGGTCTCACTTTTTATTTAATAAGTCTCTTTTTAATTTTTAATAATTTTAATCAATAATAGATAGTCGAGTATGTGATAGAGAAAATGTATTAAACAAACTCTTTTAGTTTTAATTCACCATATATTGTAACATTTAATTACACATAATTTTTGACCGGTCAATAGATAGAGATAAAGACTAAAATCAAATAATTTGTTTATAAGGATCAAAATAGGAAAAAAAAATTATAAGGACAAAAATAGGGAAAAAAATCCCCTTTTTCTCTTTTTTCCTCCGTGTACCCAAAAAAAATAGAAAAAAAATATGAGGATTAAAACAAAAATAACCATATATAATAGGGACCAAAAAGCTATTTAAATAAAAAAATTATAAAAATTAAACCCTCAAATACTACAAATGTACTAGTCAAAAGCAACAAAAATAATCCTACATCAAATACATTGGTGAGTAGCAATATATATATATATATATATATATATATATATATTAAACCTTAAACCTATAACTTTGTAGAAGTCACGCAACAATGCAATTATCCTTACAAGTTATAAAACAAATATAACAAATGGGAAGTGGGAAAAATGAAATATAAAACAAGATAGAAATATCAAAACGAATGATGATGTAAAAGCATGAAGAAAAAGGTGAGATTTGAGAAAGACTGAGGGAGTTGGCGAGATGTGCTAAGGAGAGAGTGAGGTATGAGCAAAATTAGTTTGGAGATGATTGGCCTTTGGTTGTAGACTAAAGGGAAGGCAAACCTAAAATGTAAGAAAGGAAAAATAGAAAAATAATTGAAAATAATTAATTTAACTAACATGTAAATTTTGAACTTTGATAATTGAGGAATTTTCATAAAATTAAGGCGACAAAATAATTGAGAGAAGAGACAACTTGGTGTCTTAAATGAAAATTTTAATAAGATTAAAAAAATATCATAAAAAGATTAAATATGATTTTTTGGTTAATTATCTTTTTTTTATCCTTGTACAGCTGTTGGTTTCATAACAAATGTTTAAAATTTTATTAAATACAACTAAAAATTAATTGACAATTCTTTATCTACCAATACTACTAAAAAAAAAAAACTAGAGTTATCTCTGTGTTTGATTTCAGTCCACCGTAAAATCTTTACAAAGTTAATTATAATGTTTCTACAAGTATTTTATGTTGATCCTGAGAGGAATTATAATGAATGGAGCCACTTGCTTCATTGCCACTGGATAGTCGGATCATAATAAAAACGATATAGTTTAAAAAATTATTGTGTGAATGTACTTTAATTTGACATCCATTCCATTTTAACTGAATATAAAATTGGTGCTAATGCAAGTTAAAGCATCCTTTAGAGTTTTAAATAAGATTATGTACTCTTTGAAACCAAGAGTTCAAGTTTCTCTTACACTCTGTTTGGTAGGAGAGAAATACTGGAGAGGTACAGAGGAAACAAAAAAAAATGTAGTGAATTGTACATGTCTAAATAATTTGATAGCGTGGAAATGCAACAGAAATATTCAAAATAATGGTGGGTCCCACGCATGCTAACTTTCACCCTCACATGTGAAGAAATGTGTGGAAATAAAGGAGCTCGAAAACATTACTGCATTACCTTCGACCTCAACCTCGTACTAAGTGTATGAAAATAAACTGTGAAATGGGACATAATTAATTATTCGTGAGGCTTAATCGATTATGTATATACTTAATAGATTATCCATATATACACAATCAATTTGTATATATATAATCTGTAACACCCATTCTTATTAATCATAGTCTGTATTAATTTAGTTATTTAATTATTACGAGTAAAAAAATTTTGATTCTTACAATAGAGAAGTTGTCAAATTAAACAGAATTTGAAATAGTAATAAAAGATGAAAGAGAAAGACTGTATATATACATATATATGTATATACATATATATATATATATGTCGTAAAACTATATATCATGGTTTGATAATATATGACAGACATAAAATTTAAAAAGACTAAAAATACATTAAAAGATAGACATTACCTAACCCTATATATCCATCAAAAACATCCTATACAAAGCAGTGTTCATCTACCTTATCCCTTATACAAAAAGAAAATACGATAAATTAAGTCTACAGATCCTTGTCCGTAGGGTGTCCTCTGACTTGTCCTCAGCATTACTGGGTGTTTCCGTCTTCTTTAATAATTACGATCAGACATACGTGGAAGAAAAATAATGGAGTGAGGTGATTTGTTTTAAAATCACTTTCATATGTATGGTAGGAATTCTACCGTAAAATACAGATAAAACACAGTTGACGATAGAAGAGAACCTAAAGTATATTTTAAGTTGTACTAGACTACTCTTGACTTGGTATGGATCCATACTCTCCATTAGTATGTAATAATTCTTAACAAAACCTAGGAAGTGACTGTGAGTACATATACCTCTCTCAACATCATCACATGTTATAGTCCTCATCATCATTAAGGAAAATAACAATTAGGATATCCATTTATAGAGATATGCTCTCAAATTAATCTTGGAATGTTGAACAGTTGTCAGGGTTATCAAGCTTGGCCAGACGAATATCCCAACTCGAAGGCACTACACTTGTTATTGGGACCTTCACCACTTGATGCCTATTCCCAAGATATCCATAAGTGGGTCCCTGCCTTTTATTCCTCAGCGTACCAAAATTGTAGCTTCTCTAATAAGGTGCCATGCCACAACATGTCACTCACTTTACATTACTCACTAATTTATCACTTCTTTTTTCCTATGAGTTCTAGTCTCAATTAAAATACTAGTTTTTACTGTTCATATATTATGATTTGAATATACCACACCAATTCGTTATGTATGGATGATGAGATTCCATTGATACAGAGCCATTTGTTCTTTTTTCTTTGACAGATGGTCAAAACATCATCTGGGTTCGAATCCTACTAAGAGGTCTACTAGAGATCAGAAATTGTTGAAGAAAGAACAAAAGAAACATCTTGTTCTTTCCAGGCAATCAGAAAATAAAGAAATGGTGAATTTATTCAATAGAATTATGTACTTACAAAATAACGTCTCAATTCATCCTACTATTTCATCATATCTGGGATGTGATATGGTTCTGAAGGATGAACTGGACAGTTCCAATAAGATTTCATTCTTGAACAAAAATCCGATACACTTATTGGAGGGAAGGTCCCATTGGCGTGCATCCAGTAGGAATTGAACCTACGAATTCACCAATTATGAGTTGGGCGCTTAACTTCTCAAATAGAAGTTTTCTTGGTCTCACTTAATTTGAGCACCAGTACAAACAACATTTTTGTCTTATATTGCAAAAATTGCTCAATACCAAAATTTTAACAAAATAATAATTTAGTAATCACATAAAATTTTAGTATAATAATAACTTAGTACTTACTAAAATTTTAGTAGAATAACGACGTAGTAATTATAATTTGATTACTAAAATTTTGGTAGAATAACAACTAAATAAATATATTTTAATGTTCTAAATTTGAGCAGAGTAACAACTTAGCAAGTATAATTTAATAATTTAAATTTGGGTAGAGTAACAGCTTAGTAATTATGATTTAATAATTTAAATTTGAGTAGAGTAATAACTTAGCAGTTATAATTCAATAATCTAAATTTGGGCAAAGTACCAACTTAGCAATAATTAATGTTTAACATCAAACAATATAACAACAATAATAATAATAAAACTTAAGCCTAAACGGGTTTAAGGAAAAACTCTTTCTACCAACATGCAAAGTGACAATAATTTAGAACTAACCCCATTCCCCACATTACCTCAAAAATGGTTGATGAAGTTGATGGAGTTATTAGGGATTTTTTACTAGATTAGTAATTAAAAAAAAACAATTTACCACAATGGATTGTTTTAGACATGTTGGATTCTGATGTGGAATGGATAACATAGAAGGTGCCATTGTCACTGGCGCCACACGTTTGTTTACAATGTACGAATAAAGTGCCCCTAACAATAGTGCCACCCACTTTTTCTACCACATCAGAAGGCATTAGTGGCAGTGGCGCCACCTAGTCAAATTTCCCAAAAGGAAAGGCACTGGTTTGACCAGTTCCATCTGTTTTATCATTTTTTTACTTCCCACATTATGCTGCACGCACACTCTTCAAATAGATTCCATGACTTGACCTATTTAGTTCTAATATAATTTATAGATACCAAGAGTTTTAGATGAAAAAAGTTATGTAGTTTTTTAAGTTTTTAAATAAGTCATTGTAATTTAAAAGTTTTTATAATTAACAAAGTACTTATATATACTTTCAAAATTTTTTAATGAAGTCTGTAGTTATATATTAAATGTTATTAACTTTTACAAAATTATAAGGATTTGTTGAAGAAAAACATGCAAAGCCATATCTATAATTTAAAAATAGTTAATAGAATTTTATCCACTATTAGAAAATAAAGACTCAATTAATTTTTAAACAAATACTAGAATTTTTACTAACAATATATAAAGATATATAGTAATACTTTCTATTTTTTTTATTAATATGTGTTAAGCGAAAGAATTTAATTAGGTCTGCCAAAAAGTTAAAGTTTGAAAGGTTAATCATATATAGCCAAAAAAAAAAAAAACATTTATGTTAATTATATTGCTTTATAGAAAGAGCACATATTGTAAGGATAATATATAATATCGTGAACTATGGTCGAGATTGAAATATATATTATGAATAATTATTGAAATTTATCTTAACTCTCTTCAATGACCACAATACAAGATTTTCCTCTAATCAATATTTTAACTTTTGCTTCCCTTATCGAT
Organism: Spatholobus suberectus; assembly: GCA_004329165.1. Lineage (NCBI taxonomy): Eukaryota > Viridiplantae > Streptophyta > Magnoliopsida > Fabales > Fabaceae > Spatholobus > Spatholobus suberectus. The sequence continues at coordinate 53,880,702 of CM014737.1, read as the reverse complement.
TTGACCCATAACAAGACATGGAGCAAGAAAAAGCCACAAGACATGTAACGCTAGTCAAACCAACGCCTTTCCTTTTGGAAAATCTGACCAAGTGACGCTGTTGCCACCAACACCTCCTGTTTTGGTAGCAAAAGCCGGTGGCACCACTGCTACTAGCGTTTTCTTTTATATTTTTAAAAAAGTGTGTGGCGCCACTGGTACTGACGCCTTTTCCTATATCAATACCACGTTAGAAACTTATGTGTCCAAAACACCCCATCTTAGTAAATTATTTTTTTCTATAATATTTTGGTAATTTGTTTTTTTTATTTACCTGTTTGGTAAAACACCCAGTTATTGGTGCAAAGCTCTTAAGAAGAGAAATTTACTAGTTGTTGTAAAATTAGCAAAATCTTTAGCATAAAAAAATTAATTAAAAATTCTAGAGAGAGAAACACTCCAATTTTTTTCAGCCAACTTGAGGGAGGAAGAGGTGCTGAAAAATGGTCTAAAACTATGGCTATTTAGAGAGGGAGGAAGAAGCTTAGGTGTCCAACAAATGACATAAGCCATTATGTTATAATTTCAATTTTTATTTATCTATAATTCCATTTATAGGACACATATTCAAGTTTATATAGATGAGTCACTCCTAGGCTGGACATGTGGCAATATGAGTTGTCCCAGTTTTATCTGTGTTAATTTGCAGTTAAATCAACTAGTACCAATAAAATTGCCTAAACTGAAATAATTTAGCCTTTAATGTATTTTATTGAAAAACTGAACATATGCATTATTTTTCATCAAAAATGAGTTTTTAATAACTAATTTTAAATATTTATTTATTTATTTATTTCGAATTATATATATATATATATATATATATATATATATATATGTATATATGTATATATATATATATTGTATTTTTAAGCTAAAAAATTCATAATAAATCCATTTTAATTCAATAAATATCAAAATTTTTATGAAGATTCTAAAATTAAATATTTTACTTATAAATGAACTAGGATTACCATTTTCACCATTTCTGGATATCGAATCAATACTAGCTAGGCTTATCAGATACTTAGGGACATTTTGGTCATTTTATACAGGAATTCCAGAAAATTCTCAGAAAAATTTAAAATTATATTTTAATATATATGACATGATTCCAAGCTCAAATTGACATTTTAATGTTAATTGAATCTTTTTCTCATGCCAGCCCTTAATGTTGAGAAATAAAGATAAAATTGTCATTTTCTAATTTTTCCAAGCTTTAGCTCGAAAAAATTATTAAAAATCACGATTAAATAACTCTTGAAATTCTAAGCATAATGGTGGGGATCATAATTTTGAAATTTCTTCCCATTTTTTGAAATTAAATCATCAAATATTAGAAAAACAGTTAAAAAATTGAAATAGGGTTGTTATATTTTTCAATATTTTTCTTTCACAATAAAATTTTTATATGGAATGTACTTAGTATAAAATTTTCAAAATATTTTGAAGTAAAAAAGTCTCTAGTTAGTTCTTGCAATCAACCAAGTGTATTTTTGTCATTTGACAAATATTATCTCAAAAGATTTCTAAAATTATCATTAATTATTCTAAGTATATTGATGACTTAAAAATAAATCTAAAAAACTTCTATCTATTTGTGTCTATTAATTTTATTATTTGACTTTTTAGAGACGAAATAGTCATTTTTATCAATTTTCGAGCTTTGTTTCCTAGAAAAATCTAAATTAAGTACTACTTACTAATACGAACTTAACCATAGGAATCAAATTTTTTAGATTTCCATTTGGTTCTCTAGAAATAAATACAAAATAATTAAAAATAATAATTTAATAAGCAAAAAGTAAGGGTGCTGCATAATTGATTATCTGCCACCAAATCCCACATCCCAAGTTATTTTTGTGGCATGGTATATATTCCTCGTAGGAGATAGGGATGTCAAAACGGGACAACTCAACCCAACCTAACCTGCCAAAAAAATGGGCTGGGTTGGGTTGGACCCATTTTTTTGATTGGGTTAAGAATCCTAACCCAACCCAACTCATGGCAGGTTGGGGTTTGGGTTGAGTTGACCTAGCCAACCCATTAAAAAATATATAAATATTTTATTTTTTTTGCCTTAAATTTTTTTCCAAATTTTATGATCAAATATAAAATTAAAAAAGAGAAAAAATGTTATGAAACTAATAAATAAAAAAAACCTGCTTAATACTTAAGAAATGATCAATTTATCATAAACTTTAAGTAACAATTTTTATTTGAGTTTAATGGTCATGCACTGTCAATGTAAAAAGGTTTGCACTTTCAACTAATCAAAAATCACCATTGATATGACTTTTAAAGTATTTATTATAAAAGTTAACACACTTACAATAAATGGTGGTTTGTGATTAGATGACAGTGTAAAACTGCTTTACACTGTCAGTGCATGGCCTGTTTTCTCTTTTTATTTGTTCTAAATTTTGATGACCATAAAAATTTGCCCTTTTGTCTTGGGACTTCACATATAACATGTTTAAATAAAAATAAACTATAATCTTAAATATTACATGAGCTATAATACAATCTTAACTCAAAGGTTCAAGCTAAAAAAAAGAAAGCCAACCCAATAGGCTAACCCAACCCGTCATTTGGCCAATCGAGTTGGCAAGTTGAACAGGTTGGGTTATGCAAGTTGGAGGGCTAAACTGCATAACCCAACCTGTTTTATCAAGTTATGCTGGTTGATCCGACAAGTTGGATCCATTTTGACACCCTTAGCAAGAGATAACTAATAAGTAAGATCGAAAATAATATGCTGTGCACTTTCTATTATTTTACTTCTATTATTTTTTAGGTTTTAATTTTTTTTAAAAATATTTTTAATTTGTTAGTTTAAAAGTTTTAAATAATATTAATTTACTATTTTTTTTCAATTATACTCTTGCCTTCATTTAATTATTAGTTATTTTACACATTTATTATAAAATTGAAAAGAAAGATACATAAAAAATAATAAATTAACTTATAAAGGGTTTAAAATTAAAAAAATGGTTTAAATATGTTTTTAGTTCCTCAAATTTGGGATAAGTTTTTTTTCTCCAAATTTAAAAATAATCTTTATAGTTTTTATAATTTGAAAAAAATATGTTTTAGTCCTTTTGTCCAAACGTCATTATTGAATTTGCCACACAAAACCTACTTACTAGTGTCCTTATTCGTGAAAATATTACAACAAACTCAGTTGATGCTGCACAGCTGAGTAGCTGACTCAATCTGTCCCTGTCAATGATTGTAGGTGGTTTTGAGAGACTTTTTTCAAATTACAGGAACTAAAAAAAATTAATTTTAAATTTGGAAAACCAACAAACTTGTCACAGATTTGAGGGATTAAAAATATATTTAAGCAATTTTTTTTATAAGGATAAAAATGTAGTTTTGTAATATCTTTTATTTCTTTCCTTTTTTTTATTCAAACAAAAACAAAATCAAAAATCACAATTCCACCTTATTTTCTTCTATTTTTTTTTCTCAACAAAACAACCTTTAATTTCTGTTACATTTCTTTTCTATTTCTCTTTTCTTTACTTCTTTCCTACCTACTTTCTCTCCCCCTATTTCTTTTCTCTCTACCAAACACAGTGTTAACGAATAATTTCGTGATTATGCCAATTTTTCATGGAGATATCTTACATCACCTACGGACTATAAATAAATATCTAGCTTCTGTTTACAAAAGGTATTTGAGTAAATAATCTAACTTTTTCAAATATGTTTTGGGAGTTAATTAAATTTTTTTATTAAATAATTTTTAATTTAATAATTTTTAAAATAAAAATAAAATAGTAAATTAATATAAACTTAATTTCTTAATATTTTGTTTATTTTTATATAAATATTATATAATTCTATTAATTTATAAATAAAAAATGAGCCCTCCTTTTTCTTTCCAAAACCATACTTCTATACATAGTTAATATTTATCATTTCACTTGCCTTTTGGACTCTAGCATTTAGTGACGCCAAAATGGCAAAATCATTAATCTTTTTTTTTTTTGTTTTGATAAGAGGGCAAAATCATTAATCTTTATATCCTTATCATATCATTTTCTTCTTTAAAAACGCGTTAGGTTAAATTAAATATAATCACAATAATTTGTATGGTATGTGATTAACAATATAACTCATCATGTTATGTAATTTGTTCAGGATCTTTCTTCCTAATTCAAAATACCTTTTTTTTTTTAATTTGGATTTAAAAAATCGTTTGCATATTCGGCAATAATTATTGGCCTATTGGTCTCAATTATTGGGCGCATTGCTTATTTGGTTAATTGACTTAATTCTAATATAAAAGTGGAACAGAAAACGAAAAGTATAATATTTGAATTATTGTCAAGCCTAGCACCAAAGATATGTAGGATATGTGGTGTCGTCACGAGATGGACCCATCAACATCATTCCCGTCAATTATATTTACAGGTGTTCTTTTCTAATAGGTGATCGGTCCTTGTCTAACAATTTTTATTCTTAATAATATAATTCCCTAACATGGACATCTTCGATGTCGTTCTCAATTTTGTCTGCATTAATACACTAATTAACTGCACCAAACCATAATCGGCCCCTTAGAAGAAAAGGAATAGATCTTAATTCTTATTAACTTGACTTCGAAAAGCTTCGAAGCGATCGAGCTAAATGTGAAGCCCTACATGGACGCTTTTGAATTGTGATTTTTTTTTTTGGAAAAAGTAAAATAATATTATAAATTTGAAATACAAGGGATACCTCTCTTTAAGCACATCAACAGGTTTCAATGTAATTATCTCGAGATTTGGAGATATAATAAGAGGAGATACAAGGAAAAGATTCAACCACCACACATAAAACTTTATAGATGCATTATCAAATCTAACCTTAACCCATAACAACTTCTAACTTTGACCATTTCTATTATTTTTGAAGTATTAAGTTGAGAAGAATCGAAAGAAATTTGGTTCTTATATAATCATATTGATCATATGATACAAAGTTAATTTGCAGAAAACATAAAACAATTGATTGTGATAGCATAAAATTCTTCTCCTAAACAAACTGTCTTTTGTTGGGATTTTATTGATATAGGCCTGTCAAGCTAGAGCAATGCTTTTTAGAGGTACTTGAGAGCGCCAAAGATTATTAAGAAGATTATTGTCCTCACGGGGAGTATAAAGTTGAAGATATTTATATGTTAACTAGTATTATAGTGTACTGTACGAGTCAAATTCAATATGTAAATTTTATGATTATAAATTTTTATCATAAAAAAGTAAAAATTATTCATACCATTTAATAAATTCGTTTATAGAAAAATATTAAATATATATAAATATAATAATTGTCAACATAATAAGTTAAAATAATTAAAATTCAATAAAAATTTCAGTTTTGCAATTCTATTTAATAATAACAGTAAAGTGAGAGAGATTTAAATAGAGAAATAACATTTTGTTATTTTCATAATAGGAGAAAGAATAATGATAAATTATTATGAGAAAAAAGGCTATGCACTGACAGTGTAAAATTACAAACTACCATGTAAGTTTGTTGACTTTTACAATAATTACCTTAAAAGTCATAACAACAGTGATTTGTGATTGGTTGACAATGTAAAACTTTTACAATGAATAATCATTAAACTCAACTATTATCCTTAAGAAACCAAAAAAAATTATCTCCACAAAATCAGAGATTAGAGAGGCAAGATAGTTCTTTTTTTTTTTTTTTTAAGAATAGGCAAGATTTTTTTTTTTGAGGTTGAATAGGCAAGATAGTTAAAATGAGGTAAGAGATAAAAGAATTTAATTTAGGTAAAAGATAAAAGAATTTAAATTAATATGCAACTTAGAAGAGATAATGATAATTTATTCCCATGAAATCAGATAAAATCCTTATGAAATCAAAATGAGATGGACAAAGTAGTTTAAATTAGGAAAGAGATGAATGAATGGGGGAAGAAGAGATGAAGGAATAAAATAAAAAAATAAAAAAATTAGGAGATAAGAGGAAGAAAAATCTTAAGAGAGAAATTTTTGAAAACGAATAATATTTGCATAGGGAGAGATATTAGTTCATCTTTGCTTGAGAGAAGAAAATTTAAATGAAATAGAATAAAAGAAGTTGGAAAATAAAACTCTCACAAGCTAAATAACTATTATAATTTATATATAAAGAGGATAAAGTAGTAGATATTCCAATAATTTTCACTTTCAAAAGAAACACTACTTGAGCATTAAAATTGCAATCTTATAAGTTAAAAAAAAAACAAAATCATTAAAAAAAAAATTAACTCATACCAAAGTGATGATGAATGCAAGAATGACTTCAAGAAGAAAGAAAACTTTCATTATCCTATTTTTATAATAATTATTTAAAAAGTCATACTTAAAATAATTTTTGATTTATTAATACTTAAAAAAACTTTACTAACAATATATGACTTTAACTCATAAATAAATAAATGGTCACATTTGTGCACATTTAATTTTTTTTAATTATTTCATTTTTTTATTATTTTGTAAAATATAATTCACCCAAACATTCTTGTTATGTTGTATTAATTAAATTAAATAGATGTAAGCTGATACCAAAAACAAAAAAGACAGAAGCCTCGTTTTTTTATCGTAATTAATGATAACATTTCTATCCTATATAGTACTACGATTTATAGCAAAACCAAGTGTTTTGACGTGGTTAAGTGTCTCCTTTGCTTATAAAGCAACAATGGAGTAATACAAATTATATTTATCCATGACTTATGTGTCCAATGATCCAAAAGAGAATCAAATTGAAGTATAAATTTAAGCAAATGATTTTATAGGCAATGATTTAAAATAAAATAAAAAACAAAGAAATAGATGAAAGAAGATAAGCCAAGAATGTGAAAAAATATTAGAGAATATGATATGAGGTGTTTTGTTGCTATTTTTGTTGAGAAAGGGAAAAGGAACAGTTAGAAGGAGAAAGAAAAAATAAAAATATAAGCATTGCATTGTGGGAGAGTGAATTACACCACTTCACCACATAAGAGTATTCAAACAAAAATAAATGTAAGACAAAATAGGGAGAGTGAGCTCTTTTAGTGATAGATAGAGATTTTCATCTAATATATAGGGTGAATTTAATTGAGCAACTTCCCAATGTCTTGTTCATCTATATCTATTAGTGGTATGGTTTGTCTTCAATCAGAATTGCATTATTAATAAGATTAGTCAAATTATTCATTAAATCCTTCTCCTATTCTAATAATTGTCTATGCCAATAGAGATTCCATTCCTAAGCACTATTTTTCCAATAACTCGTTATTTTAATCTTTTCCTCCTTACACTTTGATATTGAAAACATTGTACGAAACATCCTTCAACTTAATTTCACCTACCTAACTAACATGCCAAAATAATGTACTACCTTCATTGCCCAATTTTCTACTTACTATGTTTTGAAACTACTTTTCTCTCATTATTCCTTTTTTTTTTTTCTATCAGTCTTAGATTCCTTAACCATGTTAACCCTTTTTTGAAAAATTGACTCTCAATGTTTCCCTCTCTCTCATACTCACACTTTCCATATTTTGAAATTAGTACTGTATTCTGTAAAGCTTTTTCCTCCATTAACACCCTCCATTTTCATTTCCTTAGGAGCTAAGTTGAATAATTCTAGATCTTTAACTCCTAACCCTTTCCTTTTATGTAAGACATATCCAATGCCAATTTACCTAAACAATTTTCCTTTTGTTTCCAACCTTACCCTAAAGGAAGTTCCTTGCATTTAAGGGTGAGTAGTTCCTTCTTGGAAGACACAGACTCACGACACTTTGGCCACATTTGGGATATCATGCATCTGTCATTGTCAAGGTCTTCGTGACTTCTACTACAAAGTTCGTGTCCCATCAGATGGTGTAGCTAACTTTAGGGCCCAGACTCAATAGACATTGATGTATGATCATAATTGGGTCTAACTAGACTTGGTATCATTTAAGAATTTCACTAAGAATATCAAATTCTCAATACAAGTTTTATGATTCGATATTTGTAAGCATGTTTAACTCAACAAACATTAGTAATTTCATATATTTACTCAATATCAACGCTAATATGAAGAATTGGCCATCTTGCATAAGATTAACTCAATGAGATTCATTCAATAAAATCATTCAATCACTCAATTCAACCATCTAGAGTCAATTCATACTATGACAATTACATAAACAATTCAATTATAGTAGAAAAGAATATAATTCTAATTAGTGAAGCTAAACTAGTTTTACTTATCATAAGGATCTAGATGAATGATTCACCTAATCCTAAACCTCATCTCACGTGAGGTTTTGGGTTGCTCTTGACACACACACACAAAAATAAAATGTAAATCCTATTTATATTACTTCCCAATGAAAGATTCTTCTCCCCCACTTAATTTTGTTGTTGGAGACTTTTGAGTATTACTCCATTTCAAGTTCCTTTCACGACGATGACTCTGTCACATGTTTGTTTCTTCCAAAAAGAGAAAGTGATTCCACAATATCACCTACACAACAAAATCATAAGGCTCAAACATCTGTTTCTCTCTTTAGTAACTTGACTTTATTATTCGGACTTAGTTGAAACTAAAGTCTAATATACTTAAATAACTCCTTTTTAATTCTTTTAAAATCTTAACTTAATCAAGTTGGTTAAATCAATTAAGTATGTAGGTTATAAATAAATTGATTTATCTAAATTTTCATGACAAACAATCAATCTAATTTATTTGAAGTTTAGATTATACCTATACCTTATTACACATTTCAGAAAAGGACATGTCATTAATTTAAATCATACAAATTTTCTTTACTAAGTATCAATGCAAATACACTATTTTCATCACTATATATATATATATATATATATATATATATATATATATATATATCTATATATATCACAATACTAACTTTTTTAATGGTATTAGGACTTTAACTTAATATATGTATAAACAAGTTTTCTTTCAATTATTATTACTATATCCTTTTTTATCTCTCTATTTTCTTATCAGGTTAGACTATTTGATATAATTTATTATGCAATTTACAATTTTCTATCGTATTAAATTTTATGATAGGGTTCCAATTATTTATTTGTTCTCACATTTGTCATTAGTATTTATTATTATTACCTTTATTATCTTTTTATTTAGTTATATAGTATTATTAAATTCGTGAATTATTATTATCATTAAATTGATTAATCCTTTATTATTATTATTATTATTATTATCCTTTTGTTATTGTTATCTATAACTATAATAGAGAGGATATTCTTTTTGATCTATATACTATATCCTTTAATTACTTTTTAAATTATCTACTACTTTATGTTTTAACTACTTTCTAAACTATTCACTATGCTCTCTCTCTTTTATTTTATTTTTATTTTTAAAAAAATAAATAGAGGTACGAAGTGCCTCTTTTTTCCTTAGTTATTATTATTATCTTTATTATTATTCTTGTAATTACTATATTATAACTAATTGTTTATCATTATTGTTATATATTTATATCTTTCTCTGTCTTTCTTTTCCAGCTCGTAATTTCTTACGTGATTACTCTATACATTTTCTAAGGTTTTTTTTATTTTTATTTGGATACTTAATTTGGCTAATTATTTACACTTTTTTTTTATATAGTCTTAACTGGGTTCTATTATAATGCTTCTCCTACCCCAAGTGCCTGGGCCATTTGAAGAGAGCTTTTTTTGTAAGTTTTGATTCTTGTGCGTTTATAGTGCAGCCCAAACAAGTGGGCCCAAGGGAGATGAAATTGATGCGCGGTTCCATCACCAAAGTGCAGAGAAATTTTCACGCCTAGTACAGTGAAGCATCTTCTTCCTTCTCGCTGTGAGTATCCCACTCCAACACCACCAAATATCTTTTCTCACGCACATTCAATTGCAAGATAAATCTTCATTATAGCAACTAAATTTCATCACATGCTATACCTTGTAGACCACCGTTTCTCACAGGAATAGGGGAAGGCACGAAATATCCGAAGGAATGAAACAGAGGCAAGCCAAATATGTTGCCACGATCCTCACACAGCAAGTCAGCAACAATGTTAACGTGCACACAGACTACACTCCAAAATTTCACCCATCCACATGACCAAGATGATGAATTTTTAGAAAGGAAGGATTAAATCTATATATTTTTTTAAAGTTTAAAGACTAAATTTATTAATAGAAAATACAGGACTTTGATCACGTTTAATCAGAAATATAGAGACTAAAACACATTTTTTTCAATAACAAAAAAAAAATGAAAGCAAATTGACGGGTTCATATGTCAATGTATTAAAAAATTATAAAAAAATTAAAAATTAATAGAATTCAAACCTACATTCATACAAACATTATCTATCATCTAAAATATTTCTAATAAAATTAAGACATGACGAAAATTATAATATACTATTAACATAATAATATCAATAATTAAAAGGTTGATAGGTTAATCCATCTAGACTCACCCCTAACATGTTTTCTTAACATGTTAGGACTCAGGAGCAGTGGGATAAAAACATATTTGTGGATTAAAAATCCCAACTCGTTGAAAAAAGACAAATCAACCCAATAAGTATAACTTGTTTTGTTAACAGGTTAGGACTTAGATGGGACGAATTAGAAACATATAGTGGATTAAAAATCTCAACTCTCTCCAAAAAACAAAAAAGACGAGTTAAATAAATTAACCACAATAAGTCCAACCCGTTTTGCCATGTCTAATGAATAACCACGTTTTCCTCCCCTCCAGATGTTCATACACCTCTAATTAACAAATACGTTTTAATTAATTTGTATGTAGTAAATACATTTTGAATATATTTCCATCAAGAATTATATTTAAATTTTTTCTTAATATGTGTTAAATCTAAGAACGATCCATAACCCTTAAAATTTTAAATAATAACAAAAAATTTATAAGAGAAAATCAATGCCATTTTGTCCTACAGACAAACAACTAAACATCTCACTCTTAAGATTGTTTGTTGTCTATATCTTTCAATTGCTTTATTTGCATCGCTCAAGGAAGGAATAGCCACAAATTGAAAGAATAACTTATCTTATAGGATTTGAAACATATCAAGAATGTCTCAAAGTGCCTTGTCTTTCAAGACTCTAAAAGTCAAATCTTGGGATCTACTTACTTTGTCAAAGAGCATGAAAAAAAAAAGGAAAGTAATAAACAAGATAAAAATCATAGAAACAACAATGTATTACATCTAAAAAGTAGATATCATCTCTTATTATAGAGTGTTTGTATGAGAAAAGAAAGATATGTACCACATTTTATCATATCGTAAGTGAATAGTTTGTGAAAGCATTAAATATAACATTTAATGCATCAACATGTTCTTCAAAAAATCATTTTTGATATTTCCAACGATCTTCAACGAATAATTTTCTCCTTCTATAAAACCTTAAAGATTAGAAGACACCAAAAATGTAGCGAACTAAAGAAAATTTGTGTAGCTTAGTGTTTCCATTGCTGTTAAAATAGTTCATGCTTTGAGTAAAGTAAAAAAGTTGTATCTAAAAGTGTATATTTCGTCTATTGAGATGATTAGCCTGTGAGTTTTACACTTAACCATTTTTTAGTAAAGTTGCTAAAAACCGAGAGAGGCTTTACTAATGAAGAATACTTGTGAATTTGATTGAAGAGAGACAAAGTTAAAAGAATACTTGTGTACATGAGCCTAAAAAGGCTTAAAACAAAAGAATTCTTGTAATAGTGGTTACAGTTGTTAGTGAAATTCTTGGTGGATTGTCAATAATTGGATATAATCTTAGTTTAAAACAAACCAATATGACATCTTTATATCATTTTCTCTACCTTTATATTTATTTATTAATTCTAACAAAAAGAAGTAAATAGAATTCTTCATTTGAGCTTTACACTTTCTAAAAGGGATACTTTAGAACTATATATATTCATCCTACTTATATATACTTTTTAAAGGGATTTAAAAAAAAATTAAAACAAAATTCAATCTCCTTTTCTTCTATTTTACCTATGTCTTACAATATGTACCAACACTTTAAAGGAAGCAATATCTTTCTTCAAGGGGTGGAAATAGGTCAAGTCGTCGACAGGGGTTTATGGCCTAGCCTACATTAGGCCCAGGACAAGCTAGGCCTTTTTACTAAATAAATCAAGCATGGGCTTTTATAAAAGCCTATTTAGTTAAAAAGGCTAGGCTTTAGGCTATTTAAAAAGTCTTTTGGGCTTAACAGGCTAGCCTATTTAAGTAAATATAAATAATATTTTTTGTTATTATTATTATTATTATATGAAATTTGTTATAATGTATTAAATTATATATTTATTTACCTTTTCTAAATATTAAGCATGTTGACATACATAAAAAGTCAAACCTATAAACTTATTAGAAACTAAATTTATGTCATATTTAAAGGCCTTATTACAAAATAAATTTTTAAATAAGTTATCATGAATGTCAGATTAGACATTAAAAATAATTTTATATCATATAAATGTGTTAGACTTGACTCTTATAAAACCTTTTTTTTTTGCCCATTCTCACCTTTGTCTCAAGCTTTGAATAGCAACGATTTTAATATTTATAGATTATAATTTGTTTACATAGATTTTTTTTCATTGGCCTATGAGCCTATTAGTTCATGTAGGGAGAAGTTAGATCTATATAAAAATTTAATATGAAATAGGCCTTTAAGTAGGCTAACTGGCCAAGTTAGGCTTTCAAATAAGTCAGACCAAACCTAAAAATAAAACTTATGACAGGTAACAGACTAAGCTCAAGCCATGAATTTTTTAAACAAGCTAAGCTTATTTAAGCAAAGCTTTGTTCAGCATAGCCTATTTCTCCTTACTCTCTTCAATTATATAACAAGGCTTTTAGAAAATAAAGGCCCACAAGGAACAATGAACAACACAAGTTAAATATACTTTTGTTACTTTGATCATTATGATTTTTTTTTTAATTTATCTAGCTCCTTATTTTTCTAAAAAATTATAATTTAATATTTATAAAATTTCCCCTTTTTATTTTGTTATTATTTTATATATTTTATCTACCAATTATTTTTTTTTGTCTTAAGCAATGAAAAATTAGCAATATTAAAGAAAAAATTATTTTGTATATACATTACTTTTGTAAAATATTTTTACACAAACATTCACTATGAATTCACCTTATCACTATATCATATTAATGAAAATGATGATGTAATAAAATAGTCAAATTTCATTGGATGTTTGTGTGAAAATATTTTAGAGTAAATTATACTAACATTCTCTGATTTTTTTCAGATTGCACATGGTACCTTTCTTTTTTCTATCGCTACATTAACCCCCTTAATTGTTAAAAAATATTACATTGACGTCCCTTATATATTACATTAACCTCCTTAATTGTTTAGAAAACGTTATATCGTGTACTTGTACAAGGGAGGTTGTTGTAAATGTTAAAAAAGCAGGGTGATTATGTGCAATCTGAAAAAATCTCAGAAGGTGTTAGTGTAATTTATTCAATATTTTATATTGACAATGTATGAACTCATTAAAAAAATTAAGTAGTTTGAATAAAGTAATTTTCTACAACTTTAGTGTTATTATTGTACATAATAATAATAATAATAATAATAATAATAATAATAATAATAATAATAATAATAATAATAATAATAAGGCTTAACTGTACTTTTTGTCCCAAAGTTTTATAATTTTGTGAATTTTGCTACAATTTTTTTTTCAAGTATTTTATCGCCCACTTTATAAAATATCGTGAATTGTACCCCAAAATAGAAAAACAGCCACAATTAAAGAAAAATTTGCCATAAAGTGATCTTAATTATGGTAGTTTAAAGGAAAAACTGTCACAAAATATCTTAATTAGGGCGGTTTTCTATATTAGGGAAAAATTCGCAATATTTTGTAAATTGAGGGGCAAAATTTGCGAAAAAAAAATTGGGAAGGCAAAATTCACAAAATTTTAAAATTATGATCAACAAATAACTATGTTACTTAAGTATGTGTTCAGAAGTTTGATCCCGAAATTTGTGCATATAAAAAAATATCTTTTGGAAAATACTAGTATCTTAAATGAAGCTTCATATATCAAGAAGTATCTATTTATTATAAATTTAAAATATAATATATATGTTTAATTACAAATTTTAATTGTAATATAATTTATATATTCAGAAGTATCTATTTATTATAAATTTAAGTTATATAAAATAAATATTTACTCTATGCAAATATACAGGTTAAAGTACTAGTATAATACTGTAAATTACAAGTTATAAACTTTTATACACCCCCACGGGAGGTGACCATACGTTCTTCCTCGATAAAATATCATAATATTATTTTTACACATGCAGTTGTACATTTATTCTTTACATTTATCATTTGTAGAAAGGAAAATTTCTAGTCATACTCATTTTCCTCAACTTTTCTCTGTTTTTCTTTTATATAAAAGCATTATTCACAAAATATTGTTAACGGCTTCGCATAAAAGAAAATATATAGAAGTACTTAATAACAACTAAAACAAAGAGATAATGAATTTGTTTAATAAGTGATTGCAACTAATTTATAATTTTATTTGATGAAAATATATATATTTAGTAAATGAATTTATTTCTCTGGTTCATAATATATATATATATATATATATATATATATATATATATATATATATATATATATTCGTTTCTAACGTTTAAACTAATATCTTATAATTTATTATTTTTATTTTTATTTTTACTCTTACTACTTTTATAAAATTTTCATTTACCGTATCTTTTATTATTACATAATTTATTTTAATAAAATTCTTCATTTCATATTATATTATTTATTTTAACTTTAAATAAAGTATTTGATCTTTAAATAAAACGTGTAGCTCAAAATTAATTATAAAAATCTAAAATTGTAAGAATTTAACTGGAATACAATAACTATATAATTTTTTTTTTATTCTGTTATTTAATCATTGATTTCCATATAATCATTTTTTTTATTTTTGTAGTAATTTTTTTTAAAATTATATACTCCCTCTAGTCCTTAATATAATACATTATTTAAAAGGTATTAATTGTTTTTTTTATAAGGCGTTTTACAATTCTTATGAAGCATTTAATTTTTTTTCATTATTTATCTTTATTAAAGACTTTAAGTATCTGTGTCTTTATTTAATGGTGGCACATAATGCATTTGGACTTTAATGTTTTCACGTTATCCACAATAAGTTAATGATGATTAACAAGAATAAAATTGGTATGTTATAATATTTAAAAAAAAAACTAATAAAACCAACTAATTTAACTATGAACAAAACTTAGATACAGTACCTTAGATACTGTTGGTACTGTTCTCTAATCAGATTTGAGATTTACCTCGATAATCTACGAAATCTTTTAATGTATGCTTTTATTATGCAAATTACTGAGGTGACCAACAATACTTAAGATACTGTATATCTAAGGTACTGTATCTAGGTTTTATCCTTTAACTATTTGTATTGGTCTATGTAATTTTGTTACAAGTGCCTTATATTAGGGACCAGATGGAGTATAAGGTAATTTCTAATTAGTTGATTGTATAAATTTATACTGACATTTTACAAAAATTAAACTCGACTAATAATTATCTATAAATACAATTATTTTCAAAAGTTAAGTTAATGAACTTCAAATTAATTTATTAACTTTTAGTTAATTTATAAAGTACTTTTATCAAACATTTTAATGCAGCAAAACAACTGAAGTAAAAGAAAAAATAAATAAGTGACAAAAAATCTTTTTAGCACGTAGTGTCTCCTTAATTGCTTAAGCAGGCAGATTCACGCCCCGCTAATTGTAATATAGATTAATATTTTTTATGGACCTTTTTTCTTTCAGCATCAAGAACAGACAAGGCTTTTTTTGTGTTTTTTCTTTTCATTTGCTGCTGATAGCGATATATATATATAGATTAATATTAAAAATTATTTTATTTTACTATCTTTACAAAATTATATTTTTTTCTAAATTATGTTGATTAATTTTTTAATTTATATTATTTTAACATTAATTTAACCCGTAACGGCTTGCCAACAAGTGAGAAGGAAAATAAGTTTAGTTTAATATGATGGCTATTTTCTTATGAATTTAATGACTATGCACTGTTAGTGTAAAATTTTTTACACTGTCAATCAATCAAAAATCACTGTTGGTACGACTTTTAAGATAATTATTGTAAAAGTCCACAAACTTACCATACATAGTAGTATGTGATTGGATGATAGTGTAAAACTATTTTTTACTGTTAGTGCATAACCTATGTTCTCTTTTCTTATTCCGAGATTCTTTTTTCATTTGTTGTTAGGTCACACTGAATTATCGAACGGCATATTAAACTACTCATTTACATATGATTAATCATAAATTCGTTAAATATTTTTTGAACGAAGTTAATCATATTTTATATCTTATTACTCAGAAGTAGTTTAAAATAGGAATATGAGTAGTATAGAATATCTCTTAGTTGTTTTTTTCTCCTTTTTTGTTTGTTTTTTTAGCTTACGAAAGCAATTCACTCGTTTGAATGCCTTATTTTGAACAATTGTTTTAAAACAATTTATAATTTTTAGCACATTTAGATGATTTTTTTTAATTATGCACAAGAAAAAAGAATACATATTAATTATAATTTTTTTATCTTTTTATAAAAACCGTTCAAAAAATATTATTCTAATTAGGAAGCGGTTAGCCGTAAGCGCCTGTATAGTCTCTACATGCACTCGTTGAGTAATATAAACAAATGAATTTATTTTGTAATCGCCTTCAACATTAAATTGAGAGACAGATATCAATTCAACTTTTAAAAGAATCGCTCCAACTAGATCCTTTTCAATTCAACTAATTAGATTCTTTTACGGCGATTCCTCTTAATATTCTTTTCACTTGTTTTTTAGTGGCTGAATCACAGCTAGCCTGTATACATATAAGAAAATATAACACACTCTTTTTAAAATATTTTTTATTATTTAGTAAAATTATATAAATTTATAAAATAATAAATGAAATTTATTAAAGATCTATTTGTTTAAGTTTTTTTTTAAAAAAATAATTTGAAGATTAGAAATTCCATAAGAAGTAAAATTTATTTTCCGTTTAGTTATAATAATAATAAAATATTTTTTATTTTAAAAAATTATTTATAATTTTAATTTGTTCTTTAAAAAACTATTCAAACTAGGTTCTCAAAATAATAAAAATAATATTATTTTATTTTAAAATTTGATTTTTTAAAAATTTAAATAAACATATTTAAAAATTGATAAAGTGAGTTTTTAGAATTTAACCATGTACTAATAGTGTAAATATATTTTACACTGTCATTCAATTATAAATTGTTATGTATGGTAAAACTGTTAACATTTATAATAATTATTTTATAAGTCATATCTTTTTTTTTTTTATTCTCAAGTTATATCTAAAATGATTTGTAATTGGTTGATAATATAAAAATATTAGATTAACATTGTATGAAAATAAAACTTTTTTTAATTAAAAAAATGAAGCAAGCATACTCTAAATAAAAATAAGATTCACATGCAAATACGGAGCTCTAGTGATTAAACAATACGAAACAATTGAGCCTCCCTTGTCCAAACAACTTTGTGTTTGTGTATAACTAGCATTTTGACTCGTGCATTATATGGATCAAATGTATTATGTAAATTTTATGATTATAATTAAGTATCATAAAAGATTTAATAGTAATTAAATTAATTCAAATTAGATACATTTTAATATTATAAAATATATTAAAATAAATTCTAAAAAAATAAAAATAAGCTAAAAATATAAATAAAATGTCATATTAAAAATCATGTATGGTAAAAAAGTTTACAATATGACATAAAATAACAATTGCTCTCAACCCTTTTATTATAAAAAGAATAACAATTTAGCTATTCTTCACCGTTAAGCTAATTCTAACTAATTTTTGGTATAATTAGTATTTTAACTTATGCATTGCACAAAATAAATATTTATTTTATATAACACAAATTTATAATAAATAAATACTTCTGAATATATAATATAAATTATATTATAATTAAAATTCGTAATAAATAAATATTTTTGAACATATAGATTAATATTGTGATATAATATCATTCTAATTATTGATAATTTATTTTAAAAATATTAAAATTTAATTTAAAACTAAATATATTAAAAATGATAGATTGAAAGATATGAGAGGTTAAAGAAACCTCTAAAAACACTCTTATTAAAAAATGATTGCTAAAAACATTTTCATTAAAAATAATAGCTCAAAATGTTATCGTGAGAGGTAAAAGTTCTAATTTAATATATAGGATAGATAATAACTAGAATGTCCTAAATTAAACAAGCTAGAAGGAGTAGTGAAGATCGAAGCACCTTCTCTGGCAGCACTAGGTTCCTGAAATGTGCAGGAGCTCTAGTGATTCAGAGATGGTTGCTTCAACGAAATCCACATTGAACGGCACGTTAGAAGAGGTTCTGGACATTGAGAACAACATGGCTCAGTGGGTGCTCAATCCTCCAGACCCACCATCCATGCTGCGTCAGGTCGTGGACACCATCAAGGACACCCTCTTACCGCATCCTAATCCAAACGCATTCTCTTCTCTCAGGAATCAACCCTTTTCCAAACGCGCCTTCGCCCTGTTGCAGGACCTGTTCCCCATTCTTGCCTCATTCCAAAACTACAACGCCCAAAAGTTCAAGTGCGATTTCATGGCCGGTCTAACCCTTGCAATCTTCGCCATTCCTCAGGTTCACCTACATTAATTACAAAACATACAATATAATATTTATTAATTTTATTCTTCTTCTAACACCATAAACGCATATATTATTTCAAAAAATGAAAAAGGAGCGCTTAGAATTTGTAATTGGGAATCCACATGTACTGAGTCAATTAAATTGATGCCTCTAATTGGTGTTGCAGTGTATGGGAAATGCGACATTGGCGCAGCTAAGTCCTGAATATGGCCTCTGTAAGTTGCATAGATACTGAAAGATTTTATTAAAAAGTTAGGCACGCACATTGGTTCTAAAATTAATGTCCTTAAGGTGAGGAATGTATTATATATCTAAATAGTGGATCATGAATGACATGATTTTCTCAGACACAGGAATTGTCCCACCTCTTATTTATGCGTTGCTGGCGAGTTCAAGGGAGATAGTGATCGGACCTGGATCTGTGGATTCACTGCTTCTTTCCTCAATGATTCAGACATTGAAAGTTCCTATTCATGATTCTATTACTTACACTCAGCTTGTTTTCACTGTAACCTTTTTTGCGGGCATCTTTCAAGTTGCTTTCGGGCTCTTTAGGTCAGTGCTATCCTCTTGTAGTTTTTTTTTTTTTTTTTTTTCTGTTTACACTTACAAAATCAAAAGGGTTTGATATGGACTTGTGGTTTTTGTATGGAATCTATTGTGACAACAGCTAGCTAGTGCTCCGTGGTCAACGACTAATATGATTAGTCGAGCACCAATCTCACGAAAATCGTATGAATACGTAAATTATAACAATTAGCAAGTACTTTGGGTATTTTTTTATTTGAATAAAAGTTAAAATATAAATCAAAATAATAAAAATTTACCACTAAACACGTAAATCAACTGGCACAAAATTATTTTAGCTTAACCAATAGTCTCAAATTCGAGTTCTGAATATGTAACTGTGTTAAATACTCAAAAAGATAGCTTTACCACTCATAATGATCATACCCAGCTTGAGCAGTATTGTCTTCCATAAAAAATACATGTGGTTTGTACAAAAAAAATAAATTTATTTAAAAAATTATATTAAAATATGTATAATTAATTTAAGTAAATAGACAAAAAATTTATGTAACTTATTTTGGAAAAAATATTAGTTTTTAAAAATTCAAAGAAAATAATTTCATGATATAAATAATTGAGATTTGAGAAAAAATTAAGAAAACATTAACTTAAAAAGAAAATGTTAAAAAAAACTATTTTGAGAAAACTGAAATTTAGAGAAAAATAAATTTTAATATGAACAAATTAAAAGTAATTAAAAATTAAAAATTGTAAAAATTATAAAAAATGTTAAATAATAATAAAGTCACATTTGTTTATAAAAAAATAATTAGAGTACCATAATAGATATATGTTATTGTTCTTAAAAATTAATACTATATTTTATTATATAAGCAAGGACAAATCTACCTTGTGGAGTTTAGGGGCAACTACCTCCACAGATTTTTAAAATTTTCTTAATATAATAAATATGTATAATTATAAATTATCTCTATAATTTAAATGTAGTACAAAAAATCAATTCATAATATGAGTATTTCTTTATGTATATGAATATTGTTCTCATAGTTTAAAATTTTTGAATCTGTCACTTAAGAGAAAATTTTAATTATTTAGGATAACATAAATATTAGGAATTTTGGATAAAAAAAACTAATCAAAAACAAAAATAACAATTAAAGCAAGTAAAAAATAAAATAAAGGAAAGTTTTAAAAAATTAGCAAAACCAACATGGTGTGGTATGGTATGGTTGGTAACTAATCATATCCTTTAAGCATGTGTTCAATTGTTCGATCCCTATGTATATGGAAAAACATCTATTGAGAATAGTAGGTTGAGAGTATTTAGCTCTCGGCTACAAAATGCGCTGAGTTCACAAAAAAATAAATGTGTTTAATAATTTTGATAATAACTAGTATTTTAACATGCACAAGATAAATGTTTATCTTTATTTAATAAATAAATACCTTTGAATATATAAATTATATTTTAAATTTACAATAAATAATTTAAATTATGAATTTTAAAGCACAAGAGATAAGGAATAAAAGATTGATCTGGTGGTTTATCCCAGCCACTTTTTCATCTTGCCATGTATAGTTACATGTTAATTAATAATTATTATGGCATGGCTCAGCCTCTTTGTCACATTTTACAGGTTTGGTTTTCTGGTGGAATATCTTTCCCAAGCCACGATCGTGGGGTTCTTGGCAGCAGCTGCCGTGGGCATTGGACTACAACAATTGAAAGGATTATTTGGGATCGTTAATTTTACCAACAAAACTGCTTTATTTTCCGTGGTGAAATCTGTTTGGGCATCGTTCAAAAACCAAGTAAGAAAAGGACAGTTCCGGTGGAAATTAATTGAATTTGATTACGACTCAAAGTTCATTATTACTTTTGCTAGTTGCTTAATTATTTATATTTCTTTCACTGACATTTTTCAGTCAGAGTGGCATCCTTACAATTTTATTATTGGATTCTCATTTCTCTGTTTCATCCTATTTACCAGATTCCTGGTTAGTAATGTCGCCATTTTATTTTTTTTTGTTTGGGCTAACTAATTCTTACACTTGCGGTTCATTTTCCCTATGTATATATCTGAATTGCCTGTACTAAAGGTAAACTATATTGTTGCACATCCAAGTAGGGGAAAAGGAACAAGAAACTCATCTGGTTGTCACACGTTGCTCCTCTCTTTTCTGTTATTGTATCCTCTGTTATTGCATACAAAATAAATGTTCATGAGCATCAAATGAAGGACTACAGAGTTGAAGTCTTGGGGCCAATTAAAGGAGGTAGCTTGAACCCAAGCTCACTCTACCAGTTAACATTTGATAGCAAAGTTGTGGGTCATTTGATCAGAATAGGGTTGACCATTGCTGTTATTTCACTCACGGTGGGGTACCCCCTTATTCAACTATTAATTAATTGAGTTTAATTTCTATATGCGAAAAAAATCTTTAATGACGGGATCTTCCTAATTATATATACCTTTGTGTTGTACAACCATAGGGATCTATTGCTGTTGGCCGATCATTTGCATCTCTAAGAGGACGCAGTATTGATCCCAACAGAGAAGTGGTATCCTTAGGCATAATGAACATTGTTGGATCCCTCACTTCTTGCTATGTTGCATCAGGTAAATTCCTCTCCATGTTTTCTAACATTACTTTTAAGAATTAATTCTAGCTTTGGGTATGTCTTCTTCCTTGTCTCATTGATAGGAGAATACATGGTGCTTAGATAATTCGATAAGACACGTGTGAAACTGAAGATTCTTCTGTTTCTTTATGCTAATTTAATGCCTTTCTAGATAATTAGAAACTTTTGTGACGTTACCTTTCATGAGGACAAAAATAATGATTGGAATTGAGTATCAAATTGAAGTGCATGGTGGATTTAGTTTATTTTTGTTTCTGAAGAACAACTCTATTTTGGGATTGATAGTAACAAATTTACTACACTGATGCAGGGTCTTTGTCACGTACCGCTGTAAACTATAATGCTGGCTCCGAAACAATGGTGTCGAACATAGTGATGGCACTCACGGTCCTCATGTCACTTAAATTTTTGACGGGGCTTTTATATTTCACTCCGAAAGCAATCCTAGCAGCAATAATTCTTTCAGCTGTACCAGGACTCATTGACCTTAACAAAGCACGTGAAATTTGGAAGGTTGATAAAATGGATTTCCTTGCTTGCGCTGGAGCCTTTTTGGGAGTGTTGTTTGCATCTGCGGAAATAGGCCTCGCAATTGGGGTATATTTTAGTTTTTTCTTTCCTTCAAATATTTGTTTAACTTCAATTTATTGTTGAAAGATAATTTGCAGTCAATGTGGATACCCATAAATAATAATAATAATAATAATAATAATGACATGGATAATGGTCCTTAGCCATGTACGCTTTTAAAGAAACTAATAAATGAAGCAATTATTTGGCTAACATAGGTTATAGTGGGATCTTTTTTCCTAATTACCTAATGTTTAACTCAACTGTTTTCTATTAAAAAAAAAAAAACTCAAGTGTTTTAAGGTTTCTTTTCTTCTTAAAATGAAAAGTTAGATTAAAGATATTTTTTAAAAGTTCTTAAAAATTAAGTAATTTAATTTTTATAAAAACAATAAAAAAAAGTAGCTTAAAGTTCAATGAATGAGCTTTTAGAAAAAAAAAACAAAACTAGTTTTTCTTTGCTTTCTCTCCTTGTTATCTCGACGCATTTTTTAAACTAAAAAAAATTACTGAAAAAATTCTAATTTATTTTTAAACATCTTATCTTACATTTAAGAAAACTTTTAACCTAAAAGAAAGTAGAGTCCAAAATACCAAGTTCATGTCTCTCTTTGCTTACATAAAATGAGATCAATGTTTGGGCCATGCTATTTTTTGCTCTTCACATGTCACTATTTTTTAGTTTTTTGGATATTCCTAAAATGTCCCTCTTTCCTCTCACTTTTATACCCCAACTTTTCTACAGATCTTAAGAAAATTAGTTTTTGTAATATGGTTATGTTCTAATACATTATGGAAACTTTCCATAATGAATTTTTTTATATATATTACAGAATCTAATTTTTATAATGTAAAAAATTGTATTACAAAAATTAGTTTTTGTAATGTAAAAATTTATCTTACAAAAATATACCTACATTATCGAAAACAATTTTTGTAAAAAAGTATTTTTATCAAAAAAATTATAAAAAAAATACATAAGCGGTGCGGAGAGATTAAAAAGGGGAGGATGTTATTAAATAGCATGGGCCTTAATGTTTCCATGCCTGGAGTAGTTCTCGTTCCATTAATTTTTCTCGGGCTCTCTAGGCCCATTTGTTATATATAAAAGAAAATATATTGGATGACAAACTATATATATATATATATATTGGAGGGGCTAGCTCATGACTTAACTGGTCATGATGCCTCTCTTAAGTTAAGTGTATATTTATTAAATCATTTTTTTAAAAAGCTTATATTTGGCTAAAAATGAAGGGTTTTTTGGGCAATTCAAAAATGCCTGTTAAATCTAATAGAATGATTTATCTAAATAAATAATAATAATTTCATTATTATTGTATTAAAATTTTATAATATCTTAAAATTATATATATCGACTTATTTACAAGTTTTCAGGCTAATTGAAATTTGGGTTAAATATATTTTTAATCCTCCAAAAATTGACCTGTTTTGGTTTTAGTTCTCAGAAAAAAAAAATTTCTTAAATAAAGTTCTTCAAATATTAAAAATACCCTAATTAGATCCCTGTGCTAAACTTTGTTTAACTTTTCTATTAAATGATGGTCACATTAGTTTCCAAGTAAAGTATTTCATTACTTGAAGTGCCTAATGATAATTTTTAATTAAAAATTACTTTTGCTTTAGGGTTAAAAAAAAATTCTGTGGTTTAGGGTCAAACATGTAATAATTTTATTCAAAAAACATGTTACTAATTTAATTTGGACATAATAGTTGATATGAATTGCACATCAGCAAATTAGTGATGACTATGATGCTGATGTGACCATCATTTAACAGAAAAGTTCAACAGAGTTTAGTATAGAGATCTAATTAGGGTATTTTTAATATTTGAGGAACTTTATTCAAGGAAAGTTTTTTCTAAGGACTAAAATCAAAATGGGTCAATTTTTGGATGATTAAAAACATATTTAACCCTTGAAATTTTTAAAAAGACCAAGTTAAAACTTAAGGAAAGACATATGCCAAGTATATAAGGCAATTGAAGTTTTAGATTTGAAAAGATGAAGTCTAACCTAAACTAATTCATTTCTACCTTGAAGGAGGACAATTATTTTGTAAGTTATAATTATAAAGTACACTCTTATCTCTTGATAAATGTATGAATCAGTCTTTTTCTTTTTATTATCGAAGATTGTATTGTCTTCCCTTCTAATTTATATTATAAATTAAAATACACAATTTGGAGAGTGAAGTTCTCACTCTCTCTACTTTCTTTATTAGTCATTTTCAATATTTTCTTCTTCTCCTTTGGATGTGCGTTTTACACACTGTCTCTATAACTTGTCAAAAGTTTTTTTTTTCTTTCAATTATCCCAAACTACTCTTCTTTTATTTTTTTATTTGAACACTCAATTTCTTAATTGTCTATTTGCTTCAATCTATTATTTTTTATCTCTATTTCAAAATTGAATTTCTATAGTTTTTTTAAAATAAATTGTTAATAGTTAAAAATAATATTACATCACAGTTTAAATCAATCATTACAAATCCAAAATATAATTTGTATATTCAAAGATATTTATTTATTATTAATTTTAATTACAATATAATTTATATATTAAAAGCTATTTATTTATACAAATTTTCAATTATATAAAAATAAAAATTTATCATGTATAAAGCACAGACTGAAATGCTTATTTTTAAAAATATATTATCCTTCTTTAAAAGATTTAATATATTAAACTTTAAGTCATTTTAATGCTAATATTCTTTAGTGACAATTTTTTCTCTATGATTTTTAGCCATTAGCAGTAGTTAGTTTGAAGTGTTTATTATTGATTTTAGAACTTTAGAAAATGAATTAATGAATATTTTTTTTATGGAATTTCAGGCTAGATAGTAAAGTATTTAACATCAACATTCAACATTACGGTTTTTAATATTAGTTGGTGGCATCTTTGACTATCGCAGATAAAGAAAGAAAATGTCTCTAGTAGACCTAATCATAATTTTTCATCATTGTAATGTTTGTTTGTGTTAAAATAGATTAATTATAACATATTTCAATCCTCAAGAAAGGAGAATAACTTTTAAAATTAGAGAAGAAAAATGCTTAAATATGTTTGAAGTTCCTGCAAACATGGTTCTGTCTGATTTTAGTCTTTATAATTTTTTTTGTCAAATTTAGGTCCCTGGCATTTTTTAAGTATTCTTTTTTAATCCTTGCCATTAACTATGGTTAATTTAGTGCTGATATAACTAACAAAATAAAGAATATTGATTAAGATAATTAAGGTAATGAAGAATATTTTAAATTAAGATAATTAGATTATTTTTAGGTGCATAATTCAATTAAGTAATGTATTTATTATTTTATTTAAATAAGTTAATTACATATAAATTACTTTTATAATTTATTTTTAATTTTTAATATATTATGAACATTAATTTTTATTGTTTTTAATATTATTTTTACTTTTCAATTCACTAATTTATTTTTAACATTATATATATATTTTTTAAAAATTATAATTTACTTATATGCTTATAATTTACTTTTAATACATTAGAAATTATAATTATATTTACTATTCATAGTAATATATTAAAAGTAAATTATAAGCGTATAAGTTAATTAATTTAAAAAAATTACAATGTTAAAAGTAAATTCGTGAATTGAAAAGTAAGAACAATATTAAAAACAATAAAAATCACTATTCAAAATATATTAAAAATTGAAAATAAATTATAAAAGTAAATTAAATGTAATTACCTTATTTATATAAAATAATAAATATATTACTTAATTGAATTACACACTTAAAAATAATTTAATTATCTTACTTTAAAATATTTTTTGTTACCTTAATTATCTTAATTAATATTCTTTATTTTTTTTATTTATGTCATTACTAAATTAACCATAGTTAATGGTAAGGACTAAAAAAGAACACTAAAAAAAGTTAGGGATTTAAAACTAATAAAATTTTTTCGAAGAACTAAAATCAAAATTAGATAGAGTCATATTTGCAGGAACTTAAAACATATTTAAGCCAAAATTATAATTTAAGTATCTTTAAGAGAGGAAAACAGAGCATGCCCCTTTAATTATTGTAATCAACAATTAGTGGTGTGTTTATTTACCCTTTTGGACTGCATTGTACACGTTATGTTATGAGTCTATGAATGCTAAACGTGAGACCAAATTAATTTTTTAACTTTTGCCTTGAATGGACGATTGAGCCTTTTCCAATGCATACACAAACCTGCACTTAAGTCTTAAACTGTCTGATATGAAAATTTTAATAAATTACACAAGTTGTTATGAATGTCCCGGAAATAGTCATGGTTAGAGAGAAGCAAATACAATAAATTTGAAAGCAAATGAATCTAATCGTGAATCATTTTACTATCATTAAACGATTTCCCTATTACATTAATATTTTAGATTTTATTATTACTATTCTAGGCTGGTTCTATTTTATTGTTACGCCTTTTACTGCATACAACGTTTTGTACTATTTATCATTTTTATGGCAAAAGATGAGGGCTTTTGGGATCCTCACACAGTATGTATTCTTACTTCATGTGACTACATAAATTCTAGTGCAGATCACGATATCATTCGCGAAGATAATCATAATCTCAATTCAACCTGCTATAGCGGTTGTTGGAAGGCTTCCAGGAACTGATGCATTCGGTGATGTTGAACAATATCCAATGGCGGTCAACATTCCAGGAGTTTTGATAGTCTCTTTAAAATCTGCTTGGCTTTGTTTTGCAAATGCAAATCTTGTGGAGGAAAGGTATCTATTGTCTAGCACTCCCCCTTGGGTCTTCATTGCAATTTGCTTGCTTTATATATATATATATGTATATCCTTGAACATTGATGAAAATTTGAGTACAAATTATTGAAAAGGATTGAGAGATCGGTGAGCAGTGAAAAAACTAAGCATGGCAAAGGAGGAGAAAGCACCTTCAGACACGTCATTGTTGATGCCTCCAGTGAGTCTCGCATTAAAGCATTAACCTAAGTTATTAACACATGATCTCGCATGAAATTTAACATTGCCCTTATAATTCTGATAAAAAAGAATTGTCCATAATAACATGATAGGTCTTACGAATATTGACACCGCGGGAATTGCTTCTTTGGTGGAGCTCAATAAAAATCTGACTTCACGTGGAGTAAAGGTGAGTTTTTCTAAATTTATTTGTCTAGCTTGCAATTGATAAATCGATTTCGCACCTTTTATTTTTGCCCTGATGATGATTGCTACCTATCCCTTTCTTTCAGTTAGCCATCGCTAACCCTAGGTGGCATGTAATTCACAAGCTAAGATTAGCTAACTTCGTGAGCAAAATTGAAGGAAGGGTTTTCCTTTCTGTGGGGGAAGCAATAGATGCATGTCTTGGCACTAAAATGGTTCCTGTATAACCAACAACAATTGGCTTTCTATGCATTAATTGTTTTTGTATTTGGAGCAAATTGTCAAACATTTGTTAGTTATTAATTTTATCATAAATATTTAAAAATTTGATAATGTTAACCA
This sequence comes from Spatholobus suberectus, assembly GCA_004329165.1. NCBI lineage: Eukaryota > Viridiplantae > Streptophyta > Magnoliopsida > Fabales > Fabaceae > Spatholobus > Spatholobus suberectus. The sequence goes on along the minus strand of CM014737.1, from coordinate 53,852,576 downwards.
ACAAATATTCACTATTTGTTTTTAATATTTATAGATTATAGACAGATAGATATTAAATAATTTAAAAAGGTGCATTGTACACTGTTTGTAAATATTAGGAATTTAATTTAGGACCAAACTTATATATAATTGTATAGATGCTATTTGTGTTGTTCTGCAATTAAAATTGGAGTTTCACCTCAATAATTTGTATAATTCTTTAATACAAACCTTTATTAATTTTACTAATTACCAAGATGAAACTTCAATTTTAATTTGAGAACAATACAAATAACACCTATAAAAATAAAACTGTACGTAAGTTTTGACCTTTAATCTATACACTTTTAGACACTAAAGACAAATTTTAAATAATAATAAATAGTGTGTTTTTAACCCTCTCCTTAATTGAATGTCTAAATTTAGGGGTCCAAGACCAAATTAAAATCATGTGTGCAAAAAGCAACGAAATTGATACATGATTGGGAGTCACTTTTTAGGGAAATATTATCGGTGATTTTTTTTTTTTTATATATCCACTTAAGTTAGTGGTACATAGATTAAGACATGCAATTAATGTTTTTGGTTTATTTAAAATTATTTTTAAACTGCACGTTATAACTATTTATTTTAATTTTAGAGTTAAATATGTTTTTAATTGTTGTAAATATAAAAATATTTAGTTTTTTAGTTCTTCAAAGAAAAATCGTTTCCTTTTAATTTCACATTTTTCGAAATGTATCATGTGTGATTTGTATTGTTCACTAAAGATATCTCCTTCTTGTCTCTCGTTTATAAAATTAGGTACACATGATACACTTATAAACAAAAGACTAAAATGAGACAATTTTTTAGTTACTAAAAGCAAACATTATCTATTTATAGGGACTGACATATTATCCTATTTATAGGAACTAAGACACATTTTTTAAAATTACTTTTATACTTCACGTTATAACTTTATTTATTTTACTTTGATTTATCCTTAAAGTATTGTTATATATTTTTATAATATTTTCCTATTAATCCTCTTAATATATTATTAAAAAAAGGAAATTAAAAATAAATATATTTAATATCTTAAAAAAATGAAAGTGTTAATATTTTCTTTATTTAGTAAATAAGTGAATTCGTAGGAAGATTTTAGATTTATTGCTCTCATTAATAATAGAGTAATAATTCATTATTATTTACTAGGTGACATAAGGGTATAATTAAAAACATTAATATCAATCCTTAAATATGATTTTAAACCTTTAAAATTGATACGTTTAATTAGAAAAAAGTATTGATTATTTGTTAAATACTTAAAATCGACCCTAAAGATTAATACTAATAAAGCCGTTAAAAATCATAAATTAATATGTTTTTAAACTTCTAAATAGATAAAGAGATAGGAATAATTATATTTTTTGAAGTAAAAAAAAAGTAGTAATATTTTTTAAAAATTTTCAAAAAATTAACAAAAATAAAGTGATTATTTGTTTAAAATGAACCCAATTAAACACTCACTTATCATAATTGCACAACTTTGGTTTAATTTCAGGAATATTTATAAATTTACTGTAAATCTTGGCTAAGGTCTTTTTTAAAAATAAAAAACTTTTTAATTGAACGAGTTTCGGCTCACCTAAACTTTTTTTTTTTAATAAATAAAAACACTCATTTAATTTGCTTGTTTATGGATACAGTATCCAAATTAAAATTCGCTAATCACTAATCAGTGTAATCCTTACGCAACATTACATCTATATGGCTTCCATGTCATTCACTTTCTCATTCTCTCCTATTCAAATGTGGGGGGTTTTATTTTGAGTTCTCTTGAAAAACTTGTCTGCATTCAATGTATCGGAAAGATCTGGTGTTAGTGGACCAAAGACAAGGTGCTCAGATGCTTTAGCTGATTGGTAATTAATACTTCTACTTGGTTGGTTAGATTCAAATGAGTGGCGTTGACAGAGTAAAGCTATACGGAGAATGTTTTATTTTACCTTTTTATGATCGTTCGCGGATTGCCTTTTCATCATATGGTTTCTTTTGTTAATTCTAACTACCGCTGTCTACATCTGACCTCATATAATTGGACATTAGTCTGAGTTTTCACAAACTTTGTGCTTGGTTGGATTAGCACTCATAATGATGTTTAATTCGGTTGTTTGGTTACATTATGAAATTTTCCTAAATTAATTATACAGTAAATAGAATTAATTTAAAGAGAAATCAAATTTTCTAATTTCTGTTGAATATAATTAATTTAAAAAATATTTTTTTACAAAATTTTAAAATATATTTATACTTACACTTTAAAAATATTTTAATAACTTTATCATTGAAATAAAATTAATTTTTAAATTCGTTTTTTAAAATATTACTCATAAACACAAATTAATTTTTTAAAAGCAGCTTTTTTCAGTCACAAACATATAAAAATGAAGGCAAAATTAGTAATTTGGTATTTTAATTTACTTAAAAGATTCAATTGGATTCCTCTATTAATAAAAGGTTTAATTAAGTCCCTTAATTTTAAAAAACGCACCAATATTATCCTTTTTTTATCTAATTACGAGAAACAACATTAATCATATTGCATACGAGGCATGAAAAAAATTAAGGAACTAAATTAATAATTTAGCCAAAAATGAACTAGTTTTTGGGGATGATCTAAGCTGCTGCTCCTTTCTAGATGATTTTAAGTACTCGTCATTTCAGATGTGAATCCATATGAATGACTTGAGAAAAAACACTAGTGATGATGAAGGTGAGGCAGAAGCTGTAATGACATAAGAGAGGAAGAGATAAGAGACTAAAGAGAGGGAAAATTGTGTTTTGGGTCAACCATTACAAATTTAGTTTTAAATGATTATAATTATAAAATAACTAATATATATTGATTATTTGATTAAGCATAAATTTAAAATAAAATGATTTAAATTTAAAATTTTTATGTAGGTATTTTATTATTTTCTAAAATTTTTAATATTTTTAATAATTTATATTTTTTTAACAAGGTTCATATATTTCAAAAAAAAAATTAGCCTTATTGTAAGGACTTTACTAACTTCTATTAAATCATAAGATTCTTATTTAAATACTTAAATAAATTATAAGATTGTATTTAATAGACCATGCAATTGATAGGCTTTAAGGTACGTTTGGATACACAAATTAATTATGTAACGCTTGGTCGCTTGTAGGATCAATGACTGTCCCTATAAACCAACACAAGACTTTTCAGCGTGTTTTGTCTTCACTCACACGCTTCCCAGTAAACTTTCCAGGAGGTCACCTATCCCAGAATTGCTCCAAGTTAAACACGCTTAACTGTAGAGTTCTTAAGTGATGGGCTACCAAAAAGTAAATGCATCTTGTTGGTATAGGTAACATTTATTAATTCCTTTAAGCTATCCTCAACTGTATAGTTCCATACCTGCACAACCTTTGGATCCCTCTCATTCTGGTGTATATTCGATTCATTCATGTGTCCCTCTCGCTATAAGCTTGCCAAGAGCCGCTCCTTGTTCGTGACTCATCTCTTTTGCACCGGCTCAAGAGTGCTATCTTGGCCATTAGGACGCTCACCACTCGATACATACCCTCTAGACCTAAGCATGGGTTCCTGCCTTTCATCCCGCAATGTACCAAACCGTAGCTTCCCTAGCAGGGTGTCGTGCTACTGCATGTCACTTGTTTTACATTACTCACTAATTTATCACTTCCTAACTTCTCAAATAGAGGTTTCTCTAGTCTCAATTAATTTGAGTACTAGTACAATCAACATTTCTGTCTTATATTGCATAAATTGCACAATATCAAAACAGAATAACGACATAGTAATTATAGTTTAATTACTAAAATTTTGGCAGAATAAAAACTAAATAAATACATTTTAATTTTCTAAATTTGAGCAGAGTGACAGCTTAGCAAGTGCATTTTAATTTTCTAAAAATGAGCAGAGTAACAGCTTATCAATTGGATTTTAATTTTCTAAAATTGAGCAGCATAACAACTTAGTAATTATAATTTAATAATTTAAATTTGAGCATAGTAATAACTTAGCAATTATAATTTAATAATCTAAATTTGGGTAGAGTAACAACTTAGCAAAAATTAAATTTTAACATTAAACAATATAACAATAATAATAATAATAATAATAATAAAACTTAAGCCTAAATGGGTTTAGGAGAAAACCCTTCCTATCAACATGCAAAGTGACAATAATTTAGAACTAACCCCACTCCCCCTACCTCTAAGGTGGTTGATAAAGAGGATGAAATTGTTGATGCAAAGCTCCTAGGAAGAGAACTTTACTAGTTGTTGGAAAACTAGTAAAATTTTAGCATAAAAGAAAAGTAAAAGAAAAATTTTTCTAGAGAGAGAAGCTCTCTAAGAATTTGGCGGCTTGAGAAAAGGAGAGGTGCTGAAAAATGGTCCAAAACCATGGCTATTTATAGAGGAGGAGAAGGAGTTAGGTGTCTACAAAATTACATAAGCCATTATGTAAGCATTATATCATAAATCTAATTTTTATTTATTTTTAATCTAATTTAGGAAAACATACACCATTTAGGGTGGTGAATCACCCCTCCTAGGCTTGGGGACGTGCTATATGAGCTATCCTTGTAACACCCTTACTTTTACTTAATTAATTGTTTTATTTATTTATTTATTCTATAATTCTGAAAAATCGAGAAGGAATCTAAAAATTATGATCCCCACGGTTAAACTCAGAATACCCAAAACTATCTAATTGTGATTTTTAATAATTTTTCCGAACCGAAGTTCGAAAAAATTAGAAAATGACGATTTTGTCCTTATTTGTCAATATTAAGAGCAGATATGAGCAAAAGATTCAATTGACATTAAAATATCAATTTGAGTCTAAAATCATGTCATATGTATTAAAATATAATTTTGGAAATTTCTGGAAATTTTCTAAAATTCCTGTACAAAATGACCAAAATATCGCTAGTTGTCAAATAACTAACTCAGTATTGGTTTGATATCCAAAAATGGTAAAAATGATATTTTTATTACATTTATAGGTAAAATATATAATTTTAGAATTTCCATAAAAATTTGAGCATTTATTGAATTAAAATGGATTTAATATGAATTTTCTACGCTTAAAATATACAAAATATACATATATAATTCGAAAAAAATAATAAAAAATTAAAATTTATTTTTAGAAATTTTTTTTGATGAAAAATATTACACTTGTTCGGATTTATATTTAAATTAATTATTTTGATATTAAAGATTCTTTTTTTTTCAAGTTTAAGCGATTTTATTGGTACCGACTAACCCAATTACAGGTAATATTTACACTGCAAATATTTGGGACAGCTGCTATCCCACGTTGCAGCTCTAAAGGGGAGGTGATTCACCACCTAATGGAATATGTGTCCCTAATTTTCAATTAAAAACAAATCAAAATTTGTATTTTTGACATAATGACTTATGCAATCAATGGACACCTAAGCTCCAAATTTTTCCTATAAATAGCTATCAAATTGAATTGATTTCTCATTCCTCTTCTCTTCTCTTCCGTAAGTCTCCATAGAGGGTCTCTTTCTCTAGAAAAAATTTCTTTTACTTTGTTTTTATGCTAAAATTCTACTAGTTTTCGAATAACTAGTAAAAATCCTTTTCCTAGGAGCTTTGCACCAACAACTTCACCAACTTTTTGAGGTAATGGGGGGAGTGGGGTTGGTTCTAATTTTCAATTACTTTGCATGTTGGTAGGAAATGTTTTTTCCTAAACCTTTCAATGTTTAAGTTTATTAAGTTTTATAAATATTATAATGTTTAGTATTAAATTCAAGCTTTTACTAAGTTGTTATGCTGCTCAATTTTAGATCATTAAAATACATTTATTAAGTAGTTATGCTGTTCAAATTTAGACAATTATAGTATAATTATTAAGTTGTTATATTGCTCAAATTCAAACAACTATAATAGAATTATTAAACTGTTATACTGTTCAAATTTAGAAAAAATATTTTTAGCTATTATAATAGATAATTAAATTATTATATTATCAAATTTTAGTAATACTCAATTAGTTTAGCAAAAATAGTAGAAGAAATAAACCATAAATCTCATAATATGAAACTAAATATAAAAGTTATTTTATGAGCTATTTATGAATTTATTTTTGAAAAACTACTATAGAAATTTCAGTTTAAGTTTTTATCGTTCAGGTAAGGTCTAGACACACTAATAGACCATCTGTAAAAATTTCATAAATTTTAAAACTTATTTAGTACTTCTAATTGTGCTCTATAAGTGCCTGTGAACACATTTTTCCTAGAAATACTAAATTTTTAAAAATTCATGATAAAATTCTAATTATTTTTCTAAGCTTAAAAATTATTTTTATGAAATTTTTGACCATTCTATGATTTATTTCTTAATTATCAGTCTTTATTTTAATTTGTATATCTTTATTTTTATTGAATTATTGCTTATGTGTTTTAATTTGAATTATGAATTATGTGAATGATATGTATGGATCAAATCTCTGTAATATAAGGCAAAGATATTAGTAGAAATTGTATTGGTGCTCAAAATTTTGAGACCAAAGTGAACCTTTAGAAATTAATAGATCAGTGAGTAATGTAAAGCAAGGGACATGCAGTGGCATGACACCTTGTTAGGGAAGCTACAGTTTGGTACGCTGAGAAATGAGAGGCAGAGACCCATTTGGGGAGGTCTTGGAAGTAGGCATCGAATGGTGAAAGTCCTAATAGCCAGGGTAGCGCCCATGAGCTGGGATATTCACCTAACCAAGCTCGATAACGCCGACAACTGCTTAGCATTCCGGGATTGGTTTGAGAGTATACCTCTATAAATGGACGTCCTGACTAATATTTGTTCCTCATTGATGATGAGGATTGTACCATGTGATAATGTTGATGAGGTATATGTGCTCTTAGTCACTTCCCAAGTTCTATTAAAAACTATTGCTTACTATTGGAAAGTATGGATTCATACCAAGTCAAGGGTAGTGTAATATAAATTAGAATAAACCCTAGGTTTCCTTCATTAATTGTATTTAAATTCCTATCATACATGTGAAAGTGATTTAGAACAAATCACCTCACTCCATTATTTTTGTTATGCATGTTCAATCATGATTATTGAAGATGACAACAATGCCTGATGATGCTGAGGATAAGCCAGAAGATACTCCTCTAGATTGTAGACCTAGTTTATAATATTTTCTTACGGGATAGGGTAGATAAATACTACTCTGTATAGGATCTTTTTGATGTATATATTAGGTAAGGTAGTATATGTCTTTTGATGTACTTTTGTTTTCTCTTTGACTATTATGTATTATCCAAACATGATGTACAGTTGGATATATATATACATAAGCAATTTTTATCATTTCACTTCTATTTCTAAATTTTGTTTTTCTATTATAGAATAAAAAATAAAATAAAATTTACTCACATTTTCATCAACTTAAAGTAATAATTAAATTAATATGAATTATATTTAGAATTAATGGAGTGTTACAGTCCTCAAGTTCCTCAGTGTAAATTTTATCCGTAGATGAATTAACTGGTATCAATAAAAACACCTAAACTTGAAAAATTAGCTTTTAATATCAAAATAATGCATTTTAATGCAAAACCGGACAAATACATTATTTTTCATCAAAATAAATTTTTAATAATAAATTTTAATTTTATTAATTTAATTCGAATTATATGTATTTATTTTGTATTTTTAAGCTAGAAAATTCATAAAAAATCCATTTTAATTCAATAAATACCAAAATTTTTACGAAAATTATAAAACTAAATATTTCACCTATAAATAAACTGAAATTATCATTTTCACCATTTTTGGATATCAAACCAATACTAGCTAGCTTATTGAACACCGAGGAGAATTTTAGTCATTTTACACAGGAATTCTAGAAAATTCTCAAAATTATATTTTAATACATATAACATGATTCTAAGCTCAAATTGACATTTTAATGTCAATTAAATTTTTTTTCTCATGTTAGCCCTTAATGTTGAAAAATAGAGACAAAATCATCATTTTCTAATTTCTCTAGGCTCCGGCTCGAAAAAATTATTAAAAATCACTATTAAATAGCTCTTGAAATTTTGAGCGTAATGGTGGAAATCATAATTTTGAAATTTCTTTCCAATTTTTCAGAATTACATTGTCAAATATTAGAAAAATGGTTGAAAAAAATTGAAATAGGATTATTATATTTTTCACTATTTTTATTTCAAAATAATTTTTTTATAACGAAACATACTGAGTGTAAAATTTTCAAAATATTTTGAAGTCAAAAAGTCTTTGGGCTGCTCCCGCTATCAATCAGGGGTATTTTGGTCATTTTACAAAAATTATCTTAATAAATTTCTGAAAAATTTCTAAAATTATTATTAATTATTCTAAGTATATTGATATCTTAAAAAGAATTTTTAAGCACTACTAACTATTTTTTTTTTATTCTGTTATGTGACTTTTTAAGAACAAAACGGTCATTTTACCCGTTTTGAGCTTAGTTTCCCAAAAATTTATTAAAAATCTAAACTAAGTACTATATAGCTATAATAATCAAATTTTTGAGATTTCCATCTAGTTCTCCAAAAATAAATACAAAATAATTAAGAAAATAATTTGATATGCAAAAATAGGGGTGTTACAGATTAAGCTTGTATTTAACAAATGGCTTAAATATGTTTTTAGTCCCTTAAATTTGTTGTAAGTTTGTTTTTAGTCCTTCAAATTTAAAATTAATTTTTTTAGTCCTTTTAATTTGAAAAAAACTTATTTTAGTCTCTTTGCCCAAATTCCTTCTGCTCGAACATCATCAAAATAAATACTTTAAAAGGAAGACACACATGTAGTAGGGCGTTTGATAATAAGAATGCAAAATTAAGGTGAGTTGTCACATAAGAGACTTGTGATTCGTTAACCACGTAAATGAAATCTCTAATGGCATTTGGATAGAGAAACTAAAACAGTTTTTTTTTTTTAAATTAAAGGACTAAAAAGATTAATTTTAAATTTGGGGACCAAGAACAAATTTACATTAAATTTGAAGGACTAAAAACATATTTAAGCCTTAATAAATTTATTACATTAGGACTTGTATCATAAGTAAAAAAAAATTATTTTAATAAACTTCACTATAAAGTTTATTGAATAAACTAAATAAAACTTTTAAGAAAATTATAAATTACTTTCATAAGTCCAAATTGATAAACTATATATTCTAAATATTCTCGTAATAAGTTAGAAGTTGACCACCATTAATAAATAGATACTTATTTAAAAAAAATTAAGAGTACGAAAATTTTGTTTAAAAATTTAAATTATTAAGATTTATTTAAAATTTTAATGAAATTACAAGCACTTGTAAAGTAATTTAACTTCAAATTATTTTAGGTCTTTCTTAGCTTAATTAACCTCTTCAATATTTTAATCTTTTCTTTGTTTCTAACATCTTTCCTGTAGCATTGACATTTCGGTAACCTTATTAGGTCATCCTACCAATTGTAGGATAAATTCTGAACCTATATTGTAAGCATGATTCGGTGACTTTATCAACACTACATGCAAGAGAGCTATTCAAAGGAAACAATTTAAAATTATAAATATGTATATATATAATTAAAAAATCGAAATTTATAATTCAAAAGAAAATAAATTATATATAATAATTATCATTTATAAGAAAAAATAGATTCCGCGGACATTAAATTACTATATTAAAAGAATATATTTAATTTAATATAATTTGACTTTTTTTAAAGTAAGGGGATACACTTTAAAAGATATATACATTTATAATTATTAATTAAAAAAATAATTATTAATAATTAACAATTATAATAAAATCAAGTACATGTACTGTGTTATAATTTTATCCTCATATATTATTATTCTGTTCCTTATTTAATTTTTTGTCCTTTCTTTCTTTTTCTTTCGAAAGAAAATAAGTCTTGAACTTGTGTTAAGAATTAATTTGTTTTAAATACTGAAATAATCACTAATTAAAAATTTAAACAATTATCAATTTTCAAATAACTCACACAACTCAATGAAGCGTGTAAATATTAACTTCTATATTATAAATTTAAATTTTCATCTTAGAACACTATTGACATTAATTTGGTATAAGAAATCTTTCGTTCCTAATTAAATCAGTTTCTTAAGAATAAGATTCTTAAGAAAATTTTGAAAATATGTTTAATAATTATTCAACTTTCTTAAAAATAATATATTTACTATCATTACTATAAAAAAAGTAGTAATTTGCTAGTTAATTACTTCATGGAAATTTTATTTTCAATGAAAGTGACAAACTCTTATTCTCATGTCACTAATAGTGTTTAAATGACACTCAGTAAAATGTGAAATGTATCCAACTTTACTTGATGAATCTCTTAATTCATCTCTATTATTTTGTTGAGTAATGATATATGGATATTTTCATATATCATACACTCTATTAATACTTATTAATTCTTTTTATTTTTTAATTTCTGGTACATCGTATTATCTATCAATACATACATATATATTATTTTTTCTTTAAGTGTTAAATTCAGTTTGGTGCCCCTAAACTTTTCCCTATTTTATTTGCTCTAAAGAAATCCTTTTTGTTGCTCTATATAAGGTGGTTTCTAACGCCAAGCTCTTCAACTTAATTCACTGCAGCCGAGCTCTTCAACTGACAGGTAAGTCATATGAGAGTGTAGTCGATCAGATTTCACGAGACAAAGTTCTCCCAAACACTTCAACATGGCTTCTTCAGCGATGGAGACCTGCATATCAGAGGACGTGCACATGCAGGTAGACATTGAGAAGAACGCGCAGGATGTAAGGTCTCAGTGGGTGCTTAACGCTCCTGAGCCCCCAAGTCCCTGGCGTGTGGTTGCAGATTCTGTCAGGAAAACCATTTCCCACTATCAACTAAAGTTTTCCTCTCTCAAAGATCAACCCTGCACCACACTCCTCCTTTCACTTTTGCAAGTCATTTTTCCTATTCTTGCTTGGGGCAGAAACTACACTGCCACTAAGTTCAGGAAAGATCTTCTTGCAGGCCTCACTATTGCCAGTCTCTGTATTCCCCAGGTATACATATATACATAATTCTGCTCACACTAGTTGTGAATTGAGTTAGATTATCAAATTTCTCTTGTTGGTAAACAATATGTAAATTTTACTATAAATTCTCTTTGAAGAAGGTCTTTTCTAGTCTTAAGACGTGTCTTTTCCTAATTTAAACTTTTATTTAAAAAAAAAAAAGAAGCTAAGGTACCACTTGCAATTGATACCTTGGCTAGGAATAACACTACTTCTGCTTGTTGTGTGATGTTTTCAATTTTCAATGCAGAGCATTGGCTATGCGACCTTAGCAAATCTTGATCCTCAATATGGTCTTTGTAAGCCACTTTTTTTTCCTACTTATTATCAGAATTTAAATCTTTTCTAATAATAAATTTAGGAGTTGATACTGGTCAACTAATTTGTGTCATAGATACAAGTGTTGTACCACCGCTTATCTATGCTGTAATGGGAACCTCGAGATATAGCAATTGGTCCTGTGGCCGTGGTTTCTCTGCTGTTATCCTCAATGATCGAGAAAGTAGTAGACCCTGTTGCCGATCCAGTGGGTTATACAAAGCTGATTTTGCTTGCTACTCTCTTTGCTGGTATCTTTCAGACTTCGTTTGGACTCCTCAGGTGAACAATTAATATATATACATATACTATGGTCTTGTTAATTTCATTACTTTTATAATTTTCCCATAAGGTAACTAGCTAGTAGTGGTTATTTATGTTTTATAGAGTGGCTGATTTACTTATTTATTTATTATTGAGAGTATTTTTGACATTGGCAATGAACAGGCTGGGGTTCCTTGTGGATTTTCTATCCCATGCTGCAATTGTTGGATTTGTGGCAGGAGCAGCCATTGTGATTGGGCTTCAACAGTTGAAGGGGCTGTTAGGAATCACCCATTTTACGACAAAAACCGACATAGTCTCTGTCATGAAAGCTGTCTGGGAAGCAGTTCATAATCCAGTATACTACTTTCCCTATCTGTTTACTTTTTCTTTTCCCTATAAATTGGAAGCTGGTTGGGAACTAAGAATAAAGATAGTTTTGGGACCAGTTACGACTTACGAATTCACAATTCAGTACATTTATTATAATTAATAATAGATGAGGAATGCTAGTAATACTCTCTCAAATACTTTTTTTTTAATACTCTCTTTATTATTGACAAAAATTTATTAAAAGTTGCAAATTTTGATGGGTCCTATTTTTTATTTAATGAATCTCTCTTAATTTAGAAGTGAAATCTATCAAAATTTGTAATTTTCAATAAAGTTTGGTAAGTAGTAGAGAGAATATTAGAAAGATAATATTATAATAAATTTAATTACTGATATCCATAAGCATAATTTTATTATTAAAAAATATATAGCATATAATTTCATTTGCCTATTTAAATCTGATGGATTTGATATGTGTTTAATTTAATTTATTTTAAAAAAAATCACTTATTTTTTTTTCAATGTTATGAGAATTAAAAAAAAAAACTGATTATTTTTTCAAAAATAATCATTTCTAAACATATATTCTTGTCGATTATTTAATATATTTAATATATTAGCTTTAAATATATCTTTACTTATCTCTTTAAAATATTACGCCTTTTACAATCAATTCTTATCTAAATTTATTTGTCTTTAAAAAACTATAAAAATGTCTGTTTTTAATTTAATGAAGGATTCAAAAATCCTTTTTTATATTAAATATAAAAACTAAAATAAATAAAATTTAAATGGAAATAAAAAACTGAAAAACGATATAATTTTGAAAATGGAAAGAATATTTAAGCTAACATATATTAATTCAAAAAGTCATGTTGATTGACATGTATAGATTCACTCTTCCATTCCATATGTACTACTTTCTTTTGTTATGTATTTATTCTATTTGGAAGACATATATAATATATAGAAGACCAGAATCGTACGTTAAAATTTTAGAAATCATTGGCTGTTATTTTTCATCTTTCTCCCTAATTTAGAAGTAAATACAAGCACTCATCTGCAACCATCTATTAAAAATAAAGTTATAATGAAAACAATAATTAATAAATATCCTCTCATTATAGTTTCATCTCTCCAAGCTTCCAATTTAACAGGCACATGAAATGCAATTTTATCAAGAACTAATGAATATAATTTCGTCATATTAATGCTAGCATATGTTGAATTACAGTGGAACCCTCGAAATTTTATCCTCGGATTCTCGTTCTTGATCTTCATCCTAACGACGAGATTTCTGGTGAGCGATATAATTAAACCAGCTCTAACCATATATGCCCTTTTTCAATTCCCTTTTGCCTGCAGTTCTGGCTGCGTTCAATTTTTTGCTTTTCTAATTTCTAGTTTGAAATGTGTGCTAATTCCCAGGGTAAAAGGAAGAAGAAACTGTTCTGGTTGGCGTCAATATCTCCTCTTTTATCTGTTATTCTGTCAACTCTAATTGTGTTTCTGACAAGAGCTGATAAAAATGGAGTTAAAATTGTGAAACGTGTCAAAGGGGGATTAAATCCAAGCTCCATCCATCAGTTAGACTTCGACAACCCCTACATTGGAGAAGTGGCCAGAATTGGACTAGTGGTTGCTGTCGTTGCCCTTGCTGTGAGTATTCAATTATAATTATATATGCTACCCTTAAATTATTTAATTATGATAATTAATACTATTTAAAGTTACCATTTTCCCTTTCTTTTTGTTCATTTGTTTATTTTCCATTTCATGTTGATACAACTTGTTGCCTTACCCATCATTATAGGAATCTATTGCTGTTGGACGGTCTTTTGCATCCATCAAAGGATACCAACTTGATGGAAACAAGGAGATGATGTCAATAGGTTTCACAAACATCATAGGATCATTCACCTCCTGCTACGTCGCAACTGGTATTTATTATCAAAATATACTTAATTCTCAGATAATAGAGATGAAAATAACAAAATTAGAGTTGTGAGATTATTTATGTTAATTCAGTTATTTAATTTTCATATGCTGCTTTGTATTGTTGTGATAATAAATTAACGTGGAAGGACAACTTCAAGTGACATTTGATAATAATTTCAAGAACAACTTCAAGTATATATGTTTTTGTGTTTGAAGGACAAAAAGTGTAAGTGGTTTAGAAGCATCGATCCCCTAATTAACATATATTTTTCTTATTCTCTTCTTAATTTATGCAAAAGCAAAAATTATATAAAGGATTTTTTATTCTTTTTTGGCTTCAAAGGAAAAAAATACATTGCTGAATTTACTTATACATTCTTATTGCATTTCTCTCAATTTTACCAATTAAACTGTCTTGAAAGACAATATACGAAAGAATTTTATATTTACGATGAAATGCTACGTAGGAACACGTATATTATTATTATTTTTTTATCTTTTTTTGGGTATCTTTCCAGTCTTTTATCACCACTTTCCTAAAATTACTTTTGGAAAGCATAAAAGCAATATAGCAAACTAATTAAAAAGAAAAAAAAATTCCAATAGAATTAAACAATTGAATTGAATCCATGACGTTCTCCTCCTTTGACCTCTTCTTAGTGGTAAAAAATAAATAAATTAAGAATACTTTTCGAAAGCTAGCAAGGTAAAATGATTTTGATGTTGTTTTTGTTTATTAATATTTGATTAAGCATTAATTGTGGCAGGTTCGTTCTCCCGTACCGCTGTTAATTATGCAGCTGGCTGTGAAACTTTGGTGTCAAACATTGTGATGGCCATCACGGTCTTGTTATCACTGCAGTTTTTGACAAAGCTCTTGTATTATACTCCAACCGCTATTCTTGCTTCTGTGATCCTCTCTGCTCTCCCAGGACTCATTGACATCACTGAAGCTTACAAAATTTGGAAGATTGATAAGCTAGACTTTCTTGCTTGCACTGGAGCCTTCTTTGGAGTACTGTTTGCTTCTGTGGAAATTGGTCTGCTAGTGGCGGTAACACTTTCATCTCTTCTCAGTTCTGACTAGACTTTAGTCGCTACCATTTATGGGCATTAATATAAATCCGTAAAATTTAATATTTTTATTAAATATATTTCATTAATTAAAATAAAATAATAAACAGATTTTGAATTTTCATTCATAGGCGAATTTAAAAAATATTTGACAAACTATATAATTTTTTAAATGATAATTATATCTATAAGTCACAAAAATACATTTTTTATAAAAAATAATTTTATATATAATTTTTTAAATAAAAAAATTGAAAAGGTGGAGACTATATATATATATATATATATATATATATATATATATATATATATATTATGTCAGTTTATATATATATATATATATATATATATTATGTCAGTTTTTGGTGCTGCTACTGTTAAGCTTGTTATGCTTGTCATAATGGGGTTACTGTTTTACAGCTTGCTGCGTAACTATTATATTATATTTGGTTTAAGAAAAAAAGTGAAATGAAAGAAATAAAAGGAAAAAAATAAAATAAAATAAAAAGTAAAAAGTGAGATGATTGTATAATTTTTTTTTGTTTAATTGTGTAGAAAGGAAAAAAAGAAAAAACCAACATATATATATATATATATATATATATAATATGATATAAATATCCTTAAAAAATAAGTATACATAAAATAAGGATATTTGGGTCTTTTTATTATTTAAACTAGTTTTTCTTCCCCTTTTCTCCAAAATTGAATGGATTAGTAAGGTGTGTGAGTCCCATATTTTTTTATTCCTTCCTTCTCTTTTTTTAAATGTCCCAAACAAAAGAAGGAATAAATAATTTGGTGTTTTTCATCCTTCCTTTTTCCTTTGTTCCAAACAAACTATTACTGTTTTAAGAATGTCACAACATATGGTTAGGATATGACACTATCTATGAATAAGGCACCCAAACTCAGATCGATGAACTGTTGAATAATTATGAAACGCTATAATATTTCAACAGTTCTATATGTGAAGGCTATGACACTATGAGTGGATATCTATTAGCCTGAAACCTAGTTCTACTGTTTTAGAGCATGTTTTTTAGCCAAAATAAGAAATTCTAGTATTTCATGATAATCGGTAAAGGCATGGGCAAAAGCCTAACTTCTCCATTATATAATAAGCATGCCCCACCACTTCACTGGACCCACTTATTTGGCACTAAGTGTGATGCAGAATGGATGTGCACCGTTGAAAAACTGCATATTGTCTCTGGTTGGGGCAGATTTATCATGAAAATTAAAGCCACCTAATAAATTCTCTATATGGAATGATATTCCTAGCTAGGGTTGCAATCGCTTGACTGAGATCTTTAATATAAAAGATTTTCAACAAATCACTAACACTTCAAAGTATTAGGTCAAATTGTTTCTTTTTTCTAAATGCCATAGATAGAGAAGTCCTTTTCTCTTTTGGAAGTGACATTTACATACAAAAATACATCAACAAATTATTTATTAACATTGTCTTCTAACTAGCTGAAACAACCTCCACACTTGCCACAAGATATTTTAAAGAAAATTAATGAAAGGAAAAATATTACTTAGGCTTAAGGGATATCAATTCACCTTATATATTAAATGAGAACAGCTATCTTGAACGAAAGCGTTTTTAACTGTTATTTTTCAACAAGAGTGTTTTTAGTTGTCATTCTTCAATGAGAACGTTTTCAGAAATTTTGTAATCTGTTATTTCTTTCAATCTATTATTTTCAATATGTTTAGTTTTAAATTGAATTTTAATATATTTTTTTAAAGAAATTATCAATAATTAAAAATTAACATTATATTACAATAATTGTTTATTATAAATTTAAAATATAATTAATATATTCAAAAATATTTATTTATTATAAATATTAATTATAATATAATTTATATATATTCTAAAGTATATATTTATTATAAATTTAAGTTATATAAAATAAATATTTATTTTGCGCAATACACAGATTAAAATAATAGTTATTATAAATGAAGAATCCATTGAAATTTGGATTCTCTTAATTCGCAGGTGTTAATATCTTTTTCAAAGATCATTCTCATCTCAATTCGACCTGGCACAGAAACTCTAGGAAAACTTCCGGGAACTGATTTGTTCTGCGATGTCTATCAGTATCCTATGGCAGTTAAGATTCCCGGGGTTATGATAATACGTGTCAAGTCTGCGTTGCTTTGCTTTGCAAATGCCAATTTCGTTAGAGAAAGGTATTTGCTACTTCCATGGTGGGAAGGATCACATGAGAAATTCATGTCAGAAATATTGAGTATGAATTAAACATGTATAATCTAATTTTCATTTTTTGTTTCAAGGATCATCAAATGGGTCACTGAGGAAGAATCAGAAGATGACAAGGGAAATTCAAGAGACACCATTCAACTCGTAATTCTTGACACCTCCAGTAAGGCTTTCTGACTCTTGTTATTAAAATCGGAGGATATTGATCTTTCTAGAGAAAGGGGTAAAAAAAAAAGAAATTAACAGAATTTGTTGCACCTTTTACTTTCACTGAAGCAGGTGCAACTTTTTTATTTTTTTTTATAAGTAAAATAAACTTTATTAAGAGATGAAGGTGGGTATACAGCCACTTATTCTGTTTAGCCCAATCCACGATTGACATTTAAATGAATTGGACCGAATTGACCCATTAAATTAAATGTGTCTTTTTTGTGTGGTCTGTGTGTCCGGCTTACTTAGTTCAGAGGTTAGTAGATTGGTCTGCAAATTGAATAACCAAAAAATCTAAAAAATTTAAAGAAATTAAAAAGTAATTGAATTTATAAAAATTAAAAAAAATGTCTAAGATTAATGAAAAATATAACATTAAACATCAAACAATAATTCATATCTAAAAACAAATAAATAATATAATAATAATTTATATTTTAAAAAATAAATGGTTCATGAGTTGGCCTGTAAATTAACCTGTAGACCTCAACCTATATAACTCGCAAGTTTAATGGATTGAGCTAAACAAGTCCACATTTAATTAGACTTGCATATTACCTGGTCCTAACCCACTTAGTTTGTGGGTTAAACAGACCGTCTGTAAGCTCAAATCCATACACCCAGCTATAGATGAGAGTGTAAGCACTTTGGGTATGAAGATGGAAAAGGAAGAGAGAGAGAAAAAAAGGAGAGAAAATAACAAATGTGGTAATTAGTAATATGATGAAATAGAAGAGATATTAGAAGAAATATAATGAAAAGAAATGAAAGGGAAAGTGGGTGTATGAATATAATATTATTAATCAAAAAATAAAATGAAGTGCATATAACTTTATTATGTAAAAAAAGTACATATAAGTGATGTTTTTATTGGATTTGACCAGAATTTGATTTTGGAAAAGAAAAATTATAAATGTACACCTCATTTTGGAGTGTATAGAGGTGAAAAAAAGAGAAATAGAAAGAAGAAAAAAGAAATGATAAATGGAAAATTGGAAAAATGGAAAAGAAAATAAATGCATATTTATCGTTATTCTTTGAAAAAGTACATGGGTTATGAGTATGAATAATACGTATTGTACATAGGATTTGAGCTTTGAGGTATAAAGGATATACAAAATGGATCATGTGACATTCCCTAACGTGTATATGTCTCATGTGGGAGAAGACAAATGAGAAAATAAGAAAAAAGAAATATAATAAATATGATAGTGATACTGAAATGGAGTGTAAAGTGATAGATAAAATTAGAGTGTGAAAAAAATCAAGATTGAAGGAAATAATAAGTGGGAGACCAATAAGAGAACAAGTAATCTTAGATCATTAGGTATGTAGGTCTTCTTAGGGATTTTTATTTTACATTCTAAAAGTAGTTCTATTTTATTAACAAAATAAATCAATTCTTTCCAATTCACTTTATCTAAACATAAATTAACTTTTTTAAAATTAATTCTATCAAAATCAGTATTTTCAAAATCACTTCCGCCTAAGTATCTTAGATATAATTAATTAAGAATGTTGGTGAGATAGTCATGTTCTTGTTTCTTTGATTGATTCATGATGTTCTCTTGCGATAGATTTGGTGAACATTGACACCTCTGGAATTTCTTCTCTAGAGGAACTGCATAAGAGTTTGTCTTCACATGGAAAACAGGTAACCCTTTTTTCTCTTTTTTTTTTAATACTTTTAAGGTATAAAAAGGTTGCATCTATATGTCTCACCTAAAAAAATCATACACTAATTATTAGCTGTTAGGTGTGTTTCTATTGGCATAAAATTACAAATTTATGCTAAAAGCACAATGCATCATCTTAACAGATAATTCTATTAATATAGGAAATTGAGATATATATTATTGACACATTAATGATACATTTTATTTTTATATAATGTAGATTAATAATTTTTTAACTGAAGGTTTAATTTCTATAAAATAAAGTTTATATTAATAAAAGCAGATCAATCAATTGTTAGAATATGATTTTTATTTTTTTTAAGTGTACATTGCACCATTGATGTGGAAAATAAAAAATTATCACAGCTTTCTTGCATTTTTAAGATTTAGGAATTGGATGATGAACCCACCATTAAACTTTTTACAATTTTTCAGAAGTGTAATAATGTGTGTTAGAGAATTAAAGTCTCGCATCAGATAAATAAAGTCAAGTCAAAGTGTATATAAAGATAGAAAGATCAAACCCAATTAATTCAAATATTTTGGGTGATATACCTCTTATTCTTGATATACATCTAGGTCAATCAATAGTATACTCTTTTATTGGACTCGCACTACATATTCTAACAACATGATTGGGAGCATCATAAAAGCTAACTGCAAATCATTTCTATTTATATCCCTACTACGAATTACCGATTGATGATCACCTACTGCTTTTTGTGTTGTTCTTAGTTAGCCATTGCCAACCCTAGGTGGCAAGTGATACACAAGCTAAAGGTG
Organism: Spatholobus suberectus; assembly: GCA_004329165.1. Taxonomy (NCBI): domain Eukaryota; kingdom Viridiplantae; phylum Streptophyta; class Magnoliopsida; order Fabales; family Fabaceae; genus Spatholobus; species Spatholobus suberectus. The sequence continues at coordinate 53,832,629 of CM014737.1, read as the reverse complement.
TCCAACTTTGTTGGCAAAATTGGTGGCAGAGTCTTTCTGACTGTTGAAGAAGCTGTTGGGTGCAAGAGCGTTGGATAACCACAGCCTAATTCAACTGTACGTTAACGTTTCAGTCTCTGTATACACTATACATGACACGTGTGAGAAAATAAAAACAATGTCTAATAGCCATATGATTTGTCGTCTTTGTGGAAAATCATAACAGTGCTTATGAATTCGCTTGTATTTCCAGTCCTAGAGTACGCTTTACGTACGAAATGGGATATTAGAATAATTCATCTCGTAACGCTTCTGGGAGATGCTGTGAGTTTCTGTTTATGTTATGTGCTTAATAAAATAGCAATTTGAAGTGGCTTGTGTAAAAAAGCTGGAAAATACTTTTGGTCGGTGTTGGTGGAAGATTTTTAAATTGAAAGCTACTCAATGCAAGTTCATTACTTAGCTTTTTGTTTTACGTGAATAGTTTAGCAACAGTGAGCATCGTTTTTAATAAAAATTGATAAACGGTACAAATATATTTTTATAAGATAATTATAAAAAAAATAAAAATAAAAAAAATGATGGGTTTTGTCAATTACATATTAATTTTTAATTTTTTCGATGATAATTAGTTATTAAAATAATGTTGGTGCAAAATTTTCATATTAAACAATACTGCTGTTTTACTACGGGAGTGCTTCTTTTTATTATTATTATTCTCAGGTTAGGTTGATAGCAGAGTTGAAAATCGGAAGTTTAGTGCTTGATGTTCTTAGACAGAATTACATCTAGATTCATGATCATTAATATGATGTTTTAGTGTCCTGAAGCCACTGAGCACTAACTTTATGCTTACCTTTTTGGTCTCTATACATTGTTGTTTACGCTAGAAACAGCTGTACGCCTGCACAATGTTAATTTTGCATACTTGTTATCGTACTTCTATAAAACCTGTCTTCTCTACATTCAACGAGTTTTCTCTTTTTTTGCTTTTTTTTCTGACATTTTCTTTCTTTTTATGCAGAAATCCTAGTAAAGATGTTATTCTTTCCATTTCAAAATAAGTGTGAAGAAAAAATAAATCTTTTAGTTTTTTAATATATTATTAATAAAATTTTTTCATCCATACCTCTCATAATATAAGTAGAATGTTGGTATTGTATTACATCTTTTTCAACAAAATAAAATAAAATTAATTTTGTAAAATTGTTATTCTTTTTCATTTATTTATTAGTTCTTCTTGATCTATGAAAAAAACCTAGATTGATATTTATTTTGAGACAGAGGAAGTAAAGTTTTTTCTTCCCCCTTTATCATTATTACATAGAAGTATGAAAAGTTACTAAAGGGAGAGAAGAAGAGAAGATTTTATTTTTTGGTAATAAAAAAAATCATTCACTTGGAAATATAGTTCAGTTCCATGATGAAAATTAAGGAACGTTTAGATAATTTTTTTTATAAATATTTGTAAGAAAAGAAAATACGAAGATAAAATTAATTGAATTTTTCCCCAACTAAAATCAACTTGTCTACTCTTGTTTGTGGAAAGGTAAAATGAGAAATCTTTATAAAAATTAAGTACATAAGTTAAATTTAGCTTGTAGAAAAAGTTGAATTTATTTGATCTTCTTATTTTATAGAGAAGTTTATTCAAATAAAACTTAAATATATTTTAATGATTCTTTACAACTTTAAATTTGTTTTAAGTCTCTACCAATATAATAGTTTTTGTTTGAGTTCTTATAATTAAGGTCTTATTTGAATAAACTTCTCTATAAGTATTTATAAGAGAAAAATATAAAAAGGTAAAATAAATTAACCTTTTTTCAAAAACTAAAATCAACTTATACACTCTAACTTTTATAAAAGTTCTCTTTTAGAGAAGTTATATAATAGAACTTCTATAAAAGTTAAGTGCACAAGTTGATTTTAGCATATGAAAAAAGTTCAATTTATTTTACTTTCTTATTTTTTTCTTACAAATGTTTACGGAGAAATTTATCTAAACAAAGCTTAAATATATTTAATGATTCTTTACAATTTTAAATATGTTTTAAGTCTCCACAAATATAATAGCTTTTGTTTTAGTTGTAAATTTTTTGTCTTAATCAAACTTTTGATCTATCTACTATCGTCATCTTAAGAATTTAGTTCTCCCTTTTTTAAAAAAAATTTGATCATTCAACTATTTTAATTATATAATTTTGATTCATCTATTAACTTGACATTTAATATTTACTGAAAAAATTATAGCAATACTTTATTCAACTGTCACATTCATGTCAGCACATTCATGCTGACATGGTTTGGTAAATCACATATGGCTCTTTGACCCAAAGAAGGATCTGGATAAGTGAAACGATACTAAGTTTAAGTTGAATTTTATTAGATTGAGCATAGTCGAATAAATACACAACAATATTCAACCTATTTATTTTGATTTCTTTGACATAAAAATAATTCATTGTTAACATTACTAGCACATTTGATTTAAGAAGGGCTTTAAGAATTCAAATCAATCAATTAATTGGAGGATACACAAATCAATTCGGGCTGCCACATTGTTTCGTTTTGGTGGTTTAGTTTATAGTCTTGAACATTCGGAAATGAGTGCTAAGGCTTATTCCATGAAGAAGAACTTAAAGGAGAAGGGAAAAAAATTTCTCATAACTTAAAATTAACTTATGTATAAGTTAAAATTAATTTTTTAAAGAAATTAAAATCATTTAGATTATTCAAAAGGCTAGTTTTAACTTATGTATAAACTAATTTTAACTTACAAGAATATTTATTTTAGGTTTAAATATGTTTTAAGTCCTTGCAAATATGGTTTTGTCTAATTTTAATCCTTGCAAAAAAATTTGTTAGTTTTAGATCCCTAACATTTTTTTAGTGTTCTTTTTAGTCCTTACCATTAACTATGGTTAATTTAGTACTGACATAATTAACAAAAAAAAGAATATTAATTAAGATAATTAAGGTAAGAAAGAATATTTTAAATTAAGATAATTAGATTATTTTAAGTGTGTAATTCAATTAAGTAATGTATTTATTATTTTATATAAATAAGATAATTATATATAATTTACTTTTATAATTTGCTTTTAATTTTTAATATATTATGAACAGTGATGCTTATTATTTTTAATATTTTTCTTACTTTTCAATTCACTAATTTACTTTTAACATTGTAATTTTAAAAAAAAATAATTTACTTATACGCTTATAATTTACTTTTATTATATTACTATGAATAGTAAATATAATTATAATTTTTAATGTATTAAAATTAAATTATAAGAGTATAAGTAAATTATAAATTTTTAAAAAAATTACAAAGTTAAAAATAAATTAGTAAATTAAAAAGTAAGAATAATATTAAAAACAATAAAAATTACTGTTTATAATATATTAAAATTTTAAAATAAATTATAAAAGTAATTTATATGCAATTAACTTATTTAAATAAAACAATAAATATATTACTTAATTGAATTGTGCACTTAAAAATAATCTAATTATCTTAATTTAAAATATTCTTCATTACCTTAATTATCTTAATTAATAATTTTTATTTTGTTAGCTATGTCAATACTAAATTAACCATAATTAATGATAAAGACTAAAAAAGAACACTTAAAAAGCACCAAGGGTCTAAAATTAACAAAAAAATTTGCAAAAACTAAAATCAGACAGAGTCATATTTATAGGGACTTAAAACATATTTAAACTTTTATTTTATTTTATTTTCTATTTTTTCTTCTATAAATACTCATGAAAAAGTTTATCTAAAACATACCCTAAATTATTTACTTATGTGGCACTGGTTCCTTGTAATGAACGAGCCTCTAGCTTGCGCATGTGCGATGTTTTTATCCTTCTCTCCAATCTGCCTATTGGATTTGGACTATGCAAAATGTGCGGCCTTTCTCTTTCCAATATCCATGGACTTTCGCAAAGCTAATATTTTTCAAACTAAAAGTGAATGAGAATGGTTGAGTGGTTGGTTAAGAGGTTGTGGCCCATGGCCTTTACAAAAGAAGCCCTCTGCTCTTTCTACAATATGGGTTTAAAGGATTTAAAAGTTTGCTATTACTAATGACCAAGAGGAAACAACAGGGCACTATTACTCCAATTTCAGTGGCTCATCTACACCACCTGTTCTGAACTCAAGTTCACTGGCATCATCTGGATCACTGCATCCAAGATATTATCTACTTTGACGCTTGTAGACCTCTCGGTTTTGTCCTTAAAGAAGTTTTAATAAGTTAAGAGAAAATAGTATTTATAAACTATTCTTAACGTTGATTCTTAAGTGATGTGAGATTTTTTTGGTGTACTAAACCACTATCTATAAAAAAAATATTGCAATTTTTTGCTAGTTATTTTAGCTTTTATATTAGGGTGCTCAAAGTGAATTTATAATAACCATGATACTTAGAATTTTTTTTTCGAAACAAATAACTTTGACACGGTTCATTACAGAGATGCCATGTGAAAAGTTAGATTTCCAACACTATTGTACTGGTAGTGTTTAAACAAAATGAGGGGATGAATTCTCCATTAGAATTTAACATGAGAGGATGAATTGAACTCATCTCATTTTTCCATGATTTTTAAACATAAGTTTATAGTATTTTTTATAAAATAAATTAAATAATTTTAATAGTTAAGATCTTATGCAATGAAAATATCATCTTACAATGTATTCTTACCATTCTACAACCACAACCCATTATTTTCATAAAATAATTTTAAATCATCTTTCAATGTATTCTTACCGTTCTTCCTACTTAATAAATAAAAAAATGAATGTATTTTATATTTTTCAAGATATCAAATGCATTCACTTTTTCATATAACACTTCATAAAGTATTAAAAGGATTTGTTGGAGGATATAACAAGAGAATTCAACATTACTCATTTTCATAATAAACATATTACATATTGCAAATAAAAAGTAAAACACAATAAGTAGAAGAGTGCAATTAATTAGTGTTAATTAAACAAGCGCAGCAGAGCTTAGAGGGACAAGTGCTTTCTTAATTCTCTCTACAGCTGTCTTTAAAGTAGTAAGGGATTCTGCATAAGAAATGCGGATGCAAGTATCATCTCCAAATGCACTCCCTGGCACCAGGGCAACCTGTTGTAAGTCAAAACAGAAAAACACCAAGTTATGACTAAGGCTACTATGGATGATGTATCTAAGTTTTCCCTACTCCCCAGCCCCTCTCTTTGCACTCTATATACATAGATGATGTTGATCAATGCTTTTTATTGTATAGCAACATGGATGAAGCCTTACAGAGACATTTCAGTCTTTTATAGTTATGTGCACATATATAATAAATGATGAATTCATGGATACTTTTTGGAGAATATGCTTGGGGGAAAATCACTTAAAATTTTCAGGTGATAAAATTTCACTGAAATCTTGAAGGCCATAAAAGAGTATACCAGGCCCTTGTCCAGCAGGTATTGACAGAGGGAGTCAGAATTCTCAATTATACCGAACCCTTCAGCTTCTCTTCCATAATAAGAGCTGAAATCAATGAATAGATAAAATGCCCCCTGAAAGTGAAAAAGAATAGTACGTTTTTTAGGTAAAGGAAGAGACTAATAATAGAGAGGGTGTCGGTCAAGCAACAGGCTAATCAGTTCGCACCTGTGGTTCAGATATTTTCACACCATCCATTTCTCTAAAGCTTTCAACCAAGAAATCCCTTCGTTCCCTGAACGCTTTCACCATGGTAGAAACAGCTTCTCCACCTGCACAGCCTAGTCCTAATGCAGCAACCCCAGCTTTCTGAGATATACTACTTGCCCCTGAAGTGAACTGCATTCAATAAAATGTGTTAGATATCCCCAAATATCTATACTTAGTTGCAAGTTAGCCACAGTAGAGTATCAATAGTTACTTAGAAAGGGTGAAAGGCTAGGGGAGTTAACCTTGCACTGTCCAACCCTCCAAATGAATGGTGGAAATTTTCTTAAAATGTTTCATTTCAATTGCCAAATCTAGTAAAACTTCAGCATCTATTAGATTTCTTGGAGCAAAAGGAAATCAAGAGAAGTTTGATATTGAGTTGTGCAAAACTCAAGAAAATGGGAAATAAAAATAAAGCATACCTGGCTTTGAATCTTTCCACATGCTGCAACAAAATGTTTTGGACCAGCAACATACCCAAGCCGCCAACCAGTCATTGCAAATGTCTACAAGACCACAGTTGAAAATCATCATAATTCAGACCTGAGGCTTTCTACATTGATAATTTACAAACATTCTAAGAAATACAGAATTTGCATTGAGTAGAAAACAAAAACAAGGGATTAACAACACAAACACCAACATGCTTTAAAGAAAAAATATACTAATTAGAAATTACACTATATCAGTAAGCGCACATAGCATTACAGACCAACCTTAGAAAATCCATTTACAGTTAGAGTTCTGTCCCACATTCCAGGTAAAGATGCAAAGCTTGTATGAGTTGCAGGTGGATAAATTATGTGTTCATAAATTTCATCACAGAGAACCTGTATAAAACAGCCATAAAGATCTTGAAAGGAACTATCATTGGGGAGAACACATTCAAGCATCATGGTTGCATGTCTGTACCAGAAGCCTGGGGTGCTTTGCTACAATTTTTGCTATCTCTTCAAGTAATTTCTTAGAGTAGACAGATCCTGTTGGGTTACACGGTGAACAAAGAATAAGTAGTCTTGATCTTTCAGTAAGGTTGGCTTCAAGCAGTTTGGGATCCAAAAGAAAATTATTAGATATGTGGGTTGGAATAATCACAGGTGTTGCATCAGCCAGTCTTGCCATTTCTGGGTAACTCACATAGAATGGAGCCGGAATAATAACCTGAAACATTCACAGCAAATGAAAACCTCCACAGCATACAAAAGGATAAATAACATCTATGTAATAAGTTTTTAAAACCACAAAAGATGCAATTTTACAAATGGAAACAAGTGCACAATACGGAGTAAAGTTTTAGTTGCATAATCCATAATGGTAAGAAGTAAAAACAAAGCCTACTGGACCTGGAATATATGATAATCATATTTAGTAAGCAAAATGGAGAAATAAAACATGGAGGATAGAAATATTTTAGAAGCGAGGAAATGAATTCCCAGTTGCAGAATTTTTTCTAAAAAAAAAAACAAGCCATGTCAATAAGTTCAGGACTGATTACAGAATGATATTATTACAATTTGCAAGTATGTGCGCTCATACAAGAAGGCATCAAAAGGAGAGCACTTCTGAAGCTTCACATATTATTGAACTAAGCTCTTTTCTCCTCTTATTGGCAGCAGAAATTTTAAATGCATTGGACAATAATCTTTGACTTAGCAGCATAAGTAATTCTAAATGCTTATGGTAGAGTATAAAGCTGTTTCATACCTCATCTCCTGGGGAACAAACTGCAAGCACTGCTTGAACAACACTTTGCTTGGCTCCATTACTGACCACAATCTCATCAGGAGTATATGTAATCCCATTCTCCTCTGCAAAAACAGTCCTGGCACATTGTCAAACGGCCAATCTCACATAATAATAATAAAAAAAGTTAAAAAAATAAACACTCGAAGAAGCATCTGAATTCTGAAGTAACCTTTTAGCTTATGACAAATTGCTTGGCGCAATTCTAATGTTCCAGCATTGGGGGTATATCTCGTGTAACCTTCACGAATAGCATTCATCCCAGCCTACCAGACATGATCATGAATTCATGATACATACAAAAATAAAAGGGACAAAAGAAAGAAGAATAAACACTCTTATTGACAACTTAGCAAACAAAGGGAAATTTACAAAGAGCTCACCTCAGCTATAACAGCGGGTGTGTCAAAATCAGGTTCTCCAGCAGCTAAGCGAATAACGGGAACACCAGCTTGTAAAAGAGCAGTGGCATGATCACTTATGGCTACAGTTTTGGAAGGTTTCACAGCATTAACTCTCTGGCTCAAAGAAATGTCAACGTGTGTGTCATCAAAATCACTCCTAGTCTTTGCCTTTACCACCACAACCGTTCTGTTCAGCTCAACGTGTTTTCCTTTCTGCATGGCTCTACAAAGGCAATATAAGCATTATTAGCAACACGTCATGATGCTTAAGCGGAATGACACAAGGGAATTGAATTCACCTGAGAGGAAGAGTGGACAGGGATGAAAAAACGCTTCGAGAAATGGAATATTGGTCTCCAAACGTGATTGTGGAGATGGCGGCGTTATGTAGGGCATTGGCCATGGAAATCATGAGGGTGCAATGCGTAGTTGAATAGGTAAATGAGAAGAAGAAGCTATACAACGTCCAAACACCAAGAAAAGAAGGGAAGTGCATTATATAAGTAATAATAAGAGGTAGGTGGGAGAGAGTTGGCGCGTGTTAATTAAGTGCAATGTAAGTAGTAGAAAGAAGCAAAGCTAAGGAGAACATCTATTGTTTCTTGTTTGCGTTGGTCAACATTCAACAATGTAGATTGTAGAATTCAACTTCACGAGCGTAGACGGAGAACGTTAAAATATAAAAATAAACTGGAGTAGTACACGAAAATGTTTTTAAAACCAGCCAGCAGTTAATTGAACCGGTCAAGACACTGATTTAAGATTTAGTGGTTCAATTATGATTAAACTGGTATTAATAAAATAATAATTATTATTAAATAATGCATAAAATGATATTAAAAAAACATAATATCGTAATTTTGTAATAGTAAAGACTAAAAATAAAATATATTTTTATAGGTTCTTAACATGTACAATACCTAGAAAAGTTTAAATTAAATATGTCATAACACTTAAGTCTAAGTTTTAATAATACACATTAACATTTATTAATAAAAACAAGTTTATATTTAGAATAAAAAAGAAAACGACAAATATTTTAGGTTGATTTTCATTTTTTTAAGAAAAAACATTAAAATAATATTTTATTAAACATTTTTTATTGAACCATTGTGAACCAGTTTTTTTACCGATTTTGACCGGTTCATAGACCGGTTCTTTAACTAACTGGTTTTCTGATTTAGTTGGACCAGACACAGGACCGGTTCACCGGTTTTTAGGTTGAACCAGTCAGTCCGGTCTGGTTTTTAAAACATAGGTACATGACTACATGTTGGTAGAGTCTGTGCATGTTGGGTCAGTGTAATAATAATTATTTTTTTAGAAATAAATAAAAACCACTTTTTTAAAAAAGCTTTAAATTTTTATTAAAAAAAAATCTCAGAATGTGCTAACCTGCGCTTATAAGCACTCACAATTTTGGTCAATGCGCAAGTCATCTCCACTCTCAGCATGTAAAAATTGTTGATTCTTTTGTTTTCCTTTTGGGCTTGAGAAGAGAAGAACAAAGCTATGTTGGAAGTGATTAAATTATTGATAATGAATGATTCGGAATCTCTGTCTAGTAAAAGAATGTTATTTATACCTTGTATTTTTTTCCTAGCACAAAAGTATACTTAAGTGTAGTTAGAATATGGCTGGCAGGTAGAGATATGAGATTCAGGATCAATGATTGTGATCGAATATCATAGTTTTACATCAGCCTGAAAATCAAGATTCACGATTCTTCACAAAAATACCCGATATCTGCACGTACTCTCGCTCCAAATTGTATCATCAATTCAATTATTAGTATCGTACTTGGTAGGGCAAGTTATGGAATGGGCTGTTATTCACTGCATAACCCTCTCTTTGCACTGATCGTGTGTTGCGAGTAAAAAGGATGATAACAATTATTTAGAAGCATATCAATTGATAGTCGGGTGACTTGAGGAATGGTATTTCACTATGATGATAGCTTTTATCATAATAATTACGAGAAATAAAATTTTTATAATTACAATCCAGTGATAAAATTATATTTTATAGGTTATATATTCGGGAATGATGGTTCTTGACAATTAATAATAAAGTAAGTTAGAGGATACTAAATTACTAGTCCTATTTATTACATAAATTTCTCTCTGACTTCTATATGGTTTATCTTCAAAGATTATATGTAACTCCATCCCTCTTATCTTCTTTTCTTCTAGTATTTTCCATTTCACTATATTATTACTTTTTTGTTTGCTCCATGCATCTTGCACAAGACAAACTTACTCGAGACATGCTCAAACATTAAATGTAAATACTTCCAACAGAAATTCAACCAGTGATCATTTTGACTTTATTACATACCACTCTAATCCACTCCGCCCAAATGACCAAATCCATTCTTTAAGACATACAATAGCCTAAAACAAAACAGTACACGGTCAATCAAATGAGAGCACACGAAAAATTGAAGATCCTTACAGTAAATGGAATCGTCAGTTGCAAAAGAATTTGGTATTACATTTTTATCCCATTTTCTACCAATCATATTCAATAAACAGAAGTGAGGTCCAATAAGGAAATAAAAGCAATATGCAAATATCAATTTGCGATCTTGCAGTAAAGTCAAAACGAATAAGCCAACCAAAATAGTAAGATCTTCCTTTTTGCGGCAGGATAATGTCATAAAGAATCCATATTTGTACCTGTTCTCCAGGCATCATACTGGATGTCCCATAGGGTGACCAGCGGTGTATACAAGGCCTGGAACGAATATGCTGTAAAATGGTTGATCAGCTATAAGAGGTGATCCTTGCTTCTTCATGCTGGCGAGTTGCATTTCTAAGTGTTTCAAGCACCCACAAAAGCCACAAACACACCACATCTCCACTAATTCTGCATATACATAGATTAATAGAATAACAGGATTTTTAGATAAGAAATATATCTTCCAAATGTCTCAAAAAAGAAATCTTCAAATTGATTTTCCTAGCAATTTCTGCAGATTTTATTACAATTATGAATTATCTTCTAGCCATAAAGTATGAGTGAAGAATCTTGCAGCTTTCACAACTTAGAAGTTAAAAAGGCAAGCACAATCCTTCCTTCCCTTTCCCCCTCAGCACAAAATAAAGTTGAACACCACCATTTATGTCATGCAAGAATAGAAAAGTATTCTTTACTCACAACTAAGTCCTAACAGGGTGAACCAATTCTGAATCAAGACTCATGTTATCAATATCAAACCAAATCACCGAAGCAATTAAAGGCATATTATGAATCAAGTCTCGTGTTTTCAAATCAAATCACCAATCCAAAGATGTGAATTGGTCTAACAGGATCACACAAGAGGGACAGGAAGTAATTTGACATAGAAGCCTACCCTTCATCAACATAAGTAACCTATTTGCTGCATGAAAGTTTCACCAAGACAATAACCACAAATCAAAACTCAAAGACTCCATGGAGTTATACATCCAAAGGCCCCCTTCCTAATCCACAAATCAATATCTGCACTGTTCCTCTCAATGCACTCTTCATACTCCCTCACCACAGACACATAATCCTAACATTGTAGCTCTGACATTGTAGACACCTTCGTAACAGACAAACACAGGATTATAGGATGCTCAAAGTTTACCTGCACTACCCTCAAACACTCAGAAATCTTGATTTTTTTTTGTTGAGACGGTTATTTTGCATGCCTCACAAACCAAAAGAAAAAATCAAGTGGAATCAAACTTATATTGGGCTATGGGAGCAAACATAAGAATTAGGATAAGCAAACATAGGAATTAGGATAAAATAGAAGGAGATATTGCACAATCCACCCGCAGCTCAGTACAGCACGCTTCAAGTACAACGGGATGCATTGAAGAATTTACATCTTATTCCATCAATAAGACACATAGACAGGCCAAAGAAGTTATTGACAGGTATGCAAACCAAGAAAAGCAGCATCCTATCCTATAAATGAAAGAGAACAAAACTTAGATGCAACTCCTTAGGTACTTCTAGTACTGTTCTTCAATCGGAATTAGAATTTTACCTTGGTAATCCATGTAATAAAGGTTTACATTAAAGGTAAACATAGACTATATACGTAAAACTTCAATTCTAATTGGAGAACACCACCAAAAATGCATATAAAACTGATTCTAAGTTTTGTCCAATGAAAGAAAGCACAAATTGGTGATACATTAGAACAAAGCCAGTTACATGCAAAATGAAAAAAGAAAGTAACTACCTACCTACCTCATGTACGAGTACATGATGCATCAAAGTCATCAGGGGCAACACGAGCAATCCAACTACTAAGCGTCCTCTTAATATCAGAGTGATTAACATACGCCAACTCGTACATACTACACAAATTGACCACAAGCGTCTCATTGAGAGCCACAGTGGGAACTCTCTCAAGCGCACTCTCCAACACCTTAATAGAATCCGACAAGTCCCTAAGGTACATCAAACACAAAGCCTTGTTGTTCACCGCCACAACATCCGCACCGTCCCTCTCAATGCACTCCTCGTACTCCCTCACCGCAGACACATAATCCTTCCCAACCAAATAAACCAACGCCTTATTCCGATTCACAAGGTTCTTAAACTCAACCTCGCTCAACGACCCATTACTCTTCCCCGCACCCTCCACCTTCAAAAACGACGCTTTCGCACCCTCCAAGTCCCCAATCTGCAACTGCATGTACCCGAGCTGCGAAACCAGCAGAGGGTCCGAAGAATCACCGCGCGAGAGAAGCTCCTTCATCAAGCTCAAACAGACACCAAACTCCTTCTGACTCAAATGGTGCCCTATTATACAATTCACGACAAAAACCTCTCGTTTTTTCCACAGACCGAGGGAGACGCCGAGGTTGTCGTTTTCCTCTTTTACCTTAACCTTGTCGCGCACGAAACCGAGGAGGGTGTAGAAGCGGTCCATGCCTTGCTGACGTAGCCCTAATTTGATGGGGATTAGGGCGTGGAGCCAGCGGAGGGAGAAGGGGACCATGGATCCGACCCGGTTGGGGTACATTTTGGGGTAGGTTTCGTAGCGGTAGTGGGAGGAATCGAGGTCTTCGAGGGAATCGAGCTCCGCGGAGGCTTCGTTGAAACGACGCAGTTTTGTGAAGGCGAGGGCGTTGAAGGCGAGGTAGGTCAGGTGGTCGTGGGGCTTGTGGAGGAGAGAGAGGGCGCGGGCGCGTGAGACCTTGTCGATGATCGAACGCCACGCGCCGCGGTTCGCCAGGTCTTCCAGGGAGCTCATGTCGTGGCACAGGTCCTGGTCCGAGTCCAGGTTAGACACTGGGTTCGGGTTCGTTTCGGAATCGGAGATTGCAGAGTCCGAGTCCATCGCCACGCCGGTGAACGGATCGTGACGCCGGAGGAGTTACGCGGATCTTGCCGGAGTCAGCGAAGAATGGTTCACACAAGGAGTATGGAGCAAGCGTTGGGTTTAGCTGGGTTTGTCGGTTGGTTGGTTAATAATTTGGATTGGGCCTGGTCCAGGACTTTAGGCCCATACACTAACGGTTATGAAATCTCTTTTAACCACCGAAAGGTAAAATTGGAGAATAAAATTTAAAAGGCTTAATTATATTTTTAGTTCCTTAAATTTGATAAATATATTTTTTTAGTCTCTTAAATTAAAAATTAATCTTTTTAGTTCCTCAAATTTTAAAAATGTCTATTTTGGTCCTTTTGCTCAAACTCAGTTAGTGAATCTTTCACACAAAACCTACCCAATAATATTTCTATCAGTGAAAACGTTACACCGAACCCAACTGATGTTACACAGCTGATTCAATCTATCTTATAGATGATACTGTAGGTGGTTCTAAAGGACTAAAATAATATTTTTCAAAATTTGAGGGACTAAAAAAATTAATTTTTAATTTGTGAAGCTAAAAAATACATTTCTCTAATTTGAGAGACTAAAAACATAATTAAGCAAATTTAAAATCATATGTATTTATTTTGGTACGCATGTTTTAAACGTGTGTCTAAACACACTGATAAATGATACATACTTAACCAATTTAACCGAACATACAAGGTTCTGCTTGTAAAGCATCTAAACATGGTTTGACCACAGCCAAAAATAAACTGCCATTCATCGTGTTTTGTAGTTTGAACCGCAAGTGATCGCATGTATTTTGTGCGTATATGTATTCATTGATATTAAAATCACGTTAAAATATTTATTAACAAGATTTTATATATAAATATTAATATACATTTTACTGGGAATCACTTTTGCTAGGAAATAAAATGCTAGTTAAAAAAAAAAAAAACCCTTCCTAAACACACTTAAACGCAGTATATTTAATAATATTTAAATTTAGAAACTCACTAAACTACCCAACAAGCATTAATTCTCCTTAAAAGGAAGGTGATCCAACCACACCTTCCACTATAACTACCTCGTTATGACCTCACTCCAATCAATAGTCTTGTCTTCGGCATCCCCTTCCTTGTAGTTAAGGTAACGACTTTGGGCATGACCAGCTCCTATAACGTGACAAGCGGTGTGTACAAGGCTCGAGAAACAAATTCTCCATTGCATGGCTAACAGGTGATTACTAGCAATTATAGATTTATGCAAGCAAGTTGCAGCCTACAATCTGAATTGAGGATGGATTTTTGGAGTTAATTCACCCTCGCAAAATCGTAATTCTTTGTCTCGTCCATTGTAGTACGTGTGTTGCCTAGGACATAAGAGGCATGATGACTTGTTCTTGCCTAAAATAGGAGAGTTTCTATTTGCTTTGAGCAATGAAATGCAACAAGAGAATTATTAACCATATTGAACAGTAAAAAATGTTCAAATATGGCTCATATGTTGCCTTGATAATTGATATTTTAACCATTATTTTTGTGAATTCATCCATAGTTAGTAATATGTTCATAGTGATTATTATTGTAATTCTCTTAAATGCAAATTTATGTTTTTATGATTTAACTTGTCAGGAATAAGGTAAAGTCTACCTACACTTAAGAATGAAAATAGGTCAGATTGTCTGTCAAGGACCTATGGCTTTACCTAATTCCTATACTAACCTTTTTTAATTGTTTAAAAAATATTACACTATTATTGACACTCTTTCTATATATTACATTAACTCACTTGATTATTTAAAAAATTACATTGTATATTACTATAAGAAAGATTATCATAAACATTATAAAAATAAGAGAGTTTTGTGTGATCTCAAAAAATATTAATATAATTTATTAAAAAAATAAGTTTTTAAGTAAACTTTTATGCATGTTAGGTCAAAGCCTTTAAAAATACCTATAAATAGACCAAATTCAAAACTTTATACTTTTAATGATAGTTAAGCTGGTGTCTACCAAAGTCTAGATTGGCATATTTCCACCGCAACGTACACTACATACAGCGTTCAGTTTGCCTATAGCCCTGCAAAACTAAGGACAATCTTGTTAAAAGATAAGGCCACAAATCATACGTAATGAGTCTGAAAGAAGAGAGAAGTCGTCAAATCAAAGGTTGCCTCCCTAAACAAGTAACAACCAAACCCAATTTCAAGTCCAAACGTCAAGACTACACACTGCAAAACTACCACAAAGTACGGTTCAGGAGTCAGGACCATTGAGGCAAAGTTTAACAAAGGATCACAAGAACGTCTCTTCACATCCTCTCCATGTACTACACACTATAGCAAAACAAACACCTTAAAATAAAATAAACTATATTTAAGACTTGAAAATTTTCATTGCCGTGCGAAAAACAGTAAAACACCACTTGTTTTATTTTTCTCATAATAATCTGTCTAGTGTCTACATGATAGAACAGGCATTTGGGTTTTCATCACTGAACATGGTGGTGTATGGCTCTTCATATGTTGTCACGGTTCCAATGGTCGCAGAGTTGTCCACTCTCCTCACATATCCCGGAGGAGCCCTCTTGTCATAAGCATGAATAGCATAAGGATGAGCATGAGCCACCATGTTGTAAGGTACATAAGGCCAAATCTCAGCCTTCTTCCCTGTTGACTTGGCCTTCTTTAGGACCTTGTTTGGTTCCACATAACCAGTTACTGTCACTTTCTGCTGTTTCCTGTTTATCTCCACCGATTTTACTCCTGCACTTACACCACCACCTTTTAGTTTCATGACCTTCATGTTGAATGTTGTGTTAATAATACACTCTCTAACATATTCATTCTAACATATTATTTATTATTAGTTAAAATTTATCAGAAATCATATAAAATCATGTAAACTACACATTTTTTTATTCTCAATAGATTTCAGCAAATAACAAAGAGTGTATTTAAAAAATGTGTTAAAAAAAGTGTGCTGTTAGTATTTCAAATATATTATTATATGTGACACTACTCACAGAAGCTGAGTAAGAATAAAATTGAGGGAAAACGTAACTTACCATTTAATGAAGAGAGAGCTTTCTTAACCTTGAGCTCACAGCCGTCACAATCCATCATCACCCTCAGCTCTACGGTCTGTAATTGCTTCTTCTTATTGATTTTGTGTTGGTGGTTGCCACTGCCCATTAAATCAGACAAGTAATCTCCAACTCCCATTTTTGTGTATTTAATATCAGAACCAATAAAATGGTTTGTAGTTTAGACAAAGATCACTTGCCAAAGGATATGAAAGCAAGCTGGTATAGAAAAGTAGTATGTATCAGATGGGTTGATCATTGATCATGGGAACGTTGGAGATGAATTTATATATATAGAAACTAGAAAGCAAGGTCCAAAACCAAAAGAAGTTGCAAGGAACTTTCTTGCAAAACAGAAAAAGATTCCTTACTTACCTTCTAATGATCTAAAACCAATGCTGCTTTTTGAAGAACTTTTTTACTTACCTTGAGATATTTTTACCACACAGGGGCCAACTTATTTATAGGCCTTTCACCAGATTCAATCAAACGAATGGAAAGGTAGTGGCCCCTACCTACGCCACTAAACAAGAGCCTTGAAATGGCTGGGTTATAACTTCTTAATGGAGAAATTTTCTACGTGGGGTTCAAGAAAGTAGATAAGCAGGAACACGTTCCTGTATCACCTTTCACTCGCAAATAAATAGTAAAAATTAATGGTACTGTTTGTGATTCAGTTGACACTTGACAAAGTTATTTATTATGTACATAAAAAGAAATTGACATGTCAAATGACAGCTAATGAGAACTCTCTGCTTGAGGCCTCAATTCAAATTGAGGAGCAATAATTTATTAAGGACGAAAGTGAATGCAGCCACCGACTCGCATGTCCGAATGAACAATATAATGTATATCAGATAATGATGGATGGGGATTGAATTTGAAGCGCTGCAAGTGCATGCATTTAGCAATTAGCACCAATGAGACGAAGGTCATCCTTGATATTGCAACGGCTATGAACCTTTTACCCTCCATTAAAATTTCTTCCAAATTAAAGCCAATAAACTTCACATATATGGAAAGTAAAGTTTATACTTTATAGTAACAAAAAGTTTGTGTAAATACTATACCACTGCTTTGCAAAAAAGTTGCCTACTTATTTTAAGTAAAAATGAGATTAAACAATCTCATAAAAAATAATTGGTATAATTTTTTATGTTATATTAATTATCTTTAAGTACATAAAAAATTATGTCAATCATCTTTAATGGATATTATTTAACTTCATTTTTACCAAAGATAAGTTAAATAATCTCTTTTTACTTTTGTTTTATAAGGATGTTGAGTTGTTTTTGTATGGGATAAGAGTAATACTCACTGTGCACCCATTTTTGGATAGATTTGAATAGTAGGAAGAGACAGATAAAAAGAAGAAAAAAAGTAGAAAAAGAAAGTAATAAATATAATAAATAATGTGATATAAAAAGAAAGAGAGAGAGAGAGAGACTAAGAGAGAAATAAGAAGAAAATAACATAAAAATACTGTAGAAGAAAAAGGAAGTATATGTTTATAATAACCCTTTTGTATGGGCTTTAACATATATTTGGGTTAGACTTTTGATTAATAGAAAATAGTGATATAAGGATATGGAGATGTGAGAATATAAAATTAAAAATAGTAATAATAAAATAAATAATAAAAGTAAAAAACCATTCTTTTGTTGTATGCATTTTTGACTTTTTTATTATAACCATGAATATTGTTCGAAGTTGTGTTTAATAATATTATTTAGGTTTAATTATGTTTTTAGCCTCTAAAATTTGAAAAATGTATTTTTTTAGTCTCTAAAATTAAAAATTAATTTTTTTAGTTCTCAAATTTAAAAAAATATTGTTTTCGTCCTTCAAGGCCACCTACAATATCATTTATAGGACAAATTGAATTAGCTGTGTAGCATCAGCTGAATTCGGTGTGATGTTTTTACTAATAGAAACATTATTGGGTGGGTTTTATGTAGCAAATTCACTAACTGTGTTTGGACAAAAGGACCAAAACAAGAATTTTTAAAATTTGAGAGACTAAAAAGATTAATTTTTAATTTGGAGGACTAAAAAAATACATTTCTCAAATTTAGGGGACTAAAAACATAATTAAGCCTATTACTTAAACATGGTACACATTGTATATTGTTATTTCATTCAACCTTTTTTAATAAAAAATTATTATATGTATTTCCTAATTTAAATTAAGGAATTTATTTAGCTAAGACAATTAGTCAACTCTTGCTTTAAAAAGTAATTTCTCTGTTCTTTTTACTTGTTGATTTTTTATAATTTTTTGTTTCTATTTATCTATCATTTTTAAAGTTTAAGATAACATTAACTACCTCTTTGTCAATTATACTCTCACTTTTCATCTAATTTTTAATTAATTTACATATTTACAACTAGTGTGCATTTATTGTAGAGTAGAAATGAGAAAGGATACAATAGAAAACTTCAAAACTATTTTATGAAAAATAAGAAAATTTATTGTATTTCTTGATTTGTGTATAAAAAGCTTAAATGGTAGTTAAAAAGGAACGGAGGTAGTAACACTTTAGTTTTAATAAAAAATTTATTTATCATGTTTAAGAAATTGATTTAGCTGAGATAATTTGTCAATCCTCGTTTTTTGTAAGGACGTTCAAGTTATGACAGTTTGCTGGATCATGTTCTATAAAATTTATTTATTATCATCTCTTAATTTAAATTAAGGAGTTGATTTAGCCGAGATTACTTGTTAACTTTCGATTTTTAAAAGGACACTTTAGTTGAGACAGTTTTGCTAGACCATGTTCTATAAAATTTTATCTATAATTATTTCTCAATTTAAATTAAAGAGTGATTTAGCTGAACTCTCCCTTTTTTAAAAGAGGTCACTTTAGCTAAGAGAATTTGGCGAACAACATTTTAAAATTTACTATTACGTTTACATAATTCATTGTTCAATTTCGTATAGAAAATTTAGTGACAACTCTATTTTTTTAATAAATTTTAATCATCTCTCATTGCGATACCCTTTGAACACACTGTGACAATATTCATAACACTTTCTCATAAATTCTTTTTGCATTTAATTCTTTATACAAATTCCTAAAAGTACTTGTTAATGTTATTTATAAAAGTATGAAGCGTTATTTTCTAAGCAATTTCTTTTAGCTTAGTCATGAAGAAGTTGAAGTGTCATAATTTTATTACGCATGTCATGGTTCGAGAATTTATTAATTAGACAAAGAAAAATGCCTCATTAGTGATCATCCATGTCACAAGCTACATGACCTAATGACCCTTTTCCCCCTGTTTTTGTGAACCTAGTTACTTTTGCTATATATGTATTTTCTTTTTTCAATTCCTTTCGGAGGGCAGGGATGTCGAAAAGTGGGAAGGGGCGACCGTGGTTTCGGAGTATCTGATGAAGAAACTCAGCAAGATAAATAACTCTCATCTTTCAAAATTCTTTTCTCATCTTGTTTGAATGTGGAATATTTGTTATTTGATTCTCAATTATACTACTACTTCGGTAAAGCTAACATTTTAGCTTCTGTTTCTAAGATATTTCCTATAAAGGGAACCTAAAGAAGCAGTTTGAATCATTTAAGTAACCCACTGCATAATCTTTTTGCAATCAACAGCAAAACTATAGAAAGCTCAGCTCAGTCTCTACTTTTGTTAGAGGAAAAGATATAAAAAATGCAACGAAAAGTGGGTGAGAACAGAAAAGAGAAGCATGCGTCAGGATACCACCCTAAAATATGGGTTAGTTTAATGTGCATAAACATGTTAATAATAATTCATCAGGATCGGAGATGAAATAAAAAACAAAATAAATCATTTTTTTCTCGCAAGTTGAATTTAACTCTTGTATTTTAACTTTTTTAAAAGTTTTTTGGTTTAATTTTCCTAAAAGATAAGAGGCTTAAACATTTCTTTGGTCTCTCAAATTTGAGCCAAGTTTGTTTTTGGTTTTCCAAATTTAAAAGTGATTCTTTTAGTTCTTCTAATTTGGAAATAACTCACTTTTGATTCCTATTTTGTGATCTTTTAGTCTTTAATAAGGATCAAAAGTGAGCTATTTTTAAATTAGAGAACTAAAAAAATTACTTTTAAATTTGAGAGACTAGAAACAAATTTGACTCAAATTTAAGGAACTAAAAAGATAATTAAGTCAAGATAAGGTGCATAAATTAAAATGAGAGAAGTTTGATTTGTTTTTTTTCTTATAATTAAGTGCCTTGTTGAGAAATTTATTGAAAGTGACCCAAAATCAATTAGAGGTGGATTTATGAAGCTTGCAGAAACTGAAAGCATTCAATATATCCAATATATCTGTAAGTGAAATTGTACAACGTTGATGTTCCCCCGGTTAGTTGAGAACATGGACATGAATTGGACTAATTTACCTTGAGATCAAAGAGGGCAAAAAGTTTTTGTTTTTGGTCAACGAGAGCAAAATACTATATATTCTCTTTACCAAAATATATATATATATATATATATATATATATTCAATATCAGGATCGTGTCATATTATATTTACACAGAAAAAGAATATGATAAACAAGTGTAGTACAGATGTGAGACGTAGAATAAAACTTTGATTAGTAATTAATTGCTCGTTGTTGCTTGTAGAAACTTGCTGTGGACACACATGACAAATAGTATTTCTATTTTTATGAAGCTCATCTCGTGTTTAAACAATAATTTGGACGGAACAGCATCTGATTGTCTTCATGTGCTTTCTTCTCGCTTTTGGATTCTAGATACTCTTTGTTTATCATAAAAGGAACAACTTTAATTAGGAAATGGGAGCGAAGTTACAATAAAAGTCGTAACACGTCTTCTCTAGTCTCTATGTAGTTTCCTTTTGGGCTTAAAGAAGACCAAATATTGAGGCGAGTCATAATACACATTTTTTTTTATAGAGTCATAATACATATTGAAGAGGGATCTCACGCACATCAAATATTTTAAGAATCTACCAACTATATAACAGTGGTCTATATACGATTCGTTTAGTGGTCAGGATATCATAGATAAAAACATGAGAGGATAAGAGTATGATAAGTTATAATCTTATCAAATATTTAGTGCAAACCAAATAACAAACTAGATAATGATAGGATAAAATATAAAACATGTTCAAATGACAAATTACTATTTGTTAAAATTCATATAATTTTTTAGAAAGTAATTTTTAATTTATTTTTTAATTTTTACAAAAAATATAATTTTAACTAAAGTATACAATATTATTTTTTATTTATATTGTTACTTTTCTTAATATTATAAAAAATATATATTAGATTTTTAAAATTACAATTATTATTTAATTATTTTCTTTAAAAAATATTTGAATGTTAATTATTTAAATTTTATATTTGAATTAATAATGTACTTTAAAATTATTACTATATTATTATTATTATTATATTATATATGTAATAAATATAATATATACCAATATATATATTAATTTATATAATATCACTATATATTATATATATTATAATATATATCATCATATATTATGTATAAATCTTATATCTATTTTTTATAATAATATTATATTTGTTTATATAATTACATATATATATATATATATATATTATATATAATAATCATAAGAATTTTTTTTTGGTACAAGCCCAAAAGAAACAACTAAGTAACTATACTATTGGGAGTCTGATCTCCCATTTTGACTTACGTTGTGTTTGGTAGCGGTGAAGTAGTAAAGAAGAGAAGAGAAGAGTGCGGAAGTGAGAGGATTGTGCCAATTTCCGTTCGTTTGGTATCGGTGAAATAGCGTGGAAGTTTTTAAAATTTTAGTGGGTCCCATGCTAAAAAAAATCGTCGCAAATATGCGTGGATTTGCGAAGAAATGCGAACGTGCAACGCTATTTCCATTATTACCCTCTACCTTTTGTTACTTTTTGTAACAAGTTGGCTGGCTTTTCGAAAAGCAAAGTTTCTTCTCCTGCGTCGGCTTGTCTTCGTAGTGGTGGTTGGAGTCCTGATCTAGCAGTCCGATAATCCATTTGAGCTCATTTTTGTCTAAGGTAAGGCTCTCCTTTACTCATATATGATGAAAAATTAGCCTGCCTATTTGTTACTTTTGAATGATTTAAGTGTATTATTGGTTGAATATTTATAATTTTTATGAAAGTTGGTGTTAAATATCGTGAATGATTACAAGTTGGGTATGGTGATTTGGAGTAAAATAAGAGCTTGTATGCACTGGATATATCTATATATTTTTTTTCAAAGAATTGCAACAATATAATCAAAAAATTGGACAACAAAGTATGAAATATTCGAATATGCATATCACATATTCCAATATGTGATATTTTTTAATTTAAAATATATATATATATATATATATATATATATATATATATAATTAATGATATATAATATAATTAAAATAAAATTATGTAGATGTAATTAAAAATAATTTATTATGTTTTTTTGTTAATTAATTTTATTATTAATTAATGTCATGTAATTGTTGGTTGTTGAGATTTTTTTTTTCTGTTCATTTCAATAAATATATAATGTATGGAATAGTATGTGATTGTTATGTAATGATGATGAAAGGTGATGATATTGATTTTAATATGCTATTGTTTAAAATTTTTCTTTATATATATATATATGTATGTACACATATTGAAACATGTGTTTAAATATTTAGACATTATAATATATTATATTATAATGATAATTTATTATAACAATTATTGATTCTAATACGCTATTTTCGTTAATTTATAAAAGTTATGTAGCGCATCTTTGACTTTATATATTCGAATATGAAGGTATTAATAATATAATAACTGAAGGTATTAATATGTTGGTGGCATATATGCCTATATATTTGAATATGTTGTAACATTTTCTAATATATGTTCTCTGTATCATTCCGAATCGTGAAGGTTATATATGTAATTTTATTTTTTCACTCTAAATCTCCAAAAGTCAAAAAAATAAAATTTTTTTTTATTTCTTCTCTATTTCTCTCCAATCAAACAACTTTTATTTTTATTTTATTTCTTACTTACTTCTCTTCTCTTCTACCTATCTTCTCTCTTTTTATTTCTCTCCTTCTTACCAAATACAGCGTCAGATAAGCAGGAGGTTTTCAAAAACAGTATAACTTCCTTCCATAGTACAGGCTATATTAGCCAAGCAATCAGCACTCGTATTCGCTTCTGTGTAAATATGCCTAATTTTAACTCTCCAATTACTATTTATAACTTCTTTATCTGATGAATAAGACTGCATCCAACAACACTACCTTGCCTTACGCTAGTTATACTTTTCACAACCACCTCAGAATCCAGTTGAATCTCAACGGCGTGAAACTTTCTGCTCCTGGCAAGCTTGAGCCCCTCGAAGACCCCCTATAACTCTGGCTGATGGGCAAAAGCGTCACCAATCCTTTTCGCAAAACCACCCAGCCATTTGCCCGTTTCGTCCCGTAACAAGCAACCACAACCAGTCACCCCGGAATCCTTTTTAGCAGCTCCATCAGTGTTCAAGCTAACCCAACCATAGGCAGGTTTCTCCCAACTCACTTGAATAACATTTTCATAATTATATCTATAATGATATATTTATATATATAATATTTATTTTAATATTCAACATATTACATATATATATATATATATATAGAAAGAGAGAGAGAAAAAGCTTATCCTATTATTTCTTAATCCAGTTTTATTTTCAGGATAAAAAATACACTAAAATAATATAATAAGATAATGAGTAGAATAATGTTATCATATCTTATTAGTACAACAAATAACAGATTATAATATGATAAAATAATTATTCTATCATATCTTGATCACCAAATGGACCCGTAATTTCGTCCCATTCCCATGATCATACTTGTTTAGCTTCTCCATTATATTAACAAATAAGTTCAGGGTTCTTCATTATTCAGCATTTAAATTTACTAACATTTAACAGAAAGCAAAATCCATTCGTATGTTTTTCACCGTGAAACTAAAAACACACTTAAATAATTAAATTGCAAGGCAGCAAATGCAAACAGATTATTTCACAGGAGGTTGTTGGCCATTTAAAATTTCACTTCGGAACCTATTTATGATTAATTTTGTCTCAATAATTTGCATAATAATGATTTGCTCTAAAACCCAGGTAAAACTCTAATTTTAATTGTTAAAGAACTAAAAATATCTAAAAACTTGATTTAAATTTTGTGCTTATATCAAATGTAAAATAAAAAAATTTACACTCATGAAACATTCCAGATTCAGAATTTTTTTTATAAGAAAATATTTGACAATAAATGTCGCCCTACTCAACACGATATTTTAGTCCCCTAGAATTTCAAACAAAATCAACAAACTACCATATAAATTAGTTGATTGAAAAAATGAATTAAATTAAAAAAGCAGTCTTTAGAATAACACCAGGCAAATTAATTTACATAACCTCACCCGATCAAAAGCGGGTTAACAGATAAATGGTCCGGTACGAGTGTTAGGAATCTAACATGCTGGCAAGGTTAAAAAAAATAACAACATTGGACGGTGTAAGATCTAAAATACTTACAAAGCTAGGAGGACAAAATGGATACAGATTTGGATATACATGTAACTCTATCTAGACAGGCTACTTGACATAATACATGAGAATAAGAATGCGACGATCTCAGTAAAAGGCAGACACAAGTTGAAATAGAAGAAACAAATAGCAGTGCCAATGTTCCCAGCATGACGAAATCATCCGAGACGAAGCAGCCGAAGGTTTTCGGGGAGCTCTTCCAGCAACAGCTGGAGCAACTGCACGCCCGTTGGTTCTTTGCTGCTCATCTGTAGGTAATGGGTTTGATGAAGTCTCATTTGGTGAAAGGGGCATCCTCTTACCCAGACTGAGATCCTGACCTACAGATGCATGTAGACTGTGTATAAGCAAAAAAGGAAAAAAGAGGGAGAGGGAACCGGCAGTGTTAGGTAGAAAAAAGCCTTTGCATCAGGCATCAGGCATCAGGCAAATGGCAAAGAAGACTTAGAAGTCAGCTTCATTGCCTAAGTAGATAGATTAGAACTAAAGCTATTAGTGCATAAACTCGAAGTAATATGACTCACAATTTGAGCGTGACCACGCTAGCTTCTTGTTTTCCCTATCAAATACCAAACGGTATCCTGTCATGAAGTTCTCTGCCAAAAGGTTTTATTAGATTTTATTAGTTTAAAGATCAAAGTATCCTTTAATCAGTAGACTTTGACAAGGAAAAAATGTAAACTTACGTCCAATTGTTCCCATATCCCCTTCAGTTGGCTGTATGGCTAAACAAAATCCAATGACTCCCTGCACAAAAAGGACCGGTTTACCTAATTTATCTACAACTATTACAGGAGAAATTGCCAAAAAATTTATTTCCCTTATTAACATGTTAAATGGATGCAGTGTATCCCTAGAAAACATAATATTTACTAGAAAACATTTTCACAAGGCAAAAAAATAACTGTTGCACTACTTGTTATGCATTTGTTGAAAGTAGAAAGTCGGTTCACCACCTAGGAAAAATAATATAACCAAAAGTTGTTACAATTCAATTTTTCAAGACATTCATGCACTGAGCATTTAAGAACACTTGGAGATAGAGGTGAAGATTCAAAGCAGTTCAGACCTGATTAACCCCAGTAATGAGCATGGATGTTAGATTAAAAAAATGTGAAGCTTGGCCTTGGGAGTTGGGACAGAATGGTAGTAAAAAAAAATCAGCATAAATATAATTATATGTTTGATACAAAATCCATTTTGTTCTTACAAAGTAGAACTTGAGAATATATTCATTCAGTGTACACAAACTAAATATAAGTTCAAACAGTTGGTACTTTTTTTTCTCATGGGTTCCACAAAAGGGCAGTACTTCTCAACTGAAATCGGCTTCAAATAATTAGTTAATATTCACAATAAGAGTAATGATATGTCCGCTTTTATTAATCCTTCTAATACTTTAATAAATGAAAAAATAAATGCATTTAATTTCTTAAAAACATAAAAATCATTCAATACCTTCTTTAGCAAGAAAATGTTATAGGAAGGTTTAGAATTATTCTTATACTGAAGCCTCTTGCAATATAGTTAATTATAATGTCAAAATTTTAGTCCAGGATGACTTAATTCACACCCACCTGATTGCCATAGAATACAAACACAGGATCATAGACCACAAAACTGTTATTCTGTTGGAACATGAGAGTTAAGCTGGGAACCTTTGGCAACTCTTGCAAACTGTCTCAAAAAGGAAAAATAAATAAATAAAGCCATCAAAGAGACCAGGAAATTCTAGTAATCAGGAAATCATGCACCAAAGAGACACGAGTAGAATAGAGGGAAGGGAGACAGACAGAGATCTATCAGAAAAACTCACCTGGGTACATAACAATACTCCCATGGAGATCCTTCAAAGCTAGATCTTGAACCATTTACTTGTTGATCAAACTATCACAAATAAAATCATATTAATAGACTGAGAAGGAACTAACAATCATGGGAGTTCAAAAAACAAAAGTACCTCCTCAGCTATTGCTCCATATACATGGCCAGGAAGAAATGTAAATGACGTCCCGCTATCAACCTGTGCTTTAAAACTTGTCATTTTAAGACAAGAATTCCCAATACAACATGACTCCACTCCAATAATATAGGTTGAACTGACCAGGAAATTAATCATAATTAGCATGACATCATTTTCTAAAGTATTTTAGTGCAGTGAAACATTGTAAACTAATTTAAAGTACAAAATTTCATACTATAATCCATCCAAAGGCAAAAATGAAGTAGACTGTTGGACGGTTGGTCCCTGGTCCCCAAAAAACATTCTACCAGAATCATCTTCATTATAGCACAAGGAAAAAGAATCGTTGATTAATCCTGATTTGGCAAGAAAACTTGGAACTGAACTCTCCCCAGGCCCCAAACCCATTAGGCCATCTGGAGCAACCCCATCCAAAACCACCACTTTGCTTCATACCACACCTGCATTCAACAAACCTGACATCAGAGAAAAAACCAGGAAACTAGCTTTTCGGGAAAAAAAAAAATTATCATCTGACAAAGTGATATTGAAATGACAAGGACAGAGCAGTCAGCCACACCCAAGAACAACCGGAGCCTGAACAGAAGAGTTTGATAAACCACCGCCTGACTGAAGATGCAGTATGTCCTCAACTAACAATCCAGAGCTTGATGTATTGTCCGACACATAACTGACCATGTACGGACACTGCTGCTGGGAACTTTTACAATTCGAACCCATATCACATAACTGATGACTGCAAGACAGACGATTACTGGATAACGACCGAGAAGGACTATACTCATTCAGATCTCTATCCTGCATAATAGATGCCCCATTTGTGAAGGAGCACCTGCCAATCAATTATTGGAAATAAGTGCTAAACCTGTTACCAAGCCCTATAGCTTAGATAGACACTATAAAACCTCATTGAACCATTGCACCCAGAAAGGTGCCATGTCCTATGTTAGTGTCCCGTTACACTCGAATTGAAACTTTATCCAATCAAGGATTCACAATTCGCATGATTAACTATTTTTTAAACAATCAATAAAACAAGCTATAATCCAATCAGATATCGTATTATTACATTAAGTTATTAAGACCACAAGTTACATAGAGAGAGAAATCAAAGAAGAGATAGATTAGGTATGTTATTCATACCAGATTGGAATAGTAACTCGATGACAATGGAGCACACTGTACGCAATCACACGGAACCCAAAGGAGATCACTCCCTGCGTCCAACGCCACGAGAAACGAAGTACTCGGTGTCCCTATATCAATCCACGTGTAATGTAACCTAATCACCAGAGACGCATTATCAGATTCAAAACTACGTATGTGTTTAGGTGAGCTCAATAAAAATGTTTTTGTAAAATTGATTTTGGTTAAAATTAATTTTAGTTAAAATTAATTTTGAAGTGACGTGTAATTTATGTGTAGATATGTTTATTCTAAAAGCAAATGAGTAGAAAAAGTCGATCGGTATAAAATTTTTCATACAATGCACAATTTACTTATTAAATTTGCTTCAACGCAAAATCACTTTTGGACCTGGAACTGAAATCAATTCCTGAATGTAGAACCAAGTGAACATTTAACTAAAATTACACTAGCTGTTATTTCAACGCGATTCTGGATCATCTAACGTGAATCTAAACACGTTGTTTGGGGGCGATGAGAAAAAAAAGGAGAGAGAGGAATTAGGTATTACCAGCCGAAGTCGTTGCCAAGCGACATCGTTTTGCTTCCGTAAGAAGGAAATAGTAGCTGGTAGTGAGTGCCTCCGAGTTTGATCTTTCGCCTGCGAATGTCGCTGCTGAGAAGCATCTGGTAGTAGCGCATGCTCCGCCGGCCCGGCCAGACACCGGTCGGAGACCGAACCGGTTTCATTTCGTCGGCGAACCGGTGAACGAGCCGCGCGGAAAACGTGATCGGAACGGCCATTGCTCGAGCCGTTAGCTCCAACAACAACAACAAAAGCAACAACAACCGCCACCACATTGAGATGGAGATCTGGTACTGGCACTTATTCCGATGCATCGTGCTACCTGATTAAGTAACGATTAGTGTTGATTAGTGAAGCGAGGGTGCGCAGTGTGCATCGTCATCAATGTCTCTGTGTGGCCGTGAGTGTGAGTGTGAGTGTGAGTGTGAGTGGATAAAACAAACTAGTGCATTTTGTTGGGGGTGGAATTAGCTGTTTAAGTGCTTAATTAATGGGAAAAGTGTGGGAGAGTGGGGTGATGTGACATGATTAGTGTTTGTACTAAGTGATTATGATTAGGATTTAGGAGGAGTAATGGCGCAACAATGCCGCGACGAAGCGAAACGTCACGCGCGGTGGCCCCACTGTCTGTTTACGTGTTTGAGAATAAAACGGGCTTTTATTGCCGGTGTCGATTTGTCCTTGCCACTGCCCGCATTTAGTTTCATTCCTTTTCTTTTACGAAATAATAAAAAAAAAAAAACATGGAAGGCAAAAGGTTTCTTATTTAATTGCATTATATAAATAAAATAAGATAAAGGCCTAAATAGTGAAGAATCACAATGTGTGTGGTGTGGGTCACGAATAAAATCTCTCACAGACTCACACAGAGAAAAAACAAATATCGAAAGGTAAACAGATGAACATATTAATTATTTTTTAAAAAATCTCAAATTATTGGAGAAAACAATTGTGAGACATGATAATTTTGTTGACGAGTTTAACTCTTTTATTATGTGTACATATTATTACAATCTTAACTGTAAATTTTTAAAATAGTACAATATACTATGTCAAAAAAAATAATACAATACACTGTATACTTGCTAGCTTAAATTAATTTTTCTCCAAAGAAAACAATGTTGACAACGATATATAGACATAGAAGACTAAACACCATTTATTTTTTCTTCTTTTTTCTTCCCCTTGTCTTGTTCTTCTCCCTTTGTTCTCTTATTCTGCCTTCTCCAATTCTGTTCACAACTGTAGGTTGTGCCTCCAATGATGAGTAATGGTAAAGATCAAATGTGTACGCAATGAATGGGGATGGCAGGGACAACCAATAGGTGAAGCTAACTAAAGCATAAGTGCTCCAATCAATAAAACAGATGCGACAAGAGAGGCGGTGGGGTGGTCCAAGATGAGAATGCAAGTATAAGAACGTAATGGATGGAATTTGTGGAGGGTACTTTATTATTTATCTTCCTATATGTATTTAAAAATATTTATATTTAGACTTGCATTCGTGTGGAATAGCAATTTTAATATTTATACTTAATGATTATTTATATATTTATATTTAGATAATCAGATTTATTATCAAATTTTAGCTAAATGAAATATTTTAATGTTTTTTATAAATTAGTTGTACTAGTTGAGATCACAACTTGGATTGACTGACCAAGCATGCTAATATAACCCGATAATCCGAGTTATTGCATTGACTAAAGAATGATCAACACTTGAAAGTATCAGAACACGTGTTGGTCGAGGATATGCCCAAACAAGTTGAGTATATATCTCGGTCAAACAATGTACTCAATGTGAGTCAACAGTTGAAAATAACTAACTTACTTATTAGGTCAAAAATTGCAAGAAAC
Organism: Spatholobus suberectus; assembly: GCA_004329165.1. NCBI lineage: Eukaryota > Viridiplantae > Streptophyta > Magnoliopsida > Fabales > Fabaceae > Spatholobus > Spatholobus suberectus. The sequence continues at coordinate 53,802,263 of CM014737.1, read as the reverse complement.
GTGCAAAGATAATAGTTAAAGACCACAATTGCTTATACCTCTAAAAAAGGAGGGACATAATCACATTATTAGGAAGAAATTCAAATGGTTGATCGAAATCACTTACAACAACTAATATAAAAAAAGTGTACATGACAAAGGGAAGGTAATTCCATCCTTGTTTTAAAACACACATATCACTCACTAACTTAAGCATCGAAATATTTTTGCAGGTGCTCCCAGTCATCATTCTAGGAAGGATTGGATCACTAGGGCAGGACCACAGTATATACGGCTGCCGCATCTTGGTGAAAGGATAGCTCAAACTTTTGCAAGTATATAAATAAAATAAAATATTGTTTTAATATTAAACAGCTTATTGACTTAAGTATTACAATTTTTTGGTTACTTACGTATTACAATTTACAAAGTTGTACTTATATCTTAAGATTTTATAAATAATTACTCACCCAAATTTACTCTCATTTGATAGATTTATCTAATACGAATAATTTTTATGAATAATCTTTAAATCTAAGTCTAATTGCAATCCTTGATTGTATACCCCAAAAACTGATAAGAATCTAAATAGATCATATTCTTTCCGTGTTCAAGCAAGAGTTGTATAATCTCATTTTATTATGGCCGCAAAGGTTGGAGATAGAGTCACATTTAGGCATGACTTTAAATGTTTTTGGCTTAATTGCATTTTTTGTTTTTAAAGTTTTACAATCTGGTAATTTTATTTTTTTTACAAATTTTACCTCCCAATTTATAAAATATCATGAATTTTGTCCCTACATAGAAAATTGTGATAGTTTAAAGAAAAAACCGCAACAAAATTGTCTTGATTTTGACAATTTTTTTATGTAGAGACAAAATTTGCAATATTTTGTAAATTAGAAAACAAAATCTGTAAAAAAATTCTTTGAAAGACAAAATTCACGAGATTATGAAACTTTAGAAACAAATGGTACAATTAAACCTTCAAAGCTTTTAGAGATAGTTATAATTAACTATCACTGAAAAATATTTATTGACCATCCTAAAACTGTTATAAATATAAAGTATTAATATATTAACACTCTCTTTTTTCAACTTTTTTAATCTTATAATTTAAGTATTTAACTATTTCAATAAATATCTTCTATTGTTTAAATATCCTCTATAGTTTAACATGAATGAAATTTATTTTAGATAAAACTTAAGTACAGTTTTTAGGTATTTTTAATATTATTCTTTTATTAAAATTAAAATTTTACTTCGACAAACTATATAATAAATGTTAAAATTAAAGGTTAATATCAATTACCAAAATAAAACTCTATATTTAATTAAAAAATAAGACTAAAAATATCTAAAAAATATTACAACTAATTTTTTCCTTGAAATCTTACAATAAAGGTTAGCTCACCACATCGAGTTATACGACATGCATATGGTTGATTACTAACAATACAGAAAAAAGTTTAGGTGCTCAAACACAGATTAAATTTCTCTTTTGTAAGTGACACCATTATTTAGTAACAATTGAAAAATGCAGTGACCAAAGTCAAAATTAAATCCATGTATAAAAAAATTATGATTTTTGTTTGGGAGCGTCTATTGTCACTTTTTTTAATTATTCATTATCTTTTTTTTTTCTTTTCTAAAATACCCTTAATATTAAAAAGATATATCATATTTATAGTTTGTTACCACTCTTACATTTTAAATTTCTAATTAATAATAATATAATTAATATTAAACATAAAATAATTGTAACTTACTATAAAACTATCATTTTCTTATGGGTTCATAAGAGGTTTGATTTCTGTATTTTTATATATAATTACAATTCATTTTAACTTGTTACTTAATATTGAGTGTATTTAGTGTAAAAACTCAATGAATTTTTACTTTATTTCACTTTATGTGCATGTCACAAATAAAGTCAATTAAGAAATAAAGAAAATCAAGGATTAATATAAACATATTGTTATTTAGAGGCTTGATTATTGTTTGTAAAACAATAATGTCACTTTATACACGGTAAGTTTAATAATCGCCTACCTTTTGTTAATGGGAGGGATTAAAATCTCAAATTACAAACAAATATTACTATTAAAAGAAGCCTCTGTATAATCTTATCAAGTATGCCAACCACAATAATAAGGAAGAGTGTCTAATTACCAAAGCTATGCTGCTTCCCTGTACCCATTCGTGATCATAATAGACCAATTTTTACTATGTAACTTAGAGTAATTAACTCTAATGGAGATACTTAAATGGATTAGTTAAATTAAGGAATCCTTCCTCCCCCCCACCCCCTTTTTTTTCCTCTTGCAGAGGGTAGATTATTTAAATTTAAGCACTATTTTTTTATATAAGGAACGGTTGTTTATGAATAAAAATTAATTTGTTGTTTAAAAAATTAATATTTTAATGGTTAAATAAAAAGAAGGTATAAAAATGCGTTACATTATTAGAGTAAAATGTGAGTAAATTGTTTAAATGTGCTGTAACATAGTAAGACCTGCTTTAAGCTCACTTTAAAGTCTAAAGTAGATTGCTTAAATAAACACCCTTAGAGATGCCACATGAGTAAGAAACACTACACCCCTGAAGAATCCAATGAGTAGCAAGAAAGAAAGAAAAAAAAACACTCCAGGATTTATAAACGCTTGCATTTTGAAACCTAAAAAAATGACTTAAAAATAAATTTATTTAAACACTCAATTATCAAATCGATTTGCAATTGATAAAATAATTTTATTGTCTTAATTTTATATTTATTTCATATTTAAATTATTATTTTTTTAAATATTTTTCAGCTTTTTATTAAAAGACTATTTTTATGTTTTAAACAAAATTCACTTAATATAAAATAATAAGTTGAAATGAATTATAATTATACATAAAATAAAGTAATTAAACCCTACTGTAGTTTTAAGAAAATGAAATAAATAAAATTCATTATAAATTATTTTTATATTTTATATTAATTAATATAATTATTTGTTGAAAATTTAGAGTATATAAGAGTAATAATAAGGTATAAATACAACTTTTTGATTAAGGATATTTTAGAAAGACAAAATAGAACATTGTTAAAATATAGTAATAACAAACAATATAAGGAGTAATGATTTTTAGACACTTTTGGTTTTTTAACACCTCATCAATACTTCTTATTTCTCTCTATGTTTTTTCTATCATATCATATATATATATATATATATATATAATTTTTTTATTTTTTTATTTTATTTTATTTTTCACTCTCACTAGGTGTTAGATAGCATATGGAGTGTCTAAAAATCATTTTTGACATACCTTTGTTTAATTACTCATAAATATAAGTTGTACAACCCCAGGAAGGGAAGCATAAAACAAGACCCACCTTAAATTGACAACGCACAAAAATCATATAAGAAACTCGAAGCAGGCCAAATCTTCGTGCCCCTAGCATTTAACCTAGGAAACGAAGCATCAAGCTACAAAAGAATATTATCTTAAAAGAATTTGTTTGGGACTATAGACCAAAAAACAAATAACTGTGACTATATACAGTAGCAAGATAAATAATACAAAATTTAAACAAAAATTTCTTTTCAATCATGTATCCTGTGTTCCAATTTCAAAGCTTGACACTAAAGACAGAAACGGGTATTACTTGTTCGACCACTGAAATTCTATTTCTAAATTCCTGGAGGGGCCACTTTTACTTTCCGGCAACAGAGTGTACTCTCCAGATACTGCTCCTAGCATTACAACCCGATCAATCTGGATTGTCACTTTCCCAAATGAACTCTGTAAGCACATAAAAAATTGAGGGGTTAAGTGGAAGTGTAAAAGCAAAATAATTGAAGATGAGTAGATTGCATTTAGAAGTCCAATTTTCCCACAATTACCTTTCCCATTTTGCTCTTGTTTTTGCAAGAAATGTGAAGCTTCTGGCCTTTTGGAGGACTCTCAAAGGACCAGGTAAAGCTCTCATCCCACTCTGGATTAGGGCCAGTTGAGACCACCTGATCAGCACATTCTCATGATAATTAGCACATTCACTTTCCGAGGAAGAAATCAAATCAACAACAGAATTTGTATATATTCAGCACAAAACATGATATTCCTCGAATTGTATAATACAATGACAACTACACATTCAGACTGCAAATCCTTGCCCCTTACGTTTAAAACTGGAAATATAAAAGAAATTGAAGGGGGCGTGGTTCTTGACAAGATGACAAGTGACAACCAGATACTTCCATATCAATGTTGTAACAAATCACCATTCAAGTCAAAAGCTACTTTAAAAAAGGGAGGGGGGGGGGGACAATTTGGGTGAATCTGGATTCTAGAGTCTGGCAACAGAACTGCAGCAGAATATGTAAATAGTCAACTGGATATTTTTCTAGGAAGCAACTATAAACGTCTATATCCTAATTGGGCATTTTCTAATATTGGCATAAATTCCATAGGGACAAAGCAGATAACATTATCTTAATTGGGCATTTGTGAAAGATTGATATGGAGATAAAATCATATATTAGTCTTACATAAAACAAACATGTCACCCATGTCAACTAATCCTAGTGCATTAAAGGAGAAGATCACAAGACAAGCTAATAAATATGAAATTATTATTAAAAATACCTTGGTTTGCCTTGGAGGAGTGTTTCCAAGTGTAAGCTTGCAAAAAACACTTGGGTTTCCAACAGACTGCTTCATATTGTTACCACGCTTGATGATCACCACCAACGTTCCCGGCAAACATTGCAATAAAAATTCTGCCTTCTCCTGAAAGCGAGGTGGGCCAGACTGGATTAAGTACTGCAGCAAAGGAATAGCATCTGCAGCTGCTATTGATTGAGCTCTTGAAATTTCTGCTGGGCATGCTGACCAAGCTTGCCTAAGCAGGAAAAGTGCATCCAAGGCAGCTTCCTGAGTAGCCTCAGAGCCAGTCTTTAAGGACGTAACCAGATGGGGAATGCTAAGTGTTGCTGGTTCAGTTGCTCTCAGTCTTGGGAAGTTGCTAAATTGAGAATTTAAGGCTTTAAGGTACTCATCGTTCACAGTTCCAGTAGCCCATAAGTCCTTTTCAATAGCAGCTAAAAGAACACACAAAAAAAAAAAAGTTAGGCCATATTTACATACTGAAGAGAGAGAAGCTAGCATGGTGAAGCAACTTATTGTCAGACACACAGAATCAGCATTGCTCACCAATGAATTCAGATTAAAAGCAGCACCTTTATCTACAGACAACTTAAGACTTTCAAATTCAACCAATACTTTTTCTGATACATTAATGAAAATTTAACAGAAGACTGGGCGCCCATTTTAGCTAGAAGAGTTTATATAGCACAAATAAAAGTCAAGCTGTTCAACTTATGAAGCAATTAAGTGTACAAGCCACAAGTTTTACTATTCATTTGTTCCTTCCCCAAATATCAGCTCTGCTATTTTTGCAAAAGATATATTAAATTCACAGGTAACATTTTTGGTTTTCTTTATTGAAAAATATTTTGAAAATTAAGTTATGCTTCTGCTTATAAAAGCAAAGAAAAATGATTTCCTGTGAGAGTCAAATAATTTATGCAAGAAGAAGAAAACCTGCATCAGAAATGGCCGTGTGGAAAGTAACAAAGACACCATTCTATATGAGGAAAAATGAAGGTAAGATATACCGCAGTGGTTCAGAATAAAAATAATAAGTATTTAACACTGCAAGATAGGAAAATAACTCACCAGTTATTGCTCTGACTGTTTCACTAGAAGCATACTCTTGAATAGTATGATTTGAAAATAGAAGTTTAATAAACATTGCAGCATGAACAGATGTTTCAGGATCACTTGAACCTATCAGATCCAGTATAACCTGAACCCCACCCGCCTCTGCAACTGCTCTTTTATTTGATCGACTGTACATCACAAGGTTTTGCAGAGCACATATGGCTACAACTTTCATTTCTTCAGTTGGCTGGTCTTCAAGCACATTCACTAAAGCACGACAAGCTGATACTGCATCACTTGTCCGAGCAAGACCCTCATTTTGAAATAGATCACCAAGAGCCAAAGTTGCTAATAACCTTGCTTGTTGTGCTTGGGTTTGTGGGTCCAAGAGATAATGGGATAATGGTAAGATGGCAGATTTAGTAACTTTTGTTTCTCTGATCTTTACATTGTTCAGCAATACTTCTAAGAGTCTTGCAGCAGTTTCCTCGCACTGATGAGATGTTAGGAGCTCCAAGAGAGCCTCTATAGCACCACTTTCAGCCATGGCTTCAGCACTAGTTCCATCATCACTTTCCAACACAAGAAGAGCATTTAACGCACCAATAACTGTGCTTTCTAAGCCAGATCGAAGCAGCCTTACCAAAACAGCAATTGGAACTTCCAAATAGTATTCAGAACTAAATTGTAGAATACTAGCCAAAACAGAGGCAGCAGACTCCCATAAAGCATGAGGAATGGAAGGATCAGCTTGCAATATAACTTTTGAAATTTCAATAACACCACCCGCTTTTGCAATTTCATTTGGCCATATCAGTGCAATACTGACCAGGGCCTTTACAGCTCTCTGCTGCAATATATGTATACCAGAACCAAGAACTCGTATAAGAGGGCCAATTACCTGTTGCGTCACTGGACCTTTCTGAAGGTGTTCTTCTAAAAGTAGATGCGAGAGAAGCTCAGCAGCCAACTGTTGCACTGCTGATATTGGAGAATCAAGCAAAGCAATAAGAGGTTCAATAGCTTGGTGAGAAGTCAATGTGTAATCAGCACGACACTGTGGATGTTCTAAGATATTAACCAAAACCTGCAATGCACTATGTTGTCCATCTGGCCCAAATTCTTGTCTTGTCAGCAACATAAACAGGGGTTCAACTACTTTAGCAGCTGATGGTCCTTTAGCTATGCTAGCATTATTGGTCAATATACGCAACAATTCTGCACAAGCAGCACATAGATAATCAGGTGCTTCATGAAGGATGTCAAGCATGCTCTCAATAACTCCAGCTTTCACCATTTCCATTTTACAAGCAGGTCTGTCTTTTCCTAACTTGACTAGAGCTCTGGAAATGGCCTCATGAAGTACATAATTCCTACCATAAAGTAGACCAACAAGAGGAATAACTGCACCATGTGCAGCAACTAATTCAGCCAGTTGCTCATCATCAACAAGCCTATCCAATGCCCGGACAACTGAATGGTGAGCAGGACTAAACTCACTTACAAGGAGAGAGACCAGAGGTTCAACACAACGTGCAGCAGCCATTGTGGACCGAATCCTTGTATTTCCAAAAAGAACAGAACATAATTCAGCAGCATCCCCTTTGAGGTCCATTGAAAAATCTGATGAAAGAATCCTGCAAAGAACATCCACTGCATTCATCTCAACATCTGCAACAGCAAGTGCTCTTGAAGGGTTTTCACTCAGTAACCTAACTAATGCAGCAATAGCAGCATGCTGCTCTCTCTCTAAACCAGTATTAAGAATCTCCACCAAGGGTTGAACAGCTTGTCGAGCAGTCTCTGCATTTCTAATATGGTCAGCAGAGAATAAACTTTCCAAAGCTTTTGCAGCCCTATACCTTGCAGCTCTTCCTCCTAAACGCAGGACAGCTACAAGTTGAGTAACAGCTCCAAATGCTGACTCATGTCTCCGTATTTCTGCACTGCTAAACAGAATTCCTAACAGATCTGTAGCAGCTTCTTCTGTTGCATCTTGTGGACCTAGTGAAAGATACTTAGAAAGTGCCTCTAGGACCCCTGCCTCAACCATTACAATCTTATTTGATGGACAATCTACAGCAAGCTGAGTCAAAAACCCAAGTGCTAAAAATGGCGCTCCTGGGCGTTCTGGAATTGGTTTGAGCAGATCAACTAGAGCAGGTATTGCCTTCCGAGAAGTGGCACCAACTCTTATGTCATCAACTCTAAACAACCTCTCAAGAGCAACTTGATCAGGATAACGCACCAAAGAAAATTCCTCCGACAATTCCAGAAGATCCTGTATATCAGTATCAGCACAGCCAAGAAAGGAGATAAGTCCACCTGCTGCCCCAGAATTTGCCACAGACAGAAGTGTTCCCCTGCTGCCATTACAGACTAGGCTAGCTATTGATTGTGCAGCAAAATATCTGTTTGCTGATTCCTCTGACTTCAATAAATTGGCAAGGGCTGGTATAGATTTCATGGTTGCATGTGCTCGTATGATATCCCTATCTTGAAATAATATTGCCAACAACAAAGCACAAATCCACATGCTGCTATCTTCTTTATAGTCAATCTGCATATGACCATAAAGGAGCAAAAGGTCAATACACAGAAATAATAGTTATATACTAATCTGTTATCTAACTACTATGTCAATGAGGAGGGTATTTATGAACAACTTTGACAGATAAGGGTGCATTTATGCAAATAAGTAAATATTTACTATGGAAAGAATCAGATACCACTGTCCATTTATTTCAAATGACTGAAAACATGGCACTTGAATACCTGACTATATTGTGAGAAACAATTTGCAATCCTGTCAGTGAGAACCTCAATCGCTCCAGCCTCCATTATTGCAATTTTACTTTTTTCATCATGGCAAGCAAGAACAGACAGTAACCATATAGCTAAGTTGGCACCAGAAATAGTAGCGGTGCCAGTGTTTGATTTACCATCATTGGCTTCTTTTGTATGCCTGCAAATGCTGATAACTTCCCTGCTGTCATTACCGTGATTATCCAAAGTAGCCTGTGAAGAAATAAACATATCGACAAGAGACTGAACAAGATTAGCACACAAGTTTGATAAATTGAGATCCTCCACCAGCCTCTGATGATTTACTTTAGCAGCACAAATAAGAACAGCAGCTCCTCCAATTTTGACCTTTACATTTTTAGAAGTGGAATTGATTATCCTCTTAGCTATAGAAGATATACATCCAGAGGCAGTAACAACAGTGTCTCCCAGAACAAAAGGCTGATCCTTACATAATCGAGATAATATTTCAATAGCTTTATCCTGCAACACGGGCGTCGAATCAGCAATAGACAGAACTATTGGGCTTATGCTTTTAGGAAATTCAGCCAAAACTGCCCAAGCAGGTTTACTGTGTGCACCGGTCTCTTCTGACCTGGACAACATGGCAAGTGCTTCTAGAGCTTCTGATGTGGAACTAGGTCCATTGACAGCAAAGTCTAAGAGAGAAACTAATGCAAGAAGAGTACCAGCATGATTCACACAATCAGTTACAGCATAATCAACTTGCCTCTTAGAATGCAAGAGGCGAGCAATTGCTGCTGCAGCATGTGTTTTTCCAGAAATTGTGCCTTCACGTAATACTCTGGTAGCAGCCAAGATGACTTCTTCTGCAACAGCTTTCTCAGCAATTTCACTATCCAAAATAAGATTTGCCACAGCACATGTTGCCAGCTCTGCCACTTCCAAAACTGAAGAGTTAGCTAGTGCAACTAGGGAGGGTAATGCATCTCTAGCAATAGCAGCCACATCCCTGTTCTCTTTGATGGAAAGAAATATTGCAGCCAAGCAGTGCGAGGACTCCATTAAGATACTCTCAGATTCAACATTAAGCAACTTCATTGCTGACCAAAGAGTTTTAACAGCAATGCTGCTTTCACGCACATCTTTCCTCGTTTCGAAAATTCCCGCCAGAGCAGATGCAGACTTTGCCTGAGTTTCTTCCTTGGTTGAGCTCAATAATTTTATCATTGTATCAATTGCATCACTGGCAGCACTACCTTCACGTAGAAGATCAGTAAGAGCAACAACTGAAAGCATACTTCTCAAAGCATCTAAAACATAAACCTTAGATTCAGGTAAATCACTGGTCAATAATGCTGTAAGCTGACTGATAGTTGCTGTATCAGATTTATGAATTAAGTGATTCAAGGTCTTTGCTGCAATCTCCTTTCCATTTGGGCTTCCATTCTTCAACAGCCACAGCAATGCAGGAACGGCATCAGCACTTTCAACACAAGCACGTATATCCTCACTGTGATTGCATAGGTTCCTGAGGATTGTTGCTGAGTCTTCCTTTGCTTTTGCAGATCCTGACTCCAAAATTTGAACAAGAGGAGGTATACCACCAGCAGCAGTAATGGCCCATTTACTTTCATCATTTTCATTAGATAGAAGGCAAAGGAGGGCAACAGCACATTCTTGTTGCTGTTCTGATGAAAGCCCCAAAAGAGATATCAACAGCTGAACTCCTTCGCGGCCTTGAAGTGCACACCATAGACTGCATTCAGTATTGCACAATGTCAAGAGAGATTTTAGAAGCTCATCTTGCACTTCATTGGCAGCCATTGTTATTAAACCAACAAGCAAACGCTTTGCATCAGAATTTGCAAGTTTAATTGACAGTATAGGATTGCTATACAAACTAGCTAGGGCTTCAATGGTCCGTTCCTGCACAAGGAATGGCAAGCGAGGTTTAAATTGTTCAAGTAATGTATGCTCAACTACCAAAGGATCTGATGCCCTGGTAGATTCTGCCTTGTCATCATATATCATAAGAGCTGAAGCTAAAGCTCCCAATGTGTCAGCAGCTTGGGTAGGTGAGGAGCATGATTCAAGGCTTTGACCAAGACTGGAGATGACATATGACAAACCACCAGAAATGTTCGCTAAAGCACACATAGCATTCTCCTGTAATGCTTGAGCATACTCACCCTGCATGAACTCTTTGGAAGGAGCTATGGTAGCATTAATCAAAGCAGGAATGCCATTGGAATTGGCTATCTCTTTCCCTGCATCTTTGCACTGGGCAGATAGACATTTAAGAGCACCGGCTGCTTCAGCCCTGACAGGGGCATCATTACCAGGGCCTAAAAGTTTGAGGAGTTGTTTTGTTGCCTCTGCCGTCAACACCTTTGAACAAACAGATGCATCCTCCATCATCATACAAGCAAGTAAAAAGCACACATTCGCTAAAGTGCCAGACTGCCCTGTTGTCAGTAACTTCATTAATATGTCCACTCCTCCAGCTTGTATTGTGGCATTCCAGAATCTCTCGGTGCTGCTGGAGAGATTTTTCAATGCCCCAGTCAATAAATTATCAACTACATTTCCACTCTTCAGGCCCTTTTGCAGCTGCTCCCATAGCACTGGAACAACTCCTTCAGTTGAAAAAATTTTTGATCCAACATGATCTTTGGCACCATCTTGAGAGACAGCAAAAATAGTCTTTGCAGCAGCTACTTGACCTTCAGCAGAACTGAACTTGAGTAGACCCAGCAAAGGAGGAATGCATCCTCCAAGCAAGACTTTCACCCTCAGCTCATTTTCTTTACAAAGTGAGCCCAAGACAGTTGCTGCCTGTATCTTCACATTCAATGACCCTGACCGGAGAAGGGAAACAAGTACTGGAACTGCCTGAGAATGAGATCCCACAGCACTGAAAGCATTTTCTCGCATACCAATAAGCTCCAATAACTGCTTCAAAGAATACTCTTTCTCTTGCATAGAAGATGAGCTCTGACGCAGATGCTCAATGCATTGGGCAACACTTGCTAATGTCCCATCTGGATCCTCCATGTTGCTGCTGCTGCTACGTTCTCTGCAAACAATTAGGAATATAAGATCAAAAGTTAGCATATTAGATTTTATACTCAAATTCAAACCTCCATAGACCATATATCAAACCATCAAGTTTGATAGTTCTCAGATTATCTTCTATATATGAGACTCTGAGGAGGTGAGTGGAACATCTTTTTTCTGTCTTATAACTTTTTACACAGATGACAAGCTATAGCACAAGTGGGATTCACAAGTCTTAGCATACTTAGCTGCAAGTAGACATACTAATGTAACTGAATGGATTTTAGCACCATTTCAAGCAATTGATTTGATGATTTTATAGGCCATAACATATTCTTTTTTGACATAATTTACAGGCATATTCTAAGTTGTAACCGACCTCAATCCCATCTTCAGAACAGAATGGGGAGGTAGAGGCTCTGAATCTTGAGCCTTTCCGTCACCGTTTCTTTCCTGCAATCAAAAGAATGACGGTGAATAAGTTGAAATGGAATGTCTGTATCTCTAAATGTTTGGAAGTAACAAAAATTAACACAAACATAGGAAGATAAAGGTCAATCTTGAAGTTCTATAAGAGGAGGAGAAATGGAAAATCAAGTTGAGAAGGAACATAACAAAGCACAACTTGATTTTATTCTGTATCAAGAAATTGAAGTTTTTCAAAGTATCAAATGTACATGATTGCTGCTTCTGTTACAGTTGACTAATTATTATTATGGATAGCATCTTATTGCACAAAACAGAGGGGAGAATAAAAGGAAGTAAAAACTATACAGCATTATGCAGTGTAGCAGAAGGCATATGTATATTACACATTACACTCCAGTGTAGAATAAACACCACAACTAACCCGTCAAGATAGATGGTCATGAATGCTATATCTATACAGAGAATCTAATAATGCCACCTTTTTTTTTCATTTTCTAGTATTACCCTGCACCCCATTCTAGTGCCAAGGATATGTAGCAGCACATAGCAAATGAAGGTAGAGTGCATTACTAAAATAATGCTTGCTATCTAAAATAGAACATTTCTCATCAACTTCATAATATTTATAAAACCATGGACATCTCAATTCAAAGAACACTGAAGATATGTTCCAATGGGAGATAAGAAACAGATGGCAGAATGAAATCACAGAGCCTCCTTAGACTTACACAGTTCTCAATTATACTTTCTAGAATTATTTGGTACAAAAAAAAGGGCAAATCAGGGGCTAGTTTTGTACAGCAGTTCACAACCGCAATTGTGGCTACCATATTGCGGTTTTAGAAGTCTCTGCAACCACAACTGCTGTCACACTTTCCTTCCACTGTCTGCAATTTCTATAATCGCAGCACAACCATAACCGAAATTTAAAAACATAGATAACCACCAAGCAATCAGAAGAAATGGTATATCCAATATCTAAGTGACCGGGTTAAGGATCCATAAAATTACGCACCTATACCAACACTCAAAACACTCTTTCCTCTACCAGTACCAACTCATAATCCTATAAGACAATGATGACGTGATGACATAAAATGAAAAGAAAAGGAAAAAGAATCAACAACATGAAGAAGTACCATATCATTAGCAGCAAGGGTGCTGCCATTATTGGCAGCAAACCTCCAAGTCAGTGTAGTCGCCAGCTTCGCTTCACGTCACTCGAAGACTCTCCCAAGCTGATCAATCCAGGACACTGCTCCCTCTCCAGATCTACACTGGAGAGACAGTCAGAACATCAAAGCCTCCCTGTCCACACGCGAATTCATATCAAAAATCAATCACCAATCTCAAACAGCAATTGCACCAAAATCGCAAATGCAAATTCGATAAGTTAAAATCAACAACAACAACAATAATAATCACTACACGGTGACCTAACCAAAACACTGTAAAATGAAGCTAACAATGGAATTGGTTAAAATTAAATCGCGCGAGACGGTTAGAGTGAGTGGAGGTAGCAGATCAACAGGTACCGAGGAATGGAAGCGGAAAGCGTGCGTGGAGCGTGTGAGTCAACGAAAAAGTCAAAGCGGTTACGACGAATGAATGCGTGAGAATTGAAGAATCGAGAGACGGTGTTAGTGAAAGATGCGAAGAGGTGAGAGAGAATGAGAAAGACCTTCAGAGACCGAAGCGAAGCTGGCGTGGTGTGAGTGTGACGCTGACTCATCGATTGGTTTTCTTCGCTTCTCGGTGGTGGGAGGAGATAGATTGATTTGATTTGATTAGAGGTGAGTATGGTATTACGTGTTTTTTGGCTTTTAATTGGGCGCCTTGAATTGTTGATATTGGTGGACAGGGAGTGTGGTGACAGGGAGGAGAAGAGGCTTTGGGTTTTTGACAGTCACGGACATGAGCACCGACAACAGTTCCAAGCTCGCTCATAGCCTCGCCTCGTAGTTGTTTTATTTAACGGCTAGGCTCAGCCTTAACATTCGCTTGAGCCAGCGGTTTGGAATCACGTGCAAATAATGTATGTACCTTTTATACATGTATCGCGTGCAAGAATTTGTATCTCATTATTATTATTATTATTATTCTTTGGGCCAACATGCTCTCAAACATATTGATTAAACACATTTTTTATTAGGAAAACTATGTCATGTATTAACAGTTTAAAATAGTTTTATATTATCATCTAATCACAAAATATTATGTATGATAAATTTGTTAACTTTTATAATAATTACTTAAAAGCTATACTAATGATGATTTTTAATTAGTTAATAGTATAAAACTTTTTATACTGATAATGTATAGTCATTTAACTCCTTTTACTATTAATTAAAATTTATTAAAAATTAAAAAATTGTGTGAGCTTCATTTTATATTTTATAAGTTTTACTGATAATTTTGTAAATTTAAATAAAATTTAATTAATAGTAAAAAGTATATTAAAAAAAGCATAAAAAATGTCTTCCTAAGATTCCTCCTGTTCTTTTGTATGTAATCCTTTTTACAGTCATGTAGTACGTGCCTTTTTTAAAAAAATAAATAAATTGAGGCATGAATTTGTAGAGTTCTTATGTTGAATTAAAATAATGTTTTTTAGGTAAACATTCATTCAAAGAAAATCTTTAATTTTCTTATTTTCATTAATTGATATTTATTTTTTTCAACCAATATTAAACATGATGAAACATTTATATATTATCAACAAAATAATATTTTATCAAATAAATTAAATTAATTTTTTTAAAATTAAAAGTTTCAAAAACACTAATTTTTATATTTTAATTTGATTTTCATAACAATTAAAATAATATTTTGTTAATGAAATTATTTTTAAATGTTTTTATTTATATTTTATATGTTTTGCTTATACTTAAAAAATACTTGTTTATTGCACGTGTTTTAAAATGATAGCTCTTTGAAAATATCCATATTTTTAATATGGCTACATAATCTTGAAAATGTTAACTGGTGAAGGAATTAATGTATATAATAAATAATGTTTGCCTAAGAATTTCTTTTTAATTTCGTGAACCAACCACATTAATTAAACTTTTATGGCTTGTTTGGTTGGATGAAAAGAAAACATGAAAAGAGAGAAAAGTTTGAAATTTGAATTGAAGGAAATGTTGAAAGAAGAAAAAGTTTAAATTTTTGTTTCTAAAAGCCAATTTATCATTTCTTTTTCCTTCTATTTTCTCTCTAACCAAACCAAAAACAGCTTTATTATTCGTATTTTTTTCCTCTCAATTTTCTTTCCTTTTAACCAAACATACCACTAATGATATAACTAAGGTTGTATACATTGACGAGACGGAAGCACTTGAGAATTTTATTAACCATATGTACAGTTTATGGAATCAACAATGATAGTGCAAATATTATTTTCACCAATTTCTTATAGACTACAAGGTAAATACTAAATAAATACTGACCATTAAAAAAATAGATATTTAGTTGTTTATATAGGGTTTGTTAAAATTTTGTCAAAATAATGTTTATGTTTCCTCAAAAAAAAAAGTTTTCGTAAATATTATTTATTTCCTTATTTAAATTTTTTTGTCACATAAAATATTATTATATTTAAGTAATAACTGTTATTTTTTGGCAAATATACTAACTATTATATTTATTTGTAAGTACCCAATGTTAATACATGCATTAATTGTTAATTAACGCCTGATTCAATTAATAAAAATTGAACAACAATAATAAAAAATAATTCTAAATTAAATTCTACCCGCGATTTTAAAGTAAGACAATATAATGCTATATTCTTAAACTTTAAAGTACTTATATGATGGATCCATAAATTTTTAATTTGTGGAAACAATATTCGTATATATAAATTTATAGGGATAGTACTTATATTATGAATTAACCTTTTTTTCACTGTATTTCAAATTATAAGGATAATTTATAACTATATATATGTATGTGTGTGTGTGTATATTTGTGGAGACAACTACGTAGATCCGCCCCTGCCCTTCCCTCCAATAAAAAATATGTATGCATTCGTTATTTGAAGTCAATAAAAGAAATTTTGTGATTTATTTTTTTCAAAATTAGAGGATTTTAGATATTTTTAATAATTTTTTTCTATATTTTTTATAGAATTTTCTTAATAATCATTTTAATATTGAATATAAAAATATTAAATAAAAAATATTTAATATCTTACAATATACATATATATATATATACATATATATATATGTATACACACATATATATATATGTATGTATAAAGATATTTAATGTTATATTCATTTAATAACTAGCATAATCACTATAAAAGTTGTTGGAGAATTTAAAATTACTTTTGATAATACTAATTCTAATTTCAAAGTTTGAAGAATTACACTTTAAAAAAATATATTAATAGGAATAAAATGTTAAGTGTTAGGATTAATTTCATTTGTATAGTTTAAAGAAAATTAAATTATTAGTATAAACGTTTAAATCTAGTTATACTAATAATATAATGCATATACTAATGATTGTACTTGGACATAGAGAGATGAAAGGAGATTGCAAGCTTCAGTTGGATGAATACTTAATTTGTTTCTTAATGGCAAAGCTCCATGGTTGTTCAATAGACAATAGGGTGATAATTTGCAAACACTTCGACACTCAAGTAAGTTATACGGTCCATTAGAGAATGTAAAGAATCAATTTGCATGGAGAACATACCTTGAGGAGAGACCCTTAGTGTTATATAATGGTTTGGGAGTGGAGCAAGCTAGTGAGAGTTGATCACCTACCTATCAATCAAGTACAAATGTGGCTAGTGTCAGGATATGTGATTGACAAAGGTGGCCAATAAAGGGTGTTAGTCAACAAGAGGTAGTTGACAAAGAAGTATTCAGATGATAGGTTATAATTGGGTTGGATGATTCAGCCCTTTTCTAGACTCAATATCAGCCTAAAACCAATATAATACATTTTTGGGCAAATCCAAAATATTCTCTGGCTACAAGAGTCTAATATTAACAATATTATATATTTATTTTTATACTAATAAGATGTTTTGTTAGTATAATATATATTATTATTAATATAAACTTTCGA
This sequence comes from Spatholobus suberectus, assembly GCA_004329165.1. Taxonomy (NCBI): domain Eukaryota; kingdom Viridiplantae; phylum Streptophyta; class Magnoliopsida; order Fabales; family Fabaceae; genus Spatholobus; species Spatholobus suberectus. Next base: position 53,785,232 of record CM014737.1, on the reverse strand, counting down.
TGGTTAAGTTATTAATTTATTTTTTTTAGATAAAAATTATATCAATGAAAATAAATAGAATATGTCTAATTTATTATATGATATTTTTTTGTTACTGTTACCATGATCCGGCATCCATCCGCATGTTTAGAAAAACATTGGCACCGCTAAAAGCCTGTTTAAGAAGTCTAACATGTTTTCTTATTTATTTATTTTATTTATGCACATGCTTGGAAAAATAAGTAGCATAAAGTTTGGAATCAAAATTATGAGTTTGATAAAAATATCACTTTGTTGTTTATGTGATAGAAAACTTTCAGTTGTACGAGTATCGACAAAATAACTCTATAATTTAATATTACAATATTGATTAACTTATATTTACATGATTTTACTGATAAATTACAGGATTTAAAAGTAATTTGTATCATCGTTTACAAATAATAATATTTTTATCAAAACAACTTCACTTTAAACTCAGTTTTAACTAAAGTTAATTTTATAAAATTAAAATTATCTAAAATCATATTTACAAAATATTGATTTGATGATCTGACCCAAGCTCACAATTGAATTTTGCATGAAAAAAATGCACAATTAGATTGTTTAGACCCAATAATTAACAAGAACCCAACTCCAATTATTCGTTACATATGCCCACATGGTTTTGGTTTGAGTCGAGCTGAATTCTTGATTGCAGCCAAGCCATAGCCTATACCCAAAAAAGTTATAAGTCATCTCAATTATCTCCGTTTTTTTGTGCTTAGTTGGCAAAAGTATATTTTCTCTCTCACTCTCTTACACAGTGGAGCGGTTGATGGCAGTGGAATCCTTCGATTTTTAAAAGGAAGTAATAAAGGCAAACAAGAATAGTCTTATATTATAAGCCGTGAGAGGTGGGCGCTGAAGTTAAAGACAAGCTATCAAGCTACATTCGTGTTCAAACCTTATTATTACTAGCATATTATTTGCACCAATTGGAATGGCAACTGGCAAGTCATACGGTTAGATTCTCATGCAATAAAATCAAAGTGGGTCAACCAACATTAGTTGGCACAAGTGGAAACAGTTTATGTTCATTAACTAAGTTATTCAGGGTTCGAATATTGATTTTAGATATGGAATAGATCATGTTGAAAGAAAAATACCCACCTTGTGCGTGCTTACGGTTTCCAGCAGAAATTAGTCATTGTTTTTAATAGTAAATACTTCATACCAATACCATGATAACAAAAATAAATAAATAAAAATTTCAAAGTGGGTCATGTTATTCACACTTGCGCCCCGTAAGCATTTGCTGTTATCATGCAATGATTGAGACCCTGCTCCATACCAGCTCGCTAAAGCAGCCATTACTTGTTCTTTATTATATTTTCTTAAATTAAACTAACAACAATTGTATTATTGTTTATTAATGTTAATTTCCTTCCATTTGTCCAATCCCCTATCCTGCCCTGCCCCTTATTCATTTACACACTTGACACTCTTATCCTTATTTCACTTTTTTTAAGCAAATCCAAATGATCAAGTGGCTTTTGTTATTTCATTCCATCTCCCAAAAAGTTGATTCATAGAAATTGGTATTTCACCTCTATTGGTTGAGATTGTGCATCTCTTGTTGGAGTTAGTTGAATCATAGAAGAATAAGTTGTTTTATTGCTTTGTGTTTTATCTCTGTTTTTATTTTTATTTTTAACGCCAAACAATTAAAATCATTAATGACTTTATAGGGCAACAAAAAGAAAAAAGAGAGAAAGAGAAAAGAAAACAAGCAAAGCAAAGGTGTTTCGTGGATGGAAGGTTAGTTACTTCATACGAACGGATTTGGATTCAATAAAAAATATTAGTCTTTTTAACATGACAAATTAAGGTTTAAATTTTCATTAAAAAAGATATTATATTTTGTATCTGATAATATTTTGAATATAATTATTTTATAAGAAAATATATGTGGAGAAAAAATATATTATTAGACATAATTTATGAATCATTTGACATGACTATATATATATATATATATATATGAGGTGTATCATATGAGAATGGTCTTCTTAAATGAGAATAACTAATCTCAACTATTAAATTAAAATGGAAGGCCAAGATTAAAATACTTAAGAATTCAAATTAAAACTTCATGTAATTATCAAATCCCTAAAATATTCATCAAACAAAAATTAAATCTCTAAAGGATCTCAATTGTCACATCATAAAATACTTCAATTGTCACGTCACTTTTCTTTAAGATTGTCGTTAATCCATCATCCTCCCCACCATGACTGTCGCCACCACCACCATCATAACCTTCGCCACAAGCACAAATCCCACTTTTTATAGGCCCAAAAATTCTTTCACAAAATAATCCATCTTTTTCAAGTTTATTGGTTTTGTAATGAAAAGTATAAGGTTTTGTTACCTCCCTAACTATCTCTCCATTAGGTAGGATTTTTTTTGCCCAAGCACTTATTTGTTGAGGAGAAACTGATCCAATTCGGAGTTGTTGATGTTTATACTGATCAATCCCATGGCCGACAGCAATGGCAGCAACAGTCATGGCGTTACATATCACCACCACCTCCACAACCACCGTCACCACCATCATCATCGTTGTCATGACCATCATGATGGTGGCAACAACGATAGTCATGGTGGTGATGATAATTGGTTAACGACAATCTTAAATAAAAGCGACGTGATAATCAAGATATTTTAGGATGTGATAATGGAAATCTTTTAGAGATTTAACTTTTGTTTGGTGAATCTTTTAAAGATTTGATGGTTACATAATATTTTAATTTGAATTCTTAAGTATTTTAATCTAGGTTTTCCATTTTAATTTAACGGTTGAGATTAATCATTATCGTTCTCACTTAAGAAGGTCATCCTTGTATGATACGCCTCCACACACACACACACACACACACACACACACACACATATATATATGTATAGGTAATGTTTCAAATGAAAAATCTTAGAATGAGAAAATGAGAATTCTAAATGATAATCCTTTGATCATAATTAAAAAAGTTTGTAGATAAAATTAAAACCTAATTATAAACACCTCTTGTGAAACCATTACTGTCACCGCCTCCACCACTATTGCCCGCCACAACCACACCGTCACCACCAACATCACCATTATTATTGTCGCCACCGCCACCCAGGAGTGACGGTGGTAGAGGTAGTTATGGCAATGGCGGTGGTAATAATGATGATGGCAATGGTGATGACGATAGCAAATTATAAATATATCATTTATGGTTAATTATTATTATTATCATTATCATTATTATTGTTATTGTTATATAGGACACTATATAAACTATTTTGATATACATTGTATTAGGCTTTGTTTTCGGAGTGATCCTGTAATGGGTTTGGTCATTTATTGTGTAGCCCATTGAAAAGTCTCTACCTACTGCTAGTGAGTTATAAAAAACTAACATCCCATTACTTTGTTTCATACACATGTAAAACACTCTCTACAAAGTGGGTAGTTTGCTCTCAACATAAGAACCGAATTCTCTCATTAGTCAAAGAACTATGGACTCAAAGATAAATTTAAGTATTCAGGTACACATATTCTTGATCCCTCTCTATCACATATTGGTGATTGATATGCTATAATTTGTATCTATGTATGATATGATCATTTTATGATTGCTTTAAAATTCATCAAATAGTATCAAAGCCACTTAGATATAGATTATAACTACTTGCCTTCAGTTGTTATTTCATTAAAACATTGTCAAAAAATGGGGTTTTGGTTTCTTATTCGTTCTTTGAAATTATAAAAAAAATCAATATTTTATGCATGAAATCCAAAATTGTTCAAGTGCTTTTGCTCCTTATCCTGCACAAAACATCATATTAAATTTTCATGTGATTTCATGAACTAATTATAGAGAATTTGATGGTTGTTTTCGTTGACCCTTTTATGAACACTAAATGTTTTGAACCAAATTCTCAAAAATGAAACTTTAAAAAAAAAAATAATTAAGGGTTTTTGTAGACAACTAAATTTCAAACAAAACGCTTTCTCAATATCCTTTTTTGGTTCTTAAATATGAGAGAAATTTGAAAGAAAGAAAAAAATCGGACTCATTCTTGCACGTGTGACTTCCCTCTCTCTTTTCTCCATGTTTTTTCAATCCTTCTTTTGGAATTGACTGGAAATTCTCTATATTGATCATTTTCGATCAAAATCCCTTAAGTGTTGCAATGAATCAATATAATTGAGAGATTTTACCAGTACCATTAGTGGGTCATGAGTAACCTAGTTTATAATCCGAAATTATATATGAGTCTTGTAACTTAGAATCTCTATTCAAATTACCATTTAAATAAAATATAATTGAATATTTTGGCCATGCGCATCACCTCACATTTGAATTTCTAAAGCATTTGAATTTTGTATTTGAATATTATATAAGAAATAGAATCTTTGATACATTATTGAAGGAATTTATCAACCAAAATCAATCATTTGGCTTAATGACTTTGTCAAATCAATGCAAGTCTAAAAGAATTTTCTTTTGTAGTTCCATATAAAAAGAAAAAAAATTCTACAACCTAACATATCTCTATTATCCTATGATTGATTTCCATTGATTTCATTATCCTATTTTATAGGAATCTTTATTAATAACAAGTTGGTTTATTAAGGAGTTCAACATCTTAACAAAATGATGATCATATTTCAAACTTCTGCTTTTTTACAAAACAATGGACATCAACAAGCCAGATTTAAATGGCTAAGATTTAATTGGCTATTTTCAAAATCAAATATACCATTTTGGTGTATGGTGATTTCTCTATTAATTTGTCATTGATATTGGATTATTATTTAGACTTTTACGTGAATTAGTCATGTGTATTTCATGCCAATAATACTTTTAAGTACTATACTTTTCCATAATTTCATTATTTTATTTAAAATGTTATGATTGTGTAATTAATCTCAAAGTGTGAAATATAATTATTCTATTAGCAAAAAAATTTCAAATTTATTTTGAGTATTTAATAAAATATTTTGGCATGATTTAATATTTTAGATAAATATTGTATTTTCACTACCTTGTTCTTAGCATATGGATCAAAATTTTATAGTTTTCTATTCTTTGTGTTAGTCACAAAATTAACTTCTTGGTCATAATATGGATTAAGTCTAGTCATTTTAGATTAAATGAACGCAAGCAATAAATTATAAAAGTATATATTATCTTATGCCTTTTATATATATTGATTAAAATTGATATAATTTAACTTTTTAATTATTTTAATATATTTTTTACTACTATACTTTGAATCTAGACCTATAAATTTTTATTTTATTCTTAATTTTGTGACAAATATGTACTAAATATTGTCTCTAATTACGTCTTTAGTCATAAAATAAATTTTGGATCATAACAAAAATAAGTTTTATGTGTTTAGTGAGTAATGCTATTGTCTATGCCGAAGTAATCCAAAGTTTGGATTAAATTCTTTATTGGCTTATTATTGTTAATATATTTACTTGTAAAGTATCATTAAAGATAATTATGTTGAACAATTCTTTAAGGCAATACAAATTATATCATTTTTGTATTCTATATAAATCACATTGATTTATAATTGGAGTTTTTTTTTTGAGATGACATTATATGTTCTTATTAAGTCGTCAAAGTTCATTGGTTCTATAAATGAGGATGAATGACACTCTATGAGGTTAGTTGTGAAATCTTTAACCTTTTTACTTATTATACGATTGCATATATAGAGAAATTTGTTAATAAGATATTCTTATCCTTTAGATATTATAAATATGCAATTATAAATGAAAGTATGTCTATTTCCCAAAATATTATAAAATTGCATAACTTTACAATCAAATTATTGGTTTCTTGTAACAATACTCTGTTTTTGTAATTATATTCTCATTCTAATTTATAGTGAGAGTATTCCACATCTTATTACTTTGAGAGTTTTATTTTGAGATAAATTTAAAAAATACTTTAAGCACTTTTATATGCTTAACTCAATCAAAATACAAACAATAACTTTGTTGTTGTAATTTTTTTCATAAAAATTGTATAACCCTTGCAATTTAGGCTAATTTAAAATGTAAATTTTATTGTCATTTATTAGTATGGTTTAATGTAAAATTATGAACCATTTGATATGACAATATATAAGATATCATGTCATGTAAATTTAGTTCACTCTTTGTATGACCTTATCATATTTTATTAGATATAATAGTTAGTAACTTGTATAATTGTTAAGTCACTTATCGCGGGTACAATTGTGTAAATTTTGTAAGTTATATAATTAAAGTTTTTCTTTAATTATAATTTATATTGTATTAATAATAATTATACCCTATCGGTATATTATTATTGATATAATTTTTAAATTCTATTATATTAATCATAATTATATTTTATCATTGTGTTATTGTTAATATAATGCACTGTTATACGATGTACTATTAATCTTGTGTTTATTACAATTCTTTGCTTAGGTACCACGTTGATATTAGAATTCTATCAATATGATTTTTGTACATTATAATATTAGATTTCTTATAGTTTAAATATGCTTTTAGTCCCTCAAATTTATAGTAATTTTGTTTTTGGTCCTTCAAATTTAAAATTAATCTTTTTAATCCCTCTAATTTGAGAAAAACATGTGTTAGTCCCTTAGGACCACTTGTAGCATCATTATCAGAACATATTAACTTAATTGTTATCGCAACCGGGGTCGCGGCGGGACAGCGAAAAAGAGCTTTAAAAACAGGGAGTCGCCACCAACATTTATTAAGGAAAAACATTAGAAAAACCTAAAAGAAAATGGTCTACGAAACCAGATTTTAGGCTCGGGAGTCAATTACGTGTAGGGAAGGTATTAGCATCCTACAACGTCCGTCATAAAGACGGTTACCTCTAATTGATTAAGCAAATTATTAATGACTTTTAAAATATTTATCTCACCCTAAAAATAATTGCAAGAATAATTTTATTATTATAAAAAAGATTTTTATTTTATCTTAAATTTATTATTTTTTGAGATCGACAAGAGTGGGCCCTTGCTCCTACGTATCTCCCGGTGCAATGGAAAATCAGACTCACGTAATTCTTTTGTAGAAAATGTTTGTGTGTTGACATTTTTTAATTATTTTTATTATTATTAAAATTTAGGATTTCGAAACCGTCACGGTTTATACGTCCTAATATAAATTGACAGAAGTGTACACCCAAGCCAATTTACTATTTTAATTTTGATTTTAGTATTTTTATTTTTATTATAATTAAATTTAAGTTTAATATTTTTATTTAAGAGAAGAGTTTTAAGGCATCAAGCTGTACAGCTTGTGTCTCAAAATCTCAAGGTTAAGGAGATGTCACATCTAATTAACCCTTTCTCTATTTAAGGTTTTATTTTAATTTTGTTATTATTAAGTTGTAAGTTGCTAATTCAGAAATGTTACGTTGTTGTTGTTGTTATTATTATTGTTATTATTATTATTATTATTATTTCATATAGTTTTAATGAAATTATACATTAATGATTTAACGATTTTTTTGTGTTAATATGTAATAGCAACTTCAAAATGATTGTCAAGTAATTTTCTTACAAAAAACATTTAGTTTAAAATCAGTTATTAATTTATTGTCCTAATTAATTTAATTAGCATAACATATTATTATTCAACGTAGCTTGCACAAAGTAAAAGCTTACGTCTATTATTTATTAACGTTACCGTTGCCCTTTTTCGTAACATAGCTATTCAATTCTAACACATTTTTATTACTTCCGAGAAAAAAAGATTGATAATCAAAGATTCTTTTCAGATTTTAATAAACATTCAATTGGAGGGAACTTTGTGGGCCAAGCCCATTCCGGCTGCAATGAGCAAAATAATAATGAAACTAATAAAATAAAAGGAGCAAAGCAAAACGTGAAGCCCTGGAAATTACTAGAAGCAAGGCGTCAAAAGAAAGAGGAAGCCAACTTAGGGCTTTTCATGCCGCAGAGCTTCGGAACGGGGAGAAAAACTTCATCCCGTCAAAGGTTGACCAAGGGAGGTCGTTCAACAGTGACATCGCCGGTGACAGTACAGCTAGCAAACGAGAAGTCGTGAGAAGAAAAGTGTGTCGCGCGTGTAGCGCGATAGCGGAGAAGGAAGGGAACAACGTGGCGGCGCGTTTTCGGCTTCGAGGTAGTCGTAGGTGGCTATGCGAAGGCGGTGACACAACAATGTTGAGGGAAGCGTGGCCGTATCTCTGGCAACGCAACGGAGAGGAAGAGATGCAGAGGTTTGTCGACGGTGCGGGGTAGGCTTGCGCGATTTGCGGATTCGATTTGCGGAGGTAAAGAAAAGGTGTGTTTGCTGTTGTGGGTTTCGATCCTGGTGTTGTGTTTTTGTGTGTGTGTGAGAGAGAGAGAGGATGGTGCTGTTGGTCTTGAGTAATGTATGTGTGAGACAGTGCGGAACAAAGTAAGTATGTTCTTTGCTATTAGTTTAGAGGCAGGGTGAGGAATCCAAGTTATAGGGGTTGTTTCATTATTTCAATCAAGATGAAATTTAATTAGAAATCACAATTGTTATACACGTATTGGTAGAGAACACACAAACAAATAGTCAGGCAAGTATTAGCACAGCAGATGCATGAGACAAAACCAATATAACCATGTTATCTCAACGATGGCAGAGCATGAGAGAGAAAACATAAAAAAAAAAAAAAAAAACCTCTATAGCTTAGTTCTCACACACTCCATCAGGAAATTCCTTCCCTCTTCACTGCAGCAGCATAACAGTACTCCAAATTTCCTCTTCTTCTTTCTCGGTATCTCTCTGTTCACTCTCACTCTTTTCTATCTTCCTTCAATTTTTCCGAACCCCCTTTTTATCTATTGCCATGGTATTTATAGACCCAAAAAGTGTTCCTGGTTGCTTGAATTGATCCGAAAATTTGGTTGATTGGAATACAATTTGCAGCTATAATTAAGGGAATTGGATGATTGTAGAAGCAATAGGACAATTTGCAACATGAGCTCAGGAATTTGATAAAAGCTGCAGGGCATGGGAAGGTAACGCGCAACAGGAAGAGTGGAAAGGTATGGGAAGGTGACCGTCGTCGCAGAGAAAAAGAAGAAAAGAAAGAAACAGCAAAGGAAAAAAAAGAAAAAGAAAGAAAGAATTTTTTTATTTATTATTATTATTATTATTATTATTTATTTTTTATTTTTGCGTTCTAATTATGAAAAGAAAGGCCCAATAGATGCAATCAAGAAACAGATAAAAGAATAGGCCAGCATTAACTCAGTTTGGTAATGAAAAGAACAAGAAAATAGATAAATACATAAATGAATAATTTTTTTGAATTAAATTAAAATAAAAAGAGAAAAAGAGAAAATAACAGGAATTATAGTAAGAAATGAGATTTTTGATTGAGTGTTGTTATAAGTAAAATAAATAAATAAATAGTGTAAAGAAATTGAGTTATTGAACTAGTATTAATTTAAAGTGTTTGGACTATATGTACAAAGTAACAACATAAATAATAATAATAAAAAAATATATATATATATAACAAGAATGGTGGACAAAATTAGGTGTTCACAGTTGTATAGTATCAGTTGAGTTTGGTGTGATATTTTCATTAACAGGAATATTAATAGGTGAGTTTTATGTAGCAAATTCATTAGCAACGTTTGTGTAGAATGACTAAAACATGTTTTTTTTCTTCTTTCAAATTACAAGGACTAAAATGATTAACTTTAAATTTGGAGGACCAAAAATAGACTTACCCCAAATTTGAGAGACTAAAAGCATATTTAAGCCTTTTATTGTGGTTCGAGACTATTAAGCGAGATCATAATAAGTAAGAAATTATTTATCCAGATGGCATGTTTTGGATATGTGTGTGTGTGTGAAATCACTTAATTCTAATTGCGTGATAACTTATGTACATTAAATGGTTTATTTTTTATTTTAATATTAACCTCATTGTCTAATTCTTAATTGGACATGTTTTATTTTATTTTATTTATTTTATACAATTCACTATTACTCTAAAAACTTTGCATTTTATCTCAATGCAAATTTATTTTTAATGATTTTTTTTATTAGAGTGAATTGTTATTATTCTTGTATTGTGTAAGTGATGAACATATCTTATCGATATGACATTACGTAACATAATTATTGTGTGATATAAGAAAATAGTTGAATATTTATTTTGAATATTTTAAATTCTTAATTCAACTATTTTTCTCTATTAATTGTTATTATTCTTATTAGTGAGATTATTTTCCTTTTTTTTCTTTTTTTTTATCATGCCTTGGTCAAGGATTTTGTTACTACAAATGGAGGTTGGGATGTTCCCTACTTTGAAAATATGCTGCTTGGGACACTGATAGTAAAAAATGTGCCATGCATCCTTCTTCATAGTGTTGCCATGAGGACACCATTGCTTGGAAAGAGTCCAATGATGGGTCTTTTTTTCTTAACTCTACCTACACATCTTTGACTAGACATTCTTTAACCAATATTTTAAATTATGACCCATTGTGGAAGTGGGTTGGCTCTCAAAGAATTAGAGTGCTGCTTTGGAAAGTCCTTGGAGATATTATGCCTACCAAGGAGTTTCTTTTCAAAAGAAACTAGTCAGTCACCCGTGCATTTGCACGGGTCACGCTCGTCTTTATGCATGTTTTAAAAAGACTTATGTATATAGTTATTTATTTGAAAATAAACAATAGAATATGAGACAAAACCAAACAACAAGAGAAATCTAATTATTGATAAGTTAACAACAAAAAATAGTTTTATATTTAATTGATAAATTATTTAATTATGATACAATATTTACAATTAAAGTGCTCGCTACACAATATAAAGATGAGTAAAAATTTTATGTCTCATCATATATAATTATTTAGTATAATAAAAAAATAAATAATTTAAATCATGCATATATTTAAATGTTTTATCTATTGTGATTAATACTTTTTTGTTATTAGATCAAATAATCTTCACTTGATATTTTTTTAAATTTAATGAAAGACACATAAACATCATTAGATGAAATTAAGGCATTTTCATTTCTATGGTAAAAATAAAACATATAAAATGTTTTTCAAAACTTTTTTTTGACAAATTGAATCACTTATGTCATTACTTAAGTAATTTAACTAATTTAGTTAAAATAGACAAAACAAATAAGATAAGAATCCTTCTTAGCACCATTTTTTCTTGACATAAATTTATAATCAAAAATAAAAAGCTAGTGTGGAAAAGATCTTACAATAAACAAAAGAAAAGGGCATAATAAATAAAAGAAAGCCTTCTTCTGCATGATTATAGAATTGTAACCAATTGATAAATAACACAATAATTCAATATTCATTACATCTAGCCAGAAAATTGTTGACTCCTAAAATTTAAGAACCATTTGCTTCTTTGGATCTAGAAAATTGTGATTGCTATGTAGAGATTGACAAAAAAAAAAGTAGTTATGGAATATAGGGGCATGATATGTCATGCTTTCATTATTAGAAAATAGACTATTTGCTCACAAAAGGGAGTGAATAATAAGAAGAGAAAAACTTCATTTTAGTTTTTTGGTGTAATATAGATGTTAGCATAGAGATTTGACTATTCCCCATTTTGTATCAACAATTATTTAAAGATAAGATGTAAACTATAATAAAAACGAATGTGATCATTCATCATTTTGCCAGATTAATTTAGCATATGTAAGAAGCATCCCTTTAAGTACAACAATCACTGCCACTGCACTGACAATCACCTATTCAACTAATAAATTAGTTAAATATTACCTAAATCATTTATCCTTTATAGCTAGGAGCTGGTATGCCAAAGAATATAAATCTATTATAGCTAGCAACAAACAGATACACCATATATATATGGTGAATAAAATTTGAAAAATTACCTTTATAGAAGAAAGTATTTTAGATAAAAACATGAGTAAGTGACCATTGGGAGGTTCAATGCTACAAATGTAATCATCCTAAAAGCCAATTGAGAGACTTTAGATGGAAAATATAGTATCTTGGAACATATGAACTCTTAGTTGAAGCTTGAGCAAACTTCTTGGAAGTAACTTCATTCTCCTCAAAGTTAATCTGAAAGAAATACCAAAGGATGAACCCCTCATCTTAGCCTAAAGCAAGACAAATCAGTAAACTATTTCATCCATGTTATATATAAACCAAATCTGCGTGTGTGTGATTTCCTATGCTTCAAAAAGGTTGAGGGTCTTGGAACATGGGCCTTCTAAATATTCATCCAAGATCAATAATTGATAATGAAGCAATGATAAGAATATAAGTATGATTACTCCATGGAAAATGTACTCACCACTATTCCAAATTTTGAAAGATATGCAACCTTAACCTTTTGATTATTTGGGAAACCTACATTTACAGATAAAATTATCAGATGGCAATATGCTAGAAAAAAGTTCAAGATATTATTGATTGCTGTTAAGATAATCTTTTAACCTACCAGCATCAACAGTGTATGAAACGCTCAAAATCTTAGTAGCACGTCAAAATTTCAACCAAAACTTTATGTCAAAATCATACCAGCAAAAAAAATAAATTGAAGTACCAATAAAAAAAATTGATGTTGCCAATGTAGCAAAAATTGGCATTCAAGCATGAATCAATTTACTAAATTGTCTTCATGAAAAAATTCAAAATGTATTCTAAATCAAAGAGTATAGATTATAAAAGTGGCTTACTCTAGCTTCATAGTTGTGATCAAGAAGGATGTTTGATGACTTAATATCTCAATGAAAAATGTTTGAATGACTTGGTAAATTAATAAAAAAAGAAATAAGAAGATAAATAATATAATATGCTAAGATATCAAAAGATCAAGCATAAAAAAATAAGTAATTATGAATGTGCAACCAACAATAATACAACCATGTCTTATTATCTCATACTTTAATCAAAACACATGCTTAACAATCTATATTTTTATTGTCACACATATTTAAAAGAAGGACATCAGAGTTAGCTTTTTTTAGGATTTATTAGTTATAAAATTTTAAAGTTATAAGGAGTTGTATAAAAGTTTTTGAATTATAAGGACTTAATTAAATTTACAACCTTTTTTTGGATGAGGAAGATACCTATAATGGAGCAAGCACTTTGATAGAGGAGAGTAGATGCTTGGAAGCCGATCCACCTATGGATGCTGAAACCAAAGAGTTATTATCACAGAAAGGTACCATTTTGTAGATAATAAGAAGCTAAGTGTTAATTTTGTTTTTTAAATTAAATTTTTCAATACACTACACATGTAAAATACTAACACATTGAAAGGAATATTAAATTATCACAGGTTTTTAAACTAATACTATCCATTTCTTACAAGAATCAAAAGTTGTTTATTTAGTGCATGGAAGCAAACAATGTTGATGTCTTGCTAGAGTTGAGTCCCTCTACAGAAACCAATATTACCAATATAACTTCTGAATGTGTTGTTTTACTGCTTAAGGCAACTCCTAGAGAAGCCACCACTGGTTGAATCTCCCTTTCTTCCAATAAATCATGAGGTTGAAGGCTGCACTCACTCAACACGGACCAGAAGTTCAGAGCAACTGGTCTAGTTGTTGGCTCATTGTAGATTTCATATCACACAACACGGATTGAAGGTCATTAGAGCAACCAAGCTCACCATGGAAACCAATTTTGTTGAATCGCACAAATTGTGTTTTCAATAAGATAATACAAAATCATGGAAACCAATTCTTACCAAATCATCAATGTTGATAAAAATGCGCCTCCAAAGTGCCTTTAATTTGTCTCGCCCTCCGACATCCCAAACTCTGAAAATGACATTCTTATATTAAATCTTCTCTACATTAAAACCTGCAAAGCAATACAAATTTATAAGCCTCAATATATATTCTAAAAAGCCCAAGCTTGCCTTAACATAAATATATACTTCATAGTTAATGGAAGAAATTTTAAAAATTTTGTTCATCATATCATCAAATGCTTAAAAAAAGTATTAGTAAACAAAACAAAATGAAAAAGTATATGTTTAATTATTAAATGAAAATGAAAGCCATACATTGTTATTAGAAATATAGGAAATAACATTGTTAGTGATATAAAACTATTCATGTGGTTCAACTTGATAGCTATTGGGATAATTAGTCCTTAACATGGCACCAAAGCCACTAATTGACAATATCTAAGAAAGTATTATGCATGTAAATAAACAAAATATAACATAATAAAGACATAAAAGTGTGTAATTGTGTGATGCAACTTGTCTGGAATGAACATACCACATTTAGAAAAAATAAAATAAAAAAATACAACAAAGTATTTCTTTATACTATAGAGTATTTAGCTACCAAAGTCAAATTTACTTTTGTTAGTTTCAAAAATTTGAAGTTTGAATTTGTTCAAGAATGCATATCAAGAATTTGCTATTGTCTCAGTTAAGGTGAATGAATCTGTCAACCTGCAAAAGAATAGAATTAAATATTCAATTATATAAAGCCACTACGAGACTTCTAATTTATTGAAAACCTTACCAATGGCATGAGAAACCAAAGTTATGGCCATAGTATATGCCTTTTTGGATCCATTTTATAATGAAGTAAGAAATTGATGTAATAAGCCAGTTAATCTAAAATGATCTTCAAATATATTAGAAACTTCCATTAGCCAAAATTCTTTAGATCAGAGGAAAAAATAAAAAGTTTATTGTATGAAAACTTTATGCAGTATATTCTTAAAAAGAAGTTAAGAAATAAATCAAAATAATAAATTAATAAGATTATTCCAAATTCAGTTCATTTCATTGGCCAATCAAGTTATCTAAATGTAAAATAAACTTGGAATCGCATGAAAGAAGAGCAAATGGACTAACTACACAATAGTCAAAACATCTAAAGCAAAGCAAACACTTTGTGGAATCCAAGTATTGTGCATTGTATAAGAAAAAATAGATAACAAAAAGGAGCAAAGAAAAGTTATGGGAGATATGAAAGAAATAAATAAGAAAAAAACTAACAAATAAGAAAAGAAGAAAAGGAAAAATAATGAAGACTAGCACACCATACCAAAGCATTAGGTGGCCATAACTCCTTAAGTTCCTCATACTTGAAATCAAAACAAAAAAAATATTGGGTTGAATAACTTACAATGTAACTTAAGGTGCCTACGTAATTAAACATGACAATAACAATGTAACCTTACAATAAATTAAATTTAATCCAAATACAAAGCATAAAAGGAGGAAGAAGGCCAAAGTTTGAAGTTGTTTAGAATGATTTACTTAGGTGTTGTTATTTGCAATTGTCCATTATCTTTCTAGCTTTTTCCACAAGATCTTCAATATGTATGGAAGTGGTTCTTCTAATAATAAAAGAACCACTTCGATACATTTTTCTAGCTTTGTCCATTATTTGCATTGCTACCAAGCTATTGGTCTTTATTGAATTTAGGAATGCAAAGTTTGCAAGCCTTTTAATGGTTCTTCTAATAACAAAAAAACAATATGATGTAGCTTCCAATGTGCATGTAAATTCATAGAGAAAAGACCCTTCAAGAGTCTAGGATAGGCAATTATGCTATTGCAAAAAACAGTAACAATAAAGAAATATGAATGTATTCTTTCAACAACATTCCTTAAAGTTTCTTATGGCCACACTATTACTTATTCATCCATCTATCTCTTATTGGTTCCCCGAGCCCCATTATATTAAAAAACAAACTGTTTTTATACAAAAGAATAATTAAACATAGCTTAAAATATAGATTTAAAAAAAATCAACCTCAAACAGGCATTTTTTTAAATATAATTTAGTCTTCAATGCATCCAATCCAAAGCGAAAAATAATAGACCCTTATAATTGGCTTTTAGAATAAGAATGAACCAAAACTATAATACATGATCAACTCAATAAATTGTAGCATATTTCTACCAACCAATGTATGTCTACACTTTCTACTTATAATATACATCAACAAACCGAGAAACACAGTAGAATATTTTTACCCACAACTTCTGTGGGTAGTAATTTATGATAGCAATTCAAATATAGGGCATCTATATGTACTAATCAATGTTTCAAGGCAAAATAGAAAGAAAAAAGCAAAGAAAATTATCAATAGTTCAGAAGCAAAAATTTCATTGGTTAAGGTTTTAATTGAAACTGTAACATGCCCTGTGTGACAAATCCAAAATTGGCTCAGCATGAATAAAATTAAAGCTAGGCATATGGGCTAAGGCCCGCGGGCCACCTGTGTAGCCGCGCGGGCTACAGTCCTAAAAAATATGGTCCATTTAAGAGTACGGGCTTTTCAGCCCAGACTGTTTAAACCGCGATTTAAGCAGATTTATCCGCGGGCTTACGGGCTTATCCGCAGGCTTTTATGGATAGTTTATTTATGTTTGATACTTTGAATCTAAGACTTTACATTTCATATTTTGTGTTGGATGGTTTATTTAACATGTAAGATATTTGGTTTAGATGGTTTTTTAGTATATTAGACTTTGAAATTGATTTATTTTTATTTTTTGGTGTATTGTCATTTATTTTTATTTTTATTGTTTGTTTTTGCATTTTCATAAAATTATTTTACGGGTTGCAGATTGGCCCGTTAGCCCGCGGAGCTATGCGGAGCGAACGCATGCCTCAAAATTCAGGACCATTTATCTTGCGGGCGGGCCTAGCCTAGCCTAGCCCATTTATTTTGCGGGCTTTTGCGGGCGGGCCTAAATGGACGGGCTGACCCTGTATACCCAGCTCTATATAAAATCACTTAAGCAAATTAGTAATGTCTGACAAATGACAATTGAACAACATGAAATTCTTACCTTTTTCTTTGAAATTCTTTTCTTTTGCTAAAAAAAATGTTCTCAAAGATTGTAGCTTGTTCATGTGTTAATGGTCTTTGAAGAACTCTAAAATCCTGCATCCATTGTTAGGGGAAGAAAAAAACCTAGAAAAAAAAGGAAGAAAAGAAATTGAAATTAGAGGGCTCATAATGAATATTTGAATAAAGATTGAGATAAAAAGGGAGATTTTGAAATGAAGATCAGGAAGATGATTAAGAAGATGAAATGAAGATAAAATTTTAAAATAGATAGGTGTTTGTTCAAGAGAATGAAAGTAAGGGAAGGAGAAAATGCTAAAACACGTCCAAAATTTAGATTGTGAAAATTATCAGGAAAGGAATAAAATAGATTTTTTTTGTGAGAAGAAAAAGCAAAAAGAAGAACTAAAAATGAAAAGAAAAAGTGAAAAGGAATAGAAGAAAAAAGTTGAGTGGGAAAGTGAAAGAAGAATGGAGAAAGAAAATGAAAAAAAAGAAAAAAATGGAGAAAAAGAGTTGAGCAGGAAAAATATTGCATAAATAATGACATGTGTCCTTAAAGGGATTAATTTTCTTAGAGTATATTGAAGTGGTTCCATCTAATGTTTGCCCTCCTTGTTTGGCAACTCTGAAACGACTTTGCATGCACTGAGGGAGTGTAATTTGGCCAAGCCAACGTGTATTGGTGTAGTTGGTGACAATTTTGATTCAACTTTTTTTTTTCTCATTCGACAAAACTTGGAGTTTGACTTTTAGTATCATTATAGATACAACTTGGAGGCAAAGAAATGCTTTTGTTTGTGAACAAAAGCCAATCAACAAGCAGATGCACTAGCTAAATTTGGCTTGTCTCAATTTGTTCCTTTTCATGTCTTTCATTTTGTTTTAATTTTTTTTATGAATAAATGTCTAATTTAGTCCTTAAAATTGTGATTTGTTGTCACTTTAGTTATTATAATTAACGAAATTAAAAGAAAATCCAAAACTATAATTCATCACTCACTTTAGTCCAAAGTTACATATAACATGTGATTTAAGTGATAATATTAACATATGTTTAGAAACTAAAATGACAGTAAATGGTTAAATTAGAGACTTAGATGAAACGAATTACAGTTTTAGGAACTTTTTGTTGAATTTCGTTAAATTTAAGAACTATAGTGATAGTGAATCATAATTTAAGTACTAAATTAGTCATTTACTTGATTTTTTATCCTTTTTTTTTACAAGGATTTTTTATCCTTATGTTTGCTAGTATATGGATAAATTTTGGTCAACTAAACATTAGAAAGAAGCCCGAAGGTCCATTTAGAATATACTAGTTTGCTAGTATATGCTAAATGTAAGGGTGTTCACGGGTACGGGTAACCTGTTGACCCGAACCAACTCAATTAGTTCGGTTCGGGTTTTTTAAGTATTTGGGTGGTACCCAACCTAACCTAGTTTAAACCCGTTCAAGTACAGGTTGGGTACTTGGGTTTTGATTTACGGACCCGTGAACCCGTTACCCAATCCGTTCACATAATATTTTATTTAATTTATTATTTTTTATATATTTTATAATTCATATACAAATAATTTTTAATTTAAAATGTAACAAAAAAACACACAAGGCCACAATAGGCTCGTCACCCAGCAGCCCAGCCCCACCCCATCCAACATTTAGTCCATTTGAAATCAGAGACTCCAGAAACTTACGTTACTGGATAGGACCCTTTCTCGATTTCCCTAGATCTAACTCGGTAGCTCCCTTTCCCAATTTGCCTATCCCTAGCTTTGTTATATTATATTTCCTGCAAATGTTTTAAATTTACTGCAAAAAAGATTATATAATGTGTCAAAAATTGTAAAAATAAAAATAAAAAATTTCAAATATACGGACCCGCTTACCTGACTCAAACCAACCCGTTAATGGTTCGGGTTCGACAAAAAAAGAAAGCATAAACCCAACCTGATCCGACACATTCTATTTTGATCAGATTGGGTAATGGATTTAGCCAAATCTGACCCAACCCGTGTACACCCCTAGCTAAATGTGTATGTGTTCCTAGAAATTTTTAGTTTGGGCTAAGGTCCTCTTATGAATAAAAATAGAATGGTCATGGGTCGGGCTTAGGTCAGGCTTGGGTCGTTGGTATGGTTGGAAGTTTTGCATGTTAGCCCAAATAAGGAACAGAAGTCCAGGCACCGTGACATGAAATCCTCGATTACTTTGGAGCCACGTGTCAGGGGTATTATTGACATTGCAATGGCCAAATCTTAATGTTACCAACCGCTGTGAAACGAGACCCACTCGGTATTACTTCAGGGTTCCTTACGGAACGGAACAAAAGGCGCACACAATCGCCACAGAGAAAAGAACCCTCAGCCAAAAAATAAAAGCCCTAGAAAAGATTTAGAGAAGAAATTTCTCACTCCAGAAAATCTCAACCTCTCTCTTTATATTTGTTTTGGATAAAACATTTTCTGATACTGAATTTTAATTTCTCTTTTTTTGCTTTCTTTTCGTTTTCTTTGGACATTTTTTTTCCTTCGGTGTTTTCAGGAAGAAAAGGATAGGAGTAATCAAGGAGAGTGCATTCGTCTTGGTTGTTCGGTTTGGGACTCTAATCGTCGATGCCTCTCTGTTTTTTCTTCTCTGCTGCCCCCTTTTCTTCTCTCAAATTAGGGTTTCCGTAAGCGTGCCTCTTAATTCTCGATTCTCCGCAAACTATCATCATTGTGAGTAATTCTCTGTTCTCTTTCTCTCTCTTGATATATGAATTATTATTTTTGTATGTAAGCTATTTTTCATTTCAATATTAGAGATTATTGTTTGAAATTGCATGGTTCTCTTGGATCTTGCCGTTATCAATTTGAGGTTCACTTCTCTTTATGTACCAAAATCTATCAGCGTGGTTGCAATTTTAACAAATAATTTGTATGTGTTCCTTTTTATTTATTTATTTATTTTTCACACTCAGTTCTGTTTGCAGTGATTTTAGGATGAACCAACCCTGTGGTTGTTTGAATTGATAGGTTGTTTGTTTCTCTGTTGTGGTGAATTTAATTGCTGGCTCCAGGTTAAGGAAGGTGATTTGTGTTTGGACATAATGTCGCCAAAATATCAGATTCTTGACAATCGTCCCATTCATCAGTGGAAGGTTACGGAGCTGAGAGATGAGCTGAAGAGGAGGAAGTTAAGTACCAAAGGTTTGAAGGATGATTTGGTGAAGCGTTTGGATGAAGCCCTTCGCATTGAAAGGGAGGCTGATGAGGCTTCTGAGAAGGATGAGGCGAATGGTTTTGATGGTCATGTAGATAGGGAAAAGGATTCAGAGGTGGTTACTGTGGATGCTGAAATGGTTAATCCAACAGACAGGGAAAGTGCCAAAACATTTGAAGCTGCTGAAAAGGGGAATAGTGGTGTAGTTGAACCAATTGAAATGGAAAATGTGGAAAAGATTCTGGAAGTTGTGGATCATGACAGCAATAAGAATGAAAAACAGGATGGTGTTTCTGTCCAAGTTGACATTAATAGTGTGTCAGCCATGGATCAAGATGTTGAACATAAGGACTTGCCTGCTTGTGGAGATTCTGCAAATGTGGGAGAGGAAGCAATTGCCCATGCTTCTACTGTGGAGACCACTGTTACAGTCACTGAGAGTGTACCAACAGAAGTAGTAGCTAGTGGTGAGGATTCTCATAGTGCAGAAAATAATAATGAGGATTCAGCAGCGAAGCTGGAGAATAATGAGGAGTCAAAGGCGCAGCTGGATGATGAGGACACAAAGCCACAACTGGATTGTGACACAAAGCCCTTGCACGAGGATCCTGTGCCCGACTCTTCTGTTCCGGAAAACCAGGTATCTGAGGTCAACCCTAGTTTAGGGTCTCAAGTAAAATCTGATTCTATTTCTACTGATTCTGTGTCAATTAATCAAAAGAATGAACTAAAGGATACTATAATTACTGATAATGTCAAATTAGAACAAGATATTGTTAAGCCGGAGATGGTGGAAGAACCATCATCCAGAAATGATGTACCTGTTTATGATGAATCTCATTCAATGGATGTTGGAGGGCTGCATGAAAAAAAGGCATCTGTTGAAGAAAATATCAATAATGTTTCAAGTCCAGACTTGAACAAGACCAATAGCAGTGATGATGTGGGGTATGCAGAAAAGTTGAACTTGGACAGAAGTTCTGGTGATGATTCTATGGAAGAGGATTTGCCTGAGACTAAGCAAATTGATTCTAAGTTTAATGTTGATGAACTTAGAGACAAAGTAGAAAGTACTGAAGGGCATATTGTGAAGGAGGAGAATAGTACTATAGTTGTGGGAGATAGTCCATCAGCAGGAAAAATTGATATACACCAAGATACTGACATTAGTCCTGTTGCCGTGGCTGAGAAACGAAATTTCATGGTAAGCAACATATTGTCTGAAATGGACACTTTTTTTAATGGTTGTACTCCTGAAGGGCAAGCAAGAAGTATATGTGCACTATATGTTGCATTGTTGGCATGCTGTTATTATTATTTTTTTCTTTATGTATTTTTGATCACCCTGCATTATTTGGAACATTTTATCACAGAACAAGCATCAGTTGGGAACAATGAGCCTGCAAAAAGGCAACGCAGGTGGAACACTGAAACAGTTAAAGGTCCAGATCAACAAAGCACTACTCCCAGACCTGCTACTACACCTAGGGATGAACCAATTGCTCTGAAACGCAACTTCTCTAGGTCTGATTCCTTTGCTTCTGATGATGCACCTAAAGAACGTATTGGTAAGTCAACATTGTTCTGATTAGGGTAAATCTATATAGAACTGATATTCCTGTTTCTGGTGTAATGATGTCGTGTTAATGGAGATGAAATTTCAATTCGTAGCTTGTAGCTCAAATAAATAAATTCCTGGTACTTTCAGATTTCAATCCTGGACACTTCTTGAAACACAATTTGCATATATCTTATACTCTTAAATGCATTTGTGGAGGTTTTTACTTGAAGATGGATAATTGCCTGTTGGTTGATTTTTCATGCACGGATGCATTTACTGAGTTGTTGACTTGTTGTGTGCTTTTACATAGGTTGTTGGAAATAGGAGTATTTTAGGAGATAAGAGCTTCTTTAGTGTTTATTTTTCCAAGTAGCCTAGATACTTGGTATAGCTAGGTTCAATGCATCTTAGGAAGTAGTGTTATCTTTATAGTTCTCTTGTAAATTGTTTTAACAGTGATTATCTTTGTAATACTCTTGAATATAAATAAGTCCATTCTGCTGGGTGGAAAAAACACTCAAGCAAATTCAGAAAATATTTGTCTCATCTTCTCACATAGGTGTATTTTGTCTATGTTGTACAACATCTTTATTTTATGGATTACTTTGTTGTCATAGTGGCGTGTGTTGTATCTTCTCTCTCTGCTTTTCAAGTTTAAATAGTGTCTTTTTTTAATCTTTGGCAGTTCCACCATCACAAAGGTCCCCAACTAATTCCCTTAGGATTGATCGTTTCCTCCGTCCATTTACCCTAAAAGCAGTGCAAGAACTTCTTGGTAAGACTGGGAATGTCAACAGTTTTTGGATGGACCAAATAAAGACCCATTGCTATGTTACTGTAAGACAATTCTCATCTTTCTGTCTTCCTGCAACTGTAAATTCCCATGTGATGTTATTATATTCTTCACATGGTTCTAAGTAATCTTTTGTTGATTTCTTGGTGATATAGTACTCGTCTGTTGAAGAAGCCATTGAGACACGAAATGCTGTGTATAATTTGCAATGGCCGCCTAATGGTGGGCGCCTCCTAGTTGCTGAGTATGTTGATCCTGAAGAAGTGAAAATGAAGTTAGAACCTCCTCCTACTCAGGCTGCCTCTGTCAGCCCTGCTCCAACAGTTCCTCCTGCCCCCCCTTCATCACAACCAGAGCCTTCCCCCCGTCTGCACAGGGAGCAGCATCCAGTTCCAGCTACTCTCCCACCTCCACCACCATTGTCAAAACCCCCACCAGTAGCAAGAGATCGGCTTCCATCTCCACCACCCCTTCCCGAGAAAGTTGACCCACCTATTGTCACTCTGGATGATCTCTTCCGCAAAACCACAGCAACTCCTCGGATCTACTATTTACCTTTGTCTGAAGAGCAAGTTGCCGCAAAACTTGCAGCTCAGGGTAAAAGCATGAGGCATTAGGTCATTAGCCTGCAATTCTTCCCTGGTATTACTGATTTTGTTATTTTTGTTCATCATGCAAGTTAGTGGAATGGAATTATTGTGAATGCATCTTGGCAGATCTGCTGGTGTTTTGTCTCGGGAAGAAATTGTCATTGCTGATGCATCGTGAGACTTAATTTATTTAGTTTTAGAACGTCGTGAACTAAGAGCTACGGGGGTTGATAGATATTCCCCACTGTTTGAACTAGGGTAAGTGAACCTTTACCAGAAACATCTTCAACTTTTATGGGAAAATTTGACGTTAGATTATGTTTCTTCTCCTAGCCGCGTAATTTGTTTTCAGCACCTGGTTTTTTCCTGATCCGCGTATTTTCTTTTGCTGAATGTTGATCTATTTTAGTCTGTTGATTGAGCATACTGTATTTCTTCTAGCCTCGAGATTTGTTCGACACACAGCAGGTCTAGCACCATAAGAAGGTTGATTAGCAAATTTATGGGTTGATTTGCCTTGGGAGTAGAATGTATTTCTTTCATTGAAATCACTGTGTGACGTATTTTTATTTTTTTTTAATTTTATAATTGATATAGATAAAAGTGAAAAATTGTTAAATTAAGACTTAAGAGTGAGTGATAACTATCAAACAGTAAGTATTGTATGACTATTAAGTTTTGTTCATTATCCTTGCCCATTGGTATAATCGGAAGATATGTGGTACGAACAGTATAAGCGAATTCAGTTGTGGAATCTGATATGGTGATGCTGCTTAGCAAGGGGAAGTTAGAGCTACTTAAACTTTATGAAAAAGGGTTAATTAGACTTCTTTTCTTTCTGATTGTAGTTGCTTAAATTACAATTTTATTTTATTTCTTTAAAAATTTACACTCTACATTTTTAAAATGCCAATGAGTTTTGTTTATTTTAATGTGGATAAATGTCTTACAGATAATTTTTGTATTGGCTCTCAGCATTAGACAGTTTGTATCTTTAATAATATCAACTTTAAGACTGTAAAAAAATAAAGATAACTTTAGAATTTTAGAAGATAACGTAAAAATTGAGTGAAGTATTAAAATTGACAGAAGTGTTCAAAAATTTTATCGGTATTTTTGGGAGTTTTAAAATTATTGGAGGTGTTCATATTGAGGTGTTCATAATTACATTATTTTATATTAAAATGAATTTAAATTTGTCATATTTTTTCTCTTAAGAAAAAGGATAAATATAATTTTTAAAAATCTAAAATAATAGAATTTAAATATTTTCTAAAGGAAGGTTAGAAATTTAAAGAAATATGGAAAAGGGGAGGGAGGAGTTAGCATAGGTCAAACAATAATCAAATTTAAGACTTTATGTTAACTACCCAAATCTCCTACGACTAAAGTTGTGTTTGAGACAGTTGTGAAAATTAAATTATTTTAATAATTAATTATATGTATAATTCGATTATTGTTATAATTAATTATAATTAGAATTAGTTTTTGTTTAGGTAAGTTTGTTAAAAAACGATTTTAAGATAATTAATTTTGTTTGGATACAACAAAAAAATTAGCTTTTATGTAGTAAATTACAAAAAAGAGTATGTATGAAGGTGAAAGAGGAAAAAAAGTTGTTGAAAAAATTAGGAATAATTTGAGAATAATGTTCTTTAGGGGAAAAAAATTGTTAAGAAATAATCATAAGCTTCCAATTTTTAGATGCAAGAAAACAACTTATTTTTTAGAAAAAAAAGCTTTTTATAAATTTCAGCTATTATCCTAAACACATAACTTATTTTGCAAACAACTTTTTCACTTAAAAATAGCTAAAATCTCTAAAAATGATTTGTTCCAAACATGTTGTAAGTCAACCTTCATTTTGTGTGTGTGTGTGTGTATATATATATATATCTTTCGCAACAAATAATTTTATTCAGCATACGGTTGCATATTAAATAGGTTAAGTTAATCAATGGGTCTTGAACTATTTAAAATTTTTTAATTAGGTCCTCAAACTAAAAAAAAAGTAATTATAATTGGGTCCTTAATCATGTAAAATTTTTATAATTGAGTCTTTAAGGTCTTTAAAATCATTACAAATTGTTTTTTTTTGGCGATTTTAAGCCGTCATAAACTAACATCATGAACTCAATTATAAAAACTTTACAAGATCAAAGATCCAATTACAATTTTTTTTTTAATTTAGCTACCAAATTAAAAATTTCCAAATAGTTCAGAGACTACTGATTAATTTAACGTATTAAATACACGTGTCTTTTTTTAATGAGAATTTTAAATTGTAATTGATCATTTTATGTAAAATTAATTCCTTTAATTTTTTGAGAACTATTAATTCTTTTCATTGGACGTAACTTAATGTGGGGTTTTTCTTCTTCTTTGTTAATGTGGCTCTACATATTTTTTTTTGTTTTGGGAAGGGGGGGTAAGACTACTTGAATTTATTCCCCACCTTTTTTTTTGAATCTATTCCACACCTAAAAAACAGTACATAAAGATGTTGCACCCATAACAATTTATGAAGGCAAAAAATATATAAATTGCATTACTTATTTTATTTTTTGAATTCGAATAACATGTGTTTCTTTCTTTTTTCTTTTTGGTCTATAAGAGGTGTAAATTATCAAAATCTTTTGTTACAATTTCACTCCTAATAGCTTGCCCATGTACAAAACATATTTAAAGGAGTCTCGATAGTTAGTAGCAGCTAAGTTGTTTTTGGCTTTCATTACCGATAAAATTTTATTATATTAATTTTATTGTCATTTTCTTTTTCTGTAACCTCAATGGCATTTTTAGCATTTTTATTCGCAAAATTCATTTCTTGTAATCTCTTAATGTGCAAGAATAATTTGTTCATAATTTTATTTACCAAAAATCGCTTCATCTTTTCATCCCCGCATTATTATGGGATTAACCTCTTTAGCATAATAAAAATATTTTAAAAAATTATTTTTTTCAAAGTTTGAACTTTAATCTTCTTGTTAGGAATAGATGCGATACGATTCGTTTATTATCACACAAATTTTTGTTGTTGTTTATGTCAATTTTTTCAATGATACAACGTTAATTTTATTAGATGCAACTCAAAGTTTTCGAAAATATCTTCTAAGAATAGATTGTTCATGACAAACGCATAATATGTTTGAAATCTGTTCTTGACCAAGGCTCAACGGGCCCTGCTATTCCCACCTTATTTTTTTTTCTCTTTTCATCCCCTTCTTTTTCAAAAATTAGTGAAATGACTTTTATACCCCAAACTTTTAAATCCCTTTACCCCCTTTCCCTTTTCACTTTCCCATTTCTTTTCTCACCTCACCCCCCGCCTTTCCCCTTTCTCTGCTACTAACCCCATGCCTCCCCCCTCCTCCCTCTCCCCACCCTCTCATTCTGAGTCTTGCTGCCACACTTTGTCGGAGTGTCATTTTCACCCCTTTCTCTGCTTCTTACATCGCTACCACCAATTGTCATTATAGGTAAGCTTTTCCTCTTTTTTTTTTTCTTTCTACTTTTTGATTCAACGAAATTGTGATTTTGTTGTATATGAACCAAGATGCATAACGTAGTGTACAACTCAATCGGCGCAAGCTTACGAAATTGATCAAAGATGGACAACATCTTTGCCACATCCTTATTGTGTTTAATGTCCATAGACCTATAATGAACATAGCCATCCCCTAAAGATATAGGTTGACGGTAATAAATATCAAGTATTTTTTTGCTACTTCCGATCGCATCCTAAAGTTTTTCCTTTAGAGCAGTAATCGTCATGTCCTCAATGACCCTAAGAAAAGCAAGACCATGAGGACATTGAAACAAGACCTCTTCAGATGTTGTTGTCATTTGACCATCATAATACACCACAATAAGGAATCCGTCCATCTTCAAAGGAGAAGAAACAATGTGGAATGAAGATGGCTATCAAGAAAGGCAATGGCAAGTGCTTTATAGTACACATCTCTTTTATATTAGAGCATATACTATTCATGCATCAGAGAATCATTAAAGGCTTTGTCCTGTGCATCAAAAAAAGAAACGGTCGAGATTGCATTGACTAAATCAAAGGTCCAGATCATACCAATTCAAGTGTGTGTCCTGTTCACACGTTAGAAAATCATTCAAAGCATAGTCCTATTCTTCAAAAAAAGAAACAGTCTAGATTGCACCAGCTGAATCGAGGGTTTGGATCACATCGATTCAAACGCATGCCTTGTTCACGCGCTAGAGAATTATTAAAAGCGATGTCCCATGCGTCAGAAAAAGAAACGATCAAGATTACATACAAAAAATCAAGTGTCCATATCATAACTATTCAAATGCATGCCTTGCTCACACATTAGTGAGCCATTAAAAGTTATCTCTCAAAAAAAAAATGAATTTAATAAATGTAAACAATTAATTTCCAAATACATAATGAAAATGCGTTTCCGTTATTTATGTATTAAAAATAATACATACATAATGGAAACGTGTTTTCGTTATAATAGAAATATGTTTTTATTGTACAAAATCACAATTGAAACGCATTTTTGTTAGGGGGTATTTTCAGAATAAAAAAAATAGAAATAAGAGTTAGGGTGAAAATAGCAAAAATTGGGGTGGGAATAGCAAGGTCCAGGCTCAACTCAATAAAGGTCCAATGGATTGCCCACTTTAAATTATTGATGACTAAGAATAAGCTCAAGGAGGTGATAATAGCCTTAACTAACTTAAGGTATGCATTTTCTTTATTCCCTACCTTTTAACCGATCTACACTCACTTGAGTATCAAAGTCTTTATAAGTACACATCTCCATCATCGCAGAACTTGGTAGGTCACCATTAAAGGATGAAGACACTCTCTTGAAACTGCAATTTACATGATCACTGCCTCCTCAGCTGGTGCAAAAGAAAATCCATGTTAAAATTTAGGTTAAATGTATAATTTTGTCCTTGTACGTGTTGCAGATTCTTAATTAGTTTCTTATATATGAAAACTTATTAAATCAGTCCTTATACATGCAAAACGTTACTAATTTAATCCTTGCTGTTATGATGTCGTTTATGCATTCTTAATTTGGTTTCTATACGTATAACGTATTCTTAATTGGTTCCTATACGTGTAGCACATTCTTAATTTGGTTTTTATACATGTAGTGCATTCTTAATTCTTATAGGGATCAAATTAAGAATGCATTATACGTATGAAAACCAAATTAAGAATATTCTAAATGTATAAGAACCAAATTAAGAATACGTAAACGGCGTCCTAATGGCAGAGACCAAATTAGTAACATTTACTTGTATATGGATCAATTTAATAATTTTTTATATAAGGACTGAATTAAGAATTCGCGACACATATAAAGACTAAATTATGTGTTTAACCATAATTTATTAGTCTTTCACGTGATGTAAATGTGCTTACTAAGGGCATTGTGTCGTGTATGCACATTAAATTTCTGTGATCAAAGACGAAAAAAGATGTAACTCAACACCGAGAACGTAGATTATAAATTTATGAGTGAAGGATGATGGATTATTTTCCTCAAGCATTTGTTTAAGGAGGGTCGGGCCTGTGGCTCCCTTGATAATCTCCAAGGCAAAAAAACTACTGCCACCCATTTGGAATATAAATTTGAGCATAAACATGAATTTTCTTAATATGGGTAGGTTGAATTGGATCTATATATTATTGAAAAGTATGTAAGTCGAATTTGAGAACATGACAACAAAGGCTTATATTATCAGAGTTTTTAGGCAAATATTCTAAAGAGTAACCAGAAAAATGGCAAACCATTACGGGTGGGGAAAGTTGGGGTCCAACGATGGACTGCGAAAACTTGGTAGTAGGCTCAACTCAGCGAATCTTTAGCCTTTCTTGATGATGTCCGTTTGTACAACTATGAAATGAACATGAAAATTGCACAATTTACTCGTAGAAATAATAATATCAACAGCAATAACAATAATATAAAATAAATAAATAAATAAATAAAATATTTGAAAAATAAAAAATGCAAGTACGGAGTATCGTATTCGTATCATCCGCGCTGTGCCGTTGTTACAATTTTCATGGTTTGCGCCAAATAGCCCAATCCCGAACTTAAACCTCTTCAAGTAACACATCTTTCTTTCTTCTTTAACTAATCTGTGCCTTTGTTTTCTTTTTCCCTCTTTTTTATCTGCAAACATTAATTAACCGTTTTTAGGGTTTTTCGACATCCACAGCACCACGAATCCTTCATCACTAATTCCCCCGCGAAACGTCTTTTCTCTCTCTCTTTTTCTATGCAAGATCTCTTTGTGAATTCTTATTTGCCCAAAACGTGGTCGTTTTAATTAGTCCCGATTCCCCAGCATTGTTGCTGCTACTACGCTCAATTTCTTCTTCTGTATGCTTCGCATTCGCTTATTGTTCGGATTTTCAATTGAACCTTCTCTTTTCACATTTTTTAGCGAATTGATATTGGAGCTCGTTTCGTTCCCAATTCTGTTATAGGGTTTTAGTGTTCGAAAATTAAGATGTTCCCTGGTTTGTTTTCGATAATTGGTTCTACAGGGGCATAGGGTTTTGCTTCAATTAAAGGGTTGAAGAACATGAATAGCGTTTTCAGCGAGCAGATACTTGCAGACAAGCTGTCCAAGCTTAATAACACCCAACAATGCATTGAAAGTATCCTTTTTCTTTTTGTTTTATTGCACTTGATTGATTTTTTTTTTCTTTATTAACAATTTGTTCTGTTTGAATATTGACTCGTGGGCTGTGTACTGCATTATTTTAGTTTGGTTGCTGAATGATTGCTATTTGCCTAATTCTTTGCAATGTATAGCTGAATCCAGTGTGTCTGTTGGAAGTTTACTTGATTCAGCTATAAATTTGCATTGAAAGTATCCTGAAGTAAGCAAGAAAGCAATCAATAAGCAAAAAAGAAAGCAATCAAGAAAGAAAGAAAGCATACACACACGTGTGTGTGTACGTGTGTATGTATGTAAGCACAAAATTCAATTTTGGAATATGAGGTGTTTCATATAGCCATGTTGCTTACTTGCTTTAATATGTTAATTCGGTAAACAATTTTGGGTTAAATAACATTGCTTTATTTGGAATTACTGTGTCAGGTTGATAATCTTTGGATTACATAAGGATTTAATTATGTTTTC
Organism: Spatholobus suberectus; assembly: GCA_004329165.1. Lineage (NCBI taxonomy): Eukaryota > Viridiplantae > Streptophyta > Magnoliopsida > Fabales > Fabaceae > Spatholobus > Spatholobus suberectus. Next base: position 53,755,095 of record CM014737.1, on the reverse strand, counting down.
AGGTGCTTGAGGGAATTTTTAACTCCGTCAATTTTTCAGTTTGTCTTGTATTCATTAATTGCAAAAAATTATTGAACTAGAGGTTTTAATTGCTGCAGTCAGCTAATAATTGTAGGCATAAGCTGCATAGCAAATACACTTTTAATCTTGTCCAAAGTCCAAACATAATATTATGGGATCTCTATTATGTTTGAATGACTTGAACTTCTCACACAAACATTTTTTCCTTAGCACAATTTTAGTAGACTTTTACTTTTCTTTTAGGATAGGAACACTGTAGGAAGAGAAACAAATACATTCTAGGAACAAAAACTTTGGACTAATTCTTGTTACCAGGTGAGATTTTTGGTGCATCAAAATTTTGTTATTGGTCACACTTCATTCTTAAAATTAATTTGAAATTGCTTGGTTAATGTAACACGGAGTGTGACTTTTTCTAATTAGTGTTTAGACATGAATTTTATTTAATTATTCAAAATAGTTTAGTTTATGACATACTTTGCTTCAGTTAATTTTATGAAGCATTAATGTATTAGTTGTTAACAGAGAACAATGACATTATTTTGTCCATGTAGCTGATCTTTCCTAGTGGAAAAGGCTTCTGTTGTTTTGGTTGTGTGCATTAGTTATTAATGCAATGTAGGTTGTTGTCGTTAACTTTTGATCTAGCTTTATCACATTGGTGTATATTTCACCGGAGTCAAGCAGAACTGGTTATTGCCACATGGAAAAAACAATTTGACAAATCAGAGATGGTTCAAAGGGTCCCCCTTCTGTATCTTGCAAATGACATCCTGCAGAACAGTAAGCGTAAAGGGAATGAATTTGTGACAGAGTTTTGGAAGGTTCTTCCTGTAGCACTTAAAGATGTTATAAAGAAAGGTGATGATCACGGAAAGCATGCGGTATCTAGATTGGTAAGCCCTTTTTACAGTATTTGATGCAAGAATTTAAGTGAATACAACTATGTCAACCAATAAATGGGAAAAGGGGGTGTGAAAGAATAGAATATAGAATCATTGCAGATAGTTCTTCATGCATGGGCTGAAACTCCAGATATGGCATATAAATGCTGATCATATGATTTGCATACCATGATATTGATCCATTAACTTGGTTCTTACCACCTAACTACAGATTGAAATATGGGAGCAAAGGAGAGTGTTTGGATCTCGGGCTAGGAATCTTAAAGATCTGATGCTTGGCGAAGATGCACCTCCACCATTGGAATTGGGCAAAAAGAGATTACGTTCTGTAAGAATTGTGAAAAGGGATTCTCACTCCATCAAATCGGTGAGACTGAGTTAGTGAGGGCCTTTGTGACTACACTCCTTCCTTCCCATTTTAGACACAAATCATTTTATTGATGCTAGATAATTACATCCTTCGTATAGGTTTGCTATGCTTCTTTCATATCTCACTTCCATGATATTGTATTGATGCCAGAAACTGTCGATAGGAGGTACAGCAGAAAAAATAGTGTCTGCATTTCATTTGGTGCTCAGTGAACAATCTGTTGAAGATGCAGAGATGAGTAAATGCAAGTCTGCTGTTCAGCGTGTGAGGAAGATGGAAAAAGATGTTGATACTGTGTGCACTGTTGGTAAGCATACAGCAGAACAGAACACCTGAATTATGGAAGTTAGGATTCTAATATTGCTTTACTTTTCAGCCAAAGATCCTAAGAGAAAAACTTTGGCAAAGGAACTAGAGGAGGAGGAAAATCTTTTGAAACAATGCATAGAAAAACTTAAATCAGTTGAAGCAAGTAGAGTAGCGCTTGTATCTCAGTTAAAAGAAGCTTTGCACGAGCAGGTAAGTTATACACTTGTGTTCAGTATTTTATGTATTTATATTGCATTTATTGAGTTTTTGGTTGTCCCTAACTGCGTCTCTCTATTGTTTGTGGATATTTGTATTAGGAATCTGAACTAGAGAATGTTCGTACACAGATGCAGGTATGTACTATTCATGATTCTTTTCCACAGTAGGCTGTCATATTTTGACTAGTTTCTTATCATGTGATTGTGATATGTATTGGTCATTTATCTAGGTTTGTCTCCATTTAATTATTTATCTACATATATCTCTAAGAAGTAATTCGGTATATGGTGAAGTCACTTCAGTGCTATTAGTCAGGGTTGGCAGTTGGAAAACATGTAATAGAACTATAGAAGAAATTATTCTGATTCAACCTCCCTTGGAGTTTATGAAACCTACATGAACACATCCTAATTGTTTATTTTCAAGGGATTAGTAGTGTCTGGAAGAAGTTTAAATAGAAGGGGATGCTTTGCCTGATGAAAATTTAAATGGGGAAGATCAGAGTAATTTCTGAAACTAGAGAGGGTGTGCTTAAGTTTCACAAATCTTGAGGGAGGTTAGTGTAATAATCTCGATTTATAAAGAAAAAATCAGTTTCGGTTGGAGAATCACTTAGTGAAAGCACCATCACACAATTCTATAGTAAGTTCTTGTTAATCTTTTAATGCCACTTATTACTCGTTGAGTCTGTTTTCATTATTGGAATTTGGATATGTTTGGGGCCTTTTAGCCAACCACAATGACAAATTTGAACTTTATGCTCATATGATTGATTACCGACATTTAGGTTGCACAAGCACAAGTAGAAGAGGCTTGCAACATGCGGAAGCTACTTGATAGTGAAGATTCTTCTCAGAAAGCATCCACTGCAAAGTCAGCTGCAGTAATTGCTGCTGAGGTTGCAGATAAGCTTGCAGCTTCTTCGTCTTCGCAATTGATTATGACTTCTGTCCTCTCAACATTTGCAGCAGAAGAGGCGAAAAAATGCCGGTCTAACTTCTGAGTCCACATCAAAACACGAGATTTCAATGCCTAGCTCAGATCCCCACGTATTTATGTCCCCACAACAGTTGATTGCCACGCCAAACCATTCATATCCTTCAGTTTTGGTAGCCCAATCACCCTTGCAGAATGCTGCCCCTTCATCACAAGGTCAATATCACATGCTTGGTAATCCATCATCCCAGCAATACGTGCAGTCAGCAGGAGGGATCATCTCTCCATATGGTTATGGTAGCATCCCTCCATTACCACCAGTACCACCCCCACCCCCCGCTCATGTGGTGGGGGTGGGGGCAATGGTGCCTTTGACACAGCAGACCCTGCAAATAACTCCTCATCAACCAATACCAAATACACAGCAAGCCCCAGCACCTCCTGGTTTCCGGCCACTTCAACCACCAGGAATGGGGTACTATGCTAATCATCAGCATTCGATTTGAGACCTACAGTAAGTAGACTGTAGTTAACATTACTTTATTGAAACAAGCGAATTCTGGAGATTTGGAATTTTATTTTTGTGCCAGTGGTACACTGGGACTGGAGCTGGCAAATGTTGGAAGCAAGATCCCTGGGACGTAAAAGGAAACTAACCTGCCCAAGATTCTAAACGAGTTACAAATTCACTCGACCCTAGAGGGAGCAGACATCTCATGAACCAGACACTGATTCCATCCCTAAAAAATAAATAAAAGAACATGATAAGAATAAAGTAAACAAGTGTTTTGACAAAAAACTTTTTTAACGTAATGTCCTTATAATTGGCCAATCAAATAAGTAATCGACCACATTCCTGCAGACAAGATTGGTGATCATAAAAAACCATTCAAACCACCTGTGTATCTGTAGCCAGTCCCCCGATTTTGCAAAGGAAATTCAGCTAAAGAATTAGGGGTGTTGATGGGTTGTATTGGTTTGAGTTTAAGGTAAGATAAAGTCTAATTTGATCATATTTAATTAGGTTGGTTTGATTTAGATTTTGAAATTTTTTTTGGTCAATTTAAATTAAACTAACTTGATTAAGATTAGGTTCTTTTAGGTAAGGTTTTTTAAGTCTTTATTTTTACTTACTGTCTATTTCATATAAGTTTTAATTTTATATATTAATGTAGAATAAAAATGTTTTTTCTTTAATGACTTATTAATAATTGTATTTAGTATTTAATTTTTCTATAGTCATCATTTTATATATTTCATCAGTTTTTAGCCAAAATAAGATAAAAAATTACATAAAAACATGATTAAATTAAGATACATAATAATACTAGATAAGGTCATAAAAAGATTAAAATAAACAAAAAAAGCAAAAGTATAAGAAAAATTTAACTACTAAAATATAAAATATATCAATATAAAAGTTTTAAAAAAATAATTGATCGAATCATTAAATTGGTTTCAATTAAAAAAAGATAAGTCTGAAAACTAAACTAATTATAATTAATTTGATTTAGTTTTGAAGCCAAAAAATTAATTAACCAAACCATTTGAACCAATTTAATTGGTTTAATTTAAATTATCAGATTCATCATATCAATTTAATCCTACTAACACTCTTCTTAAAAAAAAAAAACTTTTATTTGTGATTATCACTCTTTAAAAATGACACAAGGATTATTTTTTATAGCGACAAATAAAAACCTGAGGACTATGTAAGTCATAAGATGACGGAGGTCACGACTTGTGGACTGGCTAGTATAGAGTGGAGAGGAGAAAAAGTACTTGCCCAATTTTATAAATGGGCTGAAACTCCGAGGTCAACTGGGCACTTTTCTTTGCCTATATAACATCGTCCAAATTGACCAGAATAAAAAATCGTCACAGGGCAAGTGCCGTATATTAGACATTCTGTTTCATACTGAATCTGTACATATGTTGTCATCCTTATCCAGTTTGTGAACTGGAGGATTGCAAAGAGGTCATAAGCCACCCTCGAGGTTTCAGAAAGAGGAAAGCTTAGTGACGCAATAAGCAAGACTGTACAACTTTGCATTTGCATTATTGTTTTGGAACAGTGCCTGGAATAGATTTGTGCTTTAGATAACTGAAGGGGACAGGACAGCAGGTTGCTGTCACGCCAAAATTAGGAATCAAGCTAAGACTTTTGTGGATGTAATTCAATCCTATCGTACGAGCGATGTAATTCAAACCTTATGAGATGAGCAACCATGCAAACAAACAAACAAACATTTTTAATGTTGAGAAAAACTAACATGCAGAAAAAAGAGCTGATCCATGTTCAAAGAATGGGAAAGTTTCAGACACACTCAAGAAACTATATCCACAGCTCGGTTAAATTTTATTCAAAAACTTTGTTCACTAGAATACGATAAAATTGAATTAAATACCATTAAGCCCTAACAAGATATTCCCTAATGATATCTCTTCTCTTGCTAAAGGTAAAGTGGAATGCTTTATAGAGTGTCCATGTCCATCAACATACATATGAAAAGATAGACATACCACCCAACTGTAGCTCAACCTTTCATTGCTTTCTTCAAAAGAAAATCTCTAACAGAGATTGGTAAATGGTACACGATGGCCATGATGGTAGAGTAATGCCCATAGGAGAACCAAGCAGGTGGTTTCTCCTTAAGGACAGCAGCTACAGTGTTCTTAGCAAACTCATCTGTAGGGGTTGATTTGGACCTCTGAGAAAAATAAGCTCTGTCTCGGATTGCTGCTTCAAAAGGCTTGAATAATTTCCATTCAGGCATGCGGTTGTAGCTGGCTACGGCAGAATTTCCAATATTTGATTTGATAGCTCCAGGAACGACATTGACAACATCAATTCCAAAATGTCCAAGTTCCAATCTGTATACCACATGCTCATGTTGAAGATGAGAACAAATACACAAGTTTATAAAATGTAAATAACTGGGACAGAGTCCAGTCACCAAATCCCAAATGGTGTATTGTTGCATCCACAAAATTTGAGTAAACCTTCAATTTCATCCCTCAAGTATTACCCTCTCTCTTAATTGGTCTTTAAAGTAAGAAAATTATATAAATAATCCATCAAGTATTAGAAATTATAATAAGTAGTTCTCCAAGTATTAAAAAATCCATCAAATTAGTCTCTTAACGTTAGTAAAAAATACCAACTCAGAACTAAATTGATGGATATTTAATATTTGAAGGACTATTTATATAATTTTATTAATCTAGGGACTACATAGGAGAAAGAGTAATACTAAAGGGATTAAATTAATGGTTTATTCACAAAATTTTGACTTTATAGTGCCTAATATATAGTGTTTAACAAACTCCACTATATTCCAGTTTCCATGAAATCACCACATTGATCTGGACCAACCGAAGCAACAATTTCTATAAAAAACAAGGTGGATTTATGTTGCCAATTACTGTTGCCTCTAGTTGATTTGATGCCAGACACGAAGCACAAGTGTAGGGTAACGCAAGTTAATAAGAGGAAGAAGAATACCTTAATGTATCTGTCAAAGCATGAAGAGCAGCTTTGGAAGCAGTGTAAGTGCCTGACCAAGGTCCAGGGGCCAAGGCAGCAACACTACCAATGTTAACAATCTTTCCCTGTTTCCTAGTTGCCATATGAGGAACAACCGCCTGAACCATTCTCAAGGAACCTGCGTATGCCCAATGAAACATAGAAATCTAGTTAAACACCAAATTCATGTTCTTGGACACCAACTAATTCTGTTTGCACAGAACCTTTGAGGCGACAATTGACAAATTGAAATGAAAAGGGTAATTCTCTATTCCACAACAGCAACAAGTCCTATCCAAACATAGTAACCGATAATTCTATATTCTCTATCTATAGTCAATTATCGAACAAGTAGTATCAAAATTCCAATCAGACCAAACACAAGGGATTTGCAAACAAGGAGGATTAAAGGGAAGCGCAGCAGTACTGACCGAAGACATTGGTGTCAAAAGTGTTTTGGATTGCAGAGAGAGGAACCTCGGCGAGTGGGCCCACGCACTGGACACCCGCGTTGTTAACGAGCACGTCGATGCGACCGTAGTTGTCGACAACAGCGTCAACCACTCTGCGCACGCTCTCATCGGACTGAACATCCAGCTCTTCCAACGAGAACCTGTGGTCGTGTTCCAGCTCCGCCATGCTCGACCGCGACCTGCTCGTCGCCACCACCCTGCACTTCTTCTCCGCGAACGCGCGTGCGAGCGCGTGCCCTATCCCTCCCGTGGAGCATCCTGTGATGAGAACCACAGGTTTGGGCGGAACCTCATCGTGGCGGTGCGTGTCCATCGAAGCATAGAGAGAGAGAGACACGAGAGATGATTGATTGATTGATTGGTGTCACCTTATTACTACGCCAACAACAATGAGAAACCGAACCCAACAACTCGGGACAATTATGCCAGCTTTTCCTAGTTTTCTTTCCTTGTAGAGTACATTCAATGAAGTAGCTAGTAGCTACAACTAAAGTTTTCCGTCATTCATTTATTACGGGTAATCCATATATCATTTCCAGAAATATTAAAAACATTTGGCTTAAATATATTTTGGGTTGTATAAAAAATATGATAAAATTAATTTTAGTTCTTAATTTTATTTTAGAATAAATTTTTTTAAATATTAAAAATATTTTAATTAGATTTTTGTACTAAATTTTATTTAACTTTTTTATTAAATGATAGTCAAATTAATTTTTAAGTAAAGTATTTTATTACTTGAAATATCTAATAATAATTTTTAATAAAACTTACTTTTACTTTAGAGTTAAAAAAGTTGTAGGTTTATGATTAAATATGTAATAATTTTATTCAAAAAATATATTATTAATCTAACCTGAATATAATAGTTGACATAAACGATTACATCGACAAATTAATGATGATTGTAATGCTGATGTAACCATCATTATACAGAAAAATTAAATAAAATTTAGTACAAAGATCTAATTAAGATATTTTTAATATATGAAGAATTTATTCAAGATATTTTTTTTTTTGAAAACTAAAACTAATTTGTCATATTTTTAGAGGACCAAAACATATTTAACACATATTAAATAATTACTGCTTTCCGTGTTCTTTTATAGGAATCGTTTAAAAAAATTATCCTAATTTTTTTAATTAAAGTTCTTTCAATACATTAATTACTATTTATAAAAACATTCTTAATTATTCAACATTTTTTTTCAATAACAATAAACTTAGTAAATAATTCTTGAACTCTCTCTCATAAGATAAGAGAAAATCACTAGTGATTACTCTTTTTGTTCTTTTTTACTTGTCAGTTTTTTTTTAAAAAATTATTTCTATTTATCTATAACTTCTAAGGTTCAAAATAACATTAATTATTTCTTTCTCAATTATAACCTCACTTCTCACCTAATTTATACTATAACTAGTATGCATTTATTATGGAGTAGAAATGAGAAAGAGTATAATAGAAACTTTAAAACTATTTTATGAAAAACAAGAAAATTTGTTGCATTTCTTGATTTATGTATAAAAACCTTAACCTACAATTAAAAAGAAACGAAAGTAGTACATAAGTTGAAATATATTAATTAATTAGATGAAAATAAATTAAAAAATGAGGTCATATAATAATTGTAAAGAGAAATATGTAAAAAATTATATAAATTGTTGACAAATATAATACTACTAATTAAATTAAATATATTTCTTAATTTTTGTGAAGTGATGATATTAGAAGTAGTATAAAAATATTATTTTATTTTATTGAAATAAAATAATATTTTATAAAATAAAATAGTATTTTTATACTCATACTATTTTCACGTTTTGGTTCTTATACCTAAAAACTGTCTGTTTTAATCCTTACATATGTACTTTTGATATCGTTTCAATCTTTAACGTTAAGTGTGTCTTAACTCTACTAAGTAAAATCGCCACAAAATAAAATTGGCTGTGTAAAATACTCAAAAAATTTTAGCTATATAAAATTGCTACAAATTTTATACATTTTTGATTTTATGAGACCAATTTATAGCTGTTTAATAACCACCAAAAAATTTGTAAAAATTTTACGCTATCAAATTTTATTTTGTGGCTGTTTTACTTAACAAAATTAAGACAAACTTAATAGTAGAGACTAAAACGATATCAAAAATACATGTGTAAGGACTAAACGGATAATTTCTAAGTATAGAGACCAAAACGTAAAAATAGTGCAAATATAAGAACCAAATAAGTAATTAAACCTTAAATTTTCAATAAAAAACCCAATTATTTTCGTAAATTACAGAGAAACTGGAACCATATTCTACATTCACCATATAATTTCGAGGGTGATTTTTTTTATATGCATAAGAATTATTTTTTAATAAATAAATAATTTAAATTAAATTTCTTAATAAGTGATTTTAAAAATTTCTTAATAAATAGCAATGCAATTATCGAAAGTTTATTTTAAGAAAAATTACCAAAATAGTTATTAAACAGTCCATGATTTTAGGAATGTTTTATGAAATACATGGCAACAAATACTTTCCGAATATAGTCAATTTGTAGGAAGATGTAACCTACACACGTTGAAAAATGATATGTACCATACACAAATGTACCTTTAGATGTGTTAATATCATAATAAACAGATGAGATGGTGACTTGTAATCACTACCAAAAACCAGAACTCCAACTCCCATGGTGTTTGGTCCGAAATGTGGTTGGAGATGGTCTGGACTTTTGTTGCTTGGTAGCCCGGACTTATAAATAGATGTCCTTGAAGTGAAAGAATGTTTTCCCAAACTCTACAACTTTGAACTGCGCAAATGATGGTGAGATATCTGTAAAAGACACTTTGATACTTAAGTTAATAAAAACCTCACTCAAAAAATATTGTAAAAAATACATGTATCTGTAACAATAATATTTGAGGTATATATAGTTGATGTGAATGCACTGGATTTCAATATTTAGGATTCATGACTTAGGAAGAAGAGATATATGATATTCTTTGAGTACCGTGAGATGACTCTAGTCCCAAGTGTCAAAGGAAACCTTAGAATCGGGTTGAGTCTTAGGCCTAATTCGTAACACATGGCAAAGCATTGCCATTTATTGAACATCCAAACAACTGCTCACTCTTTTTCTCTCTGCCGTGAGACAAATGAAGGATGCAAGAAAGAGTAATGAATCTTGAGATAAATGATCATGCCTATGTGAAAATTTGTAAAAGTTGACATGTAGGGTTGGAATGGCAAGCCTATTCTAACAATCCTAAGCCTGAAATCTTCTTCACCACAATCGGAAAGTGGTTTAAACACCTAGTTTGCAAGAATTTTTTATAGGATAAAATTTAGATGAAATTCTATAGATATTTTTAGTGTTGTTTTTTAATTAAAATTAGAGTTTTATCTTAGTAATATGTGTAATAAAAATTTCCATTCAAGATTGACATATATTAAATTCTAATTCCAATTGAAGAACAACAATAAAAACATTTAAGAACCTGCATTTAAGCTTTGTCATTTTTTAAATAAATTCAAAATTTCTATTCTCTTTTCAGTATAATTATTTAAAAAATAATAATTTATAAAAGGGTATAGTTAGACAGGCACTCACACGAGAAACGTTAAATCTTACTAGAAATTTTGTTCGCTACAATAGTAAAGTGGAACCGAATACAAATGAGGTCTTAACAACACACCCCCTAATGAAATCTCGTGCTTAAAGTGGATAGTGTCCATCAACACACATGGGAAAAGGTGAATACACCCAACCGTATCTCAGCATTTCATCCATTTCTTCAAAATAAAGTCTCTAAGAAAGAGTGGCAAATGATACATGATAGCCATGAAGGTAGAGTAATGCCCACAGGAAAACCATGCAGGTGGATTCTCCTTAAGGACAGCTGCTACTGTGTTTTTAGCAAACTCCTCCGAAGGGGTCGACTTGGACCCCTGAGACAAAGAAGCTCTCTCTCGGATTGCTGCATCAAAAGGCTTGAATAAGTTCCATTCAGGCATTCGGTTGTAGTTGGCAAGGGCAGAATTTGCAATATTTGAAGTGATTGCTCCAGGAACGACATTCACAACATCAATTCCAAAATGTCCTAGTTCCAATCTGTGTATGACATGTACATGTCGAAAATAAAAACAATTAGACGGAGAGTATCAAATGTAAGTAATTGGGCACTGTCCAGCCACACCAAATCCTAAACTCTGTATTTTTTTCTTTAGGTGAATTGGGTTCTGTGAGCTCACCAGGGGAGGTATAGGACAGATCTTAAGATTCAAAAAGTACTTTATAAATTATCTACCAACAAGGTCTTCATACGGCTGTAGATTTCGAACTCACGTCCTTCTCAGATATGAACTCGATTTTTACCAACTGGACTAACCTTTGTTGGCAAACTAAACTGTGTATTGTTGCATTCACTAAATTTTGACTTTATGGTACGTATAAATCTATTATAGTGCCTAACCAATTAAACTCCACTATATTCCAGTTTCCATGAAATCACCACATTGATCTGGACCAACCGAAGCCTAAAAGCTTGTAAATAACGAAGCAATAACTTGTATATAAACAAGGTGGATTTTCTGTTGCCAATTACTGTTGCCTGTAGTTGATTTTATGCAGACATGAAGGCACAAGTGTAGGGTGACGCAAAGTTTGAAGAGGAAGAAGAATACCTTAATGTATCTGTCAAAGCATGAAGAGCAGCTTTAGAAGCAGTGTAAGTGCCTGACCAAGGTCCAGAGGCCAAGGCAGCAACACTACCAATGTTGACAATCTTCCCCTGTTTCCTAGTTGCCATATGAGGAACAACAGCCTGAACCATTCTCATGGAACCTGCGTATGTGTCCAATGAAACATAGAATATAGTTAAACATGCAACTCATGGTCTTGAAAACTAGATAGACAATGACACTGGAGGTTCTTGGGCAACCATATACCAAGACGAATGTACGGGACACAAAATTGCAAAACGTTGATGTCACAATTATTTCATTCCTCTTTTTGGGGGCATGAAAAAAATGGGAGAGAAAGTAAGGGTCATTTCATTCTGTTTTCATTTTTTATTTTTATTTTCTATTTCTACTTATTAATTATGAAAATGTTACCTTGTTTACAATTTGTTTTTTGTTTTTAAATATTTTTATTTTTTCTGTTTTCTATACAAATTTTTAAAAACAAAAAAAAATTTAAAAATAAGGTGATAATTTTTTAATTAGAAAACAAAAACAAAAAATGAAAATAAAAGTAAATAGGCCATTTGCTCACATTTTTCAAGAGAATGCCAAAATCTTCACAAATGGCAGGCAACTAATTCTCTTGCGACAAAATCTTTATTTGAGGTAACAATCTGAAATGAGAACAGCATCAATGACTCAAGGAATCGAATAATATTTCAAACAGAAACACGTAGGTGCCCAAAAGATTAATTTGGAGCGCCTGTTATCATTTAAAAAAATTGTCATATATAATGTTCAATTAACTTTTGCTAGTATAACGTTAATTTAACTAACAAAAATTAAATTATCGATACTAATATTATGAATTTATACTGATAATATCATATTAATAAATAATTTTATTAGTATAGAAATTTATATATTATCTCTATTAGTATAATAACTCACGATAATTATATAAGTAGTATAATTTACGAAGAATTAAGATAAAAAAAAAAAAAAAGAGGTGAGACACCAATACTGACCAAAGACGTTGGTGTCAAAAGTATTCTGGATAGCAGAGAGAGGAACCTCGGCAAGTGGACCCACACACTGAACACCAGCGTTGTTAACGAGCACATCGATGCGACCGTACTTATCAACAACAGTATCAACCACTCTGCGCACGCTCTCATCGGACTGAACATCCAGCTCTTCCAACAAGAACCTGTGGTCGTGTTCCAGATCCGCCATGCTCGACCGGGATCTGCTGGTGGCCACCACCCTGCACCTGTTCGCCGCGAACGCGCGTGCAAGCGCGTGCCCTATGCCCCCCGTGGAGCATCCTGTGATGAGAACCACAGGTTTGGGTTGCTCCTCATCGTCGCCGTGCTTCTCCATAGCATAATATTACAGAGAGTCACACGAGGTGTTAGTAAATACACACCGTTTCCTTATAAGGTTCAAAAGATGAAGTAAACGTCTATTCCTAAATTTTGCTGTCATTTTGTCTGAGTTTTCATATTTTTACACTTTATTTTTGGAGAAATTACAGATTTTAATTATATAAAATTAAATAATTATATGTTTATAGTTATTTTTTTAAATTATAGAAATAATATATTTCTTAGATATTTATATATTTATAGTTACTTTTTTAAAAAACTAACCTAATAATTTCAAAATTGTCTAAATAAAAAAGTTTTTATTTTTAAGAAAAGTAAAATAAACATGCACATGTTCTAAATTAACTCCATGTATATAAATTAGAATGCACAACTTAAAAAGTATAAAACTCTCAATTTTCTTGATCCTTCAATTAATTTATTATTTATATTTTCTTTCTTCTCTCTTTTGAGTGTAATTTTGAGTAAATCATTAATTTAGTCTCTAAAATTATAATGGTTGGTTAAATTGGTTCCTAAAATTAATAAAATGGTAAAATAGTCTCTAAAATTATACATTATTAATTAATTTAGTCCTTGAAATTATAATAAATTGTCAAATTAGTCCTTGAAATTAATAAAATGGGAAAATAATTCTTGAAATTACAATAGTCAATCAAATTAGTTTCTAAAATTAAAGAAGCTTAATTACTTTTTTTGTCCTTGTTAATTGACCATCCATGATGTGGAAAAGCCATTAAGTCATTTGACATGTTTAGTTTATATATAAAAAATATATTATATATATCATTATTGCATTTGTTATTTACACTTTTGATTCTCTAAGTATATGTTTAAATTTGTATAAAAAATTAAAAGTTAAGATGATAAATTTATTTATTAAATACTTTTATTTTAATTATACAAATTTATTTATTCAGTTATATAAAATTATTTATTATCTAAAAGTTATTTATACATCTTTAACCCTTTTATTTGTAGGGTAGTTATTCAAAAATAAAAATATTTAATAAAAAATACAAGTTATTGTAAAATTTCACTAATAAATAATTTTATATAATTTAACAAATAAATTTGTATAATTTATAAATTTAAATATTTAAAATAAAAATATTTAATATATAAATTTATCATCTTAAATTTTAATATTTTTTATACAATAAATTTAAACATACACTTGATAAACTAAAAGTGTAATTAACAAATGCAAAAATTGTATATATAATATATTTTTTATATATAAACTAAACAAGGTAAATGACTTAGTGGTTTTGTGGTTATGGAGAAAGAAGGGGACAATGATTCAAATCTCACCCTTAACACTTTTACTGTTTTCTAAAGGCTTAATTGTGCTCTAAGGAAAAAATGAGCGAATTTTTAAATGTTAGGACAAAATTTACAAAATTATATAAGTTTAAGGTCAAAATGTGCGAAAAAAAAATTTAGGAACAAAATTCGCAAAATTTTAAAAGTTAGAAGACAAAAAGTGTAATTAAATCTTTTTAATTTTACTGGACCAATTTGACCAACTGTTTCAATTTTAAGGACTAAACTGATTAATAATTTACAATTTTAGGGATCATTTTGTCATTTTATTTATTTTAGAGACTAATTTAACTGTCCATTATAATTTTATGGAATAAATTGGCTAACAAAGTACAATTTCAAGGACCATTTTAACATTTTATTAATTTTAAGGACTAATTTGGTAGATTATTACAATTTCAAGGACTAAATTAGTCATTCACTCGTAATTATTTCACTCACTATTAGATAATAATAATAAAAATTCCTCATCGTATCTCCACAATGTTTATTTAATTTAATTTTAAATTATAAAAATTATAATAAGAAACTATTAATTAATTAAAAGTTTCTTATCAATAGAAAAAATTTAAATATATCCTTATCTAATGTTATTTATATCATTTAGTTGTTTAAAACTATATTAAAGTAGTCAAAAAAGTTCTTCAACATTTCAAAAGTTTGAATTTCTTTTCATTTAACAGCATTCACAATTTTTTATTTTAAATTATAATAACATTTAATAAATTGAAAAGTCTCTTTATCCTTTAAATATATATATTTAAATTTTAAAATTCATTATTTTTATACTGATTTTTATTACTGGTTTTCCATATATTTTTTAGGCTATGAGGATAGCTTTTTATATATGCATAATAATTACTTTTAAAAAATAAATATTTTTAAATTTTCATAATTTATGTTTAAAAACTCTTTTTGGATGTTAAATAAAAATATTATGTGATTATATATTTTTGAATTATTATATACACTTTTTATTCAGTATTTTCTTTTATAAATGTTAAGGTTTTTTTGTTAGTGCGAATTATGTTACAAGGTGACTATTAAACAAATATTTTAAGAAGTTATAATAATAATAGTTTATCAAACAGTTCCATTATTTATATGAATGTTCTGCAAAATACGTGGAAACAAAAACTTTTCAAGTATAGTTTGTTTGTAAGTTTTTGTTTTCCTATTTTCTTTATATTTCTCTTTTTTCTTGGTCTAAATTATTTTTAAAATATATTTTTGAATAATAAAATTTTCTTTTAAAACTCTTTTATTGACATATTATTATTTAATAAGAAAAAGAAAGAAAAGGTGAAAAATATATCATTTGATTAATTTTTAAGAACATGGTTTTTCTTAACCTGTTATCATGTAGAATTATATTTATTTATTGTGAGCAAAAGGGGGCAAAGTCCCACCTCTATAGAAAGCCACTCCAGAAGAATCAGCCAAAAAAAAAAAAAAAAACCGATAGAAATTCAAAAACTATAAAGTCTACACCTAAGGACGGGCCGTGATTGGCCAAAGCATCGGCAACTTGGTTGACTTTTCTGTAGATGTGTGCCAGTGAACATTGGTGCCAGCATGGGCTAGTTCCCTTATTCACATCAATCCATCATGTAGAGTTGAAGTTTACAAAAAAAAAAAATATAAAATCATGTAGAGTTGTATTGTTGAACTTGTTGATTCAGTTTCATATAAGAAATAATTACGTAAATAACTATTCTTAATAAAAAAATTAAATAATGTGTAGGACAATTATGTAAAAAATAAATAAACGGAAAACCTTATTTAATGCGTTACACCATTAAAATATGTTGTATAAAATTAAAAATAATTCTTGTTAATTTTCTATATATTATTAAAAAAACTCTTGTGTTCTATATATTATAAAAAATAATTATTGTCTTCTGAATAAAAAAGGACAAAATATAATACAGTTTATGAGGCAGAGGTATTTATAAAACTATCCGATTTAATGCAAAATGTAAAAAAAAATTAACCAAAAAGAAAATAAAGAACAATTTTTTATGTTAAATAGAATTTTGGATTTAATTTCAAAAAATCAATTCAATCACACTCACGCATGCATACATACACAACTCATATTAATTTATTTTGAAAAGTCTTGTTTTCAATCTGATTTAATGCAAACTGTAAAAATAAAACAAAAAATTAAATAAAATTAATTTTTATGTTAAATAAAATTTTGGATTTAATTTTGAAAATCAATTCAATATATCACACACATACAAGATGAAAATCATTTATTATCCTCTAAGAAAAGAAGATGAAAATTAAAAAAAAATCCAATTTAAATTATTTTAGAGTGAATTGAATTTAATGTTAAAATTAAATTAATTAGATGAAAAATTAAAAAAATTATGAGATTAAATTTAATAATTTTCTCTTTATAATCAATATCAATATGAGCTGTGATATCTATATTGAACACATGACGTTTCTATGAAATAAAAAATTATCATATAAACGGTTACAAAAATGCTCAAAAAATTTATAAGAATATATCTATTAAGAATTTCAAGGCCCAAAATCAAGAGTTATGGTGCAAATGATTACAAAAATGCTCAAAATAATACTACAAGAATCTATGAATTTTAGGGTTTTAATATATTTTTAATTTTTTTAAATATAATTTAATTGACTTTTAGTCTTTAATTTTTTTTATTATTCTTGATCTTTATAATTTTTTTTTATAAAATAATTTATGACATTACTTAATGATAGCATGACATATATTTAGATAAATTATATTAATGAGTATTTTGAGATGGTAAAAGTTTTTTGATAGAGAATAAGGTTTTTTTTGTTGTTGGAGGTAATCTAGTTCGAGTCGGGTAGGATTATTATGGGAATAAAGTTCTCTATTTGAGTATTTAATGCAGTTATATACCTAAAGATTGAGACCATTGGTTAAGTTAGAACAATTCCACACTAGTTAATCCATATGCTCGGTAGTAGATGGTAAAAGTTTTCACCTAACTAATCATTATTAAATAGTGAGAAAAACTATTTTAAAATTTTGAAATATGAGAAGATTGAAATTAGCAAAAGAAATTTTAAAAAACTAATATTTTTGTTTGTCAATGCACAAGACAAATGTTTATTTTACATAACTAAAGTTTATAATAAATAATTAGTTTTAAATATATAAATTACATTATAATTAAAATTTGTTATAAATAAACATTTTTAAACATATAAATTATATTTTAGATTTAAGATAAATAATTTATATTGTGATACAATATTATTTTTAACTATTGATGATTTTTCTAAAAAAGTATTAAAATTTAATTTAAAAACAAAGATAAAAATGATAGATTGAAAAATATAAGAGGTTAAGAAAAACTCTTAAAAATATTTTAGTCAAAGAAAAAACTCTTAAAAATGCTTTCATTAAAAAATAACTTTTAAAAATGTTTTAATTCAAGGATTTAGATTTATAATATAGGGGTAGATTACAACCACATTAAACTATTTTTACAATGACTAAAAATATATTCAATCCAAAATTTCAAATTCTCTAGCTTTAACCTTGATTTTTCATATTATATTGCCTCTTGGTAATTTTTCAAAATTAAACTAAAGGTTCTTCCTGCTGAGGCCATCAACTTTGCTTATTTTATTTTTTCGCCTCTTGGATCCAGGAAAATAAAACGTTACCTCTTCCGCTTCTTAATATATTTTCTTGTCTTCCAAGTTCAACCATAAAACACTACAAGATTTGATATCTACCTCAAAAACACAACTTTTACTTTTTTATTTATTTATGAAATTGATTAATAGTTTTTTTTTTAATAATTTACTATAGATCGGTATTTCGCCTTAATTCATTTCATAATACTTGCGAAACAAAAACAATTATACATCTTTTGTGACCAAACAGTTGTTAATATTGTAATAAAAGTAAATACTAACTATATACAAGAAAACTTTATTCAATTTAATTGGAATATATATACTGACAATGTAAATGTTGTTAAATTACATTATCATCCAATTAAAAATTGTCATGGATGTTAAGTTTATTGACTTTCATAATAATTACTCAAACATTATTTATAAAATGATTTCTAATTAATTGACAATACAAAAAATAAAAATATTTATATTGACATAACATTAAAATTAAACTCACTTTTATTTATTTGGTTAGGAATTCAAATGTTAGAGTTAACATTCTAAAATAAACTTTATCTAACTATCACTTTTAACTCGAGAATTAATTTCAAAATCATGCCTATAAAAATGTCCTTTTAAAGAATAAATAAATATTATATATTTTTGAAGGTAAATCTTTTCTGAAGAATATTCCCGTTCAATTATTGTTTATATATTTCATTTTTAAACCGACATGTCGTTGGTCTGAGTGGCACTAGACTTGAGTCCCTTGGGCAAAGTCTTACCTTGTGTTTGGATAAGGAATTTTAAGAGGGTAATTCATTTTACCGAAAATTTAAAATACTTTGTAGTGAAATATGTTGCTTGAATAGATAATTTAGTAAAAAATTAAAATTCTAATAATTTATGAAGGTATTTTGATTACTTAAAATTATAGAATTTCAAATTCCACCAAAAAAACAAGAATTTAAAATTTTTTATACTCACTTTCTCTTGTCACTATGTTTATTTTCTCTCTCCTCTCTCCTCTCTCTCTCCTCTTCTTCTTCTCTCTCCCCTCTCTTCTCTTCCTTTCTCTTTTCTCTCTCTCTCTTCTTTCTCTCTCCTCTACTTTTGTTCTTTATTTATCTATAGTCTCTCTCTTTTTTCTCTTTCTCTCTCTCATCTCACTTTCTTTACTTTCTTTCTTCTCTCCTCTCCCCCTTCTCTCTTCACTCTTCCCTCTGTCTTATCTCCATCTCCTCTCTCTCCTATCTCTCTCTTCTTTTTCTCTTTCTTCTTTCTTTTCTCTTTATGAATATTGATGTAAAAAATATCAATATTTATATTTTTAAATTTTTAAATATTATTTAATAGTAAGATTATTTGTAAATTATTAAATATTTAAAAATTGATTAATGTTTATTTTTGAAAAAGTTTAATATTAAAATTTTAATTTTTAAATATATATTTAAAAATTAAATTTTGTATGTGGTAAAAATTAAAATGTCATATCCAAACTTAGAATTTGAAATTTAAAAAATTTGAATTGATTTATCCAAACAGAGCATTTAATAAATGAAGGAAATTTAAATTAAAACAATTCAAATTTCAAGCATTTCAAATTCTTTGAAAATTTAAAATTCCTCATCCAAACACAACCTTAAGGAATTTGTTACCGAGCATATCATCACAATTATTTTTATTTGTAGCTGTTTTATAAATCTTTTTAATGAGTGTGTTAAAAATATCAATTGAGGGGGCACTAATTTTTTTATATTAAATCCATCTAATTAATTATTTAAAAATAAAATAATTATTTGCCTGACAAATCACACATGAATTGCAAAATATACGGAAGATATGAATTATTGCGAACGTTCTGCAATAAAAATACTAAAGGATTTTTGAAATATATATAAAGTAAGCATTAAGTGATATTACTATCAAGCACGTGAATCAACTTGTACAGGTTTGTTCCAATTTAACCAATGATCTTAAGTTTGAGAGTCCTGAGTATGCAACTGTATTAAATACTTAGAGAGAGAGCTTTGTTGCCTATAATAGTCTTACCCAACTTGAGTAGGATTGTCTCTTATAGAAGATCGATACCTTTGCTATGTTAAAAAAAATAAAAATAAGTGATATATATTTATGTCTATATATTTGCAGTATGATTTTTTTCCCCTCTTCAATTCAAAAGGAGGTTTAATAGTAAGTCTTGGGAAGGAAAAAAAGAAGAAGAGAAGAAGAGACAATCTATCTATCTATCTCTATCTATCTATATATATATGTATATATATATATATGTGTGTGTGTGTGAGTGTGTGTGTGTGTGTGTGTGTGTGTGTGAGTGTGTGTGTGTGTGTGTGTGTGTGTGTGTGTGTGTGTGTAAAGGAGACTTGAACAAATCTCTACCGTAGATCAAAGCTTGAATATGATAATAGCTGTTAGATCTAATCAAATTTAATAGACATAAATGTGTTTAATGAAGAATTTAATTGCCCCCATTAATACTATTTATTATTTTATTATGGAATTTTGATAATTTTATGTTAACAATATACATTTCAAAACTAAAAGACGATAAAAAAAGTTAGATATAAAAATATAATAATAATAATATTTTTTCTTAAAACATAATAATAACATTAAATGTTACAATATTATAAAAAGTTAGATATTTTAAAACTAATGATTTTATAAATACGTAGTTAAATTTAAAATGATTCATAATATTTTATTTTAATTAATAATTAAAGATATAAATTAAAAAATAAATTATTATGTATATACATAAGTCTATTTTATTTTTTAATTTAGTTACTTTAAAATATATTTTTGAAACAATAATAATTGAAAATAAAGATTTTATGGATAAAAGTTAAATATATAAATACTATAATAATAACATTAAATATTATATTATTAAAAAGAGGTTATATATTTTTCAAACCTAATGATTTTATAAATATGTAGTTAAATTTACAACAAAACCAAAAGATGATAAAAAAAAGTTAGATATATAAATAGTATATTAATAACATTAAATATTATAATATTATAAAAGTGAGATATATTTCAAAACTAATAATTTATAAATACAAAGTTAAGTTTTATAAATATGTAAATATATATTAAATTATATATATAATAATAATAATAATAATTTATATCTGTTAATTTCTATCTATTATTTTAAATAAATTATTATGATCATTTCAAATTTAATTAAATATTTAAAAAATCCTTTTTTAATTATTATTGTTTATAAATATATTATAAAGTAACCAATTTATATAGTAAAATAGACTTGAATCTGAGTATTAATATGATAATTAATGCTATTAAATATTTTAATGCTTTATTTATATATTTAAAAATAATTATTAAATTAAAAGTATTTATTCCTAGATTAATTTAGATATATATACTTTAAAATTTCTTATATATATTATTATTTAAAAAATTAGTTTATAAAGTATTATTTAAAAGAGAATAATGTATATATATATATATATATATATAATATTATATATATATATATATATAAAATAATTTGTGTCTTAATTTCTATCCTTAACTATTATTTTAAATAAATTATTGTGAATTGTTTTAAATTTAATTAAATTTCAAAAAAATTTTTAATTATTATTGTTCATAAAACATTATAAAGTAACCAATTGAAAATAAAATAGACTCATATATGATAATTTATTTCTTAATTTTTATTCATAATTATTATTTAAAATAAATTATTTTAAATTTAACTATGTGTGTATCAAATCTTTAACTTTAATTATTATTATTCATAAAACATGTTTTAAAGCAATCAATTAAAAAATAAAATAGATTTGAGCATAAGTATTAATATAATCTTTTCTTTATATATATATATATATATATAAAGTTGTTAGAGTAATTTTTCTGCCTAAACTAGAGGTATATAAGTCATTTCAATTTTTTCCATTTAATTTAGTTATATTAGTCTTCCAAATTTGTATTAAATTAAATTATAAAAAACTATTTTTAGTGAGTGGGTTTTAAAAATTAAAATTAAAAATAAGAGTTTAATGGTCATGCACTGTCAATGTAAGAAGTTGTACACTGTCAACCAATTAGAAATCACCATTGATATGACTTTTAAAGTATTCATTATAAAAGTCAACAAAGTTACAATAAATGGTGGTTTGTGATTGGATGACAGCGTAAAATTACTTTACACTGTCAGTGCATTGATTGTTTTCTCTAAAAAAAAACTGAAAGGTCATCATTTCTCTTTTAATGGATAATTAATTTTTTTGTAAAGTCCAATGTATCAATTCAGGTCAAATGGGATAGATATTAAATAATTTTTATAGATAAATAATCCTTATAGTAGTTAAATTATAAGATATAAAGTTTGAAACATATAATAATTCTTATAGATAAATAAATTTAAAAAGTAGTAAGTAATGAAATTAAATTTAAATAATAACAACGATAATAATAATAACAAAAATGATATAATAATATCAACAAAGATAACAACAACAACAACAATAGACAAATCTCATTACACTAATTGAGAGTGTTCAATTTATGTTGCATTTAAGTTAACCAACTCAAAATTTTAACAATATCATATAATTAAAATTAATAACTTAAATAATTAAAAACTAATATATATTTAATAAAAATCATACTATTTCAAAAAATTTAAAATAAATTTTAATTTTTACAATAAATACATTTAAAATGATTAATTATAAACTCACAAAAATCAAGTATGTGTTAACATAATATCCTCAATAACAAAAATGAACACTCAAATTTATATTCTTATATATTCATATTTTATTATGCTTACATTGATTTTGAATTTATGCATTTCATATAAGTATTGTAGTACTTTTATTACTTGAAAAAAGAACAAATCATAATAAATTTCAATAGGCTTAATATTTTTGAACGCAAGATCTGCTCAATTAAAAATAAAATTAATCATCTTCTTCAATTTTAATATAATTATATTTAATTTACTATTAAATATTAATTAAAAATTAATAATTTTATTTATGTGCATATATTTTTAAATCAATAATAAATACATATATAAAAAATATATAATTTAAACAAACCCATACAATGCACGGGTTTAAAATCTAGTAACATTGTAAGAGATCAAATCCATACATTTACAATCTATATATGTCCCATACTCACAATTTTTAGAATGTTATATTCATAGTCTTGTAATTTTTAAATCGAGGACATTTCAATAAAAACAATATTGTAGATTATATGAATTAGAGTAAATTTTTTACTTGGTTCTTTAAAGATTGAGGTTTGACCATATTAGGTTTTTTAAAAAAAAATAGCCATCAAATTACTTATTTGAAGTGCAAAACAATATTAAAAATTTAATTTCTATCGTAAAGAAAAGATTGAGCAAATCATTAATAACATCTAACTAGTTGAAAAGTAATATACATATTTTAAAAGAGATTTACTAAACGTATAATTATTACCTTAATTAATGTTTATGTTCTTTAATTTTTTTTTCAACTTTAAATAACATATATACACGCTGATAGGCCAAAAGGAGAAAACAAGCTAAACAACTTTAAAGGATTTTTACAATTTCATCTAATCACAAACTGTCTTGTAAAATAAATTTGTTGACTTTTACAATAGCTTCTTTGAAAGTCATATATACCGTGATTTATAATTAATTAATAGTATAAAAATTTTTACATTAACAATACATAGTTATTAAACTCTTTTGATAAATTTTTCTGGTAATCGGCTTAATAATAAGAATGAATAATTTTAAATGAGTAGGCAACAAAATGATCCCGTCTACAATTTAACATAATGATAAAAAAATGTATATTAAATATTATTAGTGGTAAAAAAATATAATTATATTAATTTCACTTTCTTTTTTAAATCAATAATATTATTTCACCAATATTTACTCTTATTTCATTTATCAAAATTTGAAAATATTAACATAGAAAGAAAAGTTAAGGAAAATAATTAATACCTCACTAATTTCCAAAAACACATGGATAATTTTTTTTATTAAATTACGCCCACGCTAAGAATTATAATTAAAATTTATTATTTGTTAATTATTATAAAAATAAAATATTATGTACAAACTTTTAAGACTTTAAATGCTTGTTCTTTTTATTTAATATTTTTATTTCTTTTTCAACCGAGATGATTTGTTATTGAAATATTCAAATTATTATTATTCCAACAACATTTACTCTTATCTGATTTATTTAAAAAATTTAAATATAAATATACAATGAAAATTTATTTACACCGTTAATTTCATAAAACTCAAACAAAGGAAAAATAATTTAATTAACTTAAGTCTATGTCAAGAATTAAAATTGATTTTTATTATCTATTTTAATTATTATATAAGGAAAAGTATTAATCATATTTAAAATTTTAAGATATTAACTGATTTTTTTTAATCATTTCCATTTCTTTATATTTGTTTTAATTAAAGACAAAAAAGGAAAAAAAAAATCTGCTTCCAAAATTTAATGATTTACATGATTAACATTTTTTAATACTTTCTCTAGTACAAAATATTTATCAATTTAAACATTATTTTATTTTAATCTATTCTTTACTATAAAAATAAGGAAAGCATTGATTAATTACATATGTTTCTAAAAATTTTATACTGAACTGTTTATTCTTTATATATGTTTTAAAGACACAGGTTAATATCACAATTGTGTGGATCAATTGGTTTAGGGTTGTTTTAGCTTAACCAGTAGTCTTGAGTTTAAACCTTAGATACACGCAACTACATTACGTTAAATATTCAAAAAAGGAACTTTGTGACTCATAGTGGTCTTACCTGGTTCGAGTAGGATTGCCTCCCGTAGAGGATACCTGTGGTCTTAAACCAAAAAAAGACACACGTTAATAAATTTATTTTTGAAAAACAAAAAAAGAAAAAACTACTTTCAATTTAATGATTAACATGGTTAAGATTTTAAATACTTTCTCTAGTACAAAATATTTTCAGTTTAAACATTATTTTATTATTTTATTCTTTACTATAAAAATAAGAAAGCATTAATTAATTATATTTATTCTAAAATTTTATGTTTATCTCTTAATATTTTTACTAAATAAAATGAAAGAGAACATCAATGAATTAATAATATTTTGAATATATTTATTATTTTCTAATCTTTTAGTTAACTAAGAAAGATTGATGCCAGATTACGTGACATGTTATAGAGTTCAACCACAGGGTGCTGGCAATCATGAAGATGAACATAGAAAATTTTCCAAGTGTCGTGAATTCAAATTACGCAAAAATGCTGCTATTATGAATCGGCAAGAGTGACTAATTTGAAGAACTAAGTCAGCAGTTGACAAGACAAATTATATTCCCTTCCAAGAATATATGAATGAATTTACTAATCTTTCGCAATCGATTCCTTTCTACTTTGGTATGCCTTTGAACTTTTTAAAGACTTGACCATAAACACGATTTGAGTAAAAAAATAAAAAACGTCCGAAAGGAAAATTTGTAGATGAGTTATGATAGTGGTACAGTTCAAAAATGGGGTGAATTAGAGTGGAAATATGAGAGATAAAAAGAAAGAAGAAAACGTAAAAATGAAAATGATAAATGTGATAAGTGATGTGATTAAAGGTAGAGAGATATAGAAAAAAAATGAAATAGAAATGAGATGAAAGAAGAAAAAAAAATGTGTTTATAATTTTCTTTTTAGATTTAGTTATGAGTTTTTACACTGTCAATTAATAAGAAGTCATGATGATGGGTATATATTTTTAAGGTAGTTATGATAAAAGTAAACAAACTTACCATATATGTCAATATGTGATTGGATGACGAAATAAAAAATATTTACATTATCAATAATGCATCTACTGATTACTTTTTAATTATGATTGCAATCTTAAGAAGAAAACAATGTTTTTAAAAATAGACCAATAATTGAATCTATGAAATTATTGGTTGATAGTTTACTAGTTCAACTGTGGTCAAACCAATAGTAACTAAATTTTATTTTTGAATATTATATAATATTTTAAGTAATAAAATAATATAAAATTTTAAGAAATTTAGATATAAAAAATTGTAAATTATTATAAGTGACTTAATTATATGCTTTGTAAGATAAAAAAACAATAATAATTGACAAAATAATTTATTCTTATGTGTAATCATTAAAATATGTGTTTTTATTTATTTTAAAAATATTTTAGATTAAATTAAAAATAAAAAGATAAAAAATAACAATATGAAAATTTTGAAAAAAAATACCAGTTCAAACCGGCTTTCACTGGTTTTATATCAGTTTGACTGTTTTGAAGAGAGTTGGTATTTTGGAGTTACTAAACTAGTCACCAAACCAATTTCCAATCAAACTGGTCGAACCAGTTGGTCTAGTCTAGTTTTAAAAACAATGGAAGAAAGAGAATACGAATGATAAATATTTTTTTATTTAATTGATGAGAACGTCTAAAAAATCAGAAACAATTTTTTTTTTATCTTGTCTTTAATTTAAATCACCAAACATAAGGAGAGGGAAAACAAAGAACCTATGTAAGAGAATGGGTTCTTTTGTCAGATTATATTATTTTATATAAATTCAATTTAAATGAAAAAAAAAATACAAAATTGTAATAGATAATAAAAAATTATGGTGCAATGTGCATGGTGTATCATGCACTCAACTTTTTATTTTTTTTGCCGTTGGTTATTTATTTATTTTCTTATTTAATATTTATAATTATTATGTAATTTATTGTTTTTAAATGACGCGCCCACTAATTAGGACATGATGGATTTCGTACGCAAGGTTTTGACTTTGAACCTCGTGAATGAAAAAAATAGTTGAAAAAGGAGATTCTACTAAAGGTTGACACTGGCTAGCCAGATTTTTTGGTAAAGATTAATCATTTGCAAAATCGATAAATACTTTGTATCAATAATTCAAAAATTTTCATTCAAATTAAATGGTTATTTAATTAAATAATGCTATTTATATAATATATTACTATTAAAAAATTGATTAGCAAGAAAAGTAACATATTAATATTAGTATTAAAATTTTAAAATTAATTGTTTCAATTTTGTTAAATAATAATAAATACTTTAAAAATAGTTTCAAATAGGATTTTATCCAAATAAATGTCTTTTTTTTCATCTTAAAAAAAAACCTCTTTTGATTACTGAAAACTAAAGAATGACAGCTAATGATGCATTAATTCATACATTTGAAATAACAGAGAAAGTCTTGTGTAAAATTTACATAAATGATATAAATTAATACCAAAAAATAAATATATAATTTAAATATTTTTCTCAGTTTTGATCACACACGTTTATTTTATTATTTGAAATTATAACCAATAGGATGAATCTAACAAAAAGGGATTAGTCTCTCACACAACATAGTGAACTAAAATTTAAATTCATACTGAGAGAGGTATTTATTTAGTGTCCAATAGTATTTCAAACAGGATTATCTTTGAAAAATACTTGTGAAACACTAGAAAAAATTAGTTGAAATTATATATAAAATTTTACTATTATGCATTTATTAATTTTACAAAAATAGTGCCAACTAAGGTATACACGAGAATCTCCTGAGAAAAAGGTAAACATGTACTCACTTTTGAGAGAAATTATTAGGTAGTTTAAGACTACCAAATGTCTATGGTTTTAACTAATACTTATATAACACATGTTCAAATTTTACAATTTATGAAAATAATTAATAACATGTACTTGATTACATGTCATGTCATGTAAACGAGTTGAGCCGAGTCGAGTACTTAAAGTTTAGGCTTGACTTGTGAAAAAATGGGTGGCTCAAGCTTAGTTCATTTATTTAAACAAGCTTAATTGAAAGCTTGAGTTTGGTTTGTTTTAAAAAATAAAGCTCAAGCTTAGCTTGTTTAGTCATTTATAACTTAATTATTTTTTTTACTTTTATGAATTTTTTTAACTTATTTTTTTATCTTTATCAATTTAGTATTTAATAAACATTTTAATACTAGATGATAATCTACATATAAAAATATATGCTTAACATGCAGTATGTGAATTTCAAACATTTTAGATTATTACATTTTTCATAATTTAGTTAATAAAAAATTCATAACTTTTTGACTACTACAAAAAAGAAACTTCAAAATTAATTTTAATGTTTTCAACAAAGTTTTACATATTTCTATAATGAATATATAAATAAAAAAAGCTAATACAATCCTTATAATCAATTTAATAAATGAGCTATTCACGAACCGTTAATGTCAAGCTTGTAAAGCTTGAGCTTTTGACTCATTTAAATAATTAAGTTCAATCTTAAGCTTAAATTTGTTTATTTAATTAATCAAACGAGCTTGATCGAGCATTTAACAAGTTGAGCTCGAATAGTTCACGAATAATTCAACTCATTTACCCTACCTAATAGATAGGAGAAATGTTATTTGTACAATAATTTATACAACAATTTATATAACAATATTTTTTTGTGTTTATTTCTCTTATGCACATCATTTATTACATCTCATAATTGTGGAAAGAGATATACACAAAAAATATTATTGTATAAATTGTAGTATGTGTATCATATCTCAGTAAATAAATAAAGGAGGGAGATAGAGAATAAGATAAAGGAAATGATAAAAATTGATAAATGAGACAAATGTGATAAAAAATGAAAAGAGAGAAAAAAAAAGGTTCAAAGTGAGATAGAAGAGAAAATGAATGTAAAAATTATATAAAAACTCAAGAGAAATGATATTTGTATAACAAATTTTACAATTAAAAGAGAGAAAAAGAGAAATTCGAAATGTAATAAATGAAGTGATGGAAAAAAATAAACACAAAAAATAATATGATATAAATGAGTTTAATGGCTATAGACTGTCAGTGTAAAAAGTTTTACATTGTCAACCAATTAAAAATCACTGTTGGTGTGACTTTTAAGATAATTATTATAAAAATCAACATACTTAATTACCATACATGATAGTTTCTGATTGAATAACAGTGTAAAACTATTTTATACTATCAGTGCATAACTTATTTTCTCTATATAAATTATTATAAAAATTATTGTATAATCTCTTGAGATTCTATTCCATAAATATCACTTAGTATGCTGTGTCCTAGTTGTCAACAATCCCTAATCAATTTCGAATGATATATGGTACCAAGGATAAGATTGCATTTCCTCGACTGCAATTTGCCGAGTCAGACTGAACGTGATACATGCACCCTC
Organism: Spatholobus suberectus; assembly: GCA_004329165.1. Lineage (NCBI taxonomy): Eukaryota > Viridiplantae > Streptophyta > Magnoliopsida > Fabales > Fabaceae > Spatholobus > Spatholobus suberectus. The sequence continues at coordinate 53,726,046 of CM014737.1, read as the reverse complement.
AGTACTCCTCAACTCTATATAATCTCCACTCTTGCTCCTCCTTCCTCACTCCTCCAAATTAACCTATACTATTCTTTGTGGTGTGGTATTGTTCTCTCTCTCCCCCCCTCCTTTCCCCTTTTTTTTCTTTAGACGCTTTCCTATCCCTCCTTTCTTACTCCATATAACGCTACCTTTGCCCCTCCTTCCTCATCTCTCCCAACTCTTTAACTAAGATTTCTCTTCTCTATCCCCTTTGAGGCATTATCAACCCTCCCCCCTTGTGTGTATGTGTGTGCATATCTCTCGAATTCTACTAATTATATATATATATATATTCTCATATACATGTAGTTTACATGAATTTCGCACGTGGTTATTATTTGAAAGCAAGTCGAATTATGCTATTAGTAAAGACTGCAAAGATGTTGCTATACTAATCTATGTTAACCCCGACCTGTACTTTTTATTTGTTTGTTTGATTTTACAATTTTTTTTTTTATAAACAAATTGTGGTTTAATTAAGTATTTGTATGTATTGAAGGAAGGATCGGTCGAAGCCCAAAGCAGGTAGCTCCTAGAGCGGTTTTTGCATGCATTGCGGTAACCATGCAGTTCGGCTTAAGATTCCCAGAAGAAGATGAAAACACAATCTCCCGCGGAAGCATCACTGTACTTTTTAGCTACCAGCTGAGTGCAGTGAGCTTGATGGAGTATGAAAACACGCGGAGAGTGAGAACATTGAGCACAGGGCCCTTTACTCTTAAAATGATCATGCAAATCAACGTTCCCATTCTTGCCCATATTTGCTGTGTCGATAACTTCAAGTGGCCTCTCACAAAGGACACTGTTGTTCTCCGAGTCACCACTCGCACCTTTATCATTGCCCTCCCCGGCCTCTTATACGCCCTTCAGTTCCCCGGCCTTTGCAACCTAGAACGCCTCAAAATCCTTTCAAATGTGTTTAGGAAATACGGTAATTTCCAGGATCTTAGACACGAAAGGCTAGGTACATCTCTTTTCTATTTAATTACTACATTCGGTTAATTTAATTAATTACCCTGCTCTCTCTTCTGATTTCCTAGTAAGTTTATTTAAATTAGAATAACGATTTTAAAAATAATGTTTGAATTTGCATTTAATCTAATCTAATTAATTAATTAACAAGAATTCCTACATGCGTGTCTCTATTTATTTTTTTATTTTTTAATTACCTAAAGAGTATTACTTGAACTTTTATATTCACTCTTCGGACACGATCATTGTATTTGTTTACATGCTTGTCCTAGATCCTACTACGTCATTGTCTTAATTATATTTCATATCAATTTCTAAGTAACATTTATTTACCTATATTGTTCGACATATATTAATAGTTGTATGAATTAATGATGATATTGGTTTTTACGTGCATGCAGGTGGGTACTCAGTGGAGTACAATGAAACGGGAATGCTGAAAAGGTTACGTCCTCATTTTGAACCCTTGGCACATGAAACCCTTTTGGAGTTAGGGAACATACCAGGGATTTCCCGTTTCTGCATGGAGAACCACAACTCGAGCTTCCAAAGGGCGTGTCGCATGTCGGTGATCACGAAGATGATAATGGAAAGCATGCGTGTGAAGACAATGACAAGCAGCCTTGTGAACATGAAAGGCACCAACCCACCTGATGCACACCAAGGCAGAGCCTATGCTGTCGCGAGTACGTACACTCGCGTTGTTGATGCTGCTGAGTACGCTTGGCTCGTTGTCAGTGGACTCGGTGAGGAGCTGGAGAATGCTGTGTCCCCTCTTCGTTTTGGTTCTGTTGATGTTGGGTACCAAGTGTGGAATTTGAATGAGTTGGGTCTTTTGTCCTTTATGTCTCGCTTGGGACCCGATGTTGAGCAGGAAGAGAAAAATGTGGCTGCAAGAGAGGAGTATTGGAATAACATGGCCAAAGAGGAAGAGGTTGAGGCCTCTCGTAGAGGCAAGCGCAGGGGGAATGTCAAGCCATAGACTAGTGTCTGGGAGTGAGACGAGATCATCCATGCTTCTTCATGTGTATGATCAGGGTTTGGATTCTCACATTCATGTGTTCCTGTAGCATGTAATAGTTTCTCTTTGATAGCAGAGGGGACAAAATAATTAAACAAATTTTATAGTCTCGCTCGTGCAGATCTATATAGCATCGCATTGTGTCTTAATTTCTTTCTTATATATATCTTTACATTTACATTCGCAAGTTCTTAAGGAGGATGACAGGATATGAATCTATCTTGTCCATGCTCTTGTGTAATCTCCCTTTAATGATGTGCATGACCCAACTCAACCGGATGACTCATTCAAATCCGATAGATTCGGGTAATGTTAAACCCTGTCCCATAAAAGAAAAGAGACAAAAAAACGGTCTTCATTGTTGACTTGGCTTCAGGTCGAGACATGCCCTACCCAACCTGAAGATTAGAAGTGTATAGGAGAAATTTTTAGATTATTACTTGGGCCGAAACAGACCCACTGTGTTACTGAGTACTCAATTATTCGTTTCATTAACTTATTGGGGTCGACCTACTAGTGGGGAGTTAGATAGTATGTTTGAGATTATATGTTCTATCTCAATGCGACTATAGTACATAAAAAAAAAAGTTACTTGTTTCATTTTTATTGACAAAAATTATTGTTTTTTAATCTCTGGCTCACTAGTCTTAGTCTCGGGGTTACGGAAGGTTTTCAACTTTTCTGACTCCTCCCTTGACAACTTCATTATCATTATTAATAAAACAAATCTAAACCCTAAAGTTTAATAAATTCTCTACTAGATACATCGTCGTCTATCATATTTTTTAATTTTTGTTCCTTGCTAGGAGAAATAACTGAAGATTACACTGAACATAGGATTAACGACTAGAAAGATGGTTAAATACGTGGCATCTTTTTTCCCTGGGGGAGGAGTTTCTAATTGATGGTTTTCTGCTTAATTATTGGTCTGTAAATTTACAATAAACAAGGATCATAGAGTCGTTGAATAATGAATTTGCCTTGTCAAAGAAAAGTGAAATATTCAATGAGCAAATATATATAGAGTATTCTTCAATTTTAGTGAGGATTTTAAGTGAAGATTTAAGGGGAAAAAAAGGTTGAGATGCAGCACTTCATAATTTATCAAAGATAGATCAATGCTATGGTGTCGCTTGCTAATGGTTCCAAATTAAAGGGAGTGAAGAGAAAATTACAAAACAATAATAGTATTGAATTTGGGCATAACATTTGATTGGGATCAAGTTCTTTAAAAGATTCTTTTGATAGACTTTATTATCTTCTCGAGGATAAATATTCGTTAATAGTATATAATTGGGGTATTGACGTGAAGAGAAATGGTCTTAAAATTTTATATGGTGTAGGAACATCTTTTGTTGGGATAAGCACATAATGAGGTCGCTAAATATAATCCCTCTGCTAAACGAGGCAAAAGATGGTTGGCTTCGGCAGCTGGAAATTAGTTTTGGATTATTTGATACTCGTTTACACAATCTTAACACATTTCACCGCTTCAATATAATTCAGATTCAACAATTATCATTTTCAAGAATTTAAGTATTTGACTCTTCTCTCAAAGTGTTGCCTTTCTCATGGCAGGTCATTTTGAACAAAATCCCCACAAAAATGAATCTTTTGGAAAGAAATATCATCATTGATCCTCAACAACAACACTTCTGTGTGTATTTTGCCATTGCCGCCGTGAATCTATATATATTCCATTTTTCACTTGCATGCCATCTATTCATCAGTACACCAATTTTTTAAAATTTTGAAAATAACTAGTCCAAAATTTGAAAATAAATTATGAAACGTAAATATTAGAATTTTTTTTAAAATTCTTAATTTATTTCAAGTAAAAATGATATTTTATTTAGGAGAAAAACTTTTCAATCTACGTACATAAGAAAAGGATTTCCTTGACGTAAATATCCTAAAAATCAGATCATCCACCTACAATATAATCCATTTTCTATTTATATTTTTTAAATAAATTAAAATACGTTGGTAAAGCATTTTGCAAAAACTATTTTATGAGAATTAGCATTTTATCCGTATTTAAATTATTGGCATGATTTTGTTTATATATTTATTAACCATGTATATTACATGGATACGGGCTTATCGTAAAATTTTCAAAAACCTTTTGTTTATTAATGAGTAATGTATTTATATAATAAATTATTTTAACAATAACTGAATGAATTGATTGATTCAACTGGTACAACCCTTTATTTACCACGTGTTGCCGCCCACTTAAATTTTTTCTAATTGTTAGATCGTTCTTTTTCGAGTTGGCTAATATTCGAATACGAGGAAAACTACAAGACTTGGACTTATTAAAATGCCTAAGTTATAGGATTTGTGACGTCTACGTTTTCGAGGAAAGCTAGTTTCGAGCATTAAGGCAAAGATCAGATGACCAGGACATATGGAGAGGAATTGCCAAGTGTTTAAGCGCTAAAAATATTGGAGATTTCAAGTAAAACATGTCAAGAAAAACATGTCCTTCGATAATTATTGATAGTTATCGAAGTCACAAGAATTAAGACAAATAATAGAATCTTAAATTAGCACGATCCTAGGCAAATGTACATGTGTATAGATCAGATTTTTGACTCTTAGGGTGAAAAATCCATAAATATGGAACTATTATAGCCATTATGATCAATACTCCTCCTCAAGTTGGACAGTGTATATTGAGCACTCCTAGCATGGAAACAAAGGTAGAAAAGGGTGGGGGTTTTAAGGTATTTGGTAAAGAAATATGCTAACTAATAGGAGGATGGTACCAGAAGCAGATGGAATAGATAAGACTAAAGCTTTTTGTAAACAATATGACAATCAATGTCAATATGTTTCATGCCTTCATGGAAACTTGGGTTAGATATAATATATCTAGTTGATTGGCTATCACAATACAATAATGCAATATTAATACTTAAATCATATAGAAGGTAAGTCAACCATTGAAGCTCACATGTGGTTAAGGCTAAAGCACAATACTCAACTTTAGAGGGAGAGCAACACATGGTATTTCGTTTCTTGGATTTCTACGAAAACAAAGAAGAATAGAGAAATACATAAAATTTGATTATGGAACGTCATGTGGTGGGACAAAAATCCCAATCTAAATCACTAAGTGCCTTCAATTGAAGTGTGGAGTTGGAGGGAAAGAAAAAACCTTGAGTTGGTGCATGTTTAATGCAGCAAAGAATCCTCTTAAAATGATGAATGGTTGGAACTTACACAAAGTGGCTCGAGTGTTGAAAAATACATATAGCTTATATCTAGTCTGATGTTCGTTAAATAAAGAAGAGCTAGGTCCAATATGGAATGGAAATATGAGAGGATATAGAAGGAATTCGACTCAAAGTTTTTTTACCATGAAATATATGTATAGTCTTTTGTATAAGAACTAATTGATCTAGAAGATCATGATGATTTTGCAATTGTGATATATAAAAGATTAAAATGTAGTGTACCTTTAAAAGTCTTGGCCTTTTAATGGCAACTCCTGTTGGATAGACTTCCTACTCGAGTAAATCTTTTCTGTTAGGGTGTTATTACATGCTCTCATGATATTGCTTGTGCATTTTGTTTTAATCAAACTTAGGATTGTGATCATTTTTTTTCTTGCCCATTGTCAACTATTATTTGGTATTTTTTTTATTCTTGGATGGGAGTGTAGGTGGTACTCCCTTTCTTTGCTAGAGAACACTACTCTACTTACAACATAGATCTTTTATTCAAGGGAAACAAAACTTAGGGCCTTTTGTTATAATTTGTGGCAAGTTGTTGTTTGGTTATTATTGGTAATGATAACAACACTTTTTTCTAGGGAAGTTTATTCAATATGACTAGCCTTTGGGGCTTAATTAAAGTGAAGTCTTGGCATTGACTTAGTTCTAAGGTTGAGAGGATTCTTTGTACTTTTTTGGAGTGATGCTTGAATCATATTTCTTGTATTGGCATGTGTTCTAAACTCTAAGCTGATGAATTTGAGTTTGAGTACCCATTGTACTCAATATTAATAATTTTCTTTTGCTTATAAAAAAAAGAGAAGACGTCAATATATTTTCTTATAATTATTGTAACGTATTTAGTAGTCATTACACTTGCTCAAGACTGAATTGGTTATGTATGGTATCAATTTGGTATGACTTTGATTCATTGTAATCAAGCAGTTTTAACTATTTAATGCTTTCACAACATTGATTTTGCCTTTTCATTCTTGTGGCCAATGTTGTAGTAAATACATATTTGAATTATTTTATTTTTTAGAAATAATTATTTTTTCTTGATATCTTGAGAGATGTTTTAAAAAAAAAATAAAAGTGGCTATTCCTCAAAAAAATGCTTCTAAAACTACAAAAAAATGTTGCATATATGAAGAATTTTAACATTGGATCAAATTTCATTAGTATATCTTTTATCTCAAGAAAATTAAAATCACTATAAAAATGAAGGTTATTTGCAGCAACATTTATCGTTGACAAATTTCAAATGTCACTAGGAAAAGAACTTTTGTTAGCAAAAATAAAATAAAATTGTCACTACAAGTCGCTGCAAGAATGAATGTTGCAAAAAATTTACAGCAATATTTAACGTCGCTACCACTACTTATGCTTTACCAACAATAATTATCACTATCATTTTGACACATTTGTTACTGCCACAACTTATTTGTGGTAATGACCAAAGTCATCATATTGTACATATCTAAACGACTATTATTGTTACGAAAGATATTCTTTCTCATCAATCAAAATTGTTACGATAAGAGAACATTTCTTAACAATTAATAATACGATACATGATGCTAGTAGGTCTAAAGTATCTATATGAACATTTTAACTCCACTGGATTAATGCTATATTAATGGAAACAATTTTAACGGTTAATATTTTTTATCAGTTAAAAAATGACATTTTTTAAGTCAAATATGGAATAAATCTTTTATAATAAACAAATACCGCAAAGAATAAGGTGTATATTTGATTAAATAAAAAAGATTATAATATATTTAATAAAGCCCAAGTACATGAATAATAATAGCAATTGAGTCTTTTCTCATTATGTAAAATCAGTTACATAGATTAAATGATATCATATTCACCGAAAAAAAAATAAATTAAATGATATCATAGTATTTTATGGTGAATCATATCCATAAATAAATTATCGATCTTTTAAATTCTTTTTAATAATTTCACCTATATAGTTTTTCTCAATCTCCGTCCACCTCTAGCAAACATATATGGCTATCTTTTGGTCTACTCTCTTAATTGAGACTTTTACTACTTTTTACATATCTATATCACCTAAGACAAGATTTAACCATTTTTGTACATCCGGTGTACCTTACCTTTTTCTTTAATATGCTTATTTTAATCTTATGTTGTCTAGTATATCCATACAACACTGTAGGTGTTCTAATTGTACAATAATTTTTTTTTCTCAAGATTGAATAGTACGTTTTAATTTTGTTACATGTAACATTCAAGACACTCCTTTATTTTATCTATCTTACATCCCTTATTTTTCTTCGTCGTTATGTTTGCTTGATGGATCCCAATGTACTTCAGGACGATGCATCATACTATTAATGCAAACTTACAATATATATTCATACTACTATTTTCATTTTTGTTAGATAAAAAAATATACTAAGATAAACTTGACACCTAATTAACTCTTAGTGACATTTGTTTTTGTATAATGATTCCTATATCTTATTTTGATTGGTGGTTAAATTCTATTTCCTGTTCAATTTTTTATATTGTGAAACAAAAATAATCGATGGTAGGGATCAAGCCCCTCCAACATTGTGGTTTCTCACAGAAAAAGGGTATTTTCGTCAGACCATAAATAAACAAAAACATTACTTAACATTGTTGAAATAAGGAGCCCAAAGTAATGTCAAATAACGGAGGGGTATCGAATGTAAAAAAAATTAAATACAAGAGGTGTGAGTGTAATTTACTTTAAAAGAAAATATGGATATGTTTTCTGCAATACATAAATAAGTAAAGGGATATGTAAATGAGATTTGGAATACATATGCACAATGACGCTTTTATTCTGATCATAGATACAAAGCGCTTTTTTGACATAATAACAACACATTCAATTTTGAGACATGTTACAAATTGCTAAAAGCCCACGCTATTAATAACAGTCTTTTATCACTTCTATATAACAACTAAACAAGGGTTTTTTTTGGTTTTTTCGGTGACCTTGTCGGAGCTATAGCCAAACAAACAATTAAAACTTAATCACACAAAACAGGTAGAGGGAAAGTAAAAAAAAAAAAAAGGGTAATGGTGGGCATGTGAAAAACCATAGTTTTGGGAGTTATTATCCCAAAGTCGCAAACCATTACTTCCTAGAGACATTTTGGGGTGTGACTCCTTGTTCACTACCTGGGTGCACCTTGTTCTTTCCAACACTAGAACTAGCCACCTTTCTCTCTTCAGCACTCACCTCACCTCTTCGTACTCTTTCCTCTTCCATTCTCTTCATCTTCTCCTTCTGCCTCTTCTCCATAACAAAAATTTCAGCTGAACGTGCCCCAATGGAAGACATGTTATTGTCTGCAAAAACAACAAACTAATTGCAAAAGGTTTATTAATTAGACTTTGGCTACTAAGAAATGCCCCTGTGAAATTAGCATTCCCAAAGATGGAATTTATAGGAGTTGGAATTGGATGTGAGAGCATGTGGAACAAACAGTCACGTTCATTTCTCTAATGCCCTTGTGGTTGTGGCTTTGCTTTACAACCAACCTTAATAATCATTAATTATCTTAATTGCACCCACACACGAAAAAAAATAGAATGCCATGTTGTCATCATACCTTGCATGGAAATTGAAATTTAATTTGGTCCGCGCACCATCTTTATATGTTCCAAACTTTCTAAATATAACATAGACAATCACAAGGTTCCAATGGCAACAATTTGTATTAGTATATTATTGAAAATACACTTGGTGGTTTGGAGCACACAGGAAGTGGATAAAATATAAAATGACCAAAGTGGGCTTGTTAGTTTAAGTAGTGTGCCCTCACAACATTAACCACTTTTGCCGCACAGATGATAAGTCAGCGTGAGATGATAATATATTGAATGGGAGGAGTTGGAGGCTGCACAATGGAACATATATATTGCTTGCCGCGCTGACTGCTCAGTAAGTTACCTCCGAAATAATTGACCAATAATATAGCAAAGGCCATAAATACGATTCAAGTGTTTCAAGCATGCAGTCACCTAATTAAAAATGGTTTAATGAATATATAATTTGTCATCATAAAGCAACAGACGTACAAGAATGAGGATAGAGAGGGACTGTAAGAATCTTTGGTACTTATAGTACTGTGGAACTTGTTAAGTGTTGGATTACATATATCGAATGACAAGCAAAACGTTTAGACAGGCAACTTTTGTTTATGGACACTTTAATTAATAACCACTAATCGTGGAAACTGCTAATGCAGCTTTAGTATTAGCGTTTCAGGTAGGATTTAAATATTATACACAATACCAACTAAGCTTTTTAGACTTATATTATTAAATTTAATATCTTAAAAAGCATAACCATTAACTGATAGATAGGTTAATAGGTTATCATGAAACCAGAAGTTGCATAGTGGAATTAGGCCGAAAATTCTATTTTCGCCAATCCTTGCAATCGCCAAACCATGCGTTGGAACAAGAGCTTATCTTTCAATCTAACACTTTGATTGCATGGTATTCCTCATCGTTCTAATTTAAGTTCTTCTTTTTCTTCAGTGACTATTAAATAGATTCTATTATATAATATAATTCATGCTCTCCATTAGGTCAACTTAGCGAGGATAAGATTGGATAATAATAATATATATGTTAGTGTATGTCTACTTAAAGACTAAAGAGTAATATTATATTAATAACATATTTTACACTTTCTAATCTTTTAAACACATTTTTTATAATTAGTTGAAAATTATAAAATTTTATAGGTCTTACTTCTTATTTAATAAATCTCATTCATGATTTTGTTGTCTTCAATTAATTTTAATTACTAATAAAAAGTGTGTTCAAAAAAATGAGTTGAGAATGCGTTGTTAGCACTCCTTGAATTTCGAATACATTTTACAATAAAGAAAGAAGAAAAAAATTATATACTATAAGATAATTAGTGATATAATAAAGAGAAATGAAAAAAATAAAATGTGATAAAGTGTTGTAAAGAAAGTGAAAAACATTAAAACAAATTAAAACTAAAATCTAGTACAATAACAAGTTGTATACATAAGTACATAAAATGAAGGATAGTGGGCAATGTCCATCCATTTTGGGGGGATGAAGTGTGTGGAAGAAAGAGATCAATAGAAAGAAAAAAGAAAAGAAAAAAAGGAAAAGTGATAGATGTGATTTAATGCAATGAAAAATAAAGAAACACATAAGAAAAAAATGAGGTGAATTATAAAAGAGATAAAAAGAAAGCAAATTACATTAATAGTAACCCTAAAATGAATTGCCTCGGACATTGATGTCGGCATGAACAATTCACTGCAAAGATAATACTTTCAATTTAAGCTTTTCGAGGTAAATTAAAGATTAGAGCAGTGGAAGAACTTATATTATATATCCTTTGTTTGGTAAAGGAGAAAAAAAGGTAGACAGAAAAAAAAAATAGGCAAAAAATAAAAAAGTGAGTATGTTTGGTAGAAAAAAAAATAAGAGAGAAGAGAAATAAAAATGTGTGGAACCTACTAGTTATTTTTATTCTATTTCTAATCTATTTCTATTCACCTATTTAACTCTTCCATATTTCTTTTATATTTCTCTTAAATCAAACACATTTATTTTCACTATATTTTTTATCTATTTGCATTTACTTTTTCTATATCCACCTACCCTATTTTTTACTTATTTCTTTCTTTTTTACCAAACAGACCAATAGAGAGATGCAAGATGTTATATATCATCGTTAACTAGCTTAAAGAAATCAATGCACTAAGCGGCAGATTCTTCATACAGCAACGCTATTCTCATAACATCTCATAATATTATTTACAATAAGGAGAGAAATCATGTCATCTACATCACCCACGTGGCTGCCACATGGCAAGTGGGGGTTTTTTTGTCCTTAAAAAATTTTCAAAATTTGATTTTAGTGCTTATAAAATTTTAGGTTTGATTTTAGTCCTTATAAAAATTAAAATTTAATTTTAATCCCCATAAAATTTAAAAGTTTAATTTTAGTCCACATAAAATTAAAAAAGTTTGATTTTAGGATTTTAGTGCTCATAAAATTCAAAGTTTAATTTTAGTTCTTAATTAATTTGTAAGTAAACTACCATTTTAGTCTCTAAAAGTGCATAGCATTATTATATTAGTCCCTGAAATTAAGAAAATTTCAAATAAGTCTCTGAAATTTCTAGTTGTTTCATCTAAGTTCCTAAACTTAACTACTTACTATCATTTTAGTCCCTAAACAATGTGATTGACGAATTACTTTTAGTGACTTATTTGAATTTTTTTTAGTTTCAAGAACTAATGTGATAGCACTATAGACATCAACGGGTAACATAGCCATAGCACCTGCAAGATGAACAAAGAATATGTAACACCTCGTACTCCACATTGAACCACTTTCCATTAGGCCAAAATTTACCGACCACCAAAATAGTAAGCTTTATTTCCACACATACTCTTAAAAATCTCCCACAAAGCATATTGTGTGTATTCAGATCAACCTTTAGTGGTTTAGCAATTGCTAACACTAAGAATAGTAGTATACTTTCATGATACTATACCATACCAAGACTAGGAAATCGAATCCAAACTAAAGTCTTGTTAATTTTACCATCAATAGTAGAGAAGTCAGGCGTCCAAGGGCAAACAATTAAGAGTGTGTTTGTATTTCGTTACAAACCTCGTTGAACGCCAATCCACCAATTTTTCTCAGTCGTGTTAGGGTGCATTGAAGAACATGTGAACGACAATGCAAATACGTTATAAGTAGTGATCATAGATCATCCAAGGACCTCCATTGATAGCTTTTTGGCGATCCTCATCCAAGTCAATGCTAACTATGAAGGAACCATGGCCAACATTGATCAACTCAAATCCTCCAATCAATTTCCACATTGATTTAAACTTATCTCGCATAACAAGGTAGCCCACCTTCTTCCCCAATGATTTAACTATTAAACATTTCTTCCATAGTTGACAAAGTTGTTCAAACGTGGAAGGTTCTATAAAAAAATAGCCTGTTGTAGCCATCCAATTCAAGTTTCATAATACCTTCCTACAAAAAATTCCTGACTGGTTTAAGAGAAGACCGCTTCCCTAAGACCTTATCCCTAAAAGACATCTGTGGTTCCCATCCATCTCCTCCACCATCCGGTGGTTTTGGTTGTAGCCCATCTCCATTATCAACTGGAGAATTCTCCATCTTCGAGAGTTTTATATTGATTTATATAAATATATACATTTATAGCATTGAATAATATATTAATATTTGTATTCAAGTTTTTAATTTGGTTATTTTACAATATGTTTTGTGTACAATAATAATTAAAAATAATATTTTTTTAAATATATAGGTAAATTTAAAATGATTTATAAAAAATTTATTTGAGATAGTAATTAAGATAAAATTAATATTTATCTGAATTTATATTTTTTTTAAATATATAAATATTTTAATGTGTGTATTATATTAATATTTATTTGAATTTCTATTTTTAAAATATGTAACTTTTTAATGTATATTTTAATGTAAATTCCTTTTTTTAAATATATAAATTTTTAACGTGTGTGTATAGGTATAAATTTTTAGGTAATAAATTTTGTAATAATTAATTTTATTTAATAATATATTTTAATATATATCAATGCTAGTGACAGGTTATAATTTAATAAACATATATTATATTTATTAAATATAAAAATATAATATTTAATAATATTAGCAAAGTTAATTATGTATTATATTTAATTAATACTATATAAAGCAAAAATATTTTTATTTATATATATATATATATATATATGCGAATATTACATTAAATACTATATTAATTCTTCTTTTTTTAAGTCTAGTTTAGTTATACAGATTTATAATCAAATAGTGGAAATTTATAAAGATTTTGAGTTTCATACAACTTGAAACAACATAAAAATTGAAACAAATTTTAGTATCAGCACCATTAAAACAAAGTAGCATGATAAAATATCAATTAGTTTCTAATTTATATAAAATTTTATAAATTCAATCCACTTTATAAAAACTTACCATTCGATAGTTAGATCATCAAATTTCGTATTCTATATATATATATATAAAAAAAATCAATAGTGTAAATACAAAAATTTAATACACATATACATATATATAGGAGGCATATTAAGTGAGAGAAATGTTTGTATTAGAAAGTGAGAGAAGCAAATTTAGATCATATAATCATATATAAATAGTTAAGATTAAATCACAAAATTATGTAAGTTTTTTAAATAGTCATGTATCATTAAATAATTTTTTAAGTGGTCATAATATATACATAGGGGCATATAAAGTGAGAGAAATGTTTTTCATAGAAGATGAGAAGAGTAAATTTGGACCATATAAACATGCATGAATAGTTAAGATAAAACTATAAAGTTATGTAAGTTTTTAAGTAGTCATATAATCATTAAACAATTTTTTAAGTGATCATAAGTATATATATATATATATATATATGAGAGCGTATATTATGAGAATAACCTTCTTATGTGTGGCGATAGTAACAACGATAATGGTAGTTGTGATTTTAAATGAGTTTAGGATGTTAAGTGAATCTTTTAACCTAAGTTTTCTATTTTAATCTAATGGTTGAGATTAATTATTTTTATTCTCACAAAAAAATGTCATTCTCATAATATACACTTATATATATATATATATTAAAAGGTGTTTTTTGCCATGTGAGGGCTGCAATTGTGGCATTGCGCCGGCAGCATGATTCATTGTTCTGACCCACGATCCCTTCTTGACTCTCGAATTCTCGTTTCTCTGATTCTTGTTAGTTTACGTATAAATTAAATTTAAAAAATCAACATGTCATAATTTACATTAAATAAAAAAACAATTTCGTAAAAATCTCTGAGTTGAATAATATTTCATGTTAAAGATAAATATGTATCAATTTTTCTTATATAAATTATATATCAAACAACATGAAAAAATATGAACCATCAAAATTATATATATATATGTGTGTGTGTGTGTGTGTGTGTGTGTGTGTGAGAGAGAGAGAGAGAGAGAAATGTTAGCAACACATTCTCTTATACACTTTTTTGAACATATTTTTTTTTATTAGTTGAAATTTCTTGAAAATTATAAAAATTTATAGGTCTTACATCTTATTTAATTATTCTCTCGCATGATTTTATAGTTTTCAACAAAATTCAACTAATAATATATATATATATATATATATATATATATATATATATATATATATGTATACATGCATGTATACATGTATGGATATATGTATATATACATAGATATATGTATAGGGGACGTTTTAAATGAGAAACTTTTTAAAATGAGAAATGAGAACTATTAATAGTATTCATTGAATTACAATTAAAAACAATGAACGGCTGAGATTAAAACTTAATTAAACAACTCTTATGAGATTACCATTGTTGTTGCCACCGCCGCTACCACCACCATTGTTGCCATTACCGTCGCTCCCATCAGTACCATCATCGTCACTACCACCATCACCACTGATGTCACCGCTGCTATTGTTACCGCTGTCACTATCACCGCTGCTGATGTGGCCACCATTGCTATCACCATCACAGCCACCACCGCCATTGTTGCCACCACTGCCACTGTCTCTAGCAGTGGCAGTGGTGGTTGCAACAGCAGTGGTGACAATGGTGATGGAGGCAGTGACAATGGTAGTCTCATAAAAGATAATTAATTGAGTTTTAATCTTAGCCACAAATTTGTTTTAATTATGATCCAAGGGCTATTATTAAAAGTTCTCATTTCTCATTGCAAAAGTTTCTCATTTGAAACGTTTCATATATATATATATATATATATATATATATATATTTGAAATTGATTTCTGATATTCAATTATAACTTGTTAAATTGTTTAGTTGATATTAAAAGTATAAGAGGATATACCAGATGTATATCGGGAGAGTAAAGTTCACCGGAAAGTGGATCCTCTCCTACAAGCAAATGTCTCCAGCTCTCTGTAGCAAAATTTTGAACCCTTGGATCAATTGAATATATCTAAACGGATAGGATTAAAAGTTAAAAAGACACATCCAAAATAAATGTTAACCGGATCCTTTCCGTCAGATGATACTATTGTGCCTAAACCACTTTTGTAATATATATGTATTTTAGGTTATGCATTAATAAATTTTTATATTATGTAATTAAAATTTATAATAAATAAATATTTTAATATATAAATTATATTATAATTAAAACTCATATAAATATTTTGAAACAAATAAATAAGGCTTAAATATATTTTTAGTCTCTTAAATTTGGGATAAATTTTTTTTTGGTTCTCCAAATTTAAAATTAAATTTTTTAGTCCCTATAATTTAAAAAAAAAACATGTTTTAGTCCTTTTACTCAAACGTCATTAGTGAATCTGCCACAGAAAACTCACTTACTAGTCTCCATGTTAGTAAAAATATCATACCAAACTCAATTGATACCGCCCATCTAACTCAATTTGCATTGTCAATGATGTTGCAGGTAGTCCTAAGAGACTAAAAAAAATTTCAAATTAGAAAAACTAAAAAGATTAATTTTAAATTTGAGGGACCAATAATAAACTTACTCCAAATTTGAGGGACTAAAAACATATTTAAGCCTATAAATTATATTTTAAATTTGCGATAAATAATTTTTATTGTGATACAATTTTTTTTTAACTATTGACAAGTTTTTTTAAAATATTATTGAAACTCAATTTAAAAATAAAGATAAAAAAGATAAATTGAAAGAGAAAAGCATATTAGAAATTCAAATATATGGCTAAAGATAAAAGAAAAATGGTTTGGAATGATCAAGAAAGAAAATTTTTGAGACAATTATTAAATCAAATTGAATTTGAAATTAATATTAAGAATATATTTGAAAGAAATAAAAATTTTTAAAAAATAAGTGCTTAATATATAGAATTAGAATAAGACATGTGACTTAACATAAGTGAAAATAACTTGTAAAAACATTTTCATTCAAGAATAAATCCTAAATTTGGAGACCAAAAACAAAATTATCTCAAATTTGAGGAATAAAAATATATTTAAGCCTAATTTATATGTTCAAAAATAATTATTTATTATGAATTTTAATTATAATATAATTTATATATTAAAAATATTTTATTTATTATAAATTTTAATTATATAATATAGACAACAATCAATGCATAACCTAAAATACCTATACATATATATTACAAAAGTGGTCCAGGCAAAGTAGTATCATCTGACAGAAAAGATCTGGTTAATATTTATTTTGGATATATCTTTTTAACTTTTAATCCTATCTACTTAGATACATTCAATTTATCCAAGGGTTCAAAATTTTGCTTGAAAGAGCTGGAGACATTTGCTTGCACGAGAGGATCCGCTTTCGAGATTTGGATCCTCTCTCGCAAATTCTCTCTCCAGCTTCCTCCAGCAAGAATCTTTGACCATACATTACATCTAATGGTTCATACAAATCAAGTTACTACAATAATTAAAATTCATTATTACAATAAATTTGAACCTTTAGATTCATCTGAACTGATGGTCCACAAATTAAAATTAAAATTAAAATTCCATGTTTCTCTAGCAACCTCCACTCACCCTTCCCTTTCCCGACCGAACTCCTTCCTCAGCAAATATCACATACTTCAGCAAGTGTTGGGCAGTGACATAAGATAAGAGCTACAATACATTATGTGAACGAATAATCCTTATCTGCTAAAAATTACATGAAACTCCATACACTCCATTGCCCCACTACAAACATGACCACTATGACGCATCTGAAAAAATCCCTCACAAACTGATAATACCCACTTACTCAGAAACCTTTATCAAAATACTACAGTTTCTAAAGCAACAATTGGACACCAATTCGAATTTCAGGCACTACCCAATTGCTGCCATAACTTGTACAAAGATCCCAAATCACTGCTAATCCCCATAACTACATGTAAATTCACCGCTCACCAATAAAGTATTCAGTACCCAAAATAGAACCTCCCAATGATTTCACAAATAACCAAAATTTCAATCCCACAAATACTTCAACATCACCAACAAGCAATCATCTTTTTATTCTGGAAGTTCAGCGTTGTCGGCGACCACTTCGTGGCAATAGAGGACGACGGTTTCTAGTTGATGTTCGGTGAGGGAATTGTCCGATGGGAGAGGGAACTTATGCAAGTGTGAGCGATTGTCGGAGGATGCTGGAGAAAGATGGGCATTTGGGTTTTAATTTGTGGACCTTCAGATGAATCTAAAGGCTTAAATTTATTGTAATATTTGATTTTAATTATTTTAGTAGCTTGATTTGTATGGACCTTCAGATGAAATGTACGGCCAGGATTCTTGCTGGAGGGAGCTGTAGAGAAAATTTGTGGGGGAGGATCCGACCTCAAAGTTCGTTTCTTCATGAAAAGAAAGTAGAGTGAGAAAATTGAAGGTCTAAATAATTTTACACACACACACACACACACATATGTGTGTGTGTGGGTGTGTGTGTGTGAGAGAGAGAGAGAGAGAAATTTGTTAATGTATACTTATTTGTTTTTTAGTTAGTATATATTAGCAAGTTATATTATTGATATATTTTAAAATAATATCAATTATAACTTATTAATATATTCTAACTAAAAAATAAGTAAATGTATATTAATAAATCTTACAAACATTTATTAACGTGCATTTACTTATTTTTTAATTAAAATATATTAACAAGTTATACAATAAGTATATTTTAAAATAATTTTTAATTATAACTTATTAATGTGTGCATATATATATATATATATATATACACATTAGTTGTTTACTACGCCACTTACCACCAATCTCAAGTGCTTCTGACTAAGTCCACTTAACAAAGCCTTCGTGCACCATCGCATTTTACGTTTTACATTTTTGACTGCCCAAAGACTCCGTGTAAGGATGAAGAATGGATGCAACTTCCCAAGTCAGGAAAGTTTCATGCAAGCAGCATTCTTTCTTTGATTTTTCTTTTTTTTTTAGGCTAAATATGTTTTTGATTTTTGTGATATACTGTTTTTTTTTTGTCCTTATAAAATTATTTTTTTAAAATAGTCCTTGTATTTTTTTGTTTTGTTTTAGTTTTTGTTATTTTGTTTGTCTTTGTAATATATTCATTTTTTGTTTTGTTTTTGTTATTGTAATGTGTATATAATTTGATTTTAGTTCCTATCAAATTTTTAAAAAAAAAATAATTCAAAATAAATAAAATACTATAGGGATCAAAATGAACAAATGAACATATTATAAGGATTAAAATAAAAAAAAGTAAAACAAAAAATAAATTATCAAGGACTATTTAAAAAATAATTTTATAAAAACCAAAATAAAAAAACGATTATATTGTAATAAGGACAAAAACATATTTAAACTTTTTTTTAATAACGCTTTTGGCTGCCCGAAGAGGCAAAGACAACATATTTTGTGTATTTTGTTTTTCTAGTCAGAATTGGGCATTAGGTAAAATATATTTTTCTTTAACAAAAATGGCAAATGCCATTCTAGTATTCTCCCAATATTTATACTATCCTAATTCTTACCATGAGAAAGTATTTCGTTCACTTAATTTGACCGGCTGGCGGCTACCCATTCCCATTCTTAGTTGGCTCAACGACGGTATTGTTTTAAGAAATGTTTTCCGAACGCCCACGTCATTTCAAGCATTTTATAATACCATTTTGGATTTTAATATTTGGATTTTACTACGACCAAATTATTCAATTCCAAATTCAAAAGACATGTTTTACCGGCATGCGACACCTTTCGTGAGAAAAAATTTATAATACTATTTATTAATATTTTATAACATTATGATTTATAATTTCATCGAATTTTTAGTAAATAAAATATATATAATAAATAACTATATGTTGATTATAAATATAGTTATAATATACTTTTCCATCTCTAATTATATGTCACTTTAAATATAATTTAATTTATCTTAAAATATTTTTAATTTTTGAAAACTAAGAAAATAAATTTTTTTCCAGTAATATTCTTACTTTCTAGTATCTCATCTAAAGGCTGAAATGAATAAATAATTATATTTTAACTCTTTTAATATGAATATATTTATTAAAGAAAGTCATTTTATCAAAACGGTTTGTGTAATTAATAATTTTTTAAAAATATTATACACCACCTTAAAAGATAAATAAGTCAAAGAGAGTACTACCTAAACAATAATGCATATCAATTAAATTCAAAAGTTGGGCAGGAAAAGATTAAATTAATCATACAAATTAATTAATGCAAACAATCACTATGAAAAGAGTTGTCATATACTGAAAGTTTAATATACATTAGATTAATCTTTTTGGTAAAACTTTTATTCAAAAAAATTAAACTGTAAATATAAATAATAGTATGATATATTATATTAACAAATAAATTTGTTGGCATAAAATATTAATTTAGAATATTATTATCAAATGTTAATGTAATACAACATACTATAAATATAGAAGCAAAATGTGTATACTAACACATTATTTTTATTAAACAAATTAAGCAGGGGCAAGCTTAACACCTTTTCGTAGCAGAATGATAATTTATTTATTTATTAATTAATTGTGCCCGGCTGCTCACAGTCAAGACACAATATCATGCGTTATTATATATAAAAAAGCGAAAAACGATTAGTGCATTTTAGGATTCCATTAGCAGCCAGAGCCATGACACCTCTCTCTAAGCTCTTCAATAAGCTTTGTGGCAAAATGATAGTCGTATTGGCATCCCTGTTAATAGAACTTATCATTCTCATTCAGAAACTAAGGTCACGTCCAATTAGCACCCGGCAATACCTCAAACTCATTGAAAAGAAGAACCCCACGATTTGCTACACCAAAAGATTGAAGGCAGTGCCCGCAGAGTGTAGGGTGTGCTTGTCCGAATTCGAGGAAGGGGAGAAGGTGAGGAAATTGAAATGCCAACACACATTTCATAGGGATTGCTTGGACAAGTGGTTGCAACAATATTGGGCAACGTGCCCACTTTGTAGGAAACAAGTGGTGCCTGATGATGTCGTGTTCAAACATCGCCAGCATCAAAATCAAGCAGAGGCGGGTTTTAATGGGAATGATGAGCACCGTCCGTATCTTTTATCCGCATTTCGTGGTAGCAACACTTTTCATAGATATCTCTGAATTACCCAAACTTGTCTTCAGGATAGTACTATATAGCCAAAACCACCTAATTATTTTTTATTTTTTTATTTTTAGAAAGGGGATTTGTTATTCTTCCTCTGCTGGGATTCCTCGGAAGAATATTAATATTGATGTACACCCTGATTTATGTTACATAGATAGCATTAAAAGAGAGATGTTACCTTTCTTTTTTTTTTTCTTTCAAGCCTCTGCTTCATAATGGTATGTGTATTGTTTGAATTACGGTTCAAATTCCGTAGTGGAGGAGTTGAATGTTGGCAGACGGTATAGGTTTAACTGATCTAGAAATTCATATGAAATATTTCTCTGTAAGTGGATATTTTCGGTGGGAAACATCCACCGATTGTTGTCGAGGAAACCCAAATTCCTTCCCACCGCAGAGTTGAGTGGTCAAATCTAGCTTGTGGAGTAGATGGATATCCATAATTATTTTTTCATTATGAGTGATGATAAAAGTTTATTTCATTTTTTAGTGGATTAACAGAAAAAAGATGAAAAAATAGAAAAGAAAAAATAATAATAAATAATAAGTGATGTAATGAAAAAGAGAAAAAACTAGTCTTATGATTGCGACTGTATGAAATTTTAGCTATCAAAATTAAACTATGTATTAAAGAATAAAAAAGAAAATATAATTCAAAAAAATTCTG
The DNA here is from genome assembly GCA_004329165.1 of Spatholobus suberectus. Taxonomy (NCBI): domain Eukaryota; kingdom Viridiplantae; phylum Streptophyta; class Magnoliopsida; order Fabales; family Fabaceae; genus Spatholobus; species Spatholobus suberectus. The sequence goes on along the minus strand of CM014737.1, from coordinate 53,704,925 downwards.
TAACATTAGATGGTAACTGCACGAGTGACCTGCAGTTTTTCTTTTTAAAATGCAGGGAATCCTTGTCAATTCTATAAAGACTTTTTTTTTTTCGGTGGATATCTATTCATATTCTACAAAGACACAGCAACTATTTGATTCATATTCTACAAAGACCATTCAGTACACTGATTAATTGGTAGGTGAATAAGTCTATGGTTTGACGTCTTCCAGAAGCAATTTTTTTGGTTTTTTAAAAAGTTTATTTTAACGTTATACTACTAAACATCTCGTAAATTCTATGTGTATTTTTAATTTAAGTAAAATTATAAATATAAATTATAAAATTAAAATTATAAAATAAATATGTATGATTAATTTAAATAAAAAAGTGTAAAACAAAGTTACAAAGGAAAATAATAAATTTTAAAATAAAATTAAAATGAATTAATTTGAAAAAATGAATAACTTAAATTTGAGATAGAAAAGAAACTTTAGCATAAAAATATTTAAAAGTAATTAATTTGAGAAAAAGAATATACCAACAAATATCTTCATATTTAAAAATAATGACTCATATTTATAATATAAATAATGAATTTCATGAACATGTATTAAAATGATCTTACCCTCTACGTAATACTAAAATATGTTGAATGTGGCAAAGGCCGTGTTGAATATACTAATTAAAATTAATTGTCTTTTTTTTTACTAACCTTCATAGATATATGGAAGGCTTTGCTAGGGTTTTAGAGAAATTGCTTACACAAGATAAAGACCTATTAGGAAGGAGCTTAAAGAAAGTCAAGACACAAAAATGATTCGAATCAACAAATCACACAAAAGGTGAAAATAGAGACAATATTAGCACCTTTGCAATTTAATAAGGAATAAAGCAAAGACTGGTAGACTAGAAAGCTTTGACCGATCAAAAAAGGTCTCTTGTTGGCTTTAGGTGATAAGGGAACCCCATTCTCTCTCCCTATCTTTTTGTTTTCTAGTGTGGAGAGGTTAGCCTAGTTAATTAACATGGTAGTGGACAAGGGATATTGGAAGCCCATCAAACTATCCCACAAAGGTTCACCCCTAACTCATCTTTTATTTGTTGATGATCTTATTGTTTTTTTAGAAGCAAGTCTTGACCAAGTGGAGCTAATACAATCTTGTCTAGATTTTTTTGTACTAGCTCAGCAGATGGTAAATGCGAAAAAGACTAGGATATACTTTTCAAAGAACATCCATTAGAAATCCGTTAACAAATTAATGATAAGTTTGACTTCTAATGTACCAATGACCTTTGTAAATACCTTGAAGTTCTTTCACTACATAAAAGAGCAAGTCATCAAACCTGCTAGCTTATCTTAGATAAGAAGACGCAACAACAGCTAAATACCTAGAAGGCCAAATCCCTCTCCTTTGCTGGAAGACTTGCACTTGCAAAAATGATTCTTCAAGTGATGCTCAGTCACATCATGCAAACAAATCTTTTGCCAAAATCTATTTGTGTGGAATTGGACAAGTCTTGTAGATCCTTTGCTTGGGGAGAAGATAACAATACAAGGAGGATCCACACTATTTCATGGGATGAGATTTGTGCCTTAAAAAAGTGGGTGGTTTACAAAAACAATTATTCAAATGATGAACTAAAGGAGAATGTGACATGGAGGATAGGCAATGGGAAGGAAATCAAATTATGGTTGGAGAATTGGGTTCCTCACATTGGACCTTTCCTCCAATATGCTTCTCACCCATTTTAGGAATGAGAAAAGATCTTGACAATAAATGAATTTGCAACTAATCTTGGTAAGTAGGACATTATTGCCGTGGACAGTTTGCTTCTAGCCCACATTAACAATCGTATTAAAGATTTACAAGACCCTGATCCTCACAATATTGAGGATATGCTAGTATGGATTGATAACAACAATGGGTAATTCACATTAGCTTGTAATTACTCAAAACTTAGGGAGTCACTTATTCCCATTTCCCAATAGTTTTACAACGTGTGTGGGTTAGGAAAAGGCAAGAATGTATTAAGTTGCCCCTGTGGAAGACTGCAAAAGGTAAGGGTGATAAAGCAAGTTGAGCTCAGTGAACCAACTAACCTAATCCACCAAAAAATGGCAGGGTGGGTTAGCTAGCTCAACTTACCAGCCCCCTCAACTCAACCAGCCAACCCAACGGGCCACTAATGAGTTGGGCGGACTAGTCTATCGGGTTATTTTTTAAAATGTAAGTGTGTTCTGTAAAGAAGCCAAGCTTGCGTGAAGTGTGTGGCTTTGTAAGTGATTATCACCATGGTTCATGCATGAGAGATAATGAATCTGGTTCGCCATTATACCAAATAAAGAAAAACATAAACCTCTAAAAAAAACAAAAAAGAACATAGAAAAACCAAGAAAGAGGGATGTTCTTCACATTACTTCAGCTTTCTCTAACGTTGTTTTGGAAATCCATTAGTTTCAACTTTTTTGTTTGAATTTCGTGATGCAAAAACCAAAACAACTAGAATCTTCCAATACCTCTTCTTCAGAACGATGAAATTAAGACCTTCGTTATAACCCCCAAATCATAATATTTCGCACATTTACTCGATCATAGTACTTTCAACTCAGCCTCAGCCTAAAGTATCTTCACCTTGACCTCAACCAGAGTATCTTCAACTGGACCTCAGCCAAAGTATTTCAGCTTGGCCTCGACCAGAGTATTTTTAGTTCAACCTTAACTAAAGTATCTTTAGCTCGGCCTTGGCCAAAGTATCTTCAGTTGACCTTGGCTAAGGTATCTTCAGCTCAGCTTAGACAAAGTATTTTTAGCTTGTACTCGACCAGAATATCTTCACTTCGATCTCGACCAAAGTATTTTCAACTCAGTCTTGGCCATAGTATTTTCAATTTGGCCTTGACTAAAGTATCTTTACCTTTGCCAAAATATCTTAAAACTTATCCTCGACCTCAATTCGCGTATTCTTAGCTCAACTTCATCTAGAGTATCTTAACTCAGCCTTGGCCAAAGTATTTTCAGCTTAGCCTCGGTTAGATTATTTTCAACTCGACCTCGACCATATTATTCTCAACTCGGCCTCAGCCAAAGTATCCAACTCGACCTCGACTAGAGTATCTTTAGCCCTGGCCAGAGTATTTTTTTAGCTTAACCTCAATCAAAGTATCTTCACCTTGGCCTCATCAGAGTATCTTCAACTCGGCCTCGACCATAGTATTTTTAACTCGACCTTGGCCAGAGTATCTTCATCTCAGCCTCGGCTAGAGTATCTCACTCAATCTTAACCAGAGTATTTCTAGCTCGACCTTGGTTAGAGTACTTTTAACTCAACTTCTGCTAAAGTATCTTCAACTTGACCTCGGCTAGATTATTTTCATCTCAACCTCAGGTAAAGTATCTTCAACTCGACCTCGGCCAGAGTATTTTCATCTTGGCCTCAGTCAAAGTATCTTCAGGTTGATCTTAACCAAAGCATTTTCAGCTCAACCCAGCTAGAGTATTTTCAACTCGACCTCAATGATAATTTTTCTTGACCTCTTATAAAGTATCTTCAGCTTGACCTCAGTTAATTAGAGTATTTTTACCTTATCCTTGATCATAATATTTTAAGTGTTTATACTAAGTGGTTATGAATTAATGGATATATTGTTATTCAACCATTTCAAAAAAATAAATAACAAAGTTCTAACTTAAAAATAAAATGGTTAAATTTTATAACCAATTTTAATTAACCAATTATTATAAAACTTCTTAAATATGGATATGGTTAAATTTTATAAAGCCAAATAATTTGAGCACCCCTACTCCTAGCTTTCCTACATGGGTTACAAATCAGTTAGGCTCGTGGCTTCAAGAAGATCCAACTCCAGCCTAGCCATCCACATGCTGGATCATGGCTACACTCAACTTCATCCTCATTACAATTTGGGAATGGTTCATCATATTAACGACTACAAGATCCGATGCGATACTATAACCTAGACTCATGTTCTTCGTGAGGGATTTTTTTTTTAAAGTTACATGACTTTATATATTTTAATCTTCACCATTCATGATAAGATTTTATGTTTAATATTTATTGCTCTTGTTCTCACGTAAAAGATACTTACCCACTGTATACAACTCCTAACTATCTATAGAGAGAGAAGTCATTAGGTTATCTTTCTTCTTTTCACCAACTTAATTGACTTACGCATGTTTGTCTTCACAGAGGAAAGACCTCAATTTCATCAATCTCATCGGGGATCGCAACTAACTGAGTTGATCACTTAGAAATAAAAGTTGTCGTCGCTATCATTTGCTAATTATGTGGGTTTGTCACTGTATAAGGGTGTTAATAACCATTATTACAAGTGGTTATTATAACCAAACCATAACCATTTTTTTATAACCGGTTTTGGTTTGGTAAAACCAGCTTTAATTTTTAAAAAACCTGTTATAGCTAAAACCGGTTATAAATCCGGTTTTGAAAATAAAAAATATGGTTTTTAAAACTGATTTTATACATAGTCTGATGCTCTTATGTCTCAAATAAATCTAGTTGCTGTAATTGTAAAGGATCATTTGATTTCAATGAAACAATTATTAAGTTTCGAAATATATGAATGCGCATGCACAATCATTAAACCAAGCAAATTAATATGCAAAATCAATTTTAAACAAAGACATCATCAGATTTTAACCAGTGGAGAGTGAAATGGTGTCAGTTTAGTAAATAACTCCTCTAAAAAAGACTTCAAATATTATGCTCTGAAAAATAAATACATGGAAGATTTTACACAACGCGAGAATGCGAATGTGAGCTTTTGAGCTTTCGAACCAGAATGCAATAGGAATTGCAATTAGGGATTCGAACTTTGAAGGGAGTATCGGTTATGAAATGCAGACTTGTGATTAGGGATCTGCTGTTAAGGATCAAAGAGAAATTGCTAGTACGAAGTACAAACTATACGACTACGAAGGGACCATTTACACATACAATCATTATGAGATATACATCTAACCATATCCAATCATTTAAAAAAATTAAATAACCAAATTTTAGCTTAATCAATAAAATAGTTTAATTTTATAACTATTTTTAATTAACCGGTTATTATGAAACTGGTAATGTACAGTTATGGTTAATTTTTTTATAACCAGTTAATTTGAATACCCCTAGTTAATTGTCAATTCTGTATCTCGTCTATTTGCATCCAATCTTGCACTTCTTGTGCTATGTTTGGAATGCGCATAATAATATTCTTTTGTTTATAAAAAAAAAAATTGCTAATTATGTGCCAGAACTAAAGAAGAATATATAATCTAGGACAACTAGGTTTTGGTATACTGCTATTAATTATTCAATGCGGATGAGAGGTAGATGAACAAATTCAATATCATGGGACATATAGGGGACGATGCATCAAACTGTGTCGAAAATAATGGAGCACTCGTACAGCAATTGGGTTCTTAATTAACAATAGTTACTGACTCTAACGTCTAATTACAACACATTGTTTGGGCGGTTGGGCAATTAACCAATGGGACTTTATGCAAAAATCAATGACAACAACGTGCAGTAGGTTTAGTCTTCACTAACGCCAGGAAGGAGAAATTGTGATCACTATCCTAAGAATATCTCATTCTCATCCTAACGAGCTAAGATCGATATTGTATTATTGATTATCAAATGCTATTAATTTTCTATAGATTGGCCTATTAGCAGAAGAATAACGAAAGCAGTTAGTGAGAACATTTCTCAGTCATGAATTTAGCTAGTACATATAATGTGGTTTCCGGAATCCTTGATATTCTGCACTTTAATTTTTAACTACATAAATCTTAGCCATTAATATATACTTTTACTTAAACAAAATACTAATAAAAAAATAAAATGCTTAATTATACTTTTTGTCCCTAAAGTTCCATAATTTCAAGAATTTTATCTTCAAATAATTTATTTTTACAAATTTTGTCCTCAATCCCAAATTTTGTCCCTACAGAAAAAAAAAATTGTCACAATTGAGATAATTTTGTGACGATTTTTTCTTTAAATTGATATAATTAAAACAATTTTATAGTGATTTTTCTTTTAAACCATCATAATTAAGACAATTTTGTAACATTATTTTTAAACTGTCCTAATTTTTTTGTGGGGGGAGAAATTCACAATATTTTGTAAATTTGAAGGCAAAATTTGTAAAAAAAAAATTATTTGTAGACAAAATTTACAAAATTATAAAACTTTAAACACAAAAAATATAATTAAGCCAAAATAAAATAAAAAAGAATGTATGGTAAAGGATTGAACTGCACCTCCTGCACTTATTTTCCAACTGCAGTGATTCGCATCCATCCTTGATTACAAACTTTTTCCCCTCAAATTTTTCACTCAAAATAAATTATTTGCTCCTTCTCTTTGATTTGAAAGAGACAGTTCAACGTTGAGTTACCTCCTCTAGATGTATTCACACATATAATAAATGTATTACTTGCACAATATTTTTATAATATTATTATTTTTTTATTTTTTTCTGTCACATAAACTATGTAATCACACGGCTGTCTCTTCTTTTCTTAATCTTTCTATTATATATTTTCTGATATTAAAAATTTTATAAAAATAATCGGTCGTAATAAATTACAAATTTCAACTATTATTTCAATAAATAATTATAATTTCTCATTTTTGCTCTTTAAAATAAATTTCTTATAATTAAGGAGCTAAAGTCACCTTAACTTCTTATCTCCAAAAGTTTAAACAAAAATTGTGGACAGTTAAGGATCCCTGGATAATCATTGTAGGCAACTCGGTCGTTGGTAGTCAGTACTAGCTTTTTATTCGTGTCATTATGCTAGAAACTATAGTTTTTGACAAGTAACAGGGTTTGTATGCAAACTTGGTCGTTGGTGATCAGTACTAGCTTTTTATTCGTGTCCTCGATGATGCTAGAAACTATAGTGTTTGACAAGTAACAGGGTTTTATTATCATAGTGGTTGAAATGGTAGCTCAACCAATTGATGTGACGGTTAACGACTGTCCCTGAAGTAGTGAATAATTGGTTTAGGCTTAATATAAATTTTATTTTTAAAGAATTTTTTTTGTGAATTTTGCTCTCTAATTTATAAAATATTACAAAATTTATCTTCACGTAAAAAATTGTAATGATTTAAAAAAAATTACCATAAAATTATCTTATTAGTAATTTAAAGAAAAATTACTATAAAATTATCTTAATTGTAACAATGTTTTATGTAAAGACAAAATTTGCGAAATTGTGAACTTTGAAAGTAAAAATTGCAATTAAGTCATTGATTTACAAATCCAGTAGAGCAGCATTTGTATTACACCAAGTCCGCTCCTTGTTTCACACAAAAAAAAAATAATGAGATACAGAAAATTTTTAAATTTGAATTAAAGGAAATTAAAAAAAATGTTTAAAACCTGTATTTTTTTTATTTAGTTTCTTCATTCTCATTTAAACAAATTATAAATATACTTTTAAAATAACTAGACCATGGGCCTCTGCGATGCAGGGTGATTTGTAAGAAGGGTAAATTTATATATATATATATATATACACACACATACACACATTGGCAACTTACTTAATTTCTTTTATTGTTAAAAATAATGTAAAATCAGTTAAAAACTATGCAATGAAGAAAATCGGCTAACACTTATTCACTTAGTAAAATAAATATTTCACTTTTGGACCAAATCCTACTAATTGTTTTTTCAACAGGTCATGCAAGCTATTAAATAAATTTTATGAACTATCCAGAAAACTACAGTTGATAAACATCCACAAAGCTTAGATATGATGAATAATACACATCACAACAATAAAATTGTCATAAATGCTAAAACTATAAACATCCCATCTCATGCTATAAAAGCTCATCATTTAAAGCTCATTCATACCACAATGCCAAGATATTATTTCTTTCAAAATAGCAAAATCATCTACTATGTCACCTTCAGCAATCAATTCTTGCAGCAAGTAATATAATCAAACATAAGGCTTAATACATCCCTTGTAACAATAATAGTGAGTCCCTTTTATTGTATAGGCATACCATAAAAATACAAAATAGGAAATAATATTATAATCACATTTTTATATGTCCTTTATGCAAAACACAATAGGAAGACCAATGAGTACCTGTATCCATGACTTTGTTTATTTGAAGGTTCTCCCAAGTCATTGTCTCCTATATAATGTATCACAACGACAATTAAAAAAATAATTGGATTGATTAAATCAATCAATAATAGGAAATTTTGAATATAAAGCACGAAAATCAATTTCAGTTTATAAAATAATAGGTTGATGCAATTTAAAATTATCTCTCTCTCTCTCTCAGTCAATAGTTAATTTAAATGAGTAGTATTTCCATATTTGTTGAATTTGAAACATTAATGTATAAACATCACTTTTCTTTTCTTTTTTGGTGTACAATGGTCACATTGAAGTTATAACTTATGATCTCGTACACACTATCCCAACCCCCTCACCACTAGGCTGACCTATAGCGAGTTATCTCTTTTCTTTCCTATTGAATAATTTATAATTAATTATTTATATATATATATACAATAGATTAAAATACTAATCTATTATTTATTTAAGAATATTCTTATTTGTTTAAGAATAATCTATCTAAAATAAATTAATATGAAATTTGTACACTAATTTGTTTTCGAAAACAATTTAATATGAAATCAATATCAAATTATTGATTGATTAAAATCAGTCAATAATAATAGAAAATTTGAATATAAAATACGAAATCCAAATGTCACCAATTTATGCCCCCAAAACCCTAATATCGCCAATTAATACACCAAAAACCCTAGAAAACCTTTCTTTTATATATATAAAGATTTATATTTATATAATATATAATAGAATACTATATAAAGATTAAAATACTAATAAGTTAAAATACTAAATTATTATTTGATTAAGAATACTCTTCTTTGTTTAAGAATATTCAATCTAAAATAAAATATCACCGAATTTTTACTAAAATAAATTAATATGAAATTTGTACACCAATTCATTTTCAGAAACAATTTAATATGAATCAATACCAAATTATTAATTAATAAAAATTAGTCAATAATAATAGGAGAATTTGAATATAAAGTACAAAACCCTAATGTTGCCAATTAATTCTCTAGAAACCCAAATGTTGTCAATTAATACCCCATAAGCCCTACAAAATCTTTCTTATACACACACACACACATAAAGATTTAATATATTAATATGAAATTTAATATATAAACATCTTTTTTCTTTTCTATTGAATAATTTATAATTATTTACATTTATATAATATATAATAGATTAAATTACTAATAAATTAAAATGCTTATTTATTGTTTGTTTAAGAATATTTTTATTTGTTTAAGAATATTTGATCTAAAATAAAATATCATCGAATTTTAACTAAAATAAATTAATATGAAATTTGTACAACAATTCATTTTTGGAAACAATTTAATATGAAATCAATATCAAATTATTGATTGACTAAAATCAGTCAATAATAATAGGAAATTTTGAATATAGAGTACGAAACCCTAATGTCACCAATTAATGCCTCCAAAATCCTAATGTCACCAATTAATACCCCAAAACCCATTAAACCTTTCTTTTATATATATAAAAATATAAAGATTAAATTTAATTACATTTATGTTTTGAGTAATATTGGACTTGAATTCCTTAAGCATGTAGTCAGAGGTCCGAATCCTAATTGGTGTGCATGAAGAAAACCTTGTTCGACCATGAGTGCCAATAGATCCCCTAGAGGAAATTAATCTTGGTAACCAACTAAAATACTCATTTGTAATCATATACGTCGCAAAAAAATGTCATGTGTAATTTTGGTCTTTTCAAAAAAAAATTGTTAATTAAATTTTTTAATTTTAAAATTAAGCTAATTAGTCTGGTATTGATTTTCTTCTACAATTTTCAAAATAATTATTTTCTATCTAAATATTTGGATATTTATAATACATTTGGGATATAAAATAATTTCAAAAGTTTAGAAGTAAGAAGTTTAGTAAAAACTTGAAAAAATTTGAAAAAATTTATAAAATGTAAGATTAAAGTTTGAAGAGGAAAAATTTTGAAATATTTTATATTTTTTATGCAATTCAATGTTTTTGTTGGTGAGTTTGTAAAAGAAAAATTAACTTATTCAATTTGTAAATATTTTAAATAGAAAATAAAATTTTGAAAGTTTTATGTGGAAGAAAATTTTAGAAACGATTTTGATCCAATTTATATCCCAAATGAATATCGTGCACTCGTGCATCTTTGTTTCTCACTTTGACACTTTCTCTCTTCCACGAACACCTGCTAACCTGAACTCAAGGTTGCACTTGCAACTAGAAGGTTTGCTCTCTACACTTGTAAACATATGTTGAACGAGATTTGATTTTTGTTGACACAAATTGCTAATTTGGATATATTGGAATGATTGAATTGTATGTTATTGTTAGGAACTATTGGAAAGTATCATAGTTCTAAATTGCGATTGCAGTCGCAAGTTGCATTTTTGTCGCAATCCTTGACGTTGTGGGAAAATGCAAGCTAATGCAGCCGTAATTACAGTCGTGATGCAATTGTGGTGAGTCAAAAAATCTTTACATTACGAGTTGCAATTACAATTGCAAACCACAATTTAGAATCATGGAAAGTATTGAAATTGCTAGCAAAAGTAGTCCACGAATGGACATACTTGCTGCAGGGGGCTAATAAAATAATGCCACCAAATTTAAGTTTAACCTTAAATTAAAAGATTGGAAACATCTCTAATTGACATGTTTGAACTTTGGAGATTGCTAATTAGGAAATATTAGACAAATTGGAAATTGTAGTCATGGTTGGTATGAACTTTGGACTTGTTTAGATATTCTTGTTTAATTATATTTAGAACTTATTTTTGGACTTTGTTATGTGAGTTTGGTATTTGTTTGAACTTTGAACTCATAGATGTCATTGGAAGTTTGGACCTTATGTGAGTTTGCTGCTTGTTCAAAACTTGTTTTATTTGTTTAGACTTTAGAACTCATGGATGATGGATGTCAATGGATTTAAATTTGAAGAATGCTCTTGTGGAATTATGTTAATTTATGTTCTCATTTTTTTTTTTGGCTTTTTTTAAGCCATGGTATAACATTTTAATAAACTTTATAGGTATGAAATTTCTATGTTATGAATATTTTTAATTATTTTAATATTCAGCATGCAGTTTGATCATTGACCCACTGGTTCAACCATTGACCCAGTGATCCAGTGCCCTAACAAAGTTGATAACTGGTTCGAGTTTTAAAACACTATCCCAATTGCTATAGAGGAAAAAAAAGAGGGGGGATAGATGGGTCGGGATTTGGGTCGGAGTTGAATTGCTCCTGAATCATTTAATTATGGTGGTACGTATTTGCTATCCTAACTCTTAATTAAGTCAATGAAAAATAAAGATGATTAGCAATTGGCTAAATTATGTGTTTTTTACTCAAAACATTATTATTTTTCATTTTTATAAATTATTATTTAGTTTTCAAAAAAAATATTATTTTAAAAAATATTTTTAAAAATTATTATTATTATTATTATTTCAAAAAAAATCATTCTCATATAATTCTTATATTAGACTTCCATTTTTATTCAAAAAAAAAAAAAACTTCCATGTTTTTTTATCCGTTGAACGATTATATGATTATTAAACTTGAGGGATTAAAACAAATATTTATAATATTTAGATACAAAAAAAAATCATGATATTTAGAAAAGGCACATAAAACCAACACTTAACTGATAAATTAATGGAAGACTAAAAGAAATATGAGAAAGAAACGATTTTACGATGTATAAATTAGAACCTTATAAAAATAAGCGATAAATACAAAAATTGTGATATCTTTTAGATCAAAATCATTTACCTTTTTTTTTTTTGTCAGCTAACGTTAAGAATTTAAGCATAGAGATAAAGCATGACATGAGAAAATGAAGAACAATATATGTAACTGCTCATGATAAGCAAGGTGGTAGAGGATGATGTATATATCTGGAACGGGCTGTAGAGTGGAGACTTGGGTTGGGTCACATAATCGTAGGGTGTAACTATGGTCCACGATGGATTGGGTTTTAACCTCATAGGCCCGGTACAGTCTGGATATGGTAAGAAATTTTTCGGTGAGCACACTTAGGATCATGTTGAAAAAAATATACTTAATGCCTAAACTCTTATTGATCATTGATTTAAGTACATACAATTAATAATACAGACGAAGGAATCTAATACCCAGCCATATAAATTCTGGATTTCCGTAAGCCTCTCTGTTAGGGCCCAACAAACCAAATAGGAAAAGAGTCTATCAACGTCTTACGAGAAAGCCACAATTTATTACAATGCCAAGTAAAGTGTTAAGGACCGGATTACCACTACAGGCAAGGCAATGTATAATCTTTTCATGCCCGCCTTCCAAATTGAGACTAAATTTCAAACCATCTCAGACAAATATTTTAATCAATTTTAAGCAATTAGGTAGTATCCTAACTAATAGGCACATTTAACATGCTTTGAAATCGCACCTATACCATGCCATTTACCTCAGTAATTTAGCACTTCAGTTTTTTAACCATTTTACTTCCGTTCTTTGTCGTGCATTAACTTTATTTTATACAATTTAAGCTGTCATTGTTTAAGCTTCTTAAATTGTGAAGTGGCATACGGCTATCTGGTTCGATTCAAACAAAACATCTACACTAATCTCTTTAAGAGTTTATATTATAATTTATATCATTATCAATAGATATCTCTCCAGACTCGAAGAGACCAAGAGGGATTTCTTTGCACTCATGAGCTAGTTCAACAGTCTCACTGATTTCGCGTGAATTTCTGACGGTGCTTGTACGTGTGAGTTTTGTTAGGAATTTTATAATTCCTAATTAATTAATGTGGGCTATATATTATAATATTTATATAATAATAGCTATTTATAATTTTTTAAATGACCTTAATATAGATTATCTATTTTAATGAATTCATTATATTATCGACAGACAATTAATATGGACTTAATAAGTGAAAATCTAATTTTACCATAAATAATGAAAATCTTAATAGGTTAAAACCTAAGACATAGTTATGATATCTGACACACCAAATCAAAAGCACGTCTCTTGTTCTTTTCTATCAAAAGAGAAACATCAAGTCTCATATGAGAAATCTAATAATTTAGTTGAGGAAGATCGTAATCATTTCCGCTGCAACTTTTTAATTGACATTATGAATTCAGGTATTCCTCAAAACTTGAAAAACCCTAATAATATGACATAATTAGATGATTATTGTTTTATAAAGTTTGATTCCAACAAGTTTCTTTTGGAAACTCTAGAATTCTTATTACCCTTCTATATATTACAAAAAATAAGATCAAAAATTAAAGTATAAAAGGGTCACCGGAGATTTTGAACGGGGAACACAATTCCCTTTAATTCGAAATATAAGTATGCACAGTAACACTGGGAAACATAGATTACAAAAGGAAAATTAACAAAACAATATAATCAGGTGCCATGCCAACAGCCAACTATTGCAACCAGCAAGCTGAACTGATGAGGAGGGAAAAAAAGAAAAAAGAAAAGGAATAAGCATTGTTCAAGCAGAGAAGAAACTGTTAGAAGCAGCAATTGCAAATTGGGTTTTGGGTTCCCAAACCCACTTGACAAGCTCCTTCTTCTGGACCTCAATCTTCTCCTTCAGAACCAACGACGGAGCACAAGAAAGCATGTTAAATTTCCCTTCTCCTACGGCGCCTCCCTTCTTAAAAATCTTTGCCCTCCTCTCATATTCTTCCGCTACCAACATAGCAATGTCAGACATGGATGATGGTTGATTCTCTCAAACTACATATGAAATGATATTGTTTGCTTCTTGTGGTTAAGTGTTGCTCTTAACAGGCGTAGCGCAAAGCAAAAGCTATTTATAGCGAGGGGGTACAAGAGAAGTGGCCGGTCAACAGTTGCGGATAAGGCTCAAGTCTAATTGTGAAATGTGAAGTTGCTGCGGTGCTGCCCATGGTTTGGTGTGGATTATTAAATTCATTAATTTACTTTCTTAGTGGGTGGGTCATATGATATGTATGCCTCTTTCTTTCTAAATTCCGAAGACTTTCGGAGGAAATACAGAGGACTAATGTTCCTTCAACCTACCCATTATTCATAGGTCCTGATAGGACAAGTACGACAGATTAAATGTTAGGGGAAATTAAATAAAAATGAGAAAAAATGTTTTTATATATAAATGTTGTACAAAAAATTATACAATAAAGAAAAAAGAAAAGAAAAGAGAAAAGTACAAAACAAGATGATTTTTTTTTTTGTTAGACCAGGTGGTATTAGGGCTTATTTTTTCACCCAACTAATCCTCCATTTCACTGGGTCTGTTCCTTTAAGGATAAAATGGTACCTCCAGTTGTGACTCCAAGTCCAAGTTAGGAATCGAACCCCAGACCTTGATTAAAGAACTTAAAGTTAGCAACTTTCGGTAAACATGATGATTGATGTAATAGAAAAATAATATTATAAAATATAGTGTATGAGTTAATTGTATAAATAATATAACTAAAAAAGAATTAATTTTTTAAGGCCAAAGATGATAAAAGTACAAAATTATATAGGTTGATTAAACAAATTAACAGATTAAATTTTAAAGATTTCACGATTTGTTATATATGTATATGTGTTTTATTACAGTTTTAGTAATTGGGTTTTTTAAATTAATAATTATAATTTCTTTTTCAAAAGTATATTTTTACTTTAAAAAAGTAAAATATAGTTGTAATAATCCAAGTAAGAGTTTAGCATGATTTGTAAATACTTCATTCCTGTGGTCGGTAATCGAATGCGGAAAATGACGAAACATGAAACGTGGGACACGTGTAATGGTAAGTCACTGTATACATAGAATAGAGACAACAAGCACTGATGTCTGACATGCACATGCCCAAGCCTGTGCCTGCCCCTTTTTTCACAAGGGATAATTATCTTTGGAGTCCGAACATTGGGACACCCTATTTTTAGATATACGTTTTTAAATTAGAGAAAAAAAAAAGGAAAGAAAAAAATTTAAAAAAATAATAAATATAATAAGTGATATGATTAAAAAAAATAGATATATGTTGATTTTTTTTTTATCTTTTTGAATCCTAGTTTTTTAGTGTACAAAATGAAACAAAAGAGAGAAATGAAAAAATAAATAAGAGATATTTTTTTATATAACTCATGGATATTTTTTCATGAGAGATAATTATATTCGAAATAAAGCCAAGAGATATAATATGTCAAGTGATAAAAAATATTGTGTATAAGATGAATCAACAGATCTCCCAAAAAAAAATGAAATAACAGAAGATTTTTAAAAAGTAAAATAACTGAGAGAAATTAAAAAAAACTGGTAAAAGATATCATAAGTCATATAATAACAAATATTGTGTATAAGATGAAACAAAAAAGAGAAATAATTATTTGTTGATAAATAAATTTATTAACTTTTACAATAATTACCTTAAAAATTATCTTAAATTACTTTAAATTAGGATATATTTGTTAAATTTTATAATAATTACCTTAAAAATTGTATCAATGACAATTTATAATTAATTAATAATATAAAATCTTTTACTACATAAATACTAAACTCAAATTATTTTAAATGTATGAATATCAACATCCTTTGTTTTAAACGGTAAAAAATGTGCAGTCAATGGGATCTTTTTATTATAGCTTTGATTTATATACCTTCATGTTTACGGGTATTTTGTTTTGTCAAATAACAATAATTAAAATAACGCGTCATTGTAAGTCGATAATGATTCGACGTATGCAATGCAACATTATACATGCGACTATTTTTGTAAAGAGTTTAATAGTTATACATTGTCAGTATAAAAAAGTTTACACTGTCAACCAATCAGAAATCATCATTAATATGACTTTTAAAATATTTATTATAAAAGTCAATAAACTTACAATAAATGATAGTTTATGATTAGATGATAGTGTAACTTCTTTTATCTTTCGTAAAACGACAATCCAAATAAAAATCCATGTTCCAAATGATTTTTGACTCATCCACAATTCCGTTTTATCGCATAATAATAATAATAATTATATATTATTTTATTTTGTTTTTTTTAGCACATTAACTTACGGAATTGTTATTATTTTTTTTGGTTCCAAAAAAAAATTCCGTAACGTTAAACAATTCCGGAATTTTTATTATTATTATTTCAAGAAAACTCATTTAAACACAAAAACCTTTTTTATAAGAATAAATAATTTTAAACAAAACATAAACTAACCAAAACACACACAACGTTTTCACATTCATCACATTATAAGTTAAAAATCTACCCTTAAATTGTGATTTTTGAAATTTGATAATTTAATACATCGTGCTTTTCAACAATATAAAATATTTTTAACTTTGAAAAGCAACGGAAATTTATTAGATTTTCATATTTTAGGTGGGTTAATCCGCAAGTAAAAGTGTTCAATCTACCAATTAAATACCTGGCCCAAAAATATTATCATTAACTATAAAATTTGTTTTGAAATGCTAAATATTTGAAAGTCACATTAAATTTTACTAATTTAAATTTGTTTATAAAAAAGTTACTTTTTTAAAAGTTCATTTTTTCTTAAAATTTTATTTGATTCAACTTATTTTAAGAAAAAGATCCCAAAATTAAACCGTATCAAACTCTACATTAGGCACTATCAGTTTCTATTTTTCCTTATCCTTCTTTATTTTAACTCCTAAAATCCAAGAATATACTAATCAATAAATTTTAACTTTGAATAACTTTTAAGCTATAAAGATTATAAAACTTACAAACAACTTTGCTTTTACATTTAAAGCTCCTTTTTTATAATTTCAACTTTTAAGTAACTGTTAAACTATAAAAAATTCAAACCAAATATTACCTTTAAAAAACCCAACTTTTCATCACTTCAAATATAAATTTAGTGCGCTTTTTTATTTTCAGAAAAAAAAAAAAAATAGCTGGGTGTAATTTAATAGGAGAGCCGTTGGAGTTAGTGATGTATGCGGGATAACGCAATTAGTGACTAGTATTATGCAATTATATAGTTCATTGCAGAATGTATAGACTAAATTGTTCAACTAAATATTATTGAATGGCATTGATGGGAAGATGTTCTACTTGGAAGGCAAAAATATAGGTTTTGCCCCTTAAAATTAAATAAGGTTTCGCTTTCACCTTTTTATGTCAATTTATTTTTAACTTATTTTTTCGTTACAATTTTTTTTTTTGGGTCAAATTTGCTACGTTACTTAATAGAAGTACATTTATTTGACATTCACACCGTTAGTTAAGTTAGTAATTAAACATCCTAACTATCACTTTAAGAAAAAAGAGGCTAAAGTTAACAGAGTAAATTGATAGTTTTGCGCACACAAAAAATAAAAAGGATTCATTCGACCCCCTTTTGTTCTTCTACAGTTTCACTGCTTCATCCCCACAAAGCACCATTACTGCCTTATGAACGTCCAAGCACCAACTCCAAGTCAATCATAATTCATGAACCACCGTTTACAACAGTCTTGTAATATTAAGCTAAAGGATAGTTCAAGTTAAAACCATTTCTTCCATGTGAAAAAGAAGAATAAAAGAAAATCATGCATGAAATTGAAACCCTTTTTCACTAGACTTTTAGCTTCTTTGCTCTAAAGTTTAATTTTACAAAAATGATAGGCAAGAATGGTTTTTGCTGCTTTTTTTTTTTTTTTTTTTTCAGGCAGAAGTGAATCAGATGAATAGGAAAAGAAAAAGAAGAATAAAAACAAATAGGAGGGATGAAGAAAAATAAGAGAGAATGATAAACCTATTGAGCCCTAAATAAACCAAACCGCTATTGCAAACTCTCATAGCCACCACTAGACATTAATGGTGGACATTGGTGGTTTGCGGAGGCTAAAGCTGTGTGGAGGTAAAAGAAGAACAAAATAGGAAAGAATAAACTTTGTTGAAAAAATGGAGTTTTAGGTATTAAAGAATGAAAAAGGGAATAGAGAATAGAGACTATATATTATGAGATTGATATCGAATTGATATGATGGGATTTATTACAATGTGCTGATATGTTTATGAAAACATAAAGAACTATATCCTATTTGTATTAATAATCCTAACTACATAAGAAAACAATTCATGAGATATTAAGAAATATGGAAATCAAGGAAATAGGGAAAACTAATCATCAGATAAAATCTAAGATACTCTAAGAATATAATAAGGATCCTTATATTCTAACTAACTCTAAATTTCTTCTTTATGCAAAATTATCAATTTAATCCTCCGTTCAAATCAACAGCGTAGATGCACTTACGTTACGTTGGACAATAGATTTCACAGAAACAAAAACGTTGAAACTAAAAAATAAGTTAAAAAACCTAAATGAGAGAGTGAAGAAAAAACTAAGACCTAGAACACACACACATGACCAAACATATATTTTTCCTTACTCCAAATAATATGCTTGTATCGTATCACAGGGCAACTGTACCAATGAAATTATACCGCTAGAAATCTTTGATTAGTAAAGTATCCAAATCAAAAGTCAAAATCAAAATTTAAAACAAATGCGACAAGCAACGAATAAAACATGACTAGCCAAACAGCATCATATCAAGGAAAAGAAATGGCGATGTACCTGTAACCTGTTATTGAGCATTAAAAGAATTCTCTTCAATTTTCTTTACATAAGTAGACGGGTCAGACATTCACAAATTTCCACATATCAGCGGTTCAGCACAAGTGTACAACTCCAGCCAAACTGAATTGAGCGGCTATTACACAATTATCAATTAACTGCAGGTCTTCTTGAAAAGGACCAGCTTACCAAAGGAGGGCCAATGTATCTCTACTGTTATTCTTGTCATCAAGTAGATGACTGATGACTCTTTCAAACTCATAGCAGGCCCAATGTTTTCAACTGCTGAACATGCTCAGGTGGGAGAGATGGCGGAGACCAATCAGATCCTGTAAGCTCTCCATCAACGTCTTCAACCACATACTCCTATGATGAGAATTAATAACAATTTTATAATCAACAATTCAAGATGATGTCAGAATATTTCAGGGGATCATCATGTTTGCATAAAACATGCAGCTAACACATGGGATTATCAGTATTTATAACTAATCTCAAACTGTTTGTGTGCCACGCCAAATGTAAGCCAGAATGATGCCTCACCACATAAGAATAGATGACACAGGACACAGACATGATACAACACACTTTTAAAATAATAGGACAAAACAGCCAGAACATGTGTAAAAATTAAAAATTAATATATTACAATCCCATAACAAAATATCTAAAAGATAAAAACTAATCTTTATAATAAACATTTTGTTATTATATATATATTATGTATTTATGACAAGTATCTTTAATAAAATATAACAGAATAAAATCAAGGTTCATAACAAATATTCTGCTATTAAATTTAGAGTTTAATGATTATGTACTATTAATGTAAAAAATTTTACACAGCCAACCAATCAGAAATCACCTATGACTCTTAAGGTAATTACTATAAAAGTTAACAAACTTATCATACATGGTGGTTTGTGATTGGATGACAGTGTCAAACTACTTTATACTATCAATGTATAGCCTATTTTCTCTTAAATTTATCCTATATTAATTAAATATTTTTTATTTGAAGTATAACATTGAAGAGGCCCAAAAGCCAGCCTTAAGGTATCAAAATACAAGACTCAAGTCTAAGCCCAATTACTATAGCCACATGCTCGCATAAGCAAATAAGACTTGCAAAATCAAATCTAAAACACTTGTCCTATCAGACAATCGAAAGGACTACAGAGAGAAAATATCTCCAACACCTTGATGGTGGCACTGCTAGCGATGAATAAGAAGAGTCTAGATGGTAAACTTCACCAACTAATTAAATGCAACTCTCAAACAGTGAAGACCCATCAAATCCAAATCTCAAAACCAAGTCAAATCACATCCTCTCTGGCCAATTTTGTGTGCAGTCAAAACCCAGCCAAATCTTAACCATTGATTGGTTATTTCACAGTAATTAAGGAAGAGAGAAAATATGATAAATGGTCCAGATTTTGGCTTCAGAGAACATCCTGCTGCAGAGGCAGGATCCTGAATCCTGAATCCTGATCCTCCCTGACACATATCTAAACGTGTTGCCAGAGTATCCATGTAAGAAACATGTCCGACACTAGTATGGCAGCCTTTCTGTCACAGCAGTGCTTCCTAGCGCCCCACCCCAGCTAAATTATACAAGAAATGGAAGAGCAGCAGAGGATTGCATACTCAGCTGCACAGGCAGCAGGTGGGACAAAGGATTTTTGGTTTGAGAGTGGAATTGGTGGAAGAGGGGAGGGAGGAGGAAGTGAGGCAAGCATGTACTGAGCGAGAGTTTGGGAAGAAGAAAATAAACCCCTCGAAGAGTCTGCCATATCTCTGTATTAAATTTTTTTGGCTGAGCTTTTATACAAAATTAAAATTCCTCATCTATACAATGGTATCATATCAGTAGCAAGGATGCATACTACTAGAGTTTGGCAGTACTTTCAATATTATGATTCCAGTTCTCTGTCAATTATTTATTAGACTACAAAATCCTTTTGAAGTCCATCAAAACAGCTACATCAAAAAACAATGCATGTTATATAAATTTAAGCTAGTAGCTGAAATACATTTACTTTTGCAAAACCATCAGAAAAATCCTCAAGTCAATATGGCTCTAATGCAAGAAAATCTAAAAAACAAAGTCAATTACCAAAGCAGGAAAATTTATGATGGAGATCCTTGGCTATTCCTTCCCTAGTAAATGTTTCTGCGAAGATATTATACAGGACTTAAATGCTAAAAATATGGCTAAATGGGCTAATTGCATATATCAGTTAGGAATTTAGCATGACTTGTCAGCGGAATTGAAACAAGAATGACAGCTCATAGCAACGCACCAAAAGTACAAAAGATGAGAAAGTAAACCAACCACACCTTTGTTAGCATCCTTTTTGCAAGTATGTGATAATGTCGTTGCCATATCCGTTGACCTACCATGGTAGCCACCAATACGCTGTAGAATATCCCAATTACAGTAAAAAGTCCCAGAACAATCAAAGCCATTATGAATAATAATGGTAGCCCTGCTTCCCCAGTACCTCCCAAACAACCACCACATTCAGTTGCCATGGTTCCACAACTCTCAAAGCATGTGGTGCAATCAGTCCACATACAAAGAGTGCCTGGCAAATGACAGTCTGCACAAACTCTGCAACAACATCATACAAAACAAAAATCAATCTCAGTCACAAATCACTGCCGTTCTGAATCACAAACTTGCTGCTAATATAACCTACTTCATAAATAACATGACACAGCCTTCTCTGTTTAGCATATACAAGCATGAATAATTTAACAACTGAATTTGATGCCTTTGAGAAAAAAAGAAGTTTGTTAAAAGAAGGATCTCCAATTCAGTGTAAATTAAATCTTATATATTACACTCGAAGCATAGTTTCTGGCATCCTACAATTAAGCAAGAAAACAACCATTATAACAATGCCTCATGCAGATGCTAAGAGTTTCATTATGTGTTCTGACAATGTGAGAGGCTTGTGAACACGTAAAATTGGGGTTATTACCCAGGTTGACAGCAACAAAGACATAATTCTCTACAAGGCTGAGCTAAATCATTGCGAACTCTTCGATCGTAACAAGTAATGAAGCACCCAGAAAGGCCAAGCAAGGCGAAAAACAATAGAGCTCCTGCATTAGAAAATACCAACAAAAAATTAACACCAAAACCAGTATCTTTCTAAATGTGGAACAAGGAAACTTTGAACTCAAGGCAATGGAGGAAAAAAGAACTTGAAGAAAATATTATTGTATAAGCGTTTTGATGACACAGATTAAGTTAATCACGATTTACCACATATGTAGTAAAAGCTCAGTTCACTATCAAAACCCCAGAGAAGACGAAGCCAATACTGCTGGTAACCATCTATTAGATAAACCAAATATGCCAGTGAAGCAATGACCTGCACACAAGGTAATAAGGGGCTGAATTAGATCACCAATATGCATTTATAGAGTATAAATGGATAAGTATATAGATGACTAGACGAATGGAAACAATTCACCTACAAGCTGGACAGACAGAAAAATAAACAAAATGTCTCTGGTGACAAAAAATCGAAATTTCAGGGTACGCCATTTCCTATCAACGGCAACATGAACACGCAAATGATAAGGAGCCTTGCACGTTGTGCAGTGAGCAAAGGCAAACCCTTCCTGCAAAAGAAAAGTTAAGTAATATCCATATATTTATTAGGTCAAGCACTGCAAAGTACACCATTTTACACATGGAACTGTAGAGTACAGGAAAAAAGTATCCTGCCACTCAAAATTGGGGCACACTTTAAAGACAAAGGTTTAGGTGGTTGCACATCATAAAAGTAAAGATTATTGTCCAGATGCTTGCACATAATACAAAAAATCCAGGTGTTTCTCCATCTGTGGTTATTCACTCAGTGCTTTACACTCCACAATGCACCATGCACATTAGAGTATTTTTTTTTTTTTCAAAGAAAAATAAGCTCATGGTCTACAGTTCTTTCCATCATTAGATAAAGTTAAAATAACCCATTTTAAAGATAACTAATTGATTACAGTATCATATTATCATTGAAGAAAAGGAAGAATAAAGACAGCTGCTAAACCAAAATGTCTCAATGGCAAGAGATCCAAGAGCAAGGAAAACATGTTAAAAAGCCATGAAGATTGGAGAGTAAATCAAAACTGCAAACACAAACTGCCAAAATACAATAGGCAAACATGTAAAACCTTTTTGTCACCAAAATGGGTAGCCAAGAAACAGAGATAACTGAAGGGTAAGAATCAACAGAAATCCTCTGAAATGGTATGAAATGCTACCAAGTCAACTACAGGCTAATAGACACAGATTAGAAAATATTAAGAGATCAACAAATGAGAACATAACATAGATCATTGATTAATTGATTAGCAGAACAAAAGGTTTTGCCAACTACCAAAAATGGCCTTCAGTCAGTTTTAAATATACAGTTGCTGCTTGCCGCCCTTACTACCAACCATGAATCACCATCACTTATATAGTTGTTATGTTACATTGTAAATCACAAATCGTTACCTTAACCGCTCGCCAATGATCCAAACATTCTCGATGTACATATTTTGATGTACCTTTGCACTTACAAGGGGCTATGAAATCTCTACCTGAGTAAAAAAAAAGGGGAAGATAACCGATAAAATAAATCATGATACATCCAAATGTTGAGGATCAACATTCAATAATGAAGCTTACATACATTTGCAGCCGTTCTCAACATAGCTGCAATACCCTACACATGGAACAATAACAGTCCCAAGAGAAACTACACACATAATTGCTAAAAACAGCGAAGTTCAAATACCAATCAAATGATCCAGATAGTATCGAATTATTCGAATGTAATAATTCATTTACTTTCTCCGTATAATTGAAACCAAATACAACAGAGCTTGATCAATAACGCGTTTCTCGACTTCACAATTCAAGTTTTCGAGGACTTCATAAATCGACAAATAAAATGAATTAAATAAACCGAACAAATAAAATTCGAAATCACAAGTTATTTAGTCCATAGAATTAAGAATTGATTGTTCTCACTTCTCACCACGACGAAGTGCAACTTGCCCTAACCTGAAAACGAAAACTGAAAAATAAAAGGAAAAAAGATGAAAGTGAAATTACCATCAGTTTCGAGACAAATTCGGCATTGGATTTGTTCGGAGGGACCGGCTTCGAGGTCGATCTCGGAAGGGTCAGAGAGGGGAAGGGGAGGAACGAGAGGAGAAGAATCTGAGTGATCGGCCATTGAAAATCAGAGGGTAGAAATGTCAAAGGACAAGGTGAATCGAGTTTAGGGAAACCACGAATTCTAATTCATCACTGTTAGCTTAGATTAGAGGAGAAGAAGAAGAAGAATCTCATTTATCCTTCTCTCTCTCTCTCGAACTGCGAAGTGCGAATTGATTTTCAAGTTTTCGTTATCGCGATGGAGAAGTTATGAGAGAGCCGTGAAACCGGTGAATTCCCAAAACTAACCATGGCGAATAATGAAATGCACGTTTTGAACTTTTTAATTTAAAAATGGTTAAATTATTCTTTTAACTATTTGAAAATTTGTAAATAAGTCTTCAAATTAAAAAAATTGTAATTAAATTCTTGATCTTGTAAAATTTTTGTATCGAATCTATAACATCTTTAAAATCATCACAAATTGTCATTTTTTGACAATTTCAAGCTACCATAAACTAATATTAAGGACCTAATTACAAAAAAAAAATTCAATTCAAGGACTTAATTAAAAATTCTCAAATAATTCAAGAACCTATTGATTAATTTAACATTTAAAAATGGAGAAAATAAAATATACACTAACTATGGATGTCAAAATGAGTTCGACCCAGTAGGTTGACCCATATAACCCCATTAAACGGATTGGACTGGGTTGGATAATTTTCATAACCCAACTCACGCACTTGTCAACCCAACGGGTCAAATAACAGGTTAGGTTGACCCGTTGGGTTGTCTCTGCTTTTTTTCTTGAATTATATTATGGTTAACTCATAGAATATTGAAATTTTATAACTCATAATCTAAATTAAAGTTCACTCTTTAAAGTAGATGAGTAATTGAGATTATAGTTTTTTTTGTTTAAATATGTGAATTTCCAATGAGGTAAATTTTTGTGGTAATTAAAATTTAAGACAAATTAAAATTATAGCTTAAAGTTTATGATCATCTCTCAAGTATTAAGTAGGTTTCTTGATTTACTAGTTTTATAACATTTTTCTCTTTTTTAATTATATTTGATAGTAAAATTTAGAAAAAATTTAAGGCAAATAGAATTGTTAAATGTTTTATAATTTTTTTAATGAATTGGCAAGTTAACCCAACTCACCAACCCATTAAAGGTTGGATTGGGTTGGAATTTTCAACCCAATGCAAAGATGGGTTCAACCCAACAATTTTCTGACAAGTTGGGTTGGGTTGGCCTATTTGAAATCCCTAGCACTAATTGTTTAAAGCTTTTTTATATTGTCATTCAATCACAAATCACTATGTATGATAAGTTTGTTTTGAAAATAACTAAGGTTATATCAAATATGATTTTTAATTGATTGATAGTATAAAAACTTTTTAATTAATTTTTTTAAACAAAAGTAAAATAGATTTCAAATGTAAAGAAATGAATTCAAGAATTAAATAACATCACACAAAGACAAATGTCATCGTCTTATAAAGTCTATTTAGTCGGTTTAAACATGTATTTGTATCATATTTTTCAATCATTAGAGATGAAAATTTACACATAGGACCTTGTACTTCATTTTTAGTTGTTTAAACACTTACATAAAACATTTTGTAACACCTTATACATCAATGGATACCAACTTAATGAGTTGAGTGTACGTTTCTAGTTCTAACTACTCATTTAAATTAAAAAAATAAAAATCTAGGCAAGTTTCTTTTTATTTTCAATATACTTTTCAGCATTTACATTTCAAATTCTTTCCTTTTCAATTCATTTCATTCTCCATCTCTATTCTTCTTTAAATTTAAGTTCAAGTTTACATTTTCGGTCATTTATTATTTTATTTTGCATTCAAGCTATATTATGTCATTTAGTCTTGAAGTCATTTAATTTTCAATTTGCATTTTTTCTTGTTCTTTTCTTTTCTTCCTTTAATATACATTTACCTTTCCAACAATTTACACTTACTTTCAAATTTTTAAATCTTTTTTTTGCATATTTACATTTTCAACATTTTATTTTTATTTGCATTCGTTATCGTTCCAAATTCTTTAATTTTGAATTGCTTTTTAATTCTGTATTTTTTTTGGTATTTAATTGTTTTAATTCCTTTTCACTTTACCGTCTTTTCTTTTAAATTGTTTTTTATAATTCAAGTGCATTTTTTTTTTCTAGACTCTGCATTTATTTTAAGTTCATTTACATTTTTATAAATTTGCATGTTATATTTACACTTTATCATTGAACGTTGAATTGCATTCTCTAAAGTTGCATTTTTTATATTTATAATTAATTTTTCTTTTTGAAACTTTACAATTCTTGGCTAAATCTTGTCAAAATATCTTTGTCAATTTGATCAAATTGACATTTAATTCGATTTATATCAAGACTAAATTATTTGTACTTGTTCAAAACACTAAAGCTAACTTCATAATAGAATTCAATTGTATATTGACCGAATCAAATATATTTGTTTGTATGCACATTAAGGTTTTAATCAAATTTGTGAATTAAGATTTTGACTCATATATATGTCATTCAACTGAAAGTTAAACAATGTTGGCTTACCAGAACTTAAGTGAATTTTGATTCTATGTCCTTAATACTATTATTTAGAATCAAATAGTGAAAATTTCGAGTCCATTACAAATCAAAAATTATCAAGGTAATTGAAACAAATTTCACTATCAAAACTATTACCATAAGCACTTGCTACCCACAACATTCAACCCAAGTTAGTACTCGTTGGTTACTTTCCACATTTATGTCACACCACCACATTGTGTCACAGACACATAGGTCAAATACACAGATCATCACACATCCAAGGCTAAGAGATTGTGAGAAAGGTGTTTGCATCAAATTGTTTTGTTAGTTTATAGAAGGAGAAAATATAGCGAGGAGATGGTTTGATAATGCATATATTAGTATTATAAATAAATTGCATCACTAACTTTGTTTTTATTTGCATGTTAATGAAAGGTCAAGTACACAAGTTTACTGTGTTTTGTTTTGTATTTATGATCAAACTAGTAATTAAATCACATTAGGATAAGTTGTTAAGAGAGTTTAGTATTTTTTGTCTTAATTAATTTTGACATTGGGAGTTGAATAAAAATTAGATAAAACTGAGGATAATGTTAGATAAATCATATTATTAAATATAATTTTGATGTTATTTTTTTCTATTTTGCATCATATATTTATTCTACCTTTTTTTTTCCTTTTAGAGCTCTTAACAATAATCTTGGTTGTAATATCAATATACTTTTAATTTTTATAATTTTTTATTTTATTCCTATTTCTTGTGTTTTTTTTTTTTTTCAAATTCATTCACTTTATATTATTTTAATATTAAACCCTATGACCCAACCCAAATATTGGTTGATTAGTTTGTGTTGGGTTTTAACATTAAAATTGCACAAACTAAAATTAAGATGAGGAAAAATGGAAATAGGTGGAAAAATATGCATAAAATGTTGACATGTGTTTAAACAAGACATTGTTTTATCATATAGTAGATAGAAAAAATGAATATATCATAATAGAGAAAACTACATGCACAAAGAGACAGAAGTTAACTTGAAATACAATCTAGTTAACTGACAAAATGATAAAGCATGAAATTATAGTCTCATGCCTAAAGATAGCAAAGTGGATTGGGTGTGGCGAACCGGCCTGCCAACCCATCAAAAAATTGTGGGGTGGGTTAGGTATTTCAGCCCACCAGCTTGCTTAACCCACCCCGCTTAACCCACCAACCCAGCGGACTAATGGCAAGTCGAGGTAGGTTGACCTAATGGTCCAATATTTTTTTAAAAAAATATGTGTATGTTAAATATATTGGGTGTACTATTTTTGTGTTTCAAATTAATCACGCCCTGATGGGGGTTGGTTTGGTCAGTCATGACACCGAGTCACTGATGCAAATATGCAATCCAACATGCTTTAGTTCGACTTTTTTATCCTTAACGGGTGGCGTAGTTTTTTTTTCCTTTCGTGGTTATCCGCTACCGCTACTTATTGGATATGAATAATATAGTTAATTAGATTATTGGATATGAAGGTGATACTAGTGATTATGCTTTTTTCCTATTCTATTTTTCTTTGTAATTATATCTTCAAATTCAAATTCAAATCTCCCAAGCTGAGGAGTGAGAAAAGTTTTAGAAAATTCATATTTGTATATTAGAATCCATGAAAGAGACAATGCTAATATAGGCATGAAAATGCTACTAATATGTATCAGATTCGAAGACTCAAGTTGCAAGGAATTATAAATACGCTTCACTAATGATAATATAAGCATGAAAAAGTTGAATCAAAAAAGGCATTTTTTTTATATTTGTTTCTTTTTTCTTTCCTATTTCAAGCTGGCCATATATCTCAACCCACCATCAACAAGTAGGTCATCCTGTTTTAGCTCGTTTTTGGTTGGCTGGTGACAGGGCAGGCCAGAATGGGATAGGCCGGCCCGTTTTGCCGCCCCTACTCATGCCCAATTGTTTTTAAAGAAATTGCTCTAACAAGTATAAAGACATTTGAGACGTGAAAAAACACCTATTATCAACCATGTATTATAATAAGCTAAGACACAAGCTCTTGAAATATCACCTAAGTTCTTAAAGTTGATTATTCCGCTGACATCTTAATTCTTTTATTATTCTTTGAGTTTAATAACTATGCATTGTTAGTGTAAAAAAAATTATACTGTCAACTAATCATGAATCACTATTCATATGACTTTCAAGGTAGCAATTGTAAAAGTCAACAAACTTACCATACATGATGATTTGTAATTAGATGATAGTGTAAAACTACTTTATACTGTCAATGCATATCATATTTTCTCTTATGCTTTTTAGTTGTCATATGTGCATTTTGTTGAAAATGTTATCTCTTTATTCAATTTCTCACTGTTCTCCTTTCACATTTATTAATGTGTGATTCATCTTTTCAATTTCAAATTTCATCTTTAGTTTAATATTCACCAATGTCTTTTAGTGTAATTCATGGCTGAACTTCAACTGTTATATTATTCATTATTCTTTGAATATTCCTTTTTAAAACAAATAATCATTTTGTTGCCTTTGAAAAAATCCAAAAGGAGCATTTGATCAAGAAGAATATCAAGAAATTAAGCCTTATTGAACTTTCGAGTTTCAACTTTCTACTTATTACTTTGATGACTTAGTATCATATTGGGAACATGTGAAAATAATAGCTTGGGAAACCAATTTTAAAACCTTAAAAGAGCTTGATTATATGACTAAATAAATATTTATGAGTTGGACTTCTTTATTATCTTTATCATATACTCATATTTTAGGAAATGGTTTTATTAAGCTCCCGTTTGGAAGAGCTTATAAATAGCTTATTTGGACTTATCTTATGTTATAAATGCTTGTGCAAGTGTTTGTGAGCACTCACAAAAACATTTTGTGACTGGTCTATAAGACGTTTTTAGCTTATTTTTATAAGCTCTCCAATATGACCTATAGAAATAGCTTATGCGAAACTTATAAAAGGACCTACCTTTGAATTCTATCAAGACCAAACATAAAGATATTGTGTGTTTTATATATATTTTTTTGTTTTTTTTTCAAATTAAACATTTATTTTTTTCATTTCTTCACCCAAATTAATATAAATATTAAATTCTACACAAAATAAATTATAATTATTCATTGCTAATAAATTTGTTTTTTTTTATATGTTTCATTCTTTTTCACTAAAAAATACAATTTAATTAAATAAATTTATATTTTTATATGTTGTTAGTATTATATATATATATATATATATATATATATATTCCTTCTACAATGGTGTGTAGTGGTTGAATTTTTATAATAGTTTTCTATTTTTATATACTTATATTTATTTATACATTTGAATGGTGATTTTTTTAAGTTTATATCATGATTTAAAATATATATATATATATATATATATATATATATATATATATATATAATTTTCATTTTAACACTTTAGTTTATATTTTAATCATGTTTTGATTATTAAATATTTTAATGTTTAAAATTACTAATAGGTGTATGGTGATTTTATTTGTGTGTGTGTGTGTGTGTGTCACATAACTTTTTTAAATTTATGATACTTAAATTTTTGTGTTTTTTAAAACTAAAAATAGGATAATGGTGACTATTGATTTTTATTTTTAATATTTTTGTGATATATATAATATTAGTATATTAATTATTTAGTAAGTTTTTAAAATTTTAATTTATTTTTAATCATAATTTGTTTTTTTGTTAATTTTAAAAATCAGACAACGTCTTATTAGTGCTTATGAAACAATGCATCCAAATACTTTAAAATTGTGTAAGCACTTATCAAAATGTATATCCAAACACAAATAACTTACTAAATTTTAAACACTTATAACATAAGCTCTTATATAATAAGAACTTATTAAAAAGGATCTTAATTAAGTTATTTTTCCAAACGGGCCCTAAATCTTTGTCATGTTTATTGTAGAATTTTGTCTTATTTAGTCTTTGTCATGTCTATACATAGGGATGTCAAAATTTGTTTTATATATATATATAAGGTCAGGATTCGTTGATACCAGGTGTCAATGTTAGTCAAATTACACCTTCAATAACTTTTTGTAAAATGCAAATTTAACCAATCCAACTGTTGAATTTGATGTTCTTATTAATTAGATTAAGCATACAAACTTTCATACAATTCCAAAATTATTTAATAGTTCATCACATCAATTTATTTTAACGTACAATATGATATTAAAATATATGTAAATATTCATTGTTAGATAGCATATCTAACAAAGTCCAAATGATGAAAAATTTGATATACATGTTTATGAAAATAATATTACATAATTCAACAGTTGGATTAGTTAAACTTGCATTCAACAAAAAGTTATTAAAGGTATAATTTGACTAACTTTGACACCTGGTGTCAACGAATCTTGACCCATATATATATATATATATATATATATATATATTGTTTTTGTGCTTACCCATTTGCACATGTTGATAATATTATAAGTTTGGTATAAAAGTTAAGTTGTTAAAATACTTACTCATTTACTTAATTTTACACATTAATTATATAAATTGACTCTACTTTCTATTTCTAATGATAATCATCCAAATCTTATTTCAAGTTAATATCATCAAAATCATATCCTATTATTATAATATTTTTAGGTTTTGATCGAAGGTTGTATAAATTTCATTACAATTTATTTTTATTCTTTAAAAAATATTTGGTAAGTTAAAAAGTATTGAATAAAAGATAATATGTGACATATAGGGATGTAAATGGGGCGGGGCGGGTACGGGTAGTAGCTACCCGCTACCCGTCCCGCCTATTAAAACTTATACCCGTACCCGCCCCATTACTCGCGCGGGTATCCGTTAAGCGAATACCCGCGGATATTTTAATATCCGCAGGTATCCGTGGATATCCGCGGGTATTTTTAAAAAAAAAAAATAAAAAAAAAATAATAAATTTATTTTATGTGTTGTGGATAATTATAAAGTGTTGTAAATTTCACTTTGAATTTATAAATTTAAATTTATAAATTAAAGAGTTATAATTTAAAATAATCACTTTAAACATAAATTTTAATTATTCTAACAATTTTTCTAAAAAGAATATAGTTTAAATGCTCACAAATTTATGTTCTTTTTCTCTTGTAATATAATTGTATAAGATTTCTCTCGTAATTAACAAATTTTTTGAAAATTTTGAATAAATTTATGTAATTTTATCTATATTAATATGTAAGGGTATTTAAGTAAATATATAATTGCGGGTAGCGGGTATCCGCGGGTATGGATACCATGATATCCGTACCCGCCCCGTTAATAAACGGGTAGCGGGTATACCCGTTTAAAATATCCGCGGGTATCCATTTAAAGTATCCATTTTCTACCCGTGGCGGATTTTATC
Source organism: Spatholobus suberectus (assembly GCA_004329165.1). Taxonomy (NCBI): domain Eukaryota; kingdom Viridiplantae; phylum Streptophyta; class Magnoliopsida; order Fabales; family Fabaceae; genus Spatholobus; species Spatholobus suberectus. The sequence continues at coordinate 53,673,066 of CM014737.1, read as the reverse complement.
CGCGGATATCCGCGGATACGGGTATTTTTGACATCCCTAGTGACATATTAGAAGATCAAAACATTATATCTTATTATGTAGTAAATAGACGATAAATAAATTTAAAAAGCCTATTTCAAATAATATTAAGGCACAGAGTAAGACAAGGAAGGAGTATTGGGTTCGCCAGTTTTTTACAGGAAGACCGAACCAAAAATATCCCTTGACCTAAACTATAAATTTATTCTGACCCAGTTAGTAAAACCGTAAAAGAGCCGAAATTGTATCTTTTGGTAATTTTTGTAGTAGTAATATTTACTTCTAAGGAAAGAAGAGAAAAATTACTCTTGGTGTTAGTTGTTAATTGTTATGGACCGACTAGTAGGAGCTTTTGGGCTTGGACCATCAGTTCAATCTCTTAACTAGTCCATTTACCGAGACCTTTTTGCAATAGTCAAGAGAAAGAAGAGCATGGAAGGGGGTTGCTATTCCTCCCTCCCCCCCCCCCCCCCCCCCCCCCTCTTTTCACCCTTTATTTTTACAAAAGAAATATAAAATATTTATTTTGTCCCCACTCTCTTTTATTTTTTATCTCTCTTCTTCACACCCCTATTTTATTAACGGAAACGCATTTTCATTATGCATCAAATACATAACGAAAATGCATTTCTGTTATGTATCAAAACTTCGATACAATTGTGTTAATTTTTTTGGAAAAAATTAATAAAATATTAATTATGATATAATTTATCATTTTTAATATTAATCGAATCAATTATGATATAAATTACCTTTTTTAATTGAGATTAAATTAATTATGATACATTTACTATTTCTAATAATAATCGAAATAATTCTAATACAAATTTCCTTTTTCAATAGTAATCAAATTAATTATGATACAATTTTAAAAAATATACGATACAAGTTATCATTTTTAATAAGAGTCAAATTAATTATGATGTAATTTATCCTTTTAATAGTAATCGAATAAATTATGATGCAAATTCCCGTTTTAATAATATCATAAATTATATTATAATTAATTTAATTACTATTAAAAATGGTAATTTACATCATAATTAATCCGATTCTTATTAAAAATGATAACTTATATCGTATATTTTTAAAATTGTATTATAATTAATTTGATTGCTATTAAAAAGAAAAATTTACATCATAATTATTTTGATTACTCTTAAAAATGGTAACTTAACATAATTAATTAATATTTCAATTTTTTTAAAAAAATTAACACAACAAAAACGCGTTGTGTACGAATTCGATACACAATGGAAATGCGTTTCCGTTGTATATCAAAATTCAATACATAAACGGAAAAAATGTTTCTACTATATTAGGGGGTGTTACCCACAAATCACAAGGGAAACGTATTACATATTTCTGTTGTATATAGTACACAACGAAAATGAGTTTTCGTCAAAAGATATTTTTAGAAAAAAATTAACAAATAAATGTTGGGTGAAAAGAACAAAAATTGGGGTGGGAATAGCAGGCCCTGCGTGGAACTCTGTTTTGCCTCTCATTGATCCATACTATGCAGAGTCACGCGTGAGCCAAAAAAAAAGGTTAAAAAAACTCTGCTTTCGTTTGACGAAGAGTTTATCTGAATTATTATTATTTTTTTATCAGAATTTAAGATAAATTATTTTATCTGGACTTTATTTTGCTATTATCCCACCCGCCAAAATTATAGACTTCATTTGTAGCTAAAAAAAAAAAAGTAAAATTAAAGCCTTACTTTCGGCTTGGTTGTCAAATTTATGTTTTGAAATTACCAATTTTATTTTTGAAAATTATTTTCTATTTTTAAAAATAAAACAGCTTATTTGACAAGAGTAGTTTTGAAAACTATTTTTAAAACTAATATATTTTTTTTAATTTTTAAGACGAAAAAATCAAAATATTTCTAAGTTGTTTGGATTTTTACTTTCAGTTTTCTATTATTTATAGTCTTCCTTTTACTTTTGCATCTTCTTCCTTCACTATTACTATTTAAAAAACAATTTTTAGAATCTGTAAGTAAATGATGAATAAATTAATTTTAAGAGGGATATAAAAAGAGAATAATTTGTTTCTATAAAAAAAGGTTAAATTATTTTTTAATTTACGCTAAAAGTTCTTTGAATATAAATTAAAATTTATTTTAACTTCATTTTAATGAAAAACATTTATTTTGAAAAATATATTTAAACTCTAAACATTAAAAACTCACAATCACGTCAAACATGATTTAAGTTTTTGTAATAAAAAGGAGGGTGCTTGATTAAGAGTGGATAAACATGGTTATTTTGAACATTTTGTTATTTAATATTTATATTATCCTCTGTAATTTCATATTCTTCTTATTCTATGGATTTCCCCATTTTGAATTATTTGTAATAAATTATTATTTAATTCGCATTTTGCATTTGATTAGAGTTTTCATTACCCTTCGGTCACAATTACTTTTTAAGTGTCCTATCGTCCAGGGTCACTGATTTATAATGGATTAACAAGGTTATTAAAGATGATTATGTTATTCTCTTAAAAAAATAGTTTATTACTTTTGGTAATTTCATTTGTTTTCCTTGTTTTAGATTTTTTTTTGTCCGTATTTTTAAGATTTTTAATGAGTTATTCATTTTTTAAATAATTTAATTGTGATATTTTATGTAATTAAAATTTAATTAAGGTTTTGACTACTCTTAATTATAAATATTTCTTTTTAAGAGACCTTTAACATTCATATATCATCATACTTAAATCACGAGATTGTCTAATTATAAAAATTCATTAAAAAGATTTTGTTAGAAGTAAAATAAATTTTATGTTTTGAAAAAGAGTTTAATGGCTATAGACTATTAATGCAAAAAGTTTTACATTATCAACCAATCAAAAGTTATTGTTAGTATGACTTTTAAGATAATTATTGTAAAAGTCAACAAACTTATTATATATGGTAGGTTGTAATTGAATAATAGTATAAAACTGTTTTATGTTATCGGTGTATAGCTTATTTTTTCTTTGAAAAATTAATCTTTAATTATAAACTGAAATATTTATTGTCAACAAAAACTCATAAAATTGTTATTCTTTGTAACCATTTTGCATCACGAATGAAACAAGCCAGATTATTATCCATACTAATTGTGACATAATGTTATCACGTCATATGTCATTCAAACCTATATCACGGCGTCATTATTGTTTTCAGTTAATCATATCAAATAATGGTTAATATTGAACTTAATTATTTAAATTTAAAAAGTTATATATATATATATACACCATCACGTTATTTTAAAAGTAATTTTTGATAAAATTAATTTATTTCATAATTATTTATATATTAAATTTTATTTATATAATTGTTAAATTAAAAATTCTTTTTGAGTAGTTTAAATATATAATTTTTTATAAAATTTTAAAATTACTTAATAAACTCAATTTAATATATAATATACTTTTTAAAAATACAAGTAAAAATTAACTAAAATTACATAATTATAAATGTTTAAATTATTTAAAATTTAGTATGCATGATTGTTAAGGCTAACCCGAGACCTAGTTTGGAAAGGCAATGGTGGTCTAGGGCCCAAAATAGGAAGGGGTCCAAAATTAAAAAATAAATAAAGCAAGACAAGTGTATATATAGTAAGTTCATTTTTTATATTGTTTTATATTGCTTTAATAAATGAATTAAAATCACTATATTATTTCATTTCTTCTTTTTTGTATTTATATTAAAATGTGCCATATATGTGATTAAAAAGTATCATTCTCTTGTCGTTACTTTTTTTTTTCTAATGTGTTACATTAACAAATTCTTGTTAAATGCATTTTCAACTCAGTATGACATATCAACATGTAATAAACCTATGGCAATGCGTAGATTTAAAGTCTTTGTTTTTTAACAAGATAAGAAATACAAACTCAAATCATAAAAGAATTAAAACTAAAAGTTAATATATTAATAAAGAACAAAAATAAATGTAAGTTTGGATATGAAACAATGATATATTGTTGGTAATAAAAGATAACATAGAGTAAATTGAATAAAAGATGTGATAAATCTTTTTGAATTTTGTTAAAATTATATTATTCGCTTAATATAATAAACGTATCATTTTTAATAAAATTTTATGTGTCTATTTTTCATGCAATATATGCTTACATTTTAAAATACTTATATATAAAGGTCTTGTATATTATTTTTTCTTTTTGTTGTGTATACAATGACAACAATAAGTTTAAATCTACGACTTCATACAAACTATTCATAAAATGTTAAGACTGGCCCTAATCATGATTAAGTTAATATCAAAATATTTATAAAATTTAATATATATAAAATATGGGTTAGGATATGTTGACACTAGGTGTCAAAGTTAGTCAAATTACACCTTCAATAACTTTTTGTAAAATGCAAATTTAACCAAGTTAACCGTTAAATTATGTGATATTATGTTCATGATCATGTATATCAAATTTCACATAATTTGAAATTTTCTAGATATGTCATCTAACATTGAATATTTACATATATTTTAATTTTTTATTATACGTTAAAATAAAATGATACAATGAACTAGTAAATAATTTTGGAATTGTGTGAAATTTTGTATATTTAATCTAATGAATAAGAACATCAAATTCAACGGTTAGATCGATTAAATTTTCATTTTATAAAAAGTTATTAAAGATGTAATTTGACTAACTTTGACACTATTAAAGATATATATATATATATATATGTATGTATGTATGGGAAGGGATCAAATGACACTGGTGTAACTTACACCAACTATTATACTATTTAATAACTTTAAATTGGATAATTTTATCTCAGAATCCACCATTGGATTGAAAGTTCTTTTAATATAGATCATATGTACAAAATTTTATATTAATCCAAAATTATTTGATACCTTATTCATATAGATCAAAATAGACGTAATATATATTTTTCAAAATATAGTAAAACATGAGTCATTTGATTACCTTCTTTTTGTTATTCAATTTTGACTAAAATTGACACAAACAATCTTAGTAATATGAAATTATAATTCAATAGTTGGATCGATAAAAATCACATTCCATATCAAGTTATTAAATGGTGTAATAGTTGGTGTAAGTTACACCAGTGTCTTTTGATCTGATCCCTCCCTTATATATATATATATATATATATATATATATATATATATATATATATGTGCGTTAAGATCCATTGACACCAAGTGTCAAAGTTAGTCCAATTACACATTCAATAACTTTTTGTATAATACAAATTTGACCAATCCAACCATTGAATTGTGTGATATTATCTTCATGATCATATATATCAATTTTCACATCATTTGGACTTTTCTAGATATCTTATCTAACATTGAGTATTTACATATATTTTGTATATTGTACGTTAAAATAAAATGATGTTATGAATTATTAAATAATTTTAGAATTGTATAGAATTTTGTATACTTAATCTAATTAATAAGAACATCAAATTTAACGGTTTGATTATTTAAATTTACATTCTACAAAAAATTATTGAAGGTGTAATTTGACTAACTTTGACACTTGGTGTCAAGGGATCCTGACCCCATATATATATATATATATATATATATACGATAATTAACTAGTGAAGGCATATAATGTCTCAACAAAACGAGTAAATATTGATTCAAAACCTTCATTTTTAAACGAAAAACTTGTCGGTGTCGATAGCAAAACTTCTCACAGTCAGTCAAAACTTGCAAGTTGGCATCACAAACTAAGTTGATATTTTTTGCTTTTACCTTCAGCCCAGTTTCGTGGCCGTGTTTGAGGAACATAGGGAAACATATACTTGAGTCAATAACTTTTTTGTGGGGGTTATAAACGTGATCTTTGATGTCTTTACCCTGAAGGGCGATGACTCCTATTTTCTAAACGATAACTCTAAAGTCAAAAGTTCAGTATTCTGTTTTTCTTTTTCAGCAGTACTGAATGGCACTCGCACATGCTCGTAAAAAAAAAAAAAGAGTAATTGTAATTATACATTATTTTTCTTTTTTATTTAATTTTTATTTATTTTTCTTTCTATATATCTTTATCTTTTTCATCACATCTCTTATTACATGATTCACATTTATCATTTTCTTTCTTCAATCTTTACCTTTCCCTTTTTTCCTCTCTCTTTTCCTTTTATGCCAATCCACCTAAAATGAGGTGGACATTTATATATATATACATGTATATATACATACATGTATATATACATACATGTATATATACATACATGTATATATACATATATATATATATATATATATATATATATTTTACAAAATTTAATAATTGTTAGGGCCAATTTAATGTAGAGGTCTTCAAATTTGACCACCCGAAAAAAATCAATTAAGATGGTTCGATTTTTTTCTTAGGTTAAATGTGATCCAAACCAAACAAATAAGACCCATCTTATAATAGTTCTAGTATCGAGATTATGTTTTATAATTAGATCACCCAAGCTAATAGTCCACTTTTTTTTTTTTTTTTATTATTATTTCTTTTCGTTTATTATTCCTTTTTCCTTTTGTTTTTTGCTATAAGCTCAATACTTGGATTTTAGATAGTGGTATTTTAATTTATGCATTAAACAAGATTAATGTTTATTTTTAATTTCTTGCTTAAAATATATAATAGATAAATCTTTAAATATATAAATTATATTTTAGATTTATGATGGACAATTTAAATTATAATATAAGATTATTTTTAATTATTGATAATTTCTTTTTAAAAAAACTATTGAAAGTTAATTTAGAAATAAAGATAAAATAGGATAGATTGAAAGAAATATGTAGTTAAGAAGATCAAATATATAAATAAAGATAAAAGGATAATATTTTGAGATGGTTGAGACAAAATTTTTTTGACCAATTGAGAAAATAATGTGTGAAATGTGCCTTCAAATGAGAGAAGAGACACAATATTAAGAATGACTAATTGAGAGTATAGAGAGTATGAGTGTCACTCTCCAAGTTGTACATTATAATTTATAATATAGAAATAGTTTTTAAATTTAGGTTTTCGATTGTTGGAAAAAAAAGTACATGAATTGTAAGATTTTTTAATATAGTTTTTTAATTTTTTTATATCAAACTTAATATACTCAAATTGAACTAACTCGTTATTGGCCAGGTTGGTTTGATTCAACTTTAATGAACAAATTTGTCAAAATTAAATCGATTCTTGACAATGAAGGCCTCTCTTAGGATTAACAATTCATCACCAAAGTTTTCCAAATTCAAAAATTAAAGAAAAAAGGAAAAGGCAGATAAGACTAGAAATGATTGAAAAGGCCACAATCAATGAATTGATTGATAAGTCGAGGAGGATTGCCACAAAGAATATAATTTTTTAATAAGAATCTAGGGTTCTAAGCAAGAACCAAGAGAAGCAACGCTCACTCAATTACAAAAGCTAGTCTCATTCAAAGTAATCAATTTTTTTTTAAAAAAAAAGTTCTCCTATAACCCTATTTATACCTCAACTAATAAAAGGCCTAATCAAACTAATAAAAGCCCAATAACAAATTCCAAATAGGCCCAAACACTAATAAGCATCTCTAACAAACAAAACAATTAAGCTAAACTAATTAAAGTCTCAAGGTGCCTTAATAACAAGAAATAAGTATATATACAAAGCCAACCCAAGGCCCAATTACAAAAATCTAAAAAAATTACACAAAGTCCTAATCCAAGCCTGTCAGGATCCTCATAGGCCTTTATCATCCCCTCTTTGGGAGAAAATTATCCATGAATTTTAGCTCTTTCATTCCTACATAAAGAAAAACAAGAATTACTATTCAATGAAATAAGAAAATTAATAAAAAAACAAATCCTACTTCTTTGGAGACTTGGATCCCTTAAAAAGGACAAATATCTTATTATTTATGTATTTATATATCCATCCTCCCATATCAAATACAAATCTAAAGAAACCATCAATCAACATTAAAATGAAATCCATCCAAAGAGGAGTAAGAATATGCACAATCCATCTATCATTAAATGTGAGAGTATCATGCTTCATGGGAGTCCCAAAGAAATACTCATACGACATAAAACTTTTGCCACGAGTTCTTCCAATTAATGGATCATACAATAAAGATTTAGGCACACAAAATGTAACATCTTTAAACATATGCTCTCCGTGCCTATAGAACTCATCAAGTCCAACCTTTCCATAAACAACAACACACATAGAGAAAGTCTCATCATGATCATATAAGTCCAAATGATACGTATCATGTAAATCATAAATATTGTGCAAATTGAGACCAGTTGAATTAACACATGAAGGAAAACACAAGGTTTAGGAACACTTTGGATCCAATTTATCTTCTCCCAAAGGTTTGCTTGTTTCTCATGTGCATCCACCTCCTTTTCAAATTACCTTGCCCATTGACCTTTTATGTACAATTCTTCCTTGGGTATCAAAACAAAAGAATTAATATGGTTAGATGCACAATCAAATTTACAAGAAGAATTAAGCCCAACTTCTAAGTTAAAAGAAATAATTAAGGGCTTGCACTCCTCTTCAATTCCTTTCACAAGAGAATCATCACTATCAAACAAAGGATTAGAATATAAAGCTTTGCATTCTCCTTGAGGAGGCACTTCTTCAATTTCCTTCAAAAGAGATTAATTACAAACAAACATGGGTTAGAATAAGAACAAGAACACTTATATTTTTCTTTATCTTTTGCTCTCTCTTTTTCAATCATTTCCTTTCTCTCATCTTTTTTTTCTTTTAATTCTTTTTTCTTTTCCCTCAACCTTTATTCTCTCCTTTCGTTCTCTTTTAACTCTTTTTCTCTTTTCTCTCTTTTTTTTATCTTATTTAATTCCTTTACTAAATTCTCATAACATGGAACACTTATGAAACTTATATCAATATCGAAGTATAGACCTTCTTTTTCTTTTTTCTCTCCCTTTACTCTTTTTGTTTTTATCTTCCTCTTTTTCTTTTCTTTTCTTCTTCTTTTATCTCTTGCCCTTTTTTAACTCTCTTCCTTCCTAGTTTCCCCAACCTCTCACTTATAGCCTCATAATTACTTCTTTGTATCATTTCTAACTCTCCATTATTCTCCCTTCTCAATCTCTCTATTTCTTCTCCAAACTTATGATTAATCGCTCTCATTTGCTCACCAAGTTTCAACAATTCCACCATTAGTTCATCTCAATGTGATGAAGCTAGACCTACAAGAAAAGGTTAGCATACAAATAATAGAAAAAATAGACCTCACCACTCATTAAGTGTTTACACTCAAATTCACTTGTGTTTCTCTCTTTGAAGGCTTTTTCTATAATGTACACACTTGCCTTTTTCCACTCTTGTTTCTCTTTAGCTCTTACAAAGAACCTCTAAGTCCAAATAAAGAAAATATTTACTGTGAAATATGTAACGAATTTCAAACTCAACTCAAGAGACCAAGAATAGAAATATTTTAGACAAAACCAAAGAAGTTTAGATAAAAGCAATAAAAGCTAAAAGAAATGAAAATTTACTCAAAAGAATGCCAAAGGTAGACAAGAAAAAAACTTAAGGACAAAGAGAAGGAAACCAAGACACCAAAAGTTTATGTGTATTCCAACAACCAATACAATGAAGAAAATGTATGAAAGAAAATGGATATCATTATGAGAGTTGGATCTCCAAGGCGTGCAAGGTTTTTTTTTTTATCTTTAGGCATTTTTTTCTTTTTTTTGAAATTTGGCCACCCAACTTTTTATAATTACACTTTAGCCCACAAACTTTTTTAATTACACTTTGGCCCTTGTATATTTTTATTGTTTTGCTAATTGGTCCCTATATTTTTTTTGGACCTTTAACTTTTTAAAATTGCAATAACACCCTAATTCTCTCCAAACAAATTTTTATGGATCAAACAAGTGTTTTGCAACAAAAACTTCAAAAACATCTCAAGAACACTATGAGTGTTATTTCCCAATTTCAAATATCCCCAAGCTGTCCCACTTTGAATTAAATGCAATTCAAGAGAATTTCAACTCAATTTGAGCAACTAGAGACAAATCACTATCAAATGAACACTCAATTAACATCAAACACAAAAATTAGAGGAATAAAAAAGGATCAAATTGGGCAAAATTCAAATTTGGACATGAACACATTAAGAACATGTGACATGAAAATTTGCAGCCATTGACATAAATTTGGTAATGACTAAGCCAAATATAACTCACATAAGGTTGTGCGAAGCAAACACATGAAATTTTTTTTGCCAAATGTCAAGTAGAATAAAACACACCAAATAAAAAAAAGAGTCAGATCTAAACCACTAGTGACGCAACACACTTATTCCACATGCAGATTTGGAATTAGAAGGAATCAACATGTATAAAAATGGACAAGTGTAGATCTGTGCGTTCAGTATAACCATGACACACACACCACCAATTATAGTAATATGTGATATTTAAATCCTGAAATACAGATGTGAATTAGATCTAAAATATGCCTCAGACTTAAAGTGACTTCATCAATCACGAATTGCAATTTGGTGTAAAGAAAAAGTCGTGCAACTCCAATTCAAATTTGATGCACAAAATTGCTGCAGTAACCATAGATTTTAATTGAACCAATTCCAACTCCAAGGACACAAAAATCTAACACAAATCTAATAATATTTGTGCGTGAAATTGTGTTGGTACTGCAGTCATTTTGGCACAAATTCCACGCTGGACTGGGTCATTTTTTCTTTTTCAATTTGTTGCACCAATTGACTTGGGTGTGTGCTAAAAAGTAGGCTCTAGATACCAATTGATGAATCTCTATGATGAATCTTAATTTTCAACACCATAAATCTCAAGAATTGAACCAAAAAATGAAGGAAAGAAAAAACAGAATAGACAAGAAAGGATAGAACGATGCCACAATCAACGAATCGATTGATAAGTTGAGGAGGATTCGCCATAAAGAATAGAATTGTTTGATAAGAATCTAGCGTTCTAAGCAAAAACCAAGAGAAGCAATACTCATTCAATTAGCAAAAGCTAATCTCATTCAAAATGATCGAAAGTTTTTTTTTTTTACAAGTTCTCCTATAGGCCTATTTATACCTCAACTAATAAAAGGCCCAATAGCAAATCACAAATAGGCCCAAACACAAATAAGCATCTCTAACAAACAAAATAATTAAGCTAAACTAATTAAACTTTCTAGGCTCCTTAATAACAAGACATAGGCACATATACAAAGCCAACCTAAGGCCCAATCACAAAAATCTAAAATAATTACACAAAATCCTAATATAAGCTTGCCAAGTTCCTCCTAGGCCTCTCTAAGTTGTTACATCAAAGGACAAGAATTAAAAGCAATTCCATTTCTCAAAGCGATAACATATTGGTCTCATTGTTGGTGGTGGTTTTTGCATTGGAGGTTGTTGTTCTAAACCCATTTGCACCCAAACGACTAACCCTAGACTCGTCCTATCCAAAGGCTTACATGGTAGGAATTTGACCCTATGGTTGATTTGCGTTAGATGGGACATTTTGGGCTCAAATCTAACCAATGAGCAAACCTTGTTTTAAGTTATGCAAACCTAGTTTTAAGTTACGTTTTGAATAAAAAGTGTTATATTGAAATCATTAAGTTAAATGTTTTAAACAAAATTAAGGATTAATTTTTATATATTGTTATTGTAAATTTTTTACATATTAACTAATGAAAAATTATTCTAAACATGACTTTTAAAATTATTATTATGAAAGTTAATGATATTATTATATGTGATAATTTATGATTGAATAACAATGTTATTTTGGATTGGTATCAGGCCCAACAAAAGGCACAATTATCCATCCTAACCCATGAGGAGTATCTCGAACTTACACCCCAATCAAAGATCTCAAAACCTTTTATTTGCACCCTTTGCCTTACCACCATAAACCCTGATCACACTTGTAAGTATTGCTATCAAAGTGAGCCAACTCAGCTGACCTCGGGTTGAACAAAAAAGTGAGCCAGACCAACTTGGCTCACTTTTTGGAAAGCCAGAAAATAGTCAACTAGGCTCAACCCACCACGGGTTGGTAGGTTAAACGAGTTGACTCACCTAAAATAAAAAAATAAAATTCAAACATAATTTTTTTATTTTTTTTTGACAAAATATTATAACAATTAAACATTTAAATTTTAAACTAATGTTATGACATTTATAATTATAAAGGATAATTACTAATTAAAAATGGGATATATATATATATATATATATGTTGAGTATTTAAAAAAAAAAACTTATTAACCCCTAACCCGTGAGCCAACCCGGGTGAGCCGTGAGCTAAGTGAGCTTGGCTTGTTTTTGCTTATAATCATGGCGAGCTGAATTTTTTCAACCCAACCCGACTCGAACCCGTGGTGGGTCGGGTTGGCTAGCTGGGTTGTGGCTCTCACTTTGATAGCTATACCTGTAAATGACCAACTCTCGCCTAACTTCACATGCTCACCTTTCAAAGCCAATATATAAGAGGTGTTCAAATTTGAACCAAACTGTTATAAAGTGTTATAAGTTATTAAATCGATTCAAAAAAATTGAAAACTAATCAAATTGAAAACAAAAAAAAATCACTTTTTTTCTTACGGATTAATTTAAATTTTGATTTCTATTGTGAAAACCAAACCAAACCACATAATTATATTTGTGTTAATTTTTCTTTTACACTTTTTATATAAAATTTCATGATCCTAATCTAAGTCACAACTCAATTTTAATAATGATAGTATGTCATTTTATATGTATTGGACATTTTTTAGTTATGTTAGATTATAGCATTGATAATGTATGACTAATTAACTATAAACAATTCATAAGGTACTTTTGAGGTTGATAATTTATTTGTATATAAAAAAAAGTGATATTTTATTACTTTATTCTTTATACTTATGTAATTGTCATTTTAAAAGGTTGATCGTGACTCAATTAATTATTAGATTCTACATTATGTTAATTTATTTTATTATATGTCAAATTAAAAATAATTTCAAATGTTATATAAAAATAAGGTTTAAATATGATTTTCGTCCCTGTACTTTAGCGTTTTTTTAATTTTTGTCCCTGTAATTTTTTCAAAATCGTCCTTGTACTTTAGCACCTTTTCATTTTTAGTCCCTGTTGTCCAACTATGTTATGAAAAACGTTAAATTGCTGATGTCATGCTGACATTAGCACGTGACACATCAGCAAATGACATCATAATGATGTCATCATGTGACACCTCGACAATATATACCACAGTCAGCAATAGTATCACATCATTGTTACTGTAAAGGGACTAAAAATGAAAAAAAGAACATTTACAGGGACTAAAAATGAAAAAATAAAAATAAAAATTACAGGGATAGAAAATGAAAAAAAATTACATTGACTAAGAAGAAAAAAATACATATTTGCAGGCACCAAAAAAATCACTAATCCTTTGCTACATTTTCCAAATATTTTTGACTATTTCCACATTCATTTGCTATAAATTAATCAATCATATGGTTTTATTCATTGTCTATTTTCATTTACTTTGGCAACCTTCACACCATACTTGAAGTTGCCAAAAATAGCACTTATATTTCATAGTAGCTGCAATCCATATTTTATTTAAAAAAAACACACACAAGTACCAGCACAATAGTTATTTATGGCATTTAAACTTTAGAGAAATCCAAAAAGTTGATCAAAATCAAAAGTTCAAGCAAAAGGGAAAGCAAAGAAGACTAAAAAAATACGTGCAAGAATGGTAATAAGACATCTTTGTATGATAAATCATAAAACTAAGACACAACTTGGATTAATATGTACTAACAGCAAGTATACAGAAGTCACGGATCAAATGAAACAATTGAAAGTAACTAGATTGATTAAAAGAAGTAAAAAACTTGAAGGAGATAAACGAACTGTTGAACCAAATTTGGCCATCTATGTTAGGCTAATGCAAGAACAACAACATCCTTAGCCTACAAATAAAAAATTATAAAATAATAATAAGAACTGAAATTTACTATAGAAGAGTGTGAGGATGAGACTAAATCCTTAAAATTAAAGGTAACCCCCTATACAGAACACAAGCAACAACACACAAAAACGGAAAAGTGCACCTAATATACTTTAGTCATCTTCTGTTGTCAAGCCATTTAGATAATTATACTAATCATAACAACAAGTCTAGCCAGCCACATTTTAGACATATGTATCATTTTTCTATTCAATTAGATGTTTGGGTTGATGATGATGAGTAAATCAGTGCTGTAGTTATGTTTTTGTTATATCACCGGATCAGATTGGCACATGAGCGTGGGATTGGCCAAGTAATTTTGATTATATGGTAGTGCTTTTATCTTGAAGTACCTAATTCTTTGGCTGTAGTGTTTTTATTATTAAGATTTTTATTTTATATTAAGTACAAATTAAATTTATACATTATATTTAAGGCTTAATTTTTTTTGTGCTTGCAAATATGTTCTTTTTCTTTCTTTTAGTCAATGTATTTTTTTTTTCATTTTTCATTCTTATACATTATTTTTTTCATTTTTAGTCCATTTACAGTAATGATGATGTGGTACTATTGCTAACATGGCATTGTTGCTAACATGGCACTGTTGATGTGACAGTGATAATGTGTCACTTATGTTGATCTGTCACATGATGATGTTACAATGTTATCATCATGATGTTATTTGCTGACGTGTCACGTGCTGACGTTAGCATAACATTAACAATTTAACATTTTTGTAACAAAATTAGACGATAAGGACCAAAAATAAAAAAATGCTAAAGTAAAAGGATGATTTTTAAAATAAAATTTACAGGAGTGAAAAATAAAAAAACACTAAAACACAGAAATAAAAATCATATTTAAACCTAATTTTTTTTTAAAAAATTAATAAATCATGAAATAAATATAAATTGAATCACAAAAAATTAATTTGATTTAGTTCAAATTTAATATTATATTCAAACCAAAACAAAATCACATCACAAACACTCCTAATATAATGCTTACTTAACTGTCAAAATACTTGCGGCTAATCACCTTTGACTCCACCACAGTGTGAACTACCACAAAACTCCTCTATCACCCGTAATCTGCCTCCGATCGGCATTCACAAGCCTCTTTAACCCGTGTTTGAGCAGAAGACATATAAAAGCCCTTTATATTCACAACTCATTCTAATTAAATTAGAAACTAAACATGTTATTCATCAAATGTAAAACATCATTTTATCTATCAAATATTTATCCAATGCTCAATCTCTCTTATGAAAAATTAAAAACATTTAATTATATTTTTAAGTAATTATTATAAAAATAATATTTATTAATTATATAATAAATGATTAGATGATTATTGCAAATCTGTCAATAAACATCATCATTTATACCGTCGTGCTAACATCTGACTCATATTAGGCCACCTGCCAAGAATGAATGTACCATCTTTCATCTATCTTCCAATGTATAAGGTTACAAAAAGTTGTGGCTTTACACGTAATTGATTTTCGTTAAAGTTATTGGTAATGTTTGTATAATTGGATCGATTATTTAATCACTCAAGGTATTAATTTAAGGTTTAATAATTCAATTGTGATTGAATAGTAGTTAAATTGACATTAATAAAATAATAACAATTAAAAAATACATAAATAATATTAAAAATATAATGTCACAACTTTATAATATTAAAAATTAAAAATAAAACACCATTTTATAGATTGTTAGTATTTAAAATATATTGTAAACCTTTTTCTTCTGTGTCTTATCAACATAAAATAAATATGGTATTTAGATTAAACATTAATATACGTTAATACTTAGGTAGAATTTTTTTTTAGGAAACTTCACAGTAGCTCATCAGTGTATCATGTTTTGGCATTTTACCAACATATCATTGGTTCAAGTAGAATTGGTCTTAGATTTTTTGAGCAATGTCTTTGGTTCAAGTCTTGTGAATGGAAAGAACATGATTGGGAGGAGAGACTCTACTTAAGGTGGTTAGCCAGGTTTCTCGACAAAGATTAGTCATTAGCAAAGCTGATCTCGAGTTTGAGTCTTGTGAATGGAAAAAATGTGGTTGGTAGAAGAAACCCACTTAAGGTGGTCAGTCAGTTTCCTTAGTAAAAATTAGTCATTAACAAAACTGATGAATACTTCATGTCTATAATATGGTTATAAAAAAGAAAAATACAAGCTCACCCTCATATATAGGTCTAATGTCATTGAGTTAAGAATTTGAAATTTCTTAAACATAAAATAAGCACTCTTACTTATCTTAAAAATTGCTTTTCAATAAAAGTATTTAAAAAATGATATGGACTAATTTAAATTGAATTTCTATTATTAATTTTGACCAATTCTTAACTGTTTCTTTTCATTAATTTTTCGCTTATCCATACCATTGACGTTGATTGACTAATTTTTTCAGTTGAAGTATTTAGTTTAGTCCAATTTTTTCATCTAGCTATGTCAACATTTAACGTTTCTCTATTTTGATCATTAAATGAATCTCAAACATATTTACTTTTTGAGAAAATTATTAATAAAATATAAATTTATTAATTTGCGAATTTTAAGTAATTGAGATATACTTTCTCGGAAAAAAAAGTAATTAAGATATACATAGGTTAAATAGATATTAGCAAATTTTCCATGTATTGTGTTGGTATTTTAAATTTTCAGTAAAACTTTAAAAAATATGCAAGTGATAAATATAACATCATTGTTAAATATGATGAACGATGTTTTCAAAACCAGACCGGTCATTGAACCGGTCAAGGCACTAGTTCAAGGTTCAATGGTTCAACCGTCGTTAAACTGTGGTCAAACCGGCTTTAATAAAATAATAATAATAATTAAATAATACATAAAATAATATTAAAAAATATATAATATCATAACTTTATAATACGAAAAACTAAAACTAAAATATAATTTTATAGGTTCTTAACATATACAATACTTAGAAAGTTCAAATTAAATATGTCATAATACTTAAGTCTAAGTTTTAATAATACACATTAATATTTATTAATAAAAAGAAGTTTATATTTAGAATAAAAAAGAAAATGACAAATATTTTAGGTTGATTTTTATTTTTTTAAGAAAAAACATCAAAATAATGTTTTATTAGATATTTTTTATTGAACCGCTGCGAACCAGTTTTTTTTTACCGGTTTTGACTAGGTTTGCGGGTTCACTGATTCATAGATCGGTTTTTTGCCTGAACGATTCTCTGGTTTAATTGGACTGGATATAGGACCGGTTCACCGATTTTCCGATTGAACCGGCTGGTCTGGTCCGGTTTTTAAAACTATGATGATGAAATCATATATATTAATGATGAAAAAAGTATAATAAAAGACGCATTCACGGTTAATAATGAAGATTTTATATATTTTGTTAATTAGATGACAAATTAAAGAGATAATACAATTTTTAAAATTATGAAATAAAATATTTGAATCAAAATATATATTTTTATGTCTATTATTTGATAAAGTGTATTGCAGTTTAAAAATTTTAATTCACATTAAGGTTAGTTAAAGTAAATGATAATATTTAAATGTAATAAAAATTATAAAATTATAAATTTTTTAATGAATGGGATTTATGTGTATCAATAAAAAAATAAATCTTAAAAGTCCCCTCATTTAAGAATTAATATTCAAAATTCATATAAAAATATTAGGTTAATCACAATTAAAGACAAAAAAAAAAGATGAATTGTGGACGTTCTTATTTGGAATTACCATGTGCGCTTCAGTTTTAAAGAATCACGTAATTCAAGAAATGACGACTCACATTCGATAAAGGGTTAAATATGTGTTTGGTCTCTTAACTTTTCTCAATTTTTACTTTTAGTCCCTAAACAAAAAATTGACCGATTTTAGTCCTTGTACTTTTCCTCCATTAACGTTTTTAGTCCCTGCTATTAAGTTCTACCGTTAACTGCCATGTCATCATTTTTGGTAAATTATGTTTTTAGTCCCTAATTTTTTCACAAAATTCACTTTTAGTCCTTCAACAATTTTTTAACCAGTCTTAGTCCTTCATCTTTTACAAATTCACTTTTAGTCTTTCAACAATTTTTTGACTGATCTTAGTCTCTCAACTACTGTTTGTCATTATTTTTAGTCTCTCTCATCAAGTATCACCATTAAGCAATGATGTGACAAACATGTTGGCAGTCACATGACTTGCCATGTGGATTATTAGTTTGATGTAGGCATGACAATGAGGTGGGCTGGGGGCGGGTTTTGCTCTTCCCGTCTCCGTCCCCACAAAAAGTGGGGTAGTTTGGGTTTGAAAGAGGCAAATTTATATTTTTGAAACCCATTCCCATTCCCATTGGGTTTTATCGGGTTTGGGCAAACCCATGAGAAACCCATCACTTTTTTTTTTACAATTTTAATTTAGTTATATATTTTTAAATAAATTATATATTAAGTTATTAATTATATTTAAATTCAAATAATATATAAAAATTAATAAATAACAAAGAACTTAAAAATAAAAAAAATTTAAGAATTAAATTATATTTTTAATTAAATGTATAATTATAAGTTTGTTGTTTAATTATTATTATAATTTAAATTATTTAACTATTAAACTAATTATTTATATTTTTAATAATTATAAAAAATAAAAGTATGAAAAAACTTAACTCTAATATATATACACACACACACACACACACACACGTAATAAAAAAATGTAACAAGGCACGTGTGGGAACGAGAGCGGGGTGGGGAAGTCACATACTCGAGTCACATACCCAAACCTAACTTTACAAGTCAGAGTCAAGATGAGTTGTTGATTTTGCTTACCGCATCTCCTTTTTTAATTTTTTTGGAGGTTGTTGATTTTACTTATTGCATCTCATTTTTTTTTTCCAAATTTTTAAACTCTTTTTCTAGTAGTTTTACACTGCTTAAAAATTTGTAGCGCCTTAGAAACAACTCTAAAATGTCTTGAACCAGCAACATTTTACCACATGATTATTACGTCAAACTAATAGTACACATAGCAAGTCACGTGACTGCCAACATGTTTGCCACATCATTGTTTAACGGTGATATTTGATGGGAGGGACTAAAAACAATGACAAACAATAGTTAAAGGATTAAGACTAGTCAAAAAATTGTTGAAGGACTAAAACTGAATTTTGTAAAAAGATGAAGGATTAAAACTGGTTAAAAATTTGTTAAGAGACTAAAAGTGAATTTTGTAAAAAGATTAGAGACTAAAAACATAATTTATTAAAAAAGATGACGTGACAGTTGATGACGTGGCTGATGATGTAATCACTTAATGGTAGAGATTAAAAACGTTAACAAAAGAAAAGTACAGGGACTAAGACTAGTCAATTTTTTGTTTAGGGACTAAAAGTGAAAATTAAGAAAAGTTAAAGGACCAAAAAACATATTTAACCCTTTGATAAATTATATTTACCTTTAACATTTAACTATAATTTTTGAAAAATAATTTAGGTCTTCTGCACTATAAAAATGTATGAGATCCTTTAAATTTTATTCTTTAATCTAGAAATGTGTAATTAGAGACATATAAATTGACACGTATCAAACTTTTATACAATGTGAAATTAATTAATTCAATTGTTCAATCATTTGATATTATCATTCTAATAATGTATATTAAATTTTACATAATTTAGATATTCATTAGTATATTATCTAATAATGTAACAAAAAAAAATATTATTTAATAATGAATTTTTACTTGGTTTTAAATAACATATTATTTATCAAAATAAAATAGTGAGATAAAGTATTAATTAGCTTTTTATTTGACATCAAATGTTATAAAGTTAATTTATTTGGTAAAATTTTTTAATTCAACGATTGGATTGATTAATTTTTGGTAAAAACTACAAGTATCCTCAATTAGAGACAAACCTGCTCAAGGAGCGTAGGACCGCTATGGATAACAAAGCACTCATTCTAAGTATTTATTTAATATAGCTGTATATTCAGGGCTCCAACTCGAGAACACTGGTTAAGTTAGAACAACTCCTGTCAGTTGATCTACATGCTCGGTGGTTGGATTGATTAATTTTATGTTCTACAAAAAGTTATTAAGTGATATAAGTATAAAAATATGATATTTGGTGTCAATTGATCCTATTCCATATAATTATGTTTTTTTTATTTTTTTTAATTCTGATGCGTAATTATAGGAAATATTTAATGAATAATAAAAATAGATAACAAAAAGTTGTTCTTTTAATTTTTAGATACTTGTATATAAAAATTAAAGAATAAATGAAAATAAAAAATAATTATAAATATTATTATATACGATACTAATTTCTGTATATGTAAAGTATGAAATTATATTACTATATAGTAGAATATTCTCAGCCCATTAACTTTACGGGGTCCATTTCAACTGACTCTCCGTCTGTGATCCACAATACCTCGCTTTGTTACAACGCACGAGGGGAAGGAAATAAAGTGGGAACAGGATCGATAAACACCAATTTAACCTCAGAAGTCAGAAGTGAGCTTCGCAATTGTGAACAGAACTATCCACTATTCTTTCAAATCATAAAAATAATGACATATTTTCCTTACCCCCCAAAAAAATGTTAAAGTCCCTTTCAAGTAAAAGAAAAAAATTATTAACTGTTTGCATCGCAAGAAAATACAAAAAGAAAATCTCCAACCATCCAACAAAGGTGAGAAAAAAACTATTCAAAAAAAAAAGGTGAAAAAAAAGTATCAGAAATCATAATAAAAAAACTAAAAAGAAACTGACTAATTAATTATATATTTTTTTCTAAGTGTTTTGAGTCATACTTTCAGATCATCGTGTAAGAAATAAGAATCTTTGCATGACTTCAGGTTCGAATAATATAAACTAAAAAAAGTATAAGAATTTTATCCTTTTGAATAAATTAACTTGATCCAACTTAAATTAATTGAAATATAAAATATTTTTAAATACCGTTCATCAGTAAAAGAAAAAAAAAACGTATAAGACTCCATGTTTTTCCTTTTGTCAGCTAATTAGAATTTTTTTTAACAAAATAAAATGTTAAATTTATCGTTTCAAATCAGGAAAGGAAAAGGCTCACAATGGATTAACATAAAATGATGGGGACAAATAGACAAGGGATAAGGTGGGATCGTATTGAACCCTTTAGGCTAAACATGTGAGAAATTACCCATTGAGGCAAACATCTATTCTGCAAGTGAACTGCTAAGAACAAAAAAATAAAATAAGTTTATAACAAATAACTATGTAAGGGCTATGTAAATTAACAAATAAAGTTTGTGCGCGCTATGTAAGGGCTATTTTGACATTTGCATTATAATTTGTTCCCTTTTCACTGTTCTTCAATAATATTTCTTTAAATTTCCAAAAATACAAATATATTTCTATATTATAAATATGAGTCCTTATTTTTAAACGAAAGTGTTTCAAAAAATTATTCTCGTTCTCATTTAGTTATATAACTTTTTTTACATTGAACGTTTAATTTTATTTTTTTATTTGTATTTTTATTCCTTTTAAATATTATTTCTTAATTTTAATTTTAATTTTAAGATGATTTAAATTTTAAATTTTAAATCTTGATATACTATATCAAATCAAAGTTATCTTTATTTTTTTAAATTAAATTGAAATTTAAGATTATAATATTAATCAATCTCAATTTAAATTTTAAATTTTGATAAATTGTAACAATAAAAATTTATGTCTTATTTTTAATAATTTATTTTCATTATTTTCTTTTTAATTTAAAAATATTATTTATTTATTTATTTATCTTTAATATAATAACATATTCATGATTGATAATTAAAATATCTAGCATTTTTTATTTTTATATTTATTTATAAATTATATTTAAATTTAAAAATACATGTGCAATGCAGAAACTAGCTAATTATCCTTAAATCTATCTCTTACAACGCATTATTTTATTTTATTTTTTCATGAAATTTCCCAATATAATCTTAAATGTACTAACATGTATTGATTTGACTAAGAGATCCTCAAATTCCTTAAACATGGTCTTTAATTCAAGAATAAGACAAAGAAATGAGAAAATAAGATGGAAAATTAAACAAAAATTGATTCCATAAAGTGTATCATAATTTTTATATTAGATAAATGGTTATTCTCTGAAAAAAAATTATATGATCATTCTTAATAATTTTAATTTTTTCATTTAAAAATAAATAAATAATCTCAATGATTGTTATAATTATTTTTCATTAATTTATCAATAATTAAAATAAAATTATACAGATATTTCAATATTTATCCAATTAAAAATATAATTGCTTTTACATATTGAGCAAATTAGCAAAAGGCTTTTGAGGAATTTGTTTATTATTATTATTATTATTTTTTGGTGTACGAGGAATTCGCTTATTTAATTCAATATGATTTAAAAACATTATTCTTGCAATTTCTTTATCCTTCTTATTTATTTTTTAACTATTAAATGTATTTATGATTAAGAAAATAATTATCTAATTAAATATTAAAAAAAATAGAGTAAATTGCACTGACACCTCTTAAGATTTTTCCAGTTTGCACATAATTCTCCTACTTTTTTAACGTTTACAATAACCTCCCATGTAGGGATACATGATGTAATGTTATTCAAACAATTAAGGGAGTTAGTGTAATGTATAAGGAATGTCACTGTAGTGTTTTTTCAAACAATTAAGGGAGTTAATGTAAGGATAGAAGAAGGAGAAGTATCGTGTTTAATCTGAAAAAATTGTAGGGAGTATCAGTGTAATTTATTCAAGATTTTAAATATATGTGTAAGAATAACACTACTCCACGTCAAATTGAAATGGTGTTAGTGTATGTTTGGATTGGCACTAATAGAATTGATTTTAAATCAACATGATTTAATAAAATTGGTTATGGTTAAAATTGATTTTGAAGTAACATGATTTTTGTTTGGATAACATATATTAGGAAAGTGATTTTTTAAAAAAATATTGTTTGGATACTTTGAAACAAAATTGATTTTGAATGTCTAATTACCAAAAATGGGTGTATGTATACTTTTTTTCTATTATAATTAACTATATATATATATATATATATATAAACAACTTAAAAATAAATAGACATATAGTAATTAAAAATATATATGTGTATATTATGTTAACTTTTGAAATAGAACCCACAACCCTTATAAAAACGTTAAAATTAGATGAAATAAATAATAAAAATATTAAATGTGAGGCAATTGTACAAATTATCATTGTCACAATATAATTATCAAATGGTACAAGTTAAAACCTAGTTGGATTAAGCATTTCTAATTGAATATGCTTATGCATGAGAGTATAAGTATGGGAGTAAATTTGAGAAAACACATTCAAAACTGATTTTGAATAAGTAGAATCATTTCCCTCTTGCTCAACTTTACCATAATTTTTTTCAATTAAAAGTTTTTTTACTTGAGTAACCAAACATCTTAAATTTAAGTCAAACCAAGTTTGACCGAACTTACTATTATTCAACATAGTTTCGTCACCAATCCAAACACACACTTACTAAACAAAGTTGCCTAAACAAAGTTGCCTGATGTCACCGATAAAATTAAACGAAGACTCACTGACGCAAGAGGAATACATCATAGAAGCAGCCACAAAAACGTTTCCGCGGTTTCTTCTACCACAATTTCCAGCATGCAAAACTTTTGATTACGCGAACATATCTAGATATGTAGGTATCTTGAACAAATGATGACAGTAGTTGGCATCCTCTTTCATTTTTCTTTTTCTTAATATGTAATTTTCCTGCCCTTTACTTTTTCCTTGTTTGTCAAAATACACAACTTGAGTCGCTCCTATTTGGGAATCTAAATTCTTCCATAGCGGAGGGGTCCCAATAACCATTCTTAGTGACAACCCACTTTGGATTGCCATTTGGAATAAAACCACCAATAGGAAAAGCCAATGGGTGTTTGCTTGACGTATCATTTCCATTATTAATTATTCAAACCAACACAAAATAGGGAATATGAAAAAGAAAATCACTGATGTGTTGACCGACCATTCCAAATGCACCCACCGCCATCATTGTAGCTTTATACACATCATTGACACCAAGACCTAATTGCGTACAATTATTTAAACCTATCCAGTCTTTTGAAATTATTTTTTAAATGTCTTCTTTTCTAAAGCACATAATCCAGTCCATATCCAATTCTATCTATTGCTTATCGACTTGGCTTTTTTCTTTTACAATTACAACAATTTCGCATTTTTTTAATTAGACTTACGCAGTTGGTGACGCCATCGTACCCTACAATCGCACGAGGTGAAGGTGTCCCAGTGTCCCTCACAAATACAATGGTCGCCCCTTATGCTTCATTCATTGTCTGTGCCTTTTCCGATACACGTATGGTTCATTCCTTGCAAATATTTTATGAATTAAAGGCAGCAATGTAAAGTAATAATAATAATCATCATGATCATTGATACGAAGAACCAGTAGATCCCAAATATTTAGGAAGAGTAATGGAAGATTCCAGACTCAAGATAGGCCATCTTGTTTCCAATTTTTCATGGAAGTTAAAGCTCCCTTTTTAGGCCCTAGACCTCCTAAAGGGTAGTGTAGGTGGCTCGAACCTTCATTTCACCGTGCTAAATTTCCCTTGTGGGATCTCTATATGTATAGAAGCTTTTTCTTCCAGCATTATTGGTCAACGCAGTATCGCTGGACTAATTGTTGGGCATTAAGGAATAATTTGGTAGGTTTATTTAGGCTTGGAACTTGAGAGTTGACAGTGCTCCCTGCTTTTAATTCAGTAGATCTCATCTTGGCATACAGACAAGTGCAAATGATTTACTCCCTTAAGTACTAAGATGAATCGTTTTATGGTTTACGTTTAAAAATGTTTATATAATTTTTAGATTAGCTGTTTAAGGAAAATTGTTATCCTTTATATTCAAAATTTGTGTTAAAGAATTTGTTTTTTAGAAGTGTAAATTGAAAATATCATAACCTCAAAGAATAAAATTGAAGAATGAACCCTAAATAAAAAGTAAATGAATACGTAAACTTTAGATTTTGAAGATTAAACGTTGTATTTCACAATTTAAATTTTTGGAGCGTGTTTTTATATACTGAACCTACTATTTATAGACAAAAATAATAACTATACAGTAATGGTAGAAAAACTTACAAATACATAATTGCCTATAAAATAACTTCTTTTATCGAGAAAGTCACTTTCATATTGTGTAACTAGCTAAGGGTCAATTTGTTATAGATTAAAAAAAAAGTAATTATGATACAAAATAATTTAGTGATTATTTTTTTAGATATTTTAAAACAAGTAGAAGCTAATTTATACTTAATTTACAATAATAAAAAACATTTTTTTTAAATAAGCAACTAATTTTATGAGAAGTTATTCAAAATAACTTTTGATTTTTATTAGATTTTAAATTCATTTCAACTTCTAATTATTTTGAAAATTTGAAACAAACATGTACTTGCAAAAATATGTGGTACTTCTCCATCAAGATGTGGCAATGCGTGTGGTTGTCCTTCCTGCTTTGATTGCTCAACCTCCTTGGGATGATGGAGTGGTAATACCTGCAAAAACACTTTGATGCTCAAGTCAGGAGGGATCTAAGATGTTTAGAGCAAGAATTGGATTTAGGTTTACCTGTGTAGTGTACCCCTTTTATATAGTATATATTATCATTAATTGTACATATGTTTCTAGATAATGGGTTGATCTTGTTTCCCCTTTTTCTAGGAGATATAATTGTTATGGATTCTATCAATATCAGTTCGCGGTTTGTGATTTTCGAACTATTAGTTATGGAAATTATTTTTTTGCTAATAGCTTATTTGCATATGCTTGGCTCGTCCAAGCACAACATCGGTTAGCAATATGCACTTAGATATCAAGTGTGATTTGTCTTTTAGTTGACGTTCTAGCTTGGGTGACCAAGCTATGCCAGGTTCGATCTTGGGTATCCTAGTTACAAGCTCGACCAGTACAAAAAGTATAAAAACTTTCAAAAGTGATTATTTTTTAAACCAAAAGACGTTATTACCCACTCATAAGTTCCAATAGCATCAAGGTAACAAAATGCAATCTTTGATACATCTTTTTTAGCTATAAAAAATTGAATATATCCAAATTCATCTAAGAGGCTTAAAATTCCATTCCCATCAATTGAATCAATTAACATATCAATAATGAGCATGGGGTATTCCTCATTTAGAGTAGCATTATTAGCAACCTTAGTAAGTCAAATAACATATCAAGTTGTTTTGATAAACTTATCTTTTAGCATGGTGTAAATCATATTGGCAACTGCTTAATAGGTGGCTTTTTAGGAAATATCAACAACCTATGTTTAGCTAAAGCTTAGGCAAACATGGCATTTCATTATAATCTTAAGCAAATAAATCTTTACACGGTTTGAGTAAGTCTACTAATTGAAATTTATATTCATTTTCCAACAAACTACTTATGTAAGTGGGCTTGTTACTACAATCTCAAATTTACATCGTTGAGAAGATCTTGAATCTCTATTTTTGTGACTTATATGAAAGGATCCTTTTCAAAACCTAATGGAAATCCTATGAAAGGTTCCTTTTTAAAACCTAATGGAGAATCATCATAAATACAATCTAATTGATTGTTTTAATCCTCAATATAATTAATAGAGTTGAAGGCATAACACTAGCCTTATGAATCTATTCAAGTATGAATAATAGATTACAATTTTGGGTAGATGAAACTACTACAAAATGTGTTGGCCTCTTAATTAATCTTACTATATATCACATCAAAAGCCAAACAACTTGGTTGAGAGGAAGTCTTGCCATTAAAATAAGTAACAATCATGTTATGTGGGAATAAATCCTTAGATTTACTCAATTTTGAAACATTTGTTCTAAAATATTTTTGATAGCATCACCACCATCAACCAAGATCATTCCAATTCATCTTCCATCAACAATAGATCAAATGAATAATGGCTTCATATGTTCCATCATCATAGTAGTTGGCCTCTTAAAAGTTGCACATTCTCGCTCATAAAGTTCAAAACATGATAATCAAAGTTGATGAATGCTATGGTGCACCATTAACAATGTAGTCTACGGTGGACAGGGAAATTTCACCTTTGATAGCAGGTGTTGTCCTTTTTTTTCGTCCATGTCAGATATTTTTTTTTTAATTTTGAATGACCATAATACCCTTGATGTAAATACCCAGCCGTTCCTCCAACATTGCCTTGTTTGTTGGCTTTATGGCATCCACCACCGCCAACGCCGTGCTGCCGCCTTACCTAAGCTGTGATAGTGCAGTTGTCAGTGAAGTTGTGATAGTGATGATGGCAAAGGCTGTGGCGGTTGAGCTTGATGCGACAACGGAGACGGTGACGGTGTCCGCCGAGGGTGTTGAAATGCAAGTAAGGGACGCAACGAGTGATGAGATAATTGAGGAGAAAAAGGATGAGGGAATTGATGTGGATGATGTGGCTTTGGAGATGGGAAAGGTGGAAGAGGAAGAAAATTTGACAATTAATGCAAAAGAGGACGAAATTGGGGATGGGAAACCAAATGAAGACGCTTTGATGGAAAAAGAAGAGGAGCACCAACAAGGAAAGGACAATGATGAAGAAGAAGAGCAACAACAAGGAGAGGAGGAAGAAGAAGAACAAGAGGATGATGATGCTGACGGTGGAATGGAAATAACAAAAGATGTAGAGAAAAAGAAGGAGAAGAGTGCAAGTGCAAGTGGTGGGAAGAGGAAGCGTGGGGCTGCGAAGAATGCTAAGGCTACAGGGAGAGTTGCAGATCCAGGCGGAGGCGGTGGCATTCCCAGGTACTTGAAGGATAAATCTGTAAACACCTAAATTATGTTAAAAAAAAATTAAATCCTTTTAACCACTATTACTGGTAGCTACAAGAGGATCTGCACCATTGAATATTAAAAGCATATATCTAACGGTAATAATAAACTTCCCCACCATAAACCACATGAGTTTGTGGTCCACCGTAAAATTTATCATCAAAGATATTGTTGTCATAGTCATTGTCTCAATTTTCCTAATCAGGAACATTTCTTGAGTGTTCTATTGGAAGAATTGAGACAATGCCTCAGATAGCTTTGAGATCATCAACGAAATCGATTTCCAAAGTAATCGTGATCAAATCTTTATCTATGTTTTGTACTAACATCTTCCTTTTATTTTTGTGAATGAAAATCCTTGAAAGACATGTGCATAAGGTCTTGAAGAAAAAACATAAGATTGTGACTACTCGAAGGACCTTTTCCTAATCCGTTGAGGCCTTTTTTACTGGGTGTGTCATTTTGTTTACGTTAAAAATATTTATATAATTTTCATATTAATGATCTAGGATAGGAAATTATCTATCTTTATGTTCTAAGTTGGAATTCAAAGATTTTTTTTTTTCCAAAAGTGTTAATCTAAAATAACGTAAACTTAGAATAAAATTGAAGAATGAATAAGGAACACAAGTTAAATTAAATTAAGTTAGTGTTCAGATATTTTTTAAAGATTGAACCTTCCATCTCACAGTTTTTTTTTTGGAATAACCATATATTGGTGCAAAATATCCACCAGCTTTGTCGATTACTAATCTCCGTCAGGGAATCTGGTTGATCACCTTTAGTGGAGTCTCACTTTCCAATCACATTTTTTCCATTCACAAGACTCGAATCTGAGACCTTGTTTAAGAATTCCGAATCCAGTTTCACTTGGACTAACGACATGTTGGTCCTTCCATTTCATAGTTCAAATTTATAAGTCTTGATTTGAAATGTGTTGTGAATTTTATACACATGAGTCTACTATTTATAGACAAGAACAATGACTATAAGGGTTTGCTAATATACACCAACTTAATTTTTTAGTAGGATTATGTTAGCAAGTTATAATTAATGATTATCTTAAAACACACCTGTAGTGTAACTTGTTAATGTACTTCAACTAAAAAACAAGTGGGTGTACGTTAGCAAATACTTATGGGGTTAGCTAACGTACATCCACTTGTTTTTTAGTTAGGGTATGTTAGCAAGTTATAACTAGGATTATCTTAAAATACACCAATAATGTAATTTGCTAACATACTCCAACTAAAAAGTAAGGTGTGTATCTTAACAAATTCCATAACTATATAGTTATAGTAGAAAAATTAAATTGAAAAAAAAAATACACAATTACCTATAAAATAACTATTTTTCATCTTGAGAAAACCACCTCAATATAGCATAATTGTTTCTTTTCAAGAAAATTACCTCAATATTTCCCTTTCCATAGTAAGTTCTTCATTTTGCACGTGAATACCTCTCATATTCCATGTTTTGACTTGGATATTGACCGAAACTCTTAGGGAGCGTTTAGTATACGGAATCTTTTTTTATTCTTAAGAATCATGCTTTCTAGGAATTATATTTCTTGGAAATTATGTTTCCTGGGATTGTCACAAATATGTTTGGTATGTTTAAAATATTCTTAGAAATGAGAGACATAATTATAAACAAACTTTTTCCCTTCGTGAAAATCTTGGATTCCCACCTCCTTCCATGGAAAAGTTTTAGTGAAAAATTTAATTAAAAAACAATTCCTGGGAATGTTAGATTTTTAGAAATGATTTTTAAAATCCTTATACCAAATATAGGAATTTAACATTTCCAACCTAAGATTCTTGAGAAACTTAAAAACATCCCTTTACCAAACACTCCCTTAAAAACAATATCGGTTGTCATCTTGCGAAATTGATTATTTCAATTGATTCGTCTCTCTCTATATTTTTTCTTTACTAAATTATATTGTCAACTATATATATATATATATATATATATACAAGTAACATAAAATTTAAGATGCAGTTAGATAACAAAAATCTAGCATAAAAAATATATAAAATAAGAGTAAGCAATATCGCTGAAATTAAAGCAGATAAATTAAACTGGTTTGTATATTGCTTAATTATTGACTTGTTGGAAAAAAATAAAGTATGATTGGATCGCCCATCCTGTCACTAGAAAAAATTAAGCAACAAAAAGAACAAGTGAAAAGAAAACGAGCAAAGAAAAAAAGTGTGAATTGTTAGTTGGGGAATGTTGGGCCTACTTGAGCTGTTCGGCTTGTATAGATATTGCTAGAACCAAAAAGAGTGCCAAAGTAGATTTGGATTCCGAAGTTAGGAAAAAAGGGTTGTTTTAAAGTGGTAGGCAAAGGTAACCTTGCAATAAATTAAAGAAAAGGGGGAGAACCTTACTAAGGAAAGGAAAGATTTAGTTGTGACTTATTATTAATGTAAAAACAATATAGAATCAATGAATTACATTATTATTTAAAACATTGCTATATAAATCTATAATAACTTTTTGCGGAGTTATTACAAATAGTATAACATTTATTATTTTCAATTAATAGTTTAAACAATGTGTAATTTATAAAACTAAGGGTCTTGCTAACTAATGCCTTAAGGGCACTAGTTAAGGAATTAATAAGTAAAAAGTTTTTATTTGAATGTTGCATTGGAAATCATGAAAAAATACACTGCTACATTTTTTAATAAAAACTCTCTATTTTTGATTTCTTAACCAGTGGCTTAATGATACTGGTTAGCATTTTCCTAAAACTAATATACACACAGTGAAAAATTGTTATTAGGTTTGCATATTTTAGGCTATGGTGATTACTAACAAACTAGCATAATAACTCAAGTTATTAGAAATTCAATTATCGATATCCTCTCTATTTTTTTAAGTGAATTAAATTTTGGATAATGTAAAACAAACTTATTAACATTTAAAGGTAATGAAAAAACTCTCAATTAAAGAAAAAACGCATGTTTAAATTAACTCATTCTGAAATTAAATTATTTTTTACAACTTTAAAAAAATAATTATTTATCACATCTAAACTGAACCAAACTTGGACTCAAATTATGTTCCGACGTGTGAAGCTGTACTTGATCATCAAACATATGGTAGTCATTGCATTTCTTTTACCTTTATTAGTAAGAAATTTCTAATGGCACTTTTCCTTTTTCACCTCTTTTCGAGATAAAGTTCGTAAAAGATTGTTCAAACCAAAATCATAACGAAAACATATATGGGTGGGTCTAGAATCCTGCAAATTCACGGAAGCAGCAACATATTTATCACTTTCGATCTAGTATTTGCATATGGCCATTTTCGCAACACCCAAATTTATGTTTTTGTTTTGGTTTAAAGGTTGGCGAACACAAGTATACTATACAACTGACGGATCGATGTACAAAAAATAAAAAGTCATCCCATAAGAAGGGAACTTGAAATATGTGATGGTCGTCATCCTCGTCCCAACACGATCTGAAAGGCCAATATGTGTCACAAAAGAGGTCTGTGGTTTGTAGTGATTGCTAATTAAAATATCAAACGAAAAGACAAAAGGGACAAAGAATGACATGTGGATAACAACTTAACGAGTCAGTTTTGAACCCTTTTGTCTCCACGGGCAAGTTTGTGCGCGCTGCATAGCGTAGCATAATGTAGATTTTATTGTATCTTGCACACAACATCATATAGATTCTAACCGGTTTAGGTCTCTTTACATGAGTTTTTTAAGAAATATGATTATGTAAAGAAATATAGATGGAGGAGAAACTATTGTATAAGAAAATATTTATGAGGGTTATAGGGATGTGGTCTTTCCATGAAAAAAATATGTGGGCCTGATGCAAAGTCCTCATGTCTATTTCATTTCTTAAATGATTATGTCATTTAAAAAGAATATAAGTATCATGTTACATTTAACAAGTAATTTAAAGACATGTTTAATTTTTATTAATTTGAAAAAAAAAACCCACTTTTTTCAAAGCTCTCCCAGAGTCCCAGTAGTGTTCTTTTAGGGTACATCTCTTCCAGAAAATTTTTGAATATAAGTAATTTTGAACACATATTGAAAGTGGAAGGATTGGTTGATAGGGTTTTTCTTATTTCTAATAAATTGCATTTTTATACTAAAATGTTTTTGTGCTTTAGTCACGCTTTTGTTTTCTCAAGTTTCATAAAATTTGTGAATTAGTCTATTTCGTTTTAATTATTATAATGCCCTTTTCATTTTTTTTATAAACTCATTATATTGCATGTAAATTTATATAGATATTTAAATATAATAATATATTTAATTATATAAAAATATTTATAAATTTGTATATTTACATGCAAAGTAACAAAATGTAGAGTATTAAATAATAAATATGAATTTAATTAGTATTAGAATGATAATTGGACTTGAGCATAATGGGTACGCAATTTAATTACCCATATGTAAGGTTTTTGTTTAATGGTACGTATAGGTATTTAGCGCTCACCCGGCATCTATAATAATTTAGCATATATAATAAATATAATTAACTATTTATTATATAAATTTAATGGTCATGTACTGTCAGTGTAAAAAGTTTTACATTGTCAACTAACTAGAATTCATCGTTAGTATGACATTTAAAATATTTATTATAAAAGTCAACAAACTTACAATAAATAATGGTTTGTGATTGGACGATAATATAAAACTACTTTACACTGTCAATGCATGACCTATTTTCTCTTATTATATTTTATAATTAGAATTTAAAAAGATTTTAGATATTTTTAAAATGAAATAAAACATTTTACTTTTTATTTTGAATTTAATGGTCATGCACTGTTAATGTAAAAATTTTACATTGTCAACCAATTAAAATTCACCGTTGATATGACTTTTAAGACTATTATTGTAAAAGTCAACAAATTTACCATATATAATGGTTTGTGATTGAATGACAATGTAAAACTGCTTTATACTGTTAGTGTATGACCTTTTTTCTCTTCTATTTTTTTCATGTTATAAAAAAATTAATGTTAAGAAACATTTTTATTTTAACAATTTAGAAAAAAAAACACATGAAAAAGAAAATATATTTCATGAATAAAATACTAATAATAGGTTCGGATACATACCCATTGAGTTTTTTTTTTCCTGATAAAAAAAATGGTAGAACGAAATATCAAACATCAATATTAAAAATGGTAGAACGGGGATATATCCATTGAGTATAAGTATGGATATTGAATATTATTCATGCAGTCTGCACATAGATATGAAGTTGTACAAATTTTTTTTCTTATATGCGGATATTCGTAAGGATACTTACTCCAATATCATTCCTAATTAATACGAGCAGTTAGTATCAAAAATTTATAGTGACGTTTACTAAAGATTTGACATATTATTATTTATTCTTTTCTATTTTAATTACTGAAAGAATAATAAATATGGTAAGATACTAACAAACATTAACGTAAAACAATTCAATACGCATTAAATATTATACTTAGGGTGCACACCATTTTATCAATCTCTCTCTCTCTCTCTTTTTGGTGGGCAAATTAATCTCGTTAGATACTTGCTTAGTTGCCTTTGATGCTTTGATTTATTAGGCACAAATGCTTTTGGTATATTTATCGTGAGGTCAGGTCAATGGTTAAAAAGGTGGAGTAGGATGCGTTTAATCACTAGCCTAGCCTAATAGAATTAATCAGCATTTCGAAAGTCTCCATTATTCCAATTCCTTAGCCTAAGAAATATCTATCCAACCGAGAGACGTAAGGATCTGCCCATTCTGATCGTAACACTCCACGCAAGTATTTGATTTCAATAATAATAATAATAACGATGGGAAAGCATACGTACATATATAATATATTCGTATTAATTTGTTAATAACTTATATGGCATGAAATGCAATACATAATAACAGCCAAATGTTAGGCTGTGTTTGTAATGTAAGACATGGAAAAAAAAATATTGAAATGATTAGGTTTTGTCCAATCTCGTAATAAGGTATGACGTCCCCTTCTACTCTAAGCACCCCACACCACCGCAATTAATCATATAAAACTCATAATTTCTTGACTTTCTAATATTGTTGGTGCCATGTTAGTGCCCGCATTCTACTTAACTTATCATTTGACAAAGGGTAATTTCGAGGATGGTGACAACTATAATAACTTAAAACAAGTAAGAACTAGGCTACCACAAATAATGAAATAAAACCAACCATGAAATATTGAATGATGGTACATTATTATACATATAATATATAATATAATGCAGCAGTGCCGGCGTTGATATATTCCGGTGGCGGTGGAACAGTGAAGGGAACAGAGTCGTGGTCTACCTGGTGCGCACATTAGCATTAGTGGAAATATGACGATGACAGCGACACTTGGCTTGTGAAATGTATTTGACTCTCTGTAGCTCAACACAACCAAGCAATTAACAACACCAGCAACAACACGCACAAAAAAACCAAGTTCCACTCTCCAATAACAAGACACTAAAGTCTCCTCTACATTTTTTAATTTTATTTGTACATACATAAATAATGTAACCCATTTAAAAATGGTGGGCTACTACGTTTCCATTTTTAATATTATATAATAAAAATTGAGGCTAGAGGCTGTCTTTGAAAGCGTCGTCTTCTGAACCAACGCAATGATGGAATTTAAGGGTCTAGCGTTCTGCGCTTCTGCTCGCCATGTTGGCATGAGGATTTGAGCGGGAAAATAAGGCAACATATATAACGTTTCTCAAAGTGGCTTTATAATAAGGTTTGGCTTTTTAATTTTTATTATTGTGTTTTATTTTTCAATTTTTATGGATAATTCTATTACTGTCGAGGAAGGAAATTGGTACAGATCAAACTTTGGTGTACTTTGCCAACTAAATATTATGACATCAATAGATAGATGCTTTTATATTTGTTTTGAACTACTATGATTACTTACTGGTACTTTCTTCTGGCGGTTGTAAAACTTTTGTTGCCTTTGGAAAAAGGAAAAAGGGGGGGCTATGTAGGATTTGGTTTTGTGTTCCTATGTTTGCGAAAAATGATGAGGTGGTTTGTTGCGTTATTGGATGGGAAAATCGTACTATAGATTCTGTTGCATAGGCGTTGTCTGTGGCGGTTGTCGTACAAACGTGGCCGAGGTGGAGGAAGAAACTAAAGCATGGTTTAATTAAATGAATTACGCGTTTTTTCGTGCTTCTCTTTAGCTTGTGGTGTCTGGTTTTTCTTGAGATTTAAGTTTCTGTTTGTTTATCGTGGATTGTTTGCTATTTAATTAAGGAATTTTACTCTTCGTATCTCTCATAGTACTTCTCCCGGTGCTACGAGAGTTGATACAGTGGCAATTACATGATCCCACTGTTTGATTCTTAGCTGCAGAACTCTGCAACCCTTTTATATATTCTTTGGCTTCTTTTATATCTCTTTTTCCTTATTAATTGTTTCTATTATTAATTTTTGAAATGAATGCTTTTGACTTACAATCGTTAATGCATTTTAAGATTGGTTCAGCTTTAATGCATCTTTTTTCTTTTTTTCCAGTTTGCTGTATAGGTATGTGTTGAATGATTATTGAGTTGCAGTGCTGGTCAGAACTTACAGCATGAATTCACCATCCCCGCAGTTTGTTTCCTCGAGAAGGATGGGCGTGTACGATCCTATCCACCAGATTAGTATGTGGGGAGAAGGCTTCAAAAGTAATGGTAATTTAAGTGCATCCATGCCTTTAATTGATGAGGCAGACATGAAGTTAGATAGTCAGGTGCAAGTCTACGAAATCTGTGCTTTGTTTCATTGGCAAATAAGAGTGCCTATGCTGCCTACTAACCAAATTCGTTTGTGCTGTTTGATACCTAGTCAGAGGATACTTCCCAAGGTATTCTGGGAGCACCTAATAAGTATGACCAAGAAGCTAACAAACCTACTGAGAAGGTAAGAGCATGTCATGCAAACTCGTTGCCTCTTGCCCTATCTTTTCGCCAAACAACAGAAAAGAACAAAGAAGGGTTGTTTCTTAGTAATATTTTATTAATTTAAAATATGTATACTTGGGAACTCTTGAATACTTCGTGCAACTGAGTAGTCAATTCAAATTGCCAGTAAATGCAGATGTAGATATTTTTTAGATTTCAAATTTCTTTTGTTGGGACATTTGTTTAGCACCAAATGTTTTCATTAGATATGTTGTCATTTTGAAGCTTCAAGGCTTATTCTGTTGGGTGTTGTTGTATAATGTAATGAAGTATTCAAACCATTTGGAACTAAGGACAGAGTTATTGGGAATGTTTTGGCATGGCAAATCACAGCCTTTTCACTTTTCTTTCTCCTCCATCTTGAGCTTTATGCATACAATTGACAATGAAAAGTATTTTAGACGTGCCCTTCTGGACTCTTGAGGAATCTGTATTCAACTTGGATGTCTGGCTTGGATTCATACTCTTTTTTATGGCTATATATGGTGGAAACAGATAGGAATCTAATATGAGATCAAACATGCAGGTACAAAGACGTCTTGCACAAAATCGAGAGGCTGCTCGTAAGAGTCGATTGAGGAAAAAGGTTTGCATGTTTATACATTGGTAGATTGTCAGACATGAAATTAGTGTTTAGATATACTAATGTTCATGTGGTTTCTGATATTGCCTTACAGGCCTATGTGCAGCAGTTAGAATCAAGTCGTTTGAAGTTGATGCAGTTGGAGCAAGAGCTTGAACGTGCAAGACAGCAGGTGTGGGGAAGATGAGTTAATATACTTGTAGTTTCTCTTGTGGGTCACATTATGTTGATCAGCAACTTCCTTCCTTTCCCTCTCTCTTTAATATCTTGAGGCAACAAAACTGCAGGGAATGTATATAGGCGGTGGGTTGGATTCTAATCATCTGGGTTTTGCTGAATCTGTAAATTCAGGTTGGTTTGTTATTATGCCACTACCGCTATGTATTTATTTGTATTGCGCGAGTTTTTTGGTGTCTTGTTATTCCATGTCTTGGTAACTTAATGTTTTCATTTTTTAAATTTTCTTCTATGGTCAAATCAGTTTTTCCAAATGTGCTCAAATCTCTTATTAAGTGGACATCTAAAGACTATAAAATCTTCTGTGTTATACTCTATTTTCCAATTTGTTCTTGCATTCTAAGTATACCATATTTGCAGGAATTACAACCTTTGAGATGGAGTATGGAAACTGGGTGAATGAGCAAAATAGACAAATCACGGAACTGAGAAATGCTTTAAATGCACATATTGGTGACATAGAGCTCAGGATTCTGGTAGATAGTATGATGAGACACTATGCTGAAATCTTTCGTATGAAATCTGCTGCTGCAAAAGCAGATGTTTTCTATGTTATGTCTGGTATGTGGAAAACAACAGCTGAAAGATTTTTCCTGTGGATTGGAGGCTTTCGCCCGTCTGAGCTTCTAAAGGTGATGGTTCATATTTAATACTTGAAAGAAGTTAAAAGTGTTATTCGTAGAATGTGTAGTTCTAAATTTCAGTCACTGTCTTCGAGGAGATTCTTGTTATTATTGGGTTTTTATTAATAACTTCTTCTACTGTCTTTCTTGAGAGACAGAATAGGGGAAATTTGAAACTGCATTCATTTAGTACAGTTTTTATACACTAGGCAAGATCTACTGGAATGCTTTTTTGTAGTTAAATGGCTATCACTTAGTGTCAATGATAGTCCTAGAGAGCTGGGTCCAGCAAGAGGTGATATTTTAGATTTAATCTTGACTTCTTACCTAGGTCAAGAATTACATCTCCGCACCTGAATTTCAAATTTACAGTAAGGGATTTATTGAGATACGTGATCAATTTGAGATGATTTCTATTGCCATATTCAACTATGGCATGATGTAAGCTTGTAATGTGTGGTGCCTGCTAACACTTTATTTTAATTGCAGGTTCTTGGTCCCCTGATTGAACCCCTGACAGAGCAACAACGGTTGGATATCTATAACCTTGGACAATCATGTCAGCAAGCAGAAGATGCCCTTTCGCAAGGTATGGACAAACTCCGGCAAACACTTGCTGATAGTGTAGCAGCTGGACAGTTCATGGAAGGAACTTATATTCCACAGATGACTTCTGCAATGGAGAAGTTGGAAGCTCTGGTGAGCTTTGTGAACCAGGTAATACACCTCGTTTTCTTGATAGTCATTAGTTCTCAATTTAGTAAAAACTTTCTTTTCACAACATGCCATGTTAATCAAGGGATGCCTTCTGCCCCTTGTAATTTTTATTTAGATGTTCTATGAAAAAATGAGAGAAATGTATGTATGTGTTCTGGCAAATATGCTTTCTGAATCCACTTGTGTTTATTTGTGTGTCTGTCCTCTTTAGTAGAAGGGAATAATGATCGGTAGATTCTAGTGAGAATATTGTGAAATAGTATGTATAGTCTACTTGCCATTTTCTTCTTTCTGCTTGTTTTTGTGAATCTACAGTCTTGAAGGTTTGGTTAAAGCTCTTTGGATTGCATAAGTTGGCCCATTTTTTTTAATTTCTGCCCTATGTTTCATTTTTCATGTGTATACAGTTGTGTGTCTCTAGGCTCTACACACTATAGAGTCAAAATAGAAAAAGAACAGTATACTGTGCTTTAAATCTCATGATTCGAGTCATACGAAATAGGATCAGATGTTTGGTTATGTCAAATGAATATTTTTTGGAGTGGGGGGGTATCTTGTAACGTCGACTAATAATTCAAATCTGAAGTAGTTGTTATACATCATTCTATATTGTTATATTGAGGAATTGATTTTAAATCTATTTATTGAATGTGTAATACCCATAATTTGATGCCCCACCAAAAGAAAAATATTTCATAAAGTAATTTTCAATCCCAAATTCTTTACGAGGATACTGAAACTGAAATACTTTTCATTCTAAAGAAATCCTCAATAAAAACGGAAAACAACAATTTAATGAACCAATTCAATGGTTAAAAACATAATTGGCTTTTTCATTATATATTGAATTTCTAGGAATTAAGTGATTTATGATCTATTTTCAGCATCCTCTAACGATTTGGAGGAAATCATTGCCGTAACCATTCAATTTCATTCATTACAATAGCTGTGGCATTTGGTTCATTTGAAAACCTTTAACCATACATCTTGATAATTGTTGGTGCTTGCTAGGCATATTTTTAGTAAGCATTACCAACTTCCCATTTAGCATTTAGGTAGATTCACTGAGGATGCCTATGTAGTAGAAATGCAGGATCATAACAAGGAAACAGGCTGACCATCTTCGGCAGGATGGTTTCTATTGTAATGATAATGAATGATACATTAACATAAACATCTTTGAAGATCGTTAACTGCTATATACACAGCCAATGTACCACTTCAAAATGTTTTAGCTTGGCTAATGGCTATTAGAGATTTAACCATGCTCTATGTGAAACAGGCTGACCATCTTCGGCAGGAAACCTTGCAGCAAATGTCTCGAATACTTACAATCCGTCAGGCAGCTCGATGCTTGCTTGCTTTAGGGGAATATTTCCAACGCCTGAGGGCTTTGAGCTCACTGTGGTCTAATAGACCCCGTGAACCTGCTTAATCTTACATGATGATTGCAAGAGCGCAAACTTGTAACATGAACGTGATGTGATGAACATGGGTCAGTTTCTTTGGCCAAGAGAATCAAAACCATGTATCATGTGAGGTCCAGGTTGCTTACATTTTTCCGGCAGTTTTGCGTTATGGAGAAGTTGTAAATACGACTGCTCGCTCATTTTATATGCATACGAGTTTGTAAATAAATTAATTTTGGACGCATGGTGTATATTGGATTGTTGCAAAATGAAATATTTAGTATATGCCATGAGCCTGTGTGGAAGTTGGTCATGTAAAATTCATATAATGTTATGTTGGTGTTTTTGAAAATGAATCGACTCTAGACTCTCTTAGTGGACATAATTTTTGTGATAGTGCTTAATAATATCCATCATAACTTTCGTTCTCTTCGATGGATGCTTGAGTTTCTGTCCAAGATGCCGAGTGAGAAAACTTCAATGTGCTGAATGCTTTATGTTTTTATTTGATTTTAGGTTAAACAATTCACCAGGTCTCTATAGTTATTTCGATTTTAGGTTTTAGTCCCTATACGAAAAAACCATAAGTTTTAGTATCTACAAATGCATAAAAGTTAAGTTTTGGTCCTTGTTGCAAGTACCAGAGAAAACTTTTTGGTGGTGTAAAACTGTTACAAATTTTTTTTGGCTGTGATAAGAGACTAAAACTTACTGTTTTCTTGTATAGGGACTAAAACTTAAAATAACAATAAGTTTAACCTTGATTTTATAGATATACTAATTCACACCAATCCACTTATTCACATTCAATTTATAATGTCACTTGTTTACAGGAACTTTACTTTGCAACGGGATCAGCATTGCAGTGTTATTCGTAGTATGTGCAATACACAACAGCAATAAACACACATACACAAGTGCTGCTAGCAGGATTTGTTTCCTTATAGCAAATTGGTTCGATGATCCACTTGTACCTAGCAGGATATATAATCATCTTGATTCCAGGCAGAATCTCACAACTTGGATATAGCATAGTCCAAGGCGTCTACAACAAAATGTGCACATCAGGAGGCCAGTCAGTGGACTACAAGAAAGAATCTGGACTCCACAACTTGGTTAAAGAGAGCCAGAACAGAATTATTTATATACCTGCGTCATCTTTGGTGAAACACATTGGTGGCTTAATCCTAAAAACATTTCCATGCAGCCCTCCTTTCCCAACTAGAATACCGAGCTCTTCAATTTATAGGAGTAAAGCGTTACTATGTTTGGAAGAAACTTTTGAAAAGAAAGCTTCATATGCAGCAAATGATTCTGATCTTTCTTTCTTTTTATTCAACCAAGTTTCTTTCATTATCTTTTTTGGGGTTACCTCTGACTCTTTTATGCAAAGCCGTTGTTTCAGCCTTTGCAGGTGTCTTCTCTTTTCTATCGGTGACAAACTCTATACCCACCATTAAGCCTCTTCCTCTTACATCTCCAATGACTGGCACCATATATAACAATTATCAAAATAATCAACAAAATTGTGGCAACATGAGAAATAATCATGTGTATAACGCATGACACAGCTCCATACTGCCCCTAATAGAGCAGTCCATTGACCCAAGTTGAGCACCCAAGGCCTCCTAACCCAAAATCTATGCTCTATATAATGAAGCATGCATATAGGTAGCTAAGAAAAGGCAAATGTATCACAAAAAAAAATAAAAAATTGTATCACAAAACAAAAACAGAATATTTCTGGGATGTAAGATTCAAGATAACGTACTGTCATGTACTTGCATCAGAGATCTCAAACGCTGAATCAATTGAGAACCGACATCAGCACAATGAGATTGACGCTTCTCCTTATCAAGAACTCTGAGAACAGCAAGTCCCCCAGCAGAACATACAGGGTTCCCTCCAAAAGTATTAAATTGATACTTCTGGGGCCATAACACTTGCTATTTCCGGAGTTGTCACTACAGCTGCTAATGGCAAACCATTGCCAATACCCTGACGCATATTAACATGAGGTACAAATCATACAATGGTATTCTAGAAAAGGTGCATGAGGCAAGTCAACAAAATTGGTCCTACCTGAAGGTAATGCTAGAACAAAATACATAGTATACTGAAAGGACACCAGCAACACGAAAAAAAAAATGAAGCTAAAAACAATTAAAGGAAAAAACATGAAGTTATGCTTAAGAATTATACACTAAGCCTGAGAAGTGAGAAGAGTTAACTTAACCATCCAACTATATATTAATGTTTAAGATTGTTTTACTTGAACCTAATCTCAATTATCTATTTACAGTTATATCATCGAGATTAGTTCCCCTAATGAGAACATGCTTTCATCTTCATTCTTAATAGATAAATAAAGAACCTCACAACAGACTGATGTTGCCCTTCAAATGCATTGTTAAGGTGTAATAATGGTCTCCCGGAGTTGGTTAAAACTTGGAAAGATGAGATGAGGGTCTAGACCTTTGCCATGGTAACTATATCAGGAATGACACCCTGTGTCTCAAATCCCCAAAAATGGCTTCCTGTGCGTGCAAACCCACATTGCACTTCATCAGCAATGCAGACACCACCAGCATTGTGTATAATGTCATAGGCCAGTTTTAGGTACCCGGGTGCCAGTTCAACTGCTCCTCCAGCTCCCTAGACGAGGAAAAAGTACATAGGAAAACCACACTAAGGTGGGGCTATAAATACCACTCTGAAGTTTAGAAATTAAACATGATGGATTATACTTACCTGAATTGCTTCAGTTATAAATCCAGCAACTTTTCCTGAAGTGCCATAGTCAATATGATCTTGCAATTCTCTGGCGTACCTATTGGCATCTGAGCCAAAGATTCCACGGTATGGATCTGGATTCATGACATGATGAACTTCGCCCTTAAAGATTTAAATATTGTAAGAAAACAATTAGCACTTCCCCATCTTTAAAATAAAGTTAGTTCATCGTTCACAATGATATGGTTACAACTAGAGTAGCATGCAGTGGGCACTTGCGTATGTATTTCCATTGTTGGCTTGGTGACGCCTTAATAACTGAAAAAAGAAAATCAATGATGACAAAGAATTCGAGTAACACAATTCATTGAGGTTTATCTATGTCCACGTTCCAGATTATATACAAAAAAGAAAATTAAAATTATGACCAAAGTTGATCTTATTGAGAGCCACAGTGAAAGGGAAAAATAACATACTAACGCAAAGATTACAATGTTATAGTAAGCAGTTTATATATATCTATTCTATCTATATACACATGTTTGTGTTTGTGGAGAAACCTCTGGTATTGGGTATTTCCACGTGTTCAGAGCGTTGAGCCCAATTGTACTAGAACTCCCTCCATGATATGCATTCCTTAAAGAAATCATGCCCATATTACCACTGTATAAACGGGCCATCAGCATCGCCAAGTCATTTGCCTCTGAACCAGAATGCACAAAATAAACAACCTGCAATAAAATTGCTTAGTTGAAAACCATGTTCAATGTTGAATGCAATCTAGCACACTATAAAATTAAACATTGCTTTTCACCAATGAAAGCCTTAGGCAGAATTGCTCCCAATCTCGCTTTCTCTCATTTTTTTTTTTCAAAAATCTACAAATCATTAGGAAATGGGAGAAGTAATAGTGACATGGAGAAAGTGGTGCTATTTTGAAAGCACACCAAAATCAAATTTGGCTTTTTGGCCATGCCACATTAATTACACAATTTACCATTCTTCATTGACATTAAATAGGCAAAGTTTTATTAAAATTTGCAAATATTGATGTGAACAGAAATAGATGTAAAATCTTACAAAATTTTCATGGGATTAGATCATGTGAAAATTTAATGTAAGAGGATCATTGCCCTCTTTGGATATAGTAACTGAAACACAAATTATGAAGATAAAATTGACCTTAACGTTTCCAGGCATTTTGGATGCCAAGGCCTCGGCAAAATCAGCTATTGCATGGTGTAGATATATGGTTGTTGTATGCTGCAGGAGTTTACTTTGCTCCATCCATTATAGCATTCAGAACTTCAGGATGGCAATGTCCACAGGAAATGGTAACTATTCCAGCAAAAGCATCAAGATAACGCCTGCCATTCTCATCAAATAGATATTGCATCTTGCCCTCCACAATGTTGAGCTAATAAAGGTTAAAATTTGAATTAGATAGCTGTTCTCAATCATAATTCACAAACGTCAAAGAGAGTATACTTTGTCAATATTATTTGATTCTTATCACTCTTTCAATCTTCTTTTTATTAATTTCTTAAAACATTTTTTATTTAACGGTTGAATCAACTTACTAGTCTATCATTGTAAATATCTAATTTTTTTATGAATAATTATCATAATAATTAATTTTAAATATATACGTTTATTTAGAAACAACTAAATGTA
Organism: Spatholobus suberectus; assembly: GCA_004329165.1. Classification (NCBI taxonomy): domain Eukaryota; kingdom Viridiplantae; phylum Streptophyta; class Magnoliopsida; order Fabales; family Fabaceae; genus Spatholobus; species Spatholobus suberectus. The sequence goes on along the minus strand of CM014737.1, from coordinate 53,629,192 downwards.
AGCTCCTCAACAGTTATGGTTATAATAACCGAAAAATATTCAAAAGCATAAATATTTTTCACGCACTCTTTTTATTTTTATTTTTTTTATGTACAATAGTTTACAAATTATCTCAACCCCCTACTACTAGGTCAATCTTAATGAGTTTATTTTTCACGCACTCTTAATTTTTATTTATAAAAATGATTTAGTCAACCCCAATTTGTTAAATTAGAAGAAGCAATTAAATTAATTCATGAATTTCTACATTTTTTAAATTGATAAAAATGTCTATTAATTAGATTTTGAAAATTAATAGTAATCATATAAATTCCTATATTATAAATTTGAGTTCGTATTCCTATTCATAAAAATTAAGTAGGCATATTTTTTTTCCAATTTGTAACAGCATCTTACGAATTTATATATTAAATTAAATTAATATTTTCTCTATAATTAATTAGTTATTCAATTAAATGGGATTTTCACTTTCTTTAATTATTTTAATTAATACTTAATTTTTTTCAATCAACATTAATAAGTATAATAAGATATCCATATATCATTATTAAAATAATCTTTCACTAATTAAATTAATTTTAAGATTTTTAAAAATTAAAAATTCAAACACTTTTTGGATTTTAATTTGTTTTTTATTGCCAGAAAAATAACTTTTTATTCCATAAATGGGATACTTATTAGAGTTTAATGTTTATGCATTGACAGTATTAAGTAATTTTACACTGTCATCCAATTACAAACTACCATTTATTGTAAGTTTATTGACTTTTATAATAAATACTTTAAAAGTCATATTAATGGTGATTTCTGATTGGATGATAGTGTAAAACTTTTTACACTGACAGTGCATGACCATTAAACTCTACTTATTATGTGTGTGTGTAATTGTATAATGAAGTTTTTTTTTTTTTACTTTTATATAAAAATAATCCTCTCTCACTAATAAAGGACATTTAAAAATTAATTAAAAATAACTAAATAAATAAGAATGATAATAACCATCAATTTAGTCTCTAAAATATCACTCTTTCTCTTAAATAATTCTTGAACTAATAAATTTACATAAATAATTTCTAAAGTATTAAATATCTAGTAATTTAGTTTTCGGTGAGGAACTAAATTGAAGAATTTTTAATATTTGAAGGACTATATAATATAATTTTTAATACTTTAAGAATAATTTATATAATTTTATTAAGTTAAGGATTATTTATAAGAGAAGATGATACTTCTTGATGGTTTACTGAGTAAACTCACTTGCTATAAACCAAAAAAAAAAAAAAAGCAAAATAGTGGGTGGGAAAATGGTTTCCCTAGTGAAAAGTCCAGTGTACACACTAATCTTCTTACCAGTGGGTGATGGGACTGATGTCTGACATATGATAATTAGTGCGGAGACTCATTTTCACATAATAACAGCACAGCTAGTTTTAGTTTATTTCTGTAATTCGATTTTTATCCAAAAAAAAACTAAGAAAAAAGAGAGAAAGTTGATCATATGTATAACTGATAAAAGGTTGGTTAATATGGGAGACTCACAGGTTTTTGGTAGAAGTGGAACAAGGAAGGACCCAGAAACATTTTCCGTTTGGCAAAAACCTCATCGGCCAAAGGCCCTTTGTATGGCCTTGGCTTGTAATCAAATGGTGGAAGCTGAAGCCTCCGAGCAAAATCATGATCAGTTGTTGCAGCTGAAGTGCTCAAACAATTAGAAGAAGCAAAAAGCCTCTTACAAACGCCAATGTTTTTCTTCACCATCGCCATGTCTAAACCACTTTTACTAAACACTACTACCTACACCTTTGTCTGAAACTCACAAACTCATCCGTTTTGTAATGTTTTGCATGCCATGTCTCAGGAATAATTGACATGGAATCTTCTTGTTAATTGAGTGTTAATATGGATTATCTAACTTTAAAAAATATTAAGCGGTAATTTATTTTATTTAAGTAATGTAATAAATAATAACAATATAAAGTTTAATAATTTTTTAAGTCGTCTATTAAATACATAGGTTAAATTGTATTTTTGGTCTTTCTATAATTTTTAATTCACGATTTTAGTTCTTTTTTTTTTAATTTCACGATTTTAGTCTTTCAATTTTTAAAAATCTGTCACTTTGGTTCTCTTTTTTTTATAATTTCATGAGTTTAGTCCTTTAATTTTTAGAAATCTACAATTTTGGTCTCTCTAAAATTACGTATTTTTACGATTTTTAAAATTTTAGCCTAAAATTAGATGACCAAAATTGTAATTTTTAAAAAATTTGAGAACTAAAATCACAAAATTAAAAATAAGGAGATCAAAATTACAAATTTTAAAAAATTAAAAGACTAAAATTATAGAATTAAAAATAAAAGAACCAAAATCATTGGTTGAGAATCATAGAGAAACAAAGGTGTAATTTATCCAAATATATATTGTTTTCCACGATTGTGCCGGAGCCAAAAAGATAAAGGTGGACTGAATAACGTGGTTTTATTGACTTTTTCTTCCCCACTTGATTGCTTCTATAATTACACAATCCACCATCGCATTTTATTACAAAAAGAACTTCAATATAATAGTATAATCATGTGCACCATATAATAAGTGCAACTGAAATTGATCGCCCAACTAAAACCATCGTCCTGATCTCTAAATAATTTTCTTAAAGAGGGCAAGAATGTTTTGTCTTGTATATCTTCTTAGTATATTGAAGGGCAATCTTTTTGATAAAAGAAACACGCCTATTGAGATAGATCATGTAATTGAGTTAAACAAATGTTCGAGTGAAGGTTATAATTATAGCTTCAAAAAATTAATCGATAATCACTTACCGACAAGAAAGTTCGCAGTGGCCATGACAGATTCACTTATAGTCCTAAATACCAAAAAATAAATTGGGAGATGTGTTTATGAATTATGAAGTTAATGGGATCAAGTTGTCTTCACTATTTTACAATATGTTCAGATAAAGGAAAACGAAGGAGATAACAGCTTTTTTTTATTTTAATTTATCTTGTTTGGTTTAGAAATTTGAAGAAAAGAGGGAAAATATAGGAGTTAAAATCTCTTTCCCATATTTATCTCCTCTCCAATATTAGGGAGATTTATATTTTTTATGCAGACTAAATTATCTCTAGATTTTATTTCAATTCTCATCTCTTGGGTTACTATTTGTAATGCCTAAAACGGTTATCCAAAGCACTGGCATATAAAGGAACCTGGCTGAGAGCAGCATTTTCGATTATGTGTTCCTGATGGAGTGATCATGGCAGACATATAAATGTCCATCAATGAAGTCACCGGGTGATAAATTCACTTCATAAGTGAAAAATAGAGTTAATTCCATACATTCCCCTTATATTTTGATTGAGTTTAGAGGAATTATCAATTATTACTTCTACGGTATAACCAGAAGAAAAATTGTGTAGATTTTTATTCCCATCATTGAAATACAACTAGCAATAGAAGAAGCATGAAAAGGAGAAAACTTGCAAAGATGAGATGAAGAGATCACAATATCAATGAATTATCTCAATAGCCTGCAGGAAAACCACCCTTTCTTGGATCACTCACTGCCACAAGCTTTCCATTTCCAATCCCTTTATTTTTTCTGGACGACTCAAAAATGTCTAGAACAACAAATTGGCAAATAGTCCCACCGGCAAGGCTCTGTAGGACATGACCCTTCCTTTTAAGGGCTTCCCTTATATTAGCAGGAAGTTCAAAGTGGTCACCACTCACAGTTGTCCAATTCTCATAATTAACAACATTAGGTATTAGCTGCACAAAACATGATGAGTTTCTTAATTAATTAGTGATGGACAGGTTGAGACAGGTATGCCCTCACAATCACAACAGAGAAAAATATCAGAATAAAGTAGCAAAATAAAGACTAAAGTCTTATTACTTGAATTGACCTGGCGGAAACAGTTTGTGGAGACAAAAATATGGTTGTAACTCAAGTTAAAAGTTTTAAATTCTGATAAGTTATAACATTTTTCATTGGTTTTAATGCTGTCATTCATCAATCATCATATATCTATAACTTTTTTATGGTGCGTTTGGAAGAACTTATTACATTTTATCTCGTGACATACGTACTTGTGTAAGTGTGTGGAAGAATTTATGAAAATAGTTTATGATCTGTCCATAAACTGTTTTTAGCTTATTTCAATTTGTTCTCCACAACAGTTTATGAAAACTGTTTACAACCTATATGAAAACAGTTTGTGCATAGCATATCAAAGCTTATCAATCAGAGGCAGGAAAAACAAGCAGCCCCACAAAAAATTTAAGATACAATACCTCATGATAGACCCTTGGAGCCGTTACAGAAGAAAAAGGATCCATTCCTTTAACGAAGTGATTCAGAAGAACCTCTGAAGTTCCAGCAATGATCATAACACCTCCACTTGCACCTACTACAGCTTTTAGTTTCCCATCCTGTACGGGCATGGTAAGAAATCATTGCAAGTAAACAATATGAGTACCTTGGATTAATAATAATGATAGGATTTCATAAGTCATAACCATTGCAATCAAGATTTAAATCTTGTATGCATGATAAGAGTGACTGTGATATTTAGTAAATTAAAAATCTTCTATCTCTATCTCTTGATGAAGCTCAACTTGGGCAGTCAATGTGGAACAAGATAGCCTAATTTAAGAAAGTCAAATCTTGCTAAAGGATTGATTTACCTTAAGGGCAATAGTTGGTGACATGGATGACAATGGCCGCTTCCCTGGCATGATGAAATTGGCAGGAGCTGGTGGTGGAACATCCTTGGAAACATTTCTAGGCATGGAAAAATCATCCATCTCATTGTTCAGTACTATTCCTGTACTTGGTGAAAGGATGTTTGCACCAAAATATGCATTTACGGTGGTAGTCATGGAAATGGCATTTCGCTGAACATCTATTATACTTAAATGACTTGTACCATGATCATGAATCTGATTCCACCTGCAAAGAGCCAAAGACAATTCAGCACAGCTCAGAATTTTACATGAAAAATTACGCTTCAATTATGCCAGCATAAAGAATTTTAAGTTAGAATATTATTTTAGACCTTACTTTATTTTGATCTTTATACATAAAAAAATATTCAATCTAGTGCCAATACATACAATCATTTCCAACTTCTGTCTTATCATTTCTTATCGTGGTAACACTACGAGTAATGTACAATGTAACGTGAGGGTGCTACTATGCTGGTTTGTGAGGATTGAACGCATTACTTCACTTGACAGTTAAATGACACTGGTAGTTCTAACTGAATAAGCCTAGACAGTTTTTCTGTTATAACCATTGCAGTATGAGTGGTATCATAGCTGTAAGACTTCTGCTTGTATCATCATCTTATTCATTCAGTCAATAACAGTGACTCTCTACTTCCATGGAACCATTCTTTACTTTAAACACTATGATGTCTGGTCACATGCATCAATTCTCAAATCTCTGATAGTGAGATTGGCTGGAGTAGTGGGTTACTATAAAGCACGAGAATTAAATTAAAAATTGCTGTAATGTATAGACACAAAGACTAAAAACATAACTAGCATATATAAGGATAAAAAAGGACAGTATTTATTATTGTCATATATGACACTTCTTTTCAGTTTACTCCCCGTACTTTGTTTTAACTTTAGTAGACACAATGACTAAATTAAAAACGATTGTACTTATAAATACTAAATTGAAATCAGGGACATTTAAGGACAAAAAATAAATATTTTAACAAAAAAAAAAAAGGAAAAAAAAATTCTAGATGGGTTGGCCAAATGCGTAGAACACCTACGGTCAACCTTTATAAACCAGTTGCAGACACTTGCTCAATCAAGATATATATTTTCATGTTTCAAGTTGACTATATCATGATACCAATTCGTCAAGAAATTGAATTGACTGAGTCTTTCAAAAAATACAAAGTCAACTAGCAACTTTAGTTTATTAAGGAGGCACGCATGTTATGATACATTAATTGTCAACGGATTTGCTGCATTTTTCTTGCCAATCACACCAAAAGCTGCATATTACCGGTGTCTGAACTCTGAAGTGGAAGTCAGATATAGCAGCTTAAGAACCATCATTAATTAGCACAAGCATAAAGTCTCGTGGACATTACGGTAACTAAATTTAATGAACTTAGGAGCTTACCTTCCGCCGTAATGACTAGGGCCAAAAGTCTTATTATCATTGATGTCATTTTTCAACACTTTAGCAAATCTACGAGAAAGCATATCAGAAAGAACCCCAGTTATATTTACAAAATCAGGATCACCAAGATTCATTCTCACAGCAAATACATGTTTCAAAGCTTCAATTTCTCGATGGACCCCAAGGGCACCAGAAAGGCCAGATGGGAGTTTATATTGAGCTAGAATGTTCAGTAGCTGTAACAAAAGACAACATTGGCTAAATCCTTTAATTTGCTAATGAAGTAATGATAAGATAGATATAAAGAAAAAATATATATATATTAACAAGAACACCTATGTAGTGAATCAGATAGACTTACTAGCACCATTGGAGGCCCACCCGAAGGAGGAGGCATGCCAAGGATCTTTAGTCCAAGAACATCTGTAGATATGGGTTCCTTCTGTTTAACAGTGTAACTTTTGAGGTCTTTCATGGACAATATCCCTCCAGCATTCTGAACATCTTTAACTAAATTAAGGCCTATCAATCCGTCATAGAAGGCTTTTGGACCAAACTTGGATATTGTTCTTAGAGTTTCAGCTAGTTTCTTATTGTAGCATATGTCACCTGCCTTCAAGAGTTCTCCATTTGGTGCAAATATGCTACGAAGACCCTTGTCTTTCAATATATCTGACTCTGTTCGGTCCATCTGCATGCGGAGGTATGGTGATATCTTAAACCCTCTGCGTGCAAGATTCTCAGCTGGCTTTACAAGTCTTTTCCATGGAAGCTTCCCATGTTGCTTCCATGCCTCATGAAGGCCAGCAAGTTCTCCAGGAACTGCTACAGAGAGGCCACCTTTGGCCTTCAAGGTAGTATTGCCAGCATACATATCCTGAAAAAAATGGATATATCATGTTTAATACACCTTATTAATCGTTTTTAATTACTTCAAAATTGAGAATTACGTAATTTTTATGTTTTCAATTTTAATTTTGTTAACATCAGTGCTGATTTTAAACACCTAACAGTAACAAGATTTTATTAAGAAAGAAAGCATTTATTACACTTCTACGTTTCTAATTCAATACATACTGTCTTCCCTAATAAAATCTAGCCATTTTTGAGTGCTTAAAACCAGTCTCAAAAATCAATGTTACCATTTTCCTTTTTTTCTTTGGGCGCCCAGACCCAGAGATAGAAACGAATCTTTTTTTATTTTATTTCTTTAAGTCTAAAGACACCTGTTAGCCTTTTTGTTAAAGAAATGAATTCTAGGTTTGCGTAATATTGTTATGTGATGAAAGAAAATAAAATAAACAAGGAGCCAAAGTTATTTTTTGTTTTCTCTCTCTCGAGTCTCAATCATAATAAAAAATTCATCCATTGAAACTATAAGCAGAGGAATAATCCATGATTGAAAGAATTAGGACAAAAGATTCTCGATAGCCAAGGGGTATAGAGACAATAAGAGAGGAGAGAAAAGTAATTGACATGATTAAAAATATGATGTAATTTACACTATGTGGTCAGGACCCAAAAAAAATTAATCAAGTAGATGGTTAAGAGTCAGTTAGGAAGGTACCTTGGAAGCAAGAGAAGGAGCAGTTTCTCTCATATCAAAGGCCTTTGCCACCCCATTAGCCTGCCTGAGAAGCATAAAGGCTCCACCGCCAAGGCCACTTGATGCAGGGCTGACAACCCCCAAACAAAGGGCAGCAGCCACAGCTGCATCCACGGCATGCCCTCCTTCACGGAGAACATCCATCCCAATCCTTGAGCATCTACGGTCATCAGTCGCAACAGCTCCATTGTGGGCAGAGATTACCTCACCTCTGTGTTTTGTGTGTCCATTTGTGGCATTTAGGCCCGAAGCAGAGGCCAAATTTGAAACAACAAGCAAAGCAATGGCATGCCATAATAGCACAGTCGCAACACTTGACATGTATGGGGACAGAATTTGGTATAGGAAATGGAAGTGTTTTTGCTGAACTGTTGACGGATGAAGGCGAGACATGGATGGAGCTTCAACTCAGTCTGCAGTCATAAAGCAAGAATATGGATGGCTGCAGTGGCACACACAATGTCATATATTTGAGTCCTATATAGGCAAGTGCGGTATATCTACAGTCCAAAGTGGAGGGACGGCTAATTGACTGAGTAAAGAAGAAAAATATAGAATCAGGTTCGAAAAGAAATAGATGAAAAATAAAATAAAATATAAAATTGTTTGGTTGAAGAAAAAATAAAAAAAAATAGAGAAGAATTTAATTTTTTGAGATTATTATTTTTTAATTATTATTAATATTATTTGTTATTATTATAATATTTTTATTATTAATAATAATATTTATTTTTCATTATTAATATTATTTTTATTGACAATAATAATAATATTATTATTAATATTAATATTAATAACAATGTTAATAATAATAATAATAATTATTATTAATGATATTAATAATAAGGCTTAAATATGTTTTAAACTTTACAAATATGGCTTTATCTAGTTTTACTCCTTACAAAAAAATTTATTATTTGTAGATTCCTGACATTTTTTTAGTGTTCTATTTTAGTCCTTATCATTAACTATAATTAATTTAGTGTTGATATGGCTAACAAAATAAAGAATATTAATTAATATAATTAAGGTAATGAAGCATATTATAAATTAAGATAATTAGATTATTTTTAGGTGTATAATTCAATTAAGTAATATATTCATTATTTTATATGAATAAGGTAATTACATATAATTTAATTTTATAATTTATTTTTAATTTTTAATATATTATGAATAGTAATTTTTATTGCTTTTAATAATGTTCTTATTTTTCATTTCATTAATTTATTTTTAACATTGTAATTTTTTTTCAAAATTATAATTTACTTAGACATTTATAATTTACTTTTAATATATTACTTTTGTCTCTAAAGATAAACGTAATATATTAAAAATAAATTATAAATGTCTAAGTAAATTATAATTTTTAAAAAAAAAATACAATGTTAAAAGTAAATTAGTAAATTGAAAAGTAAGAATAATATTAAAAGTAATAAAAATTAGTATTTATAATATATTAAAAATTATAAATAAATTATTAAAGTAAAGTATATATAATTACTTTATTTATATAAAATAATAAATACATTACTTAATTGAATTACATACCTAAAAATAATCTAATTATCTTAATTTAAAATATGCTTCATTACCTTATTTCTATTAATTAATATTATTTATTTTGTTAACTATATCAACACTAAATTAACTAGAGTTAATGGTAAGGACTAAAAAAAAACTAAGAAAATATTAAGGATCTAAAACTAACAAAAAATTTGTAAGAACTAAAATCAGACAGAACTATATTTGCAAGGACTTAAAACATATTTAAACCTAATAATAATAATTATTATTATAATAATAATAATAATAATAATAATAATAATATAATATAACATTAATAATAATATTATTATAAAAGTATAATTATATTATATTATTATTAATAGTAATAATAATAACTATTATTATTATTATTATTATTATTATTGTTATTATTATTATTATAAAAGTATAAAACAAGCAAATTGATTTACCAGCAAGTAAATCGATTTACTTGTCATTATGAAGAACAGCATACAGCGACGAGCTATTTTTGTGCATTTATTCATTGTTTTGTGAAGAAATTTTTTACAGTAGGTCTCACATATTTTTAAAAAAAATTCTCACACTTCTACTTTACTAAATAACTCACCTCTTCTCACTTTCACTCTCTTCGTTTCTCTCTCTCTCTATTTCTTCTTTACCAAACGAAACATGAAACAATTCAAATGAGTTGTTACATTTTATAACTTTTCGCATTTTTTTATAATGTTATGTTATCTTTTTATTTTAAGCAACTTAATTAATTTTTTTCTCCGAATAAAAGACTTATTAAAATTGTTTAATAAACTTCACAATATATTTCACTTTTTTATATTTTATTATTCATCTTTGTTTTAATTTGATAAATTTATTAAAGCAAGAATATGAGTGCTGCAGTGGCACACACAATGTCATATATTTGCGCCACTATGTGGGGAAGTGCAGTGAATCTACAGTCCAAAGTGGAGGGACCATGGACGGCTGATTGACCGAGCACTTTACGGATCTCCAATGAAACAATTCAAATGAGTTGTTATATTTTATAATTTTTCACATTTTTTTTATTATGTTATGTCATTTTTTTTATTGTAAGCAACTTAATTAGTTTTTTTCTCCAACTAAAAGACTTATTAAAAAAATTTAATGAACTTCACAATATATTTCACTTTTTTATATTTTATTATTCATTTTTATTTTAATTTAATAAATTTATATGTCAATTATTAAATAATAAACAAATATATATTATATTTTAATTATTAAAAAAATAGTTTAAAATTTAAAATACATAAACAAATAATGCATATTAGAAAAATAGTTTGTATTATTATGAAAAAATATATTCTATTTATGTATTATTACTTTCTCGCAATGCAAATTTAAAATACTACTGTAATATACGCTCTAGAAATGTACTGTTCTAACGTTAACAGCAACAAAAAATCAACAGTTATTAAAAAAAAAGATAACATCATTAATTCAAAACCAATTTTATATTATTATTATATGAAGTATAGCCCACATTTAAAAGAGAGAAACGGTTGCTTGCAAAAGCAATCCAAAAAATAAACCAAAAAAACTTAGGTACAATTTTTTTGATGTTTTTGGTACTATTTTCCAATCAAAAATTGGAGTTTAATTTCGGTAATCTACATTGACCTTTAATGCATGTAGATTATCAACGTGAAACTCCAGTTTTGATTGGAGAATAATATCAAAAACACTTAACGAACTGTACCTAAGTTTTGTCCAAAAATAAATGGGTCTCACGCAATTTCTCTTTAATGGTGCAAAGAGAAATGCTAACAACACTTTCTTTCAAACGCTTTTTACTATTGGCTGAAATTTATTGAAAATTATAAATTTTGATGAGTTTCACTTCTAAATCAAGTGAGTGACTCATTAAATGAAAAGTGAAACTTATCAAAATTTATGATTTCCAATAAATTTTAGTCAATAATAAAAAGAATATTTTAAGAGAGTATTGCTAGCAGTTCTCATGGCGTGTAGGTCAATAAAGAAATGCCCATTGGAGATGTCCTTATAAACTAATTACTTGTATGGGACCATTTTGACTATTGACCACTGTTGTTTTGATTATTGACCAATTTAATTCACTCGTCAAACTAATCACTTTCATGACACATCAATATTTTTATTTTTTTAAAAAAAATAAACTAGGAATCCATGTGTCGTGCCACATTAGACTCGTCATCTGAAGAGTCTAATATGACACAGCACATGAGCTTCTACAACCAACAAAATAAAAAAATAAAAAATAAACTACTTCACCTTTAGACACTTGGCTAAACCAATAATAGTGGCAAGTGACACTATCAAAATTTAAAAAAAAAAACACTAACAACGCACCTTTTAGGACAAATTAGCCAATAATAATGGTGTACCATCACCCCACATGTTGATTCAACCCACTTTAAGCCACTTGTAGTGGCAAATCAAAATAAATTAAAACTCTTACACTTAAGTGGGCAAGACTTGAACCTCATTTAAGTGGTTAAGCTTCAAGCCCTACATACCTAAAATAGTTATAACTCATTATATAGAACCATTAAGCATAACTTACTTATTGAGTATTTGATGTGGGACTAAAACCTACCTTTTATACTACCACAAACATAATCAAGTTGATTTCTCTTCAATGTGGGACAAAACACAATATTTACCTTTGTCTCTTCACTCCCATATTTCCACTCTATTTCACCTTTATTGGAATCGTACTATATAGGCAAGTGTAATAAATCTATAGTCAACCAACATAGGTCGGTTTAGCAAAGAGTTAGTCTCTCCCACATTTAGCATTTGATTATGTCTTGAACAAGATTGTTTTCCAGAAAGTATCCTTGTGGGAAAAAAAAATTCTATAGTCAAAAGTGGAAGGAACTTAAATCCAAGTTGTGTAAGGGTAACTTCAATGGGAATTGCTCTTTAACTTTATTTCAAAATAGTAACTCATGTAATGGGTTGCTCCACCAAGCAATCAGTGCTTTTCAATTTTTGGGTCCCATTTGTACATGAAATGCTTCTTAAAATTAGATTTTGGGGTCCATTTAAGTAACTTTGTATAGTTGTTAAGTTGGAGAAAAAAATTATTTGAATTGCTTAAAATTATAAAAATAATACAATATAATAAAAAAATAAAATATTATAAATTATTGTATATGGCAAATTTAATGAATTTCACTGTTAAAAATACCCTAAGCATAAGATTCTTCGAAATTTAAAAAATATTTTTAGAAGGAATGAGGAATCTTTCGCCGTTTCACATAATTCTATTGTAAGTAATCTCTCACCTACTCAAAGGATACTATTGGAAACTAGCTTATGATAATTTTTTGTCAATTTAAAAATTCTATTAATAATTATAACAATTAAGTTTGAATGAAAATAAATTCTCAATTACAATGAGAGAAATGCTAGCAACACACTTTTTGACATATTTTTTTGAACACAAACTCTTTTATTGGTTAAATTTTTTAGAAATTACAAAAAAATTGTGAGTTTCACATCGTATTTAATGACTCTCATGATTTTATAGTTTTTAATAAATTTTAATCAATGATAAAATATGTGTTAAGAGAAGTATATTAGAGAATACATTGCTAACATTTCTCTTACAGGAAAGCCTTTTTTTATTTAACGTGCTCCAACTCATAAATATTTGAGTTGTTTTCAATACAACTTAATGATTTTTTTTTGTTTTGTTCAAAACTTAATGAATTGCTTTCAAAGTTCAAACATTTGGCCCGCGTAACATTAATTAAACAGCGCGGACAGTTCGAGCACGTTTGACAAAGCACCGAAGAAGGCCGGCAAATAAAAATGATTTTTAGATTCCCAAATACCTGTTTAATATCTAAAGAGTGATAAAAGAGAAAAAAATACATACTACTTTTATTCTTTTTTAAATGTCGTTTAAGATTTTTATACACAAACTAAGAAATGCAATAAATTTTTTTGTTTTCCTTAAAATAGTTTTAAGTTTCCTATTTTACCCTTTTTCTATTTTTACTATACAATAAATACATATTAGTTATAAATGTGTAAATTAATTAAAAAATAGGTGAGAAATAACGGTATAATTGACAAAAAAAATAGTTAATGTTATCTTGAACTTTGAAAACAATAGATAATAAAGACAATTTTTTTAAAAAAAATCAACAATTAAAAAGGAACAGACAAAGTAAATATAATAGGTGATATAATATGATAAAAAGAGAAGAAGAAAAAAAGAGCGTTAACAACACACTCTCTAACACATTCTTCCTGATATACACAATTATTGGTTGAAATTTATTGAAAACCACAAAATCATGAAAGAGATAAATTAGATGTGAGACTCACAAATTTTTGTAATTTCTAAGAAATTTCAATCAATAAAAGTAAAAGTGCATGTTTTGAGGGTCTTATCTTAAGTCCATTAAGTTCAAGAGTAATTCACTTTTTGGACATAAGGTGTTGCCTCACCTCACTACGTGTTAATTCAATCCTTAGGACATTAACATTTAAGCACAAAAATCTTTTCTTGCCCACTTTTTTTCACTCATCTATCATTAGTGCTAATTATAGCTTTGTTACTGTTGGCATATTAATTGCTTTGTTACCGTTGGCGTATTTGACATTACAAAATTTAATAAAATGGTTTTATTAGCCATTTATTTACACTCATCAAATTTTTTTCTAGTATTAAAAGCTATTCTTAAACCTTTGTCAACGAACTGATTTCATGTACACTATATAAAGGAGTAGGGGTGTAAGCGGGTCGTGGTCGACCCGCAAACCCGACCCAACCCGATTACATTTTAACGAGCTGGATTGGGTCATTGGGTCGGGCTGATTTTCATTGACCTGATTAAGATTGAGTTAGGCCATGGGTTGATGCCTTTCTAACCCGACCTAACCTGACTTATTATTTTATTAATAAAAATTTAAAATATTATAATATTCATATATATTGTATTTTTTTAAGCGTTGAATTTGTGTGGTTGGACTTGTATTTAAAACTGAACAGTATTGAATGAGTTAAACTAATTAAGTGTTTTATTTTTATTTTTTCTTTTTTTTTAATACAAAAATTATATTATTTTTTTAATTGGGCACCCCGACGACCTAGTTTGATCCCACCTCGATTAAGGTCAGGTTAGGTTGGGTTGGGTCGCTTAAAAAAAAAAAGCAAACTCAACCCGACCCAACCCGACTATTTATAGTTGGGTTGGGTCTTAAACATGATTGAACCCTACCCAAACTAAGCCACTTATACCCTTATAAAAGAGTAGCAACAAGAGTCTTGGCAAAGCAAGAAAGCAATTCTCTACTTCTTAACTTTTCTCTCTTTCTTTCCACTGCTTTGTGTTCTTCTAGACATTGTTTGTGAGGTTCCAATGTGTTTTGGCATCGAGTGTGCAGGTTTGGGTTCAAACACATTGCTGTGTAAATCTTGAGAAGCGAAACCAAATATCAAGTTACACTGGAGGTCTACTGGAATTTGCTTTCAAAACTGTGGCTATTGCCACGACACAATATTCTTTTTTCTCTTTTTTTTTTTTAACAATATTTCTAACAGTTTTTAATAAATTCTAACCAATAATAAAGTGTGTTAGACTATTAGGAGAAGTATATTAAAAAGTGTATTAGTAACGTTCCTCTTACAATAATGCCTTCTTTTATTCAACATGCGCCAACTCAGAAATGCTTGAGTTGTTTTCAATACAACTTAAGGAATTGCTTTCAAACTTCAAACATTTGGCCCGCGTAACATTAATTAAACAGCGCATACGGTTTAAGCACATTTGGCAAATTACCGAAGTAGGCCGGCAAATAAAAATGATTTTTGGATACCCAAAAACCTACTTAATATCTAAAGAGTGACAAAAGAAAAAATATATATAAATATAATAGATAATATAATGTAATAGAAAAAAAAAAGTGTTAGCAACACACTTTTTAACACATTTTTCCTAATACACACAATTATTAATTAAAATATATTGAAAATTACAAAAATCATGAAAGAGAGACATTAAATAAGATGTAGAACTCATAAATTTTTGTAATTTCTAAGAAATCTCAATCAATAACAAAGTGTATATTAAAAAAAATATGTTTTTAATATTTCTCTAAAAAAAATGATAATTATTAATTATGTATTTCGAAAAAGAGGGTATCAAAAAATTATTGGTGGACGGCAAGATTCTGAAAGTTGTGAAGAGGTAAGGACGATATTTTTGGGGCATTCCACCAATCACGATCAATCAATTTTATTTAAGAGAGCGTCGGGCCATAACCGAAAGCGAAAGGAAAGCATAAATTTTTAAACAACTTATATTTATGAGAGTTTTTAATAATTTTATTTAATTAAGTAAAGATTAAAAAAATAAAATTAGTTTACAGAAATTTATTATTTATTATCTATTATAAAAGAATGTTTTTCCATGTAAGTAAATGTCACATAACATCATCATATTCATTTTCTTTTGCCTAAATTTTATTGATTTTTTGTTATTTTTTAATTCATAAAAACATATTACTATATCTAATTATAATATTATAGTACTTAAGGTAGTTATAATGAGTATATACTCTGATTAAATCTATCAATTAAATCATTAAAACTTATGCATATTTTGATTTTATAAAATAATGTAATCAATTTATTATACTTTCATTTTTAAACCAATATAATTATTATACAAATATATGTTTTGATTCAAATTTATTATATAATTATATTATTGTAAAATAAGATTTTGTCACACACATGGACAATTCCGATCAATATATATTCTAATTTAAATTAATTAAGATAATTATGAGTAATATTTATTAATTAAGGTAATTTGGATTATTGTAAATTAAAATAATTAGATTATTTTATATTAATTAGGATAATTGTGACCACCTCTTGCACGCACTATTTTTCTGTATTTTTTTTTTACTCTATGGTTGGCTCTTCTACAAAAGTTTACCATGAATGACAAAATAAGAAAGAAATTATGGGCAAGTCCATGTCTCTCTATTCTTTCTACATTATTTTTTCGTCTCATTGTTCATTTTCTTAATGATTATTTCTATTTCTCTTTTTATTTCTTCCTTCGACAATACCATACATGTCTTATTATTTTACTTTTTTTGATCTCCTTTTTGCATTCGGCAAATGTGAAATGTTGAAGATAAATATGAGGAGAATTTTTGGATAAATCCATATTATTTACTAATTTATTTTTTTAAAATATTGTTGTATTAATTCATTCTTTCATATATAACATAATGTCTTTTTTTATTGCCTTTTCCTATAGTGTCTTTTTTTATTGCCTTTTCCTTTGTGGAGAGTTTTGACATTTTTGACTTTTTATTTATTTTTTGGCTGATTTGTTACGTATTTGATTTTTTATTTAATATGTGTTAACATATCTAAACATTTTAATTATTTTGATTTATTTTATATGTTTTTTTATTCGGTTTTTTGAATATGAGTTCAGTTATGTAGTGAAAAAATATTGATTATCAATTGTTAAATATTTTCTAACTTGAATGACTATGTTTTGCAAGATAAACGTGAACCTTCTATTGATATATATGATAAGAAAGAATATGCAATGATTAATAAGACTAAGCCATTAAGTAAGAATACAATGTGAAAAATTAAAAATTATACATTTTTTTTCTTCACCAAAGGTATTATAAATAAAGATTTTAATAATAGCGTATAACACCACGATGCAAATATTAAACTCATTTATTCTTTTGAAATTATTTTCATTTTCTAATTTTTAACAATTTTAATTTAAGTATTTCAATTAATTTATAAAATCAATATTGGCGAATCAATATAAAAATTATTAGTTATGTTATTGAAAATTAAATGACTTAAATTTATTCAAAATTTAAATTAATACAAAATTTATTTATTTATAAACTATTTTCTAATTTATTTCTTATTAATTTAAATTTTAACATTTTATAAATATAAGATCTAATATTATTCTGACTTAAATCAAATTGAATTATAATTAAAATAGATTATATCCAAAATATCACAATTAAATTATAAAGAATATAAAAAAATAACAAATTAAAAATAACAAATAATTTGTAAGCAAATCATCCACAATTTTAAATTAATATTTTTTTCACTTTTAATCTAATTGAAATTCAAATCTAAATATAAATTATTTTAAATAATACAAAAATTTAAATAACATTCATAGTAAATTAAATTATGACTAAATCATTCAAATGTATTAAATTTATAAATATAAATCTAATAATATTTTGACTTAAATCAAATAAAATTTTAATTAAGATAGTTTATACCCAAAATATTACAATTAAATTATAAAAATTACACAAACAAATTAATAATTAATAATAACAAATAAATTGTAAGCAAATCATTCAAAATTTTCAAATTAAAATTTTATCAGTTTTAATCTAATTCAAATTAAAGCTAAAGCACCTTCAATAACACAAAAATTTTTAATTTTAAAATAACATTAGTAGCACATTAAATTATGACAAAATCATTCAAATGTATTAAATTTATAAATATGAAATCTAATAAAATTTAGACTTAAATTAAATCAAACTCTAATTAAAATAGTTTATGCTCAAAATATCACAATTAAATTATAAAGATTATACAAATAAAATAATAAATGATTCGCGAGCAAATCATCCAAATTTTTAAATTAACAATTTATAAATTTTAATATAATTCAAATTTAAATTTAAATTACCTTAAATAATACAAACATTTCAAAATAACATTAATAGTGAATTAAATTATGACTAAATTATTCAAATATCATATATATATATATGTGTGTGTGTGTGTGTGTGTGTGTGTGTGTAAGGGGGAGGGGGGGGAGGATCAAGTTACTCAAAGAGTAACTTTTGATAGAGTTACTCCACTCAATAACTCTTAATATATATTAAATTCCAATGATCTAACCGTTGAATATTTTAATGTTATGTCAACGATTATGCATACCAAATTTTAGGTAAATCAGATATTTGTAGTAGTTAATTTTATAGGCGATATAATTTAGAAAAGTATATTATACGTTAATTTGAATTTATCTAATAAAGTATCAAATAGTTTTCAAACTACATAAAAATTTGTATACTTTATCTACTTAATAAAATCCATTAATTAAACGGTTTGATCGTTAAAATTCAATATATATTAAGAGTTATTGAGTAAAGTAACTCTACTAATAGTTACTGTTAGAGTAACTTGATCCCATATATATGTATATATTACCTTTCTATGTATTAAGAAAGAAAATTGAGATATAACCATACGATTCTATACTTAATGCATTTAAATTGATACTTAAAATTAAATGAATTTATTCTTAGGACACAGTCAAAACATAAAATATATACAATAAAATAATAAATTAATAAATTTAAAATGATTCATAAATCATAAGTAAATTATCTAAATTTTATAATAAATATTTATTAGTTTCATATAAATATAAATATACTATTGTGAACAATGTCACATTCTAACATTAAATTAGGAACTTTTCAATATAAAATAATTTATTTATTATTTTTCTCAACAATTTAAATTTTAATATTTTATAATTATTGGATCAAATTTTAACCTTTATCAAGTTACGTTATGATTGTTAATAATATAAATCATGTAGTTTGTAATAAATGTTTTACTAACATATTTAATTTAAATTAACTTGAAAGTGATACTAAAAATATTATTATCGTTATATATATAATTAAAGTAATCAAATTATGGATGTTGATTGAAGAATGTCACTAAATTTAAATCTTTAATACAAAATTATCCTACGGGTTATTATTATTATATATAGGAAACATTTCAAATCAGAAAAATTTACAACGAGAAAATGAAAACTTTCAATGATAGCATTTGGATCATAATTATAAAAAAAAAATTGTGACTGAGATTGAAACATAATTAATTACCTTTTATGAGACTAACATTGTCACCTGCCTCCACCACCATCACAACCACCAACGGCAGTGGCGGCGACAACGACAATGGCAGCAATGATGACAGTGGTGGGGGCGACGACAATGGTAATCTCATAGGAAATGTTTAATAGAGTTTTAATCTTAGTTATTAGTTATTTATAATTGTAATCCAATAACTACTATTAATTGTTCTCATTTCTCATTTTAAGAAGTTTATCATTTGAAATGCTCCCTCTCTCTCTTTCTTTCTTTATATATATACATAAGTGTGTGTGTGTGTGTGTACACACACATATGTATATATATGCATACACACACACACACACACACACACACACACACATATACATCTATATATACATATATACATATGAGTACACACACACATACACACATCTCTCTCTCTTTCTCTCTCTACATATATATATATATATATATATATATATATATATATATATATATATATAACATATATTTTGTGACTATTAATTAGTTAAATTTAATGAAACAATTAAATCATTTGATTTAATTAAATGTTTTATTGATTTAAATTCCTTCCTTTATTATTTATGGAAATTATTAACATACTGATCTTTTTAGTAATAAATAATAAATATATATTTACAACTTAATAATATAATATAATACTGTAATTATATTTGCTATAATATATAATATAATATAATGTCAAAATTAATGCAATTGATTTATTAAAGTTAAAAGCTAATATATATTAAGATATTATAAACCGTATGAATAATATATATTGAGGGCTTAGATTTGGTATAGGTTTTTGCACATGCACACACACATATGACGAATTTGTCATGTGAGCATGTGTCATGTGGTAATACTTATTATTTCTCTTAAGGTAATTAAAGTAAGTATCATCATTATATATTATTAAAGTAATCAAATTATGCATGTTGAGTTGGGAACAACATTGCTATTCAATATGAACACTATATGCATGGAATGCACAAACCACAAATGTGACTCGACACTCATTTTTAAAATAAATGTTAATTTTAAAAAATATAAAAATATATAAAATAGATTTTAAGAGAAATCACACTTTGTGTAAATTTGACAAAAAGAATTTCATACGAAATAGCATTTTTCATTTGAGAATGATTATGATTTTAACTATCAGTGTTCATAATTGAAACATTCAATCTTTCTTTAAAAAAATAATTGTTTTTATTATAAATAATTTACTTTTTAAATTTCATGTGCTAAACATGAATGATTTCAAATTTTAACTTTTAATTTATATTTAAATTTTCTAATTATTTAAGTTCAAATATCAAAGCAAGATATTTATTTTTATTGTAAGAAATGCAATTTAGTATCATAGTGACAAAAAAGATAGAGATTCATTTAATTTGTCACAACACAATTTTAATATCATGATTTAGGTCTAATTATATTATTTAGACTTATGAATTAATTTCATGATTTAATATCATGACTTTAATATCTCTAAAATACACAAATCATGATTCTAATGCTTATGATTTAATATTATAATTTTAGTTTCCTGAAATAAATAAAATAAATATATTTAAAAAACAACAAATAAGAATTTGAAATATAAAATGAATCTAACACGTATGCTTTCTTTATCAATAGTATTTTTTTATTTTATACATTATCGATAGCAATTATTTAAAATACTTTGAACATGAGGATAATTTTATCATTATTGAAATATACAAAACATAATTAAAAATAAGAATTAAAATATATAAAAATATAAATTAAAAATTTGTCTGAAATAAACTTATTTGTTAGAAAATAAATAAGAATTTAACATAAATGAATAAAGATTCTTTATAAATAAGGATATGCATATTGTTTTATTTTAATTGTGCAATTAACATTAGGGTTAAACATTGTTTTGATTCCTATAAATATGTAAATGTTCGCCTTAAAATCATCAACTTTTGGTCCTCCATTTTAAAAAATGTGTCACTGTGGTGATGCAACTAATGGTGATGCAACATCAGCATTAATATACATGTGGATATTTTGAGTAATGTAGCATCTATGTGGCAACCACGTGGCATCCACATGGCTGCCATGTGACTAGTGTGCTTTTTTGTCCCTAGAAAATTTTTGAAGTTTAGTTTTAAACCCTATAAACTTTAAAGTTTGATTTAATCCCTATAAAATTTAAAGTTTTGTTTTAGTTCTCATAAAATTTATAACTTTGATTTTAGGCCCCATAAAATTTAAAGTTTGATTTTAGTCCTTAATTTGTTATCTTATAACTCAAGATGCAAAACTTTTTCAAAAAATGAAACAATTGAATCACATGTATAAATAGGAATCAATATTTTATTTAAAATCAAATTTTAAAAATTTAATTTCTTGGAATGTAATTAAGATCAAAAGTAATATAAGTAGCACTTTGTACTTAATATCTTAATTGCACTTTTTGCCCTCCCAATGTTTTACAATCTCACGAATTAAGACATTTTGTGGTAGTTTTTCTTTTAAACCATTACAATTAAGACAATTTTTTTGGCAACTTTTCTTTTAAACTATCACAATTAAGACAATTTTGTGACAATTTTCCTTTAAACTACCACAATTAAGACAATTTTGTGGTGGTTTTTCTATTTGGAGGCAAAATTTGGTGAAATTATAAAACTTTGAGGGCAAAAAGTGCAATTGAACCTATTATAAAATAAATACCTGAATGTCTACTTTAATATATCATGAAAATCACGATCAAGACTATTGTCTATTATATATTTATTCAGAATTAAGTAATAGTGTCATTTAATTTAATGGAAATGTTTGACATAGGACCAAAAATCACAAAATAAATATCAAAGGTCATAGTAAAATGTTCTACTAACATATATTTTTGTAAATTACAATGATATAAGACATGTGTGAATATACATTTACTTAAATATATATATCAATATTTATTATTATTTTTATATACAAATATTTATATACATATCTTCTAACATATATTTTTGTAAAATCAAAAAATAATTTTAAAACATAATAATATATAAAATTTATAAATTATAAACTTGACCCATATAAAGTACACGTTATTAAACTAGTTAATTAGATTTGAGAGTTGGTTGTGAAAATTTATTTTCAACATCATTTGGGCTCTATCCTTAAACAGGTTATTATGACAAAGGTTAACAAATAATAATAAATAATTAAAAAATGAATTTTACAATATAAATATGTAAATAATTAAAATAACAAAAAAGCAAACTTATTATAAATTGTGACAATGCTAGGTGCATTAAAAAACCAAGTAGTAAAGAGCAACAAGCGATTCTCTTTAGCGAGATCACCTATTAGACGCAGTATTTTTATCTATTTTAAGTTACCTAATAAAAAAGTATATTCTTCCAAATCCTTTATACACACACACACACACACACACACACACACACATATATAAAGGATTTGGAAGAATATACTTTTTTTAATAGGTAACTTAAAATAGATAAAAATATGTGTTTAAAAAGGAATTTAAAAGGTGACAGGTTTTATGAATATAGATGTAACATTTAAAAAGATAAAATGAATTTTGAAACACCCAAATCTCTATAACTAGTACGAAAGAAAAAATTAAATTTATTTCTAAAAATTTAATTAAATAAATTTATATGATTTTTTGTGTAAATTTTAGTGAAAAATTCAACTGAAATTTAGTCTATGTTGTAAAACTAACAATATAGAATCACATAGTGAAAAAGAACAAACAACAAATAATTTATGGAATTAATTATCATTAACCATTATTAATTATAATTAAGTTTCTATGAAAAATAAAATTAATTCTCACACAATTTATTAAATAGTATCATTTTAATCCGGTGTCAAATATGTGTATTCTAGGGTATATATGTGATTTAAACAATTGCTTTTTTTTTTTTGCCTCCTAACATATTTCATGCTTAATGCTTTGTTTAATTTTTTAATGCAAGAATGATTGTTAATATTTTAAATAATTATTATCTCATCTTTCATGGGAACAATTATACAAAATTTGTGTAATTTATATAATTTATTTGTGATTAATATTTTGAATAATTGTCATCCCACCTATTGTGAGAACAATTATATAAAATTTGTATAATTGGTATGATTTATTAGTGTTTAATATTGCATTAATGATAATTATACTATTTTGGTATATTGTTATTAATGTGATTTGTGTTTATACGGTATATTTTTGTTTTGCTTATGTCAGTTTTGTTTTAACACCCTATTAGTGTTGGAATTTTTTTGTGGCATGAGTTAATATATTGTATTTTTTTTGTTATATTTCTTGTTTATTGTGGTTTGGGACCATTGGGCAGAATCAAGGTGAATAAGAATTTTCGTATGTTGGTCATATTGTGTTGTGCATACTAAAGAAATTTTGTTATTTTCCCACTAGTTACTATGTTCACTTTTGTTATAACTTTAAATAAGACCAATTATGATGACTGAAAGGAATATATGAATTTGTATTTGGTGATTGTCAACATTAACTAAGCTTTGAGAGAATAAGAGTCTCTAGCTCTTATTGTTGAGTCTACTATTGCTCAAAAGATGTTTTGTGAGAAATGGAAGCACTTAAATATAGTGTGCCTAATGGTGACAAAGTACACCATGAAAAATCCCATTAGACAAAGCATTACAAAGAGCCCCATGTGTTAAGGATTTTTGAAGTCTATTGGCGAAAAATTTAGGACTTTTGAAAAGGCTAAAAAACGTCATTACTTTGCCCTATTTCATAACACTGTGTATGATGGTGTTAGTGGTGTTCATGAGCATATGCTAAATATGGTGCATTATTGTAACAACTGAAGTCCATAAAACTGAAGATTAGTGATAATCAAGGTCAACTTAAGCATAAGGCGACCTAAGCCTTTGCTTTAGCCCCCCCCCCCCAAAAGGTTATTTAGTATTGATATTTATACAACTTTTATTATTAGCCAATTTACTTTTATTAATTTTAAAAGTCTCAGCTTAAAGTTTGTTTTAGGCCTAAGAATATGTTGAATCAACCCTGATGATAGCTCCCTAATTTGGAAAATTTTGGAATCATTACCTTCTCCGTTTGACATTTTGAAGACCTCTTATAACACTTAAAATCATGAGTGGACTATTGATGAGACCATTGTTATTGTAACTCAAGAGGAATTTGTGAAGAAGGGTAAGTCTTATATTGTTTAGTTTATTGCTAAGCCCTATAATGACAAATTTGCTGCTTCTACATCTGGTACTAAGAATGTAAAGAAGGATAATAATGAGAAATTCAATTATGGCAAGAGGAAGGGGAGGATTGTAGCTTAGTATTTGAGGCCCAATAGAAAGTTCTTTAAGGGTAATTGCAAGTATAGTAAGAAGTATGGACATAAATTAAGTGATTGTTATATCCTCAAGAAGAAAAACCAAAAGGAAGGAATTCATGAGCAAGATGAAGTTAAGTGAAGCTAAGTACCACATCGTCATGGAGAGTATGTCTCAATTTTATGTTATCTCCATTAGGAAAATTTTGTTTTTCAGTTTCAGATTTGAGTAATTATAATTACAATTTTGAATTTGAAAAGGGAAAACTTATTATTTTTTCCATCGTTGTTGACTCGAGAGTTTTTTCGTGATATTTATATATGTTGAATCTAAATGATATATTTGTTAATTTTGTTATTGGGCATAAATGTGATATAAGTATTTTATCACCCCCCCCCCCCATAGACAATTTCTCTAGTTATGATTGGATTGATCTTCTTTGGATGTCTTTAAGTCCTTTAAAGCTATTATTGAACTGAAAACGGGCAAAAAGATAAAGTGTGGGATGTTTAATAAGGGTCTTCAAGACTAAGCATAGTTTAGGATGATGTGGGTTATTGGCTCACTTTAATTTGGAACTGCACTACATAGTTGTTAAGACTTTTTTTTTTCTAAATGGAAATTTTTCTAAGGATAATGGGTGTGAATTCATGATTTTCATCTTGTATGTTGATAATATCCTTCTTGCTAGTAGTTGATTGAGCTTTTTATTGAGACTAAGCATATGTCAAATGATGCACTAAAAATATGCTCAAAGGCAAGCGTACCCTTATCGCAGTAATAACAAAAGGATGTGAGTCCAGATATCGAACCCAAAGGACTAAATGGCGATTACCAGTTTTCAAATATTCTATATTATTTAGGTGAAATTAAATAGGTAGTGGGTTGATTCAATAATGATAAACGTGAAACAGGAATTGTAAAACAAGCAATGGCAAGTAGAGAAAAATTTAGAGAAAAATAGACTTAAGGTTGTGGTTTCCTTCGTGCTCTTAATTTTCTTCACATCTAATTCTAATTGAACCTCTTACTATTCTTCAATTACCAATATTTTCCTACGAATTTTATTGTCAATTGTTGGTCATAAATTGCAATAGTCCTTTCTAAGTTAATTTCCCACTTGATCATATGAGATATTAAAACCCTAGGAAGGCATGAGGAATAAATGGGGGATTAATTAATTATTTAATTCAATTGGAAATTAGGAATGAAGGTTGATCATACAACAAAACCTAATTTAATTACCCTACAAGTCTACCAATTAATTGCGGTACGGCCGCCGTTTAATTAATCGATTCAAAGTTTACAAAGGATGATCAATTCCAAGTAAGAAAATAAAAACAGTAGAGCAATCTAATTGACTGAATAAAAACAAGAATTCAATTAAAATTAAGCATTTATGGGTTCCAAACACTAAGTACACCACAACCATAACAAGGAATTTAGCTACTCATGGGAAGAAGAGAAATCATAATTTTGAAAAAATACATCAAAGGAAAGAGAAGAATAAATCTTTTAGAAGAAAAGGTTTTTCCCCGATCTCTAACTCTAAGTATCCTATTGCCCCTTCAAGAATCTTTCTCCAAAAGCCAAAGTCGAAAAGGAAAAGTGAGAAGAGAATAGAGATAAAACAAAGCTAATCCTCTATTGTGCTTTGTTGCTTGCTATTTGTAATATAATTTCAGAATTTTGGAGCAGGAGGTTTAACCCCGATCCATTCCGCATAATCTAGGCCCATTAAAATAAAGTTGGACCTCGGACTCGCCCAACCTCGCTGGGCGATTTTTCGGAAGGAATTCGCTTCCCTTTGATGCCCGGTAGGC
Source organism: Spatholobus suberectus (assembly GCA_004329165.1). Lineage (NCBI taxonomy): Eukaryota > Viridiplantae > Streptophyta > Magnoliopsida > Fabales > Fabaceae > Spatholobus > Spatholobus suberectus. The sequence continues at coordinate 53,602,785 of CM014737.1, read as the reverse complement.
TACCCAACCCGCTGGGCGGAATACCTCCAAGGCAAGTCCCACCGGGCGAGTGCGACCTTGTGCACTCCGTTTTGTACTTCAAGTCTCTCTTTTTTGGCCCATTCTTCTACTTATAGGCTTCTTTTGTGGTCCACACTTTGGTTCTAGCTTCTTTTAAGTCCACTTTGATAAGTATAATACTCCTCTATACCTGTGGACTAGATTTCTTTTCTTTGCTCAACTAACTTCCTACATAAAATTCAACAAAATTAAGGCAATTCATGTAATTTTAAATAAAAAGCTTAGAAACATACATCACATGAAATCCTTCATTAATGGTCTATTTTCTCACAAATTTTCCATGAGTTAATGCAAAAATCTTGTGAACTTGCTCTATAAATCTACGTATATAGAATATAGATTTATCATCAAGCAGCCACTTTGATATGAAGGACCTAGGTAATACTTCAAGTTGCTTTATGCATTCAATTTTTTGTGATAGGTCACACAACATTCTTGAATGATCTTAGAGAGGATTCAAATTATTTAATTTGTATTCTAGCTCAGCGTATATTATGTATATTCAGAGAGGAAAAAAAATCCTCTAAGTTTCAATGTCCTTAGAATGATAGGGATATAGCTGAAATAGATAAGGTCCTATATGCTCCCGCTATTTGCAACCTGATATAAGCTCAAGTTTGTGTTGGTCTCAATACTATTTTTGGTATTAATACATTGGGAAGATACTTAAGCAACCTAATTTTATTTCATTGGAAACTAAAAAAAAAAGGTATTGAGATACTTGTAAGGCACTATGGATTAGACATATGTGAAGTTTGATCAACTTCATGTCATTATTTTTGCAGGTTACATTAATGATTGAAAATCTTCTTGTAAATTTAATTTTATGACAAAAGGAAGAGTTGTTTCTTAGAAAAGTATAAAGTAGACACTTACAACTACTCTTACCATAGAGACATAGTATGTCGCCTTTGTGAGGCTATCTACCAAGTTACGTGATTGATTTTTAGCTTTCGCATTGTTGAGAGCATATCTAGGCTAGTTATTGCCGCGGTGTTTTTCTCTCAAAATAATAAGATCTCTTCTTGTACAATGCACTTTGATGTTTATTAGAGAGAGAAATTCTAGAGTCCCTGACATGAATTGAGTATATTGTTATAAAGTGTATATTGGTAAATTCACTAACCAAAGGTTTAACTATTTGGAGCTTTTGAGAAATTTGTAGCTGGCTCATATGTGTTTGACCCAGTCTTCTGATGTTTTGGGTTAGTGAGAGTTTGAGATTACACATTTGTTTATTGATGAGATATGAAATTTGGTGATGTCACTTTTGTTATCATATTTCTTATGACATAAGTAACTTGGATCATTTTGTTGAGATTGCATATTTATCTTATTTGATTATGTTTTTCTTTATCCATCTTGTGTATGAAATGTGAGTTATTGAAGTGTATGATGTTTGTTCTTGTCGGATATAATTTTATGCATTATTGATAGCTCATTATTTCTTTGGACATATATGATATTTTGGTATAGTAATATTTTGTCTCCAATAAATAAACTAATGTTATCCAAGTAGAAAATTGTTGGAATTTTGTATATTAGCACTGTTTAATTATTTGATTAAATTTTAAATTATTAATATCAATTATGAAAATAAAATTTATGATATTTTAATTGATGGATATTAATTATTTGGGCTTATGTTGTGAGCATACCTATGATGGGTTGGGGCCTTACTTAATGCTGAAATGAGGCATTCTTACTCTTATCTGGTAGTTATAAAGTTGTCACCTCATTAGATAATTTTTTGTGTGGCATAATATTATATGGAAAACTCTAGCCACCAAACAGAAAGGAGTATCTTTCTCATTCAGTCATTCGTGATCCCCTTTGAGATAACATGCATGAATTCTATCTCTTCTTCTAGTACACACTTTCTAACCCTTTTTATAATTGTTGTTTATATGTTATGAGCCTGTTATAATTGTGCATTGTTTGTCATCAAATCTCATCAAAGAGAGGGAAATGTGAGATAAAATGATTGGTATAATAGTGAAAGACAAATAAAAAAATGATATAAAAAGTATTGTAATAAATGTTATATTAATAATATAACTTAATAAAAATTGAGTGTAAGAAGATAGAAAAAAAAATTAAAAGAGTAAAGAGAAAAAGAGAGACAGAATTAAAGGATTAAAACTAGTGCATGGATTCACCTCAAGTGCAAGCATGTTAGACAATCTCAAAAAAATAAATGTATATTTGCTTCGGTTTTATTATTTTAAAATTGAGTTTGAGAATAATTTTCAAAATAGATGGTTAGAAAATAATTAAACAAACAAGTTTATTTCTTCATTTATTTATAAGAATTAAAACATTTTTTAAAAATAATAATCAAGCAAGGGAGTCTTTAGACTTAAGAAACCAAAATTAAAGAATATTTTACGTTATAAAATTTCAAAATAAAATATAGTAATATAAAACCATTATTGTGCTAAGCATAAAGTATTAATTTAAATTAAAAACTATAATCTATCAATAATTATATAAAAACATTAGACAAATACTAATTAATATCATTAGAATACTTGTTAAAGAATTAAATGTGAAAAAAATATTAAAATATATTATTAATATACTCTTAATGTAATTTTTTATAAAAAAAATTGTTTATTAATAGCTAATGATGAGGAGCCAAATTATAAATTATAAATTATTTTGTTTCGTTAGTTCAGATTAAATAAACTAAAAACATACGTCAAACATAATTTTTAGAACTCGTTTATAGGTCAATTAGCTTTGACTTTGTCAAGTTATGACTTATGATTAGATACCCTTCCTAGTAGACTCTTCTAGACAAAACCACTTACCATTGACAACCGTTGCATTTTCATTGCACTAATCGATTGTATTTTGAAAAATCGAATTTGACCTGGGCGGGTGTAATGTGTTGCACGCGGCAACTATGTGAAAACGACGCAGGAAGGACTCGATCAAAATTATTGTTTCTTTTTCTTTTTTCTTCGTTTTTTTTTTTGACTTAAACAAAATTATTGTTTCTTTTTCTTTTCTTCTGCTTCTGCTTTTTTTTTTTTGACTCAAACAAAACGGCGCCTTTTCTAGTTTTCTGTGTTTCGTTTTTGATATGGTAAAAACTAAAAGTCTTCGCTGTTGACTTGTTGACATGGCAGAAATCAGTGGTCAGTAATTATCAAATGATGATGGTACTCTGATCTGATCAAAAGCAAGTCTTTTGCACCCGTTGACTTTTAACTTGGACCAGAAAAAAGATAATATCGTATTTTTTAACACACTTTTTTATTATTAGTTAAAATTTATTAAAAATTACAATTTTTTGTAGATCTCACTTCCTAGTTAATGATTCTCTTTCTTGATTTTGTAGTTTTTAATAAATTTTAACCAATAAAATATGTGTTTGAATGAATATGTTTACGAACCTAAGTTGTATTGCGAGCCTGAAAATGGTTTGATTTTGAATTTGATTATGAGCCTGAATTTTGTTTTTAGCTTTGATTTTATTTAGGGATGGATGGTTCTGTTAATTTCCCTCCTTTTGAGCCTGATTTTTTTTTATTCTTAAGAAACATTTAAAGAACAGTGCTTATATAAGCTATGGTGCTTGTATAAGGAATTCCATCTCATTTGTTCCAGTCGTGAATTTTGTTAAGCAATGTATCTTAAGGTTAAGCAACACATGTAAGATACGACATTGAAAACACCTTTAGAGAATGTGTTGTTAAATACTCTTTGTTGAAAAAATCAAAGTCGCATGACAAAATTGACAAACTATTTGCATCTCCATTCCAACAATTTTTTTTTGGTATTTTAAATGGGTTTCATCATCACATATTACTTGTACTTATTTTTTTATAATTTAAATAACTTACTTCTTCAATTTGACAATTCTAAAAATTTTATTAAATAAATCTCACAAATAATCTCTTGTCCTTATATTTTATCCCTATTTCATAAAAATACAAATATGTGAACCCCACAAAATTAGTAAGATTTATATAAGCACCTATTATTTTATAAGTGCTTGATAAGAACTTCCTCTAGTAGATATCTCTTAAAAAGCACTGGTGCTTAATAAATTTTCAGCAGATAAACACCTCCGTTGGAGGTACCCTCAATTGTCACGTGACATAGATAAATGATGCACAGTGGTACTTAATTATTTTAGTTTTTTTTTATAGAGAATTTAGTGTACTTTTATTATTTAATTCAGATTTTCTTGAAGAGCAGAAATCAGGTTGAAAGGACACAACGGACAATTAGTATGAATACAAAGATTGGGCCTCAGCTCGAACTAAGCCGAGATTATCTGGAGGAAAAATAGCGGATATATTTATGTGAATAACTAGGTTATTTAACCGTGCAACGGACGGGATATATATATAATTTAAGAATAAGTTATTTTATAAATATTTTAATGGTGGTCTAAAATATACATTTATCTTATAAAGTGATTACTATAATTATTAAGTATAAATAATTAAGATAATTACTGTCATTGTGTGTCTGTTATTTTAATTTTTTTAATAAGATATTAAGTTTGATATATTATAACCATTTTTATTATTTTACATTGACATATATATTAAATTAAATTTATTAATTTATTTTTGTTTAATACATGCTTATTTGTATTTTTTTATGTTATTTTTAATTTAATAATTTTCTCAATATATGTTTCATAATTTAATAAATTATTTTTTGTGGATTGCAAAGAGTCTACTCTAGTAATATAAAGAACTTTGATTGTTATATACACATATATATAAATATGTTAGGAATATTACGATGTACATAAGTGTAAACATACATAAAAGTTAAATAAAAGATATTATGAGAAAATAGACTATATACTGACAGTATAAAGTCATTTTATACCGCTATCCAATCACAAGCAACCATGTATGGTAAGTTTGTTGACTTTTATAATAATTACCTTAAAAGTCATAACAATAGTGATTTGTGATTGGTAGACAGTGTAAAACTTTTTAAACTAACAGTGCATAACCATTAAACTCAGATATTATTTATTTACAATTACTATTACTTTATAATCATCAAATCTTCCTTAATTGGAAGACCAAATAATTATTGTATTTCATGAATAATTTTTATTTCCTTGCAATTTATCGAAAAGTTATGTAATTTGTTATTATTTTTAGTTAAATAATAAGAAAGAAGACTGATGAAATAAAAATAATAAAGTTGAATAGTTGTTCACCTTGCAAGAATTCTTCTCAATTATTTGCACATCTCATCATCCATAAATTTTTGGGTTTGAAAAACTACAAAATAATTTACATAATGTCATGTATAAATATAAAATATTTATCATCATCCAACGTAGTAGTTAGTCAAAGAACTAATTATTAAAATATGAAGAACACAAATTTTTTGTTTTACATAATATTTGTTAATATGACAACTATCACTTGATATTGTATTTTCAAGTTTTTACCATTGAGAAAAAAAAAGAAGTTAAAATTAATTATGAATAGAAAAATATTATAACTAATTTTATGGTAGTTTTGTTTTTTATTATAACTATTACATTTCTGAATCAATTAACATCATACAAATAATTTTTTTTAAAATTAATCATATTATATAATCTATATATCTTTTGAAATAATAACTTTTTTACAATTTTTAATAATTGAGCTTTATCTGCTATTATCATGAATTTTCATCCAACTGAATATATTTTAGACAATTAACCTACAATAAAAAAATTAAAAAAATTATTAAATTGACAATCTAATATGAAGATGTTACTATAATGTTTTATTTAACATTGTTGTCAGTTGGACAAATCAGTGCTAGTGATCGCTCATCTTTTCATATATTCCATAGTTTTTCAAATTCACCATCTTAGAAAATATAAGTCAATTTATTGACAAATTAAAAAAAAGTAAGAAATAAATTGATATCTTATCACTTACTTGTTTGTCAAAGTACATATCAAAATATTTTTTTTAACTCTTTATATAATTGAAAGATCTTCTTGAATTTTAGTTTGCTTTAAATAAGAAAATATATAAAAGTATACGTGAAATTAATTTTTTTACTGCTTAGGTGTGTACCAATATTAACAATTGACATGATAGAAGGATAATCACCACAAGAAAAAAAAATAATGTACTTACTTTAATTAGCCCGTCATTTAAAAGCTAACAACTTATTTATTACATAAATCCTACATTAAGTGTTGACTATAAAGCTCATTTATTAAAATGAAGATTTTCATTTTAAAAAGTTAAGACAATAAGATATTACCCCATTTATTAAAATGCAGGTTTTCATTTTATAAAAATTAGGAAAATAAAATATTGCCTCATTTTAAAATCATGATATGTGTGATAGGTGTCAATAATTGAATCTAGTGCCTTTGTACCAACATTTTCAATCATACGAATTAGGAAAAATTTTAGTGAGAGTTTACTTTGATTAAGTGACATAAAAAGCATCTTTATACATTTTATTATTTGAACAATTTTGTTATTTATTGTCCCAAAAATAATCATTAATAAATCAACTAATAGAAATTTTAAATAAAAATCATGATATAAGTGTATTTATAAATTTGTTGTAATTATTTTAATATTAACAATTATGTAAATTAAAATAGACTAATTAATTATTGCAGATGGATAGACATGATTTGTAAAATAATTAATTTTATAAATAGACACGATACTCATATTTTGATATACATAACTATGAAGAATGCTAAACTTTTAATTGACATTTCAACTTCTAAAAATTCATCATATTAGTTGGAGTTTGTTCAGTAATTATCATGAAAAAATATTTTAAATTATTTAATTTTAAAATAATTTTTATATAATAAATAAAAATTATATTTATTTTTATTTCAAAATTAAGATTGTGATGTTTTAAATATTAAATTAAATATAAAGATATTTTTATTATTGTAAAGATAAATTTATATTAAAAGAATGTTGCACGCTTTTATGCATAATCAAATATAGATAAAGTATATTTATTTATCAATTTGAAACATGTTACAAATTGATAAATATATATATCCATCCAATATTCATAAGTTGTTCTTTTTGAAATATTAAGCACTTAAAATTACTTTCACATGTTATAATTGAAATTGTAGAATTATTTAAATCTCAAAACACGAGTAAATACAATGTTGTAGTCTAATAATGTCACGAGAGCCTCGTTAAATATCTTTCCAAAACTCTACGAAAGTGTACGTAATGCTAATAAACATAACATTTTGGTTTATAAATATATAATTTACGTTTTGTGAATTTGTCAAATAGGTGTTAACATGGTAGTTAAATTATTATAAGAATAACACGTAAAAGTAACAAACATGCAAGATTGATATTTACATAATATTATTTGAAATATTAAAATCTAAAATATTTCATCACTTATACTGTATGATGTTTTCACTTGTTTTTTTTTTCTTTCCTTTTGTTATAATTTGCTTTCCTTCTAGATAACTTTTCTCATCTTTGCTCTATGCTCATTCTCCTCCTCCTATTTCTATAGTTTTGCCTCTATCTTTCTTGTTGTTGTTCTTGTGATTGTCAACTATTTAAATCTTGTATATTGTTATATTACTCATTTAAGTAACAAGATTAATAAACATATAACTATTGGTTGGTTTAAGTATTTCACAATTTGATTAATTAGTACAATATGATTAAAAATGTTTACTTAAAAAGGGAAAAAAGAGAAGAATTTCTTTATAATATTACATAGAAAGACTCAATTAGAGAATAATAAATCTACATCCCAATGGAAAAAATTGATACACATACACATTTAAAAGAAGTTATTCATTTATTATGCATACATTATGCTATGTGGCAAAAAAAAAAAAAACTTAAAACTAAAAAAACAAAATAAGACCACAATTCTCAAGCTTCTTGTAATATGATTTAAAATGTATACTTACATGAACTATGAAAAACCAAAAAAAAAAAGATTCCTTTTAATATTGCTACTATAAATCCAATCAGATTAAAAATCTATATTCTAGTAAAAAAATGGTAAGGTTCATATAATATGACTAATAAACACATAAATATTGATTGTTTTAAATATTTCACAATATGATTAATTAATACAACATGATGAAAAATGTATACTTAAATGAACTAATAAAAAGCCTAAAAAAAGACGAATTTCCATTTAATATTTTACAAAAAAAATAATTACAGGACAATGAATCTACATAAAAACCCAAAAAAAGAAAAGAATCCTTTTAATATTTTATTGATAAATCCAAATAGAGGACAATGAATCTATATCTCAGTAAAAAAAATTGGTATACATGCATATTACAAAAAAAATTATTCATTTATTATGCACACATGGTGCTACGTGCAAAAAAAATTAAAGTAAAAAAAAGAAAAAAGGAAGAGAATAAATTTCTTTTAATATTTCTACAGTAAACTCAATTAGAAAAATCTACCCCGGTGAAAATCAAACAATAAGAACAATTATTTATTTTTCGATATTGCAACAATTCTTAATTCAAGAAAATGACATATTTAAAAGATAAAAACAAGTTTTAGAATAAGAAATAGATATTATTAGAAGAAAAGCAAAAAATACAAATTCTTAATGTTTTCAATAGGCAATTAATATTGTTAAAAATGAAAGCTTTACATTATATGTATGCTTATTGTATTTGCAAACCCAATCCCACATAAATAGCTTTAGATTGTTGCTCTAGAATTTTAGCTTATCATTGTCTGTAATAGACACAATGCAAAACCCAAAGCTTAATTTAAATAATAATGTCAAAAAAATAAAAAATAAAATACTATGAACAAATCTACCAAAAGAATTAATATACCAAAGGTGGTACCACGAACTTTATATGGAGATGATCAGCGAGAGGGAGAGAGAGAAAACTGTAAAGTGCAAAAGGCTAAATCGCAGACTTGATATAGAAATAATGAGAGAGAGAAGGAATGTGAAGTGCTTTGGATATGTGGTGTCACTGATGTGATGGAAAAATGCCAATGAATAGAAAATGAGAAAGTGTGTGATTACGATTGAAAGAGTTATGCTTCTTTTTTTTTATGTAAATATATTTATTTCCATATATATAATAATTTGTCTAATAAGATCTTTTCATGAAATTTACTTTCACTTTTCATGAAAATCATATTTATGAAAAAGCTATAACAAATGAACTAATTATATTAGAATATATATTAGTCGTAATTACAATAATTAATGTAATTATGTATTTTTATTAATAAAAAAATAAATATTTCAACGACATTTAATAAAAAATAAATTATAATTTATATCTAATAAATACATATAATTACCTTAATAATATATATTTAAAAAATACATTAATTATATCAATAAACAAATTTCAATGACATTTAATAATTCTATTAATTTCAATGACATTTAATAAGTCTATTAATTTTTTGATTAGTAATAATTACATTAATTACTTCAAATATAAAGGTAATTACCTTAATTATATATATTTAATGATTACATTAATTACTTTAAATACAAAGGAGAAATTTAAATGATAGATGTAGATTAAGTTTCTTGAAATTGATAATGCCAAGTGTCACACTAAGAGAAGACTAAGGAAAAGAATTGTGAGCATATTTGAATTTGAAAAGTTATCTCTTGTGTGTGATTGAAGTATCTTGTGTAGATTCCTAATAAACAAAAGCAAAAATAAAACAAATTAAAAGTCTAAAAAGTAACAGAATAAAATAATTATTAAATATTCAGGCAATTAAAATAATTAGCTACTATAAGAAATTAAATTCAATAGTAAGAAATAACATAATATCATATGTTTTTACCATATATAACATTTATTTTTTTTTCCTAATTTTTCGTGTCTTAATTATTTATAAATTGGGTGCCAATTGAGATGATGTTTCATGTGAAATTGCTCTACATGTGGAGCTTTCCTTTTTTATATTATTTAAAAATTATGAGGACTAGTCTTTGTTCACTTATGCTATTGACTTTTATATATCTACTTTTATATTATAAAATATTTTATGGTTTTTGTATCAAATATCTCATTTTTATTGATATTTTTATTTTTCAAAACATTATTCCTTGAATTTCGTTAATTCCATCTATTTTTATATTATAAGTCAAATATCTAATTTTGAAATACAAATACTTTTATATTATAACCACGTGATATCTCTGTCTTAAATTAGATTGTGGACCGATGCGATGCACAAAAAATTAGCGTTTGGTTATTATTTTGATTGATAAACAATGTAAAATATTTGTAATGTAAATGTATCCATTAATATGTAAATTTAAGGATAGTCAGATATCAAGTTTATTTTAAATTTTCTTCCTTAAAAAAATTGATTTATGTTTAATACATTGTTATGCAATTACTATTTTTTGCCATATATAGCATTTATTTTGATTCTCTAATTTTTTGTGTTTTAATTATTCATAAATTGTGTGTCGTAATTATCCATAAATTGATTTGTACGCAAATAAAAATGAGGTTGACACGTAAGCAAAAAAATGAGGGAAACGTTCTGGTGTTGCCAAATAAGATGAGATTCCATGTGGAATTACTCCAGAGGTTGACACATGGAACTTTTCTTTTTTAGATTATTTTCGTTTGTATAGATTACAGATTACAGATTATAGACTATAGATTATAGATATAGATTATAGATTATAGATTATAGATTATAGATTATAGATTTTAAATTCTCTAACAATATTTTTTTAATTAATTTTCTTATTTTCTTTCTATAGTAAATATTAAATATATTTTATATTTTAAGATATTAAATATATTTATTTTTTGTTTAATATTTCCTTTTTAAAGTAGTAGAAAGATTTGTAGAAAAATTATAAAAAAATATAAGACTATTCAATTCACAGAATAATATTGTCCAAAAATATATATTTTTTTGGTGGACAAATGGAAGAAGAGCCCCCAAACGTAGAATCCTCTATAGAAAGAAACACCTGAACAAATAGCCAACATTAATAAAGACAACAAGGCGGACCAAAAATCAAAAACTTGAAAATCTACACTGGTTGACAAGTTGTGTTTAGCCCATGTGTCCGCCACAAATTAGCTTTATGAAAAACATGAGAAAATATCACCATTGATCTAGATCAAGCATGCGTAATCTCATTCACCACATTATAACATGGATGATTAACCTCACAGCTATCAAGAATTAACATTAAAGTGAAGTTAACTGTTGATTGATTGTGAACACCCAAATTTGTCCAGATAAACATTAAAAAAATATTAAAAAGTAAAAAATAAGAATTTATTAGTCATGCACTGATAATATAAAATAGTTTTACACTGTCATCCAATCACAAACTATTATTTATTGTAAGTTTGTTGACTTTTATAATAAATATTTTAAAATTTATATTAATGCTGATTTTTGATTGGATAATAATGTAAAACTTTTTACACTGACAGTGCATGACCATTAAACTCAAAAAATAATAAAAATATACAAAAAATAATAAAATTACAAAAAAATGATGAAAAATACATTTGACAAATAAAACCACAAAAGATATAAAACGAATAAAAATGGTTGGCCCGTAACCAAAATTTCAAATGTCCAAAACTGTACAATCCATATTCTATACAAATTAAAATTAAAATAATAATAATAATATATGAACAAAACATGAAAGTCGTGGTCTATGATCAGTCTTTGACCCGACGCTTTTGCTCCCTACGTTGACAGCACATGCCTTTTCAGCTTGAATCTTGGATACAAAAGATGCACAGTGCTCAAGGGATTCAATTGGGTGAAATTTGCAACTGAAGTGGTGACATTGTTAGCCAAAAGGGAATAACGTGAAACAGAGGAGTGATGATGCTAGGGAAGTAGATAGCAAAATTAGGAAAGCAAGAGCTGCCAACGCTCGGTGGCAGTAGAGGACTAATTTCATAGGTGCGCTTCTAGCATCGGGGGATGGAGATCGTGTGAAGGAAAAAGAAAATCAATCAAAAAGACCCTAACATTCACTTCTTCTCTCCATAAAAATAAAAACAATGCACTCAAAACATACATGGACGGACCCTCTCAACCGAACATTCTCTCACGCACTCTCCCTGGTTCAGATTCATCGACTCTTATTCAACACACACAAACTCTCCCATGTTTAGGTTCATTCATCCACAGCTTCTTCCAAAAAAATACCATGGCATTTGCTGCCTTTGAATCCCCCCCCTGAACTATTTTAGCCTGTAAGCACTACTAGACCATAACACTGGCTCATCATCTCAAATCACATGAACACTCCCCCATTTCCTGAAACCGCGCTAAGCCATGCACTCTCAAACTCTAACACACAACATGATCCTAATATTCCTCTTTCTCTCATCGATATCAACACCCAGCATCCTCATGGCCACTCAAGACATTAATGGCTGCCCTTACATTTGAACCTCTCCAAGAGTGCGCTTCAGCACTTGCAGCACCTCCCGTGTTGCTCATCGCCAACCACGAACTGAACCGTGGCCACAACACTAAAGTCCCATAGCCATGTAGTCAATGCAGCATCTTCACACACTCAATACACTCACTCTTTTCTCTCAACACGTTCAACCACACAATAGCACAGACACAACATCTTGTTTTGATCCATGACTTCCTCCTTTGATCCATCGTGAATGTACAGTACACGCCCTCACTCTTTTCCTCACCTCACACAAATACTCACAAGAACACACCTGATCCTTACGTTCTCACAATCACATTCATTTCTTTTTGATCCTAAGAACCTCACTCATTCACACACGCTGCCCCCCACCTCACAACACTCAGCTCACTCTTTGATGCACACACTCACTCACTCTTCAACACAATATCACAACCCTCAACACTTGGCTCCCTTTTTCACACAGTGAATATCACTCACACACAACAAGCATACGCACAGTACACTGATTGCGAAAAAAACTCTCTCATCACCCAGCATAGCAACACACACAAAGAGCATGGTGTTCGATTTTGATCCTCGATGAGCATACACTATACTAAAGGGCCAAGTCCTAATCCACCATGGCTTTTGCTATGCACCAAAAGCATGATTTTCATCAGACCAGTCCAAGACTTCCTCGTTGCTTTGGAATTGCACCATGTCGAGTGATAAACCCTTAATTGTTATAATTAGCATAGAGAATTTGGGTCTTTATTTGCTAAATTCAATTGGTCTTCGTGAATATTTTTGGTTTTTGGTTGAGAGAAAACTCTTGACAACTTCAAAGGATTTCTCCTATATCTCTTTAGAAAAAAATTAAGAATTAGTCTTTTGGTTAATTTCTTTTTTTTGGTTTTTGATGTTTCACATTGTAATGAGTTATTTCTCTGTTATGATGCATAACTAATTCCTATGCTAGGATTATGGTATATCTATGCTTGAAATGACTAGAACCCTTTTTTAATTGTAATTTTATTTTTCCTTTTCCTTTCAATTGAATTGCCTTAGTATTATTTAAGTTATTGTTTGAAACTAATCACCCCTTGCATGTTTTTAATCAATTAATTAATCAGTGACCGTATTGTAATTAATTGGTAGATCTCTAGGATAATTGGGTTTAGAACGTTGAATGATCAAACTGCAAACCAAACTTTCAATTGAATTTGTTCACTTTCTTTATTCCTCTTCTTTCCTGAATTAAATCACTGCATGACCAACCAGAAATTTAATACAGGAAAAAGTTTCTACAATCTATGACCAAAGATTGTGAAAGAATTCGATGGAGGGAAATTGAGCTGGAAAATAAGGTTACCATTAATTGGGGAAAAGGGAGTTAAAGACATTGGTGAACCTATAGTTCTAGGTTTTATTTCACTGAAGTCCAGTTTTATTCTAAGCAATTTTCTTTTAATTCTTACACTCAACACTTTTAATTTGAACAGTCTAGACAACATAGGAATTTCTTTGAAAGGTAGTCAATGTTAGACTTTTGGGTACGATATCTAAACTTAGTCTATTGTTACTATTGAGATAGGATATGTTTGCCTTTAAACGTGTTCTTGACGCATCATCGAACTGAGATGGCCTTGCGAGATTGCGGGTGCAACCTCTCTTTCTTGCTTTTGTCTTATTTTCATTTCAATGCTATTATTATTACGTAAACTGGGTGCCCACTGTACTGTTCATAATGTCCTGTTATATATATGTGTATACTTGTTTAAAGTCTCGCAACATTGGATTTTATATGCCTCTTCGTTAAGTCTTTTTATTCTACTTTTGTTTGTTTCCTTTTTTCTCTCCTTTTATTTTTATAATTTTTTTTATGTTGTCGCGTTTTGTTTACGTGCTATTCTACACTGTTCATGTTTGGTACCTTATTTGCCTTTATTTTGGTTGTTATTTCAATATATAGGTTTTTGCACGGGTATTAATCTTGAATTTGTGCACATAATGATAAAAGCCAAGTTACGTTAAAAATTTGTTACAAGTCTACATTTATAAGGATAATCATATAATGATAAATTACAATAAGACAAAAATAATTAGTAATCTTAAAAAGGGTAATAATTAAAATAAGCTTATGTTTATATGCGAAATAAAAATGAAATCGTTAGAAATGGGTTGATTGGATGTGACATTTTCTTAACCTTTAAGTTCTTAGAATACAAGTTGTGACAGTTTAATAGTTCTAAGGCTTTTAAAAAAAATAAAATACTTTGTAATTATTAAAATTATTTTTTTATAATTTAATTGAACATAAAAACCACAAAAATCCATAATTATAAACATCAACGAATATCTAAGTTTTATAATATAAAAATGGAAATAACCTAATAGAGAAAGAATTAATTGGATGTGACATATCTCCTTAATCATGAAATTTTAATGCACACATTTGATGTCTTAAAATTCTTCTCTAAAACAAAAAAATAAAAATGTTAAACTAAAATTTAATTGTTATAAAAATAAAATATTAAATCAAATTGCTTTGATGAATGGGCTTAGGTATACACTTTTGTCAATTCTATTTTAGGATGTATGAGTTGGGCGGTTCAGAAGTCCTAAAATTAAATAAACATAAGATTAAAAATGTCAATACACAAATATTTTCTACCAAAAGAATTACGTAAGTCTGATTTTTCATTGCACTAGAAGATACATAAAAGCGCAGGAGACCACCCCTATCAATCTCAAAAACAATAAAATTTAATCATAATGAAACAAAATTTTGTAATAAATAAAATCCTCTTTTTTATTATAATTATTTTGGATAAGATAAATATTTTAAAAGTTATTAATAATTTGCTTAATTAATTAGGTATTCGTCTTTATGACAGACGTTGTAAGGTGTTAATACCTCCCTTACACGTAATTGACTCCGAACCCAAAATCTAGTTTCTAAGATCATTTTCTTTTCAAAGGTTTTTCCAATGTTCTCTTAAATAAATATTGGTGGCAACTCTCTATTTTTAAACTTATTTCTCACTGTCCTGTCGCAACTCTAGCTATGACATTGATCATGATTGATTGGTCTTTCACAAATAACAAAAGCCCAATCTTGATACATAGAAGTTGGCACAATTTGCTCGAGTTAAAAACTTTGTGTGCTCTTTTGTGTATGCTTGTTGCAACTAGGAGGTATTTATTGTAAAAGGTTGAGTAGGGGTGGTAAAATGAGCTAATATGCCCTGTCCTACCATTCATTTGACTAAAATGAGATGAAATGGGTTGACCAATTTTAAAAAAGTGGATTAAAAATCTCAACTCGTCTGGTCTAACTGCGAGTAGATCTGATTAAAAAATAAATAAATTATGAAAATGTGTTGAAAAAATAAAATTTATTATACTTGAGTTTGTACGTCAATTAATAATATTTCCATTTCATAATCTTAAAAGAACATTGAAAAATAGTGCTATGTTAATAGAGAAAATAGGCTATGCATTGATAGTATAAACTATTGTACACTGTCATCCAATCACAAACAATCATTTATGGTAAGTTTGTTAATTTTTGTAATAACTATCTTAAAAGCCATACCAACAGTGATTTCTGATTGGTTGACAGTATAAAAGTTTTTACACTAACAGTACATAATATAACCATTAAACTCATGTTAATATAACTTATTTAACTATGATTTCTTAAAAATAAAACATTAAAATTGACCTAGTATAACTTAACTCATCCACTTAACGGTACTTATTTAAGTATAATTAAAAGAGAAAAACACTAGATGAAAAGCTAAGGATGTGTTTGATTACTAATATTAAAAACTGTTCTCGATTTTCTAAAATTGAAAAATTGAAAAACTTATTTGATTAACATGTTTTATAGTAATTGATTTCCAAAATAGTTCATTGATGCGTTTAAAACATGCTTAAGGATAAGAATGCCCTATCGCAGCAGTAATAATGACCTAAGAGACTGATATGGAGTACTTTTCAGAGAAATTTCTATGCTGTCTAGGTTGTTCAAATTAAACGTGTTGAGTGCAAGAATTGAAAGAAAATTGCCTAGAATAAAACTGGACTTCAGTGAGACAAAACTTAGGACTATGAGTTCATTAATGCCTTTGACTTCGTTTCTGCTTAATTAAACAGTAACCTTATTTCCCAGCTCATTTGTCAATTTCCCTTTATTGAATTCTTTCACAACTTTTGGTCATGGGTTGTAAAAATTCTTTCCTATATCAAACCTCTGGTTGGTCATGCAATGATTTAATATAGGAAAGGAAGAGGAATAAAGAGGGTGAACGAATTCGATTGAGAGTTTGGTTTGCAGTTTGATCATTCAACGTTCCAAACCCAATTACCCTAGAATCTACCAATTAATTACGGTATGATCGCCGGCTAATTAATTGATTAAATACATGCAAGGAGTGATCAGTTCCAAGTAATAACTTAAATAATGCTAAGACAATTCAGCTGAAAGAAAAAGGGAAAATAAAATTAACAGTTAAAAAAGAGTTTCGGTCATCTTAAGCATGGAAACAACCCATTATAATGTGAAACATTAGAAACTAAAGAAAAATCTTAACCAAAAGGATAATCTTTAATCTTTGTCTAAAGAGATATAGGGGAAGTTCTCTGAAGCTCTGGGGAGTTTTCTCTCAGCCAAAAACCAAAAAGAAGCAAAAAGAGTAGAATGAATATGAAAAGGTATCTTTGACATTGTAGACGCCTCTATTTATAACCTCAATGGGCCTGCGAGGCTTGATGGAAGCACGGTTGTGTATAATGAAGCACGGTCGTGCATGTCTTTTGAAGCATGACCATGGTTAGGCCGTGCATATTCTCGTATGCGTAGTCCTAATAACCAAGCAAGACTGTGCATCTTCTCGTAAGCGTAACTCTGGATTTGAAGCACAACTGTGCATCTCTGGCAGCAACAAATTCTTCTTGAATTTTAAGATTTCTTCCCAATTGCTACTGTTTTTGTCCCTGCTAAAAAATAAAGAGAAATGGGCCAAAATATCCATGAAGACCGACTAAATTTAGCAAATAAAGACTCAAATTCTCTATGCTAATTATAACAATTAAGGGTTTATCATTCACTCTATTTTTGTTTTTAGAATTGAAAACCCAACACTGCCAGCAAGTACTACTAATCAAATTGAAACAAGTGAAAATATGAGAAGAGTTTGGGAGAAAGTATTGTAAATATATGAGAAGAAAATATTGGGATTTCAAAGTAGAAGAGGCACTGCACACACCTGTTCTTGATCACAATGGGACATGGTGACAAGAGTTTGGGAGAGAAATCACTGTTAATACAAGAAGAAAAAAAATGAAAATGAACAAACATCTTTTACTCATTTCTATATTTTAGTTTTTAAAACACTTGATTTAAAAACAATTTTCAAAACTTAATGCATTTTAAATTAAAAACTGATTGTTTAACACTGTAAAATTGTTTTACAAAACAGTTTTTTAAATCAAAAACCGAGAAGAGAAACAAACATGCTCTAAATGTATCAAAAGCTAAGGCCTCGTTTGGGGTGGTTGCGAGTTTTTGGTTTTTGGTTTTCAAACGCAATTTTCAAAACAAAACGCGTTTGACTAAAATGGAGCTGAAATGGTTTTTAACTCAATTTCAAAACACTTTTACATTCATTTTCAAAACCAAAAAAAAACAGGATTTGTGAATTTGGTTTTTGGTTTTTTTAAAAAAATACACATCATTATATTTGACAATAGTCTTTCTTGCCACCACCACAACCACCGCCATTGTCACTACCACTATCACCGCCACCACTACTACTGTGGCTATCTCCACAGCCACCATCATCACCACCAGCACCACTGCCACAATTACCGCGACCGCCAGCATTGCCACCACCATCACTGCTGCCACAACTACCACCCATCATTACTGCCACAACTACCACAACCATCAGCATCACTTCCACTATCACAAGCTTCATCACCACTATTATCGTCACTGCCACCACCACGATCGCGATCACGACCACTAGTGCTACTACCACCACCACAAGCAATGTCACCACCACCACTAACTCTGCCACTACCATCACCACTAGCATCGCCACGATCATCACTGGCACCGCCACAACCACCGCCGTCGGCATTGCCACAACTATCACCGTCGGCATTGCCACTGCCACCACCACCATTGTTGTCGTCACCACTACCACTGTCGACACCACACAAACATATTCTTAAACTAATTTTAACAGAAAAAGAAATTTCAAAATGAGTTTATTTTGAAGCCAAAAATTAGAAAAAAAAACTAAAACTAATTTTTAAAAACTAAAAACTAGTTGTAGTTTTTGAAATTTTCAAAACTCACAACTAAAAACTACCCCAAACGGGCCCTAAGTGTTTCTATGTGTGTGTGTGATTAAGTGTTTCTATAGGAGAAACAATTCAAAACAAGGGATAAAAAGAAAAATAAAAAAATAGTATTTAAGGGTAAGTGTGTGTGGTTAAGTGTAAATAATTCAATACAAGGGATAAAAAGAAAAAAAATATAGTATTTATGTGTGGTTAGGTATTTCTATAGGAGAAATAATTCAATACAAGGGATAAAAAGTAAAAAAAAATAGTATTTAAGGGAGGGCGTGTGTGTGTGTACAAGGGATAAAAAGAAAAATAAAAAAAAAATAGTATTTAAGAGTGTGTGTGTGTGTGTGTTTTTAAGGGTCAATATGATGGTTTAAGTGTTTCTATAGGAGAATATGTATGGTTAAGTGTTTCTATAGGAGAAATAATTCAATACAAGGGATAAAGAGAAAAATAAAAAAAATAATATTTACGGGTCAATATGATGGGTAAACCGTCAACCCGTCCATTTTTTTATGGGTTAAATCATAAATGAAACAAGTTAAAATGGATTGATGAGTAAAAACACGTCATGATAACAAAATACATGTTAAATAAACATGGACAAGATTAAAAAAATAAATAAATTATAAAACACTTGTGAGTGGCGACATTTAGAAGATAAAAATTAACTAATTTATAGTAATATTAATTAAATTTCCTTATTTATCCTAGACCATGAACATTCAATGCATGCATAACATCGAATTGTATGTTGCTAAAACTCAGACTTCTACGATAAAGGATCACTACAACAAATATAGAAGAAATCAAATCAATAAAATTTGGGCAAATCATGTTACAAATAAAGTATAATAAGAGGTGCATGTGCAGTTCGATTTAATTTAATTTTATACATGAGAACTAAAAATTGCATCAAATGGTATATTTTTTTAATTTTCATTTATTTCAATTAATGATTTAATAGATTTTCAATTTATTTTTCTATTTAATAGTTTAAAATGATTTGAATAGATTTAGAAACAAATCTATAAAAATTATTGACAGTACATACAGTGATCGTATATTTTATTACTATTATTAACCTTTTTTCCAAAACAAAAATGCTAAAATATCGGCTAAGTACATGTTTGTGGTGAGACAGGAAACTTCCCTTCATATGCCTTATCAGTATATTAATTTACGAAAACTTGTGCTCCATGTGATTAGATTTGATTTAAGTTTAATTAAAACATACTTCTGTCTAACTCATAATTGAAAACAGGTGTACTCAAGGTAGAAATTAATACCCTAAAAAAAGGATAGAAATTAATATGTTCTAAATTTCGTACAAGACTTAGATTGATGTAAATTATTAAAAAAATAATTATGTATATAAAAAAAAGTTATCAACTTTAAGTAATCTATAGTTAATATAAAAAGCCTCCCCCACATGTCATTGTTCTGTATTGTGCAGGTTCATTTTTTTCCTTTTCCCTTCACCCTCTCTCTCTTTTATCCTCTTTCTTTCTTTTTTACTTTTTTCTCACCGTGCTAAGCATGGGCCTGCACGTAGTGCAACGTCTATGTTTTTCCTAAGGTGTGACTTAGTATCTGAATAACTTAAAAGTGGAAATTAGTTATGTAATCTAATAATTAAAACGAGTAAATGAGTTGTTGATGTTGTTTGTTGTCTAGTGTTTGGAATTCCTGGTTATGAATTTAGGGAACTTAAGGAAATGTACTTGAGCCAAATGAGAGAGTGTTATTGTTTCGGGGTTTTTGGGAGAAAATAGCTGAGTGAGATCAGTCATGAACCTTAGGGAGTGGTTAGGTGAGCCATAGACCTGAGTGAGCTCAAGACCTTTGTGAGGCCGAGGAGGTTTAATACCTTAACCCCTCTTTCTTTCTTCCATTTTTCTCAAAACCCCCTCTCTCTTCCCAAAACCATTCTTTCTCTTTCTCTCAAATTCTCTCAAGCCACTAAGATTTAGAAGTCAAATTCAAGCTTAAATTCCATCCCTAGCGTTGAGTAGATCAGTTGGTTGGAGGAGTTTGGCTCAAGAAGGTGTTTTTTTTTTGTTCTATTTCCTCTCTTTCTCCAAATTTGGATTTGGAACTTCTGGGAGGTAAGGGAAACTTGCTTTGATTGTAAACTTGTTGCATGATTGTTGCTAAGTGTGATTGTGAACTTAGTTGTGTAGAAATCTTGATTTGAATTGAAATTTTGTTGTAGTTTGTTGTTGAAATGAGTTTCGTTCGAATTTTGGATTATTCATTGATGAATGTTGTGTTATATGAAAAGTCTGTTAAGTATGTTGTTACTGGCTATTGTATGATGTTGTCACACCTTGTGTGGGCTGATTTGGGGTAGGAATGAGTAGAAAGTTGAGATTTTTGAGTTTTCGAAGAGAGTCTCTGTTTTTGAGATCTAGTAGTCGCTGAGCGACTAGGCCTTTCGCTAAGCGAGTGTTCTTAATAAATGAGGAATGTGTGAGGAAAAGTAGAGATTCACTAAGCGATGGTGGGATTGTTGAGCAAGTGATCTTGAAAATCTGGAAATTTTCCAGAATGTGGCTCGCTAAGTGAATGCGATGTTCACTGAGTGAACGTGGGCATTCCAGAATACCTAGAAGCAATTTGCTGAGTGAGTTTTGAGCTCGCTGAGCGAATTGGGGCCTTGAAGAGTTGTTGCTCTCTCTTGCAAAAGGTTCGCTGAGCAAAGAGCGTGTGTAGATTTTTTTGGCTACTCTCTAGAGTGGCTAGTTGCTGAGCGAGTATGCGACTCGTTGAGCGAACTGTTGGTGGTAGATATTTAGAGGAAATCCCTTGAACGAATTCGCTGAGCGATCCCGACTGTAGTTGAGCGAGTGGCCTTGGGGACAGGATGTTCGCTGAGCGAGACTTATACTCGATGAGCGAGAACCTTCGTGAGGAAAAAAAGGTCCTCTGTAAGGACAGTATTTGCTGGGTGAGCGTATGGACCGCTGAGCGAGAAAGGTGTTCTGTTGTGTCTAAATGAAAAATAATAGTTCCATGGGATGTGTTGGGAGAGGATCCATAGGATGAGTTTGACGAGAGACTTGTTGGAGAATGGGATGTGAGTGGTAGGTTGCTTGGATAGGATCTCCACTTGTTGTGGGTAATTGTTATGAGAGGCTTCTCTCGAGGTATGGGCTGCTTGGATGGGGGCCTCACTTGTTGACTATGCTTGAGGCTGGATTGGGCCTGCATGGTGTTAGTAGTGGTTGTGGACCACATGTGGTGCTGGTTAGGCCCAAGTGGTGATGTGTTGCTATATATAAATGATTGACTTGTTGTTGTTAAAGGAGAGAGATGTTGTGATGCATACATTTCATGCATATGTCATTGATTGAGGTTGTGTGATGGGTCTCTTGTCATTGTGTGAGCAGGCACATAAGTTGGATGGTTGACAGGAGCTGCGGCTCAGACGAGCCTCTAGCCTGTTGTTGCCTGGATAAGACGTGGGGCTATTAAGTTGGGCCTACGAGGATGAATGGATGGGCAATTCTGCAAAAGGCCAAGACAATGTAGGCCTTGTGTCACAATGAGCCACCACCCACATACACTTATCCTGACACACCACTAAGCTTATCTGTAGATCAGACTTGGCAATTCCTGAATGGTGCTTGGATAGGCCATGGTAGGGGATGAGACCTGGCTGATCGCCTAAGATGTTGTAAATCTCTTGAGAGTTGTGTCATCATGCATCGATAAAGTAGTAGTGGAATTATGGTGTCATATGTAATGATATTATAAAACTCTATTGTTGTGGATTGATTTGTGTTGAGGATTTTTCAATATATATATGTATGATTTTGTTTTTGTAAGCTTACCCTTGCCTTGTGGTTTTGTTTTGTTGTGGTTGCTACCTTGTTGTTGTCGTTATATGTTGCTATGACTGTGATGATCATGTCAATTTTGACATGGGAGCAGAGGGTGAGGTTTCAACAGATCTGGCTGCCTGTGGTTGAAGGTGGTCATTTTGGATAGGAAGTGATGGCAAAGAGTTCTTTTTGTTTTATGTATAGTCTGACCAGCTTTAGGGAGTGCGTTTTGTATCCCTCTCCCCGTATAGTTGTATATGATGGTTAGGTTTATATTCTTTTGATTCATGGCCTGTATATGTACATATTTACATGTATCATAGTATAGCTGAGTGGGGGTGGTTGGCCTCCTAATTTCTATATTTGTACATGAATGTATGTCATGAGGTATGGGTCAATGTATGGTGGCCATGATTAAATGTAATAACTTTGCTAGTATTATAATGTGAATGTATACCATAGAGTGGTGTTGTCTTGTATCGATAGAAGGTCATTACACGCAGGATGCATGTTAAACCCAAATTATGACAAGCAATATTTTTTTTTTATGTTTTAAAAATAATCCTGTAAATTTTTAGGTAAAGCTTGGGAAATTATAGATTAAATAGAAATGTAAGGTTTTAGAGTGTTTTTAGTAAATTATTTCAAGTAGTTTTATAATCAAGTTTGACTAACTTGTAAGTTAGTTTGATTAAAATAAATATGTTTGGTACACAAACTTATTTAAATAATTTCTAGCTTATTTTCATAGCTTTTCATAAGCTACTTCAACTAGATCATAACTTATAAATTATTAGTTCTTTTTTTCATTTTTATCCTCCCTAATTTACTTAAAATCTCTTTTTATTTTATTTTATTTTATTTTTTACTTTAGAAACTCTTTTGCCCATCCCATCACTCTTACTGATGTCAATTTTTTTTCTTCCACGTCTTTCGCTTTCACAACGTCCATCCTCAATATCATCCACGATTGGTTCATCAAAAATTGAAAAGTTTAAAAAGATAAAGTTGACAAGTGTTCCTTTTGTTTACAAATAATATTATTAAGCAATTTATTCAAATATTAAAAATATAATTTTAAACAATATAGGTTTATTTAATTAAATTATAATTTTTTGGTAAAAAGGAAAAAAATATCCCAATTAACATAAAACAAAAAAAAACTACAATTGTCCTTTATAATATAAAATTATCAAATTTTCACAATTCCTTTATAATATAAAATTTTAATAATTATTATCCTAATTTTTAAAAGGTAAGTTATTAAAAATAAATTATTATCCTAATCCTTTATTATATATATATATATATATATATATATATATATATATATATGTATATATATGATCAAATAACTAAATTTGTCTTTTTATGTCATTTTACATATATTAATTAATTTATTAACTAATCTTACCAAATACTAACTTGTAAGTATTTAGCTTTTCAATTCTTAGCTTTTAGCTTATAAGTTTTATGTTAACTTATAATTAAGTTAGTTTTGTCAAACACATTCTTAGTCAAGTGTTAAATTGGAAAATTAAATAGATTAAAAATAATGAGAAATTAGGAAAAAAAGTTAAGGAGATTTTTTCATATTTGCTATAATTTTTTATTTTACAGTTATTTACTTTAAAAAATACAAGTAAAACCTGAATTATATTGTTAATTAACAATTATTGTAGTAATTCAGGATGATTTTAAAAGGACTTAGATCTATGTAAATTAAAAAAAGTTATTATTTTTTATTTTTTCAAAAGTTAGAAATAATAATTTCTAAAAATAAACCGTAAAATAGTTTTTAAGCTTATTATAAGAGGAATAAAACAAATAAGAAAATGATTCCTCTCATGTTTAAATTTATATAGGGTTAAACATATTTTTGGTCCTTATAAATATAGAAAAATTCGTTTTTAGTCTCTTCTTTCAAAATTGTCGACTTTTCGTCCTCCAATTTCAAAAATATGTCACGTTAAATTCCTGATCACTAATTCCGTTAATGTAGTTAACGATAATGCCATGTCAGCACTGTACTCGTGGACATTTTAGATGACGTGGCATCCACATGGTTGCCATGTGGCAAGTAATTTTTTTTTTGTCCTTAGAAGATTTTAAAAGTTTGGTTTTAGTCCCCACAAAATTCAAACAATTGGTTTTAGTCCTTCCAAAATTCAAAAGTTTGATTTTAACTCCCCATAAAATCTAAAGTTTGATTTTTGTCTCCATAAAATTCCAAGTTTGATTTTTAATCGCTATAAAATTTAAGTTTGATTTTAGTTCTTAATTCAAAGTTTCATTCACCGGCACTTTGGTCTCACCACCAACATCACACAATATCATTTAAACCACTATTATGGATTAACACCCTTTAATAGCTAACAAAAGTTCCAACAATTAGAGTTCTAATTCAATAACATATGCAAAACTCTATTACTAAAGAAATATGAGACTAAGCGTTGCAACATTGTTAGTTACTACTAAAGAGTGTTAGAGGGCATGCATTAGAGGTTTTAATGCTCAATTTGGATTTAGGTTATTCGTTTGTCGTTATATAAGGCAACACGAGATGCCACGTCATATAAGACATCGGGTTAGAACAACCTAAAACATCCTAAACTCGTCCTAAAAAAATCATCATATCTAATTTTAAAACTCGAACCCATCAAAATCAATCTTAGGCCGGGCTAGGTTAGTGAGACGAGATGGGTTATGCGTACCCTTTATTATTGGTTTAAATTCATTGAAAACTACAAATTTTTTATTATTGGTTAAAATTTATTGGAAACATACTCTTTATTATTGATTGAACCAGTTTGGTAATTGGTTCCAATTGAACTAACAATTGTAATTTGAACAATACTATATGATTATGCTCATAAGATGAATGTGAAAGTGTATAAAGAAAAATATTAGAGATTTTAAAAAATGACTGCAATAAAATAACAAAGTAAGGATTAAAATCAAACTTTAAATTTCATGAGGATTAAAATCAAACTCTAAATTTTATGGGGACTAAAATCAAACTTATAAATTTTATAGGGACTAGAATCAAACTTTAAATTTTATAGGGACTAAAACCAAACTTTGAAAAATTTATAGGGACAAAATAAAAAAATACTTGCCACATAGGAACAATATGGATGCCACGTGGCAGCTATATCATCCAAAATGTCCACGTGTACAGTGCTAACATTAGGGGTGAGCATGACCCAACCCAACCCGCGAACCCGGCCCGGCCTGAAGTTAATTTTGACGAGTTCGGGTTTTGAAATTAGACCCGGTGTATATTAAGGATGGGTTCGGGTTATGCTTTGGGTCGTCCCAACCCGGTTTGGTGTCATATATTTTCTTAAAACATATAAGTTTTTTAAACAATTGTGTACTAATAATAAAACTTTTTAATTTAATAGATAATATTTTGTATAACATGATATCATATTTATAATGATATTATTTATTTTAAAATAGATATTATAAAATGTACCTTAATTTAAGTTTATACTTATTTTATTTTATAATTTAACTATACATAATGTTAAGATTGATATATTGTGTTAGAAAGTCGGGTTGACCCGGTCTTGTCCCATGTCTTTCGGGTCTTGATCGGGTCGGGTTCGGGTTTGAAAAAATGTTCCCTTCAAAATTTCGGGCTGGGTAGGGACAAATATAAACCCGTCCCAACCTGTCCCTTGCTCACTCCTAGCTAACATGGCATCACCGTTAATTACATTAACGAAGTTAGTGACTAGGGGTTTAACGTGACAGATTTTTAAAAATGGAGGACGAAAAGTCGACGATTTTGAAAAGAGGGACTAAAAACGAACTTTTCTATATTTATAGGGACCAAAAAGATTTTTAACCCTTTATATAATTTTGATGTAAAAGAATTTTGTATCTATATCTCTCTTTATAGACCATCAGACGCGTGGATCAACTGGAAAGAAGTTGTTCCAGTTTAACCAATGGTTTCAAGTTCGAGCCCTGGTCTGCAATTGTGTTAAATACTCAGAGGGAGAGCTTTGCCATCTATAGTGGTCCTGCCCAATTCAAACAGGATTGCCTTCTCTAGTAAAGAATACATGTTGTTTCTACCAAAAAAATATGTCTCCTTATAGACATTAAATTAATGAGATTAATTACTTATTTAATGCTTGTAAAAAAGATAAATGTAAAACTTTTACATAATAAAATTATATAAAATTTTAATACGAAATCATTTATTTCTAAATAGAATCTGTTAAGATCGTGGAAATTTGAGCAAGTTACATGAAACTCTAAATTTAAACCTTATTACCATAATTGTTAATAAAAAAGTTTAACTTGGGTAACTTTTAGGTTTTTGTCATAAGGACTTAAATCTGCACAGGTCTCTAACATGGTTAAAGACGTAACGTTTCAACATTAAAAAAAATAAAATGTATTCTTGGTCAAACAATTTGATTAATGTAAAAATTTATTTATGATAAATATATTAAAAAATATTTTTGTTACATTAAAATTTAAGTTGAGGATAGATTTAATTATTATAAAATAGATTAAATCACCGACCCAAATAAAAACTTATAGAGAAATTATAATTAAATCGTTAATCAATAAAAATTTTAAATACAAAAAGTTGCACAACTATAAGATTAATTAACAGAAATCAATCTCTATCAAGAAGAGTTTAAATCGAAATTCGTGTAAGATGTATATAAATTTGAAAGATCAGTATGTATATTAATTAATATTAATAGTATGAATATTAATTAACATGAATATCGTTATTCAAATAACATTAAAAGATATTTTAAATAATAAAATCAAAGTTCTGAACTAAATTATAATTAGGCTTAATTACACCTTATACCACTCAAGTTTTATCATTTTATGGTTTTTATCACCATTTTTTCTCTTACATTTTGTCACCCTATTTTTGAAATTATAACTAGAACAAAAAATCAGGAATAAATTATAATACGAGAGAATGGTAAAATAGGGATTCGAATTTGAAGCATATTCATATATATTGTTAGTCTTCATCGCGAGAAGTGACACGAATGAATATGCTTGGCACATCCAAGTCATCTCCCAAAATACACAATTATAACAACTAAATTTTCGAAGATCTCTACAATAATATATATTCAAATCATGCAGAACAATTAATTTCCAAATAGACAAAACTAATTAATTAGTTCACACCGTGACTTACAGTTGCGTTCCTCATGTTCCCAAAGGGGTAGCAGCCTCTAAACCCATTGGACCATTTGTGTTTCAAAGGAGACATTGAGCGTGAGAACGAGGGGCTTCTTCCTTGACCTCGATCTCTGTTAAACGAGGGCGATGATGGATAATACGCCAATGACCACGAAGAAGAAGAGGAAGAGGAAGAAGATGGTGACCAAGATGACGATGGTGGCACTTGACGAGACTTTCTTGACCCTACAAGCCTTGGCAAGATGCTTGAAAATATGTTGTTGGCCCTGGAGTTTCTTCGCTTGGCGTTGTGGGACTTGGGGGGGCTTGAAAAATAGGAAGGTGGGGGTGTAAGAGGAGGCAGAGAGGTCTCTGACAAGGGGTGTTTGGGGGGTACCAGGTTGTGCCTCCCACGTGAAAGGAACCGCAACTGATGTTTCTCCGTAATAGAAGATCCTTGAAGAGGTATTGGGGGTGGAGGCTTCCTTGGCCATTAGCCTAGAGAAGAACCTGTCATCCTTCGTTATTTGGAAGGACATTTTGGATGACTGATTCTTGGCACCGTCACTGATCATTTTGGTGGATGCACAACACAACACTTATGTGTATGTGTGTGTTAGCTTGAACTCAGATCTAAATGCCTCAAGATCCAAAAACAGCCTGCGTGGACTCCATTTTCTAGCAGTTTGTGACTAGACTCCCGGCAGTATCTTTGGATTCCAGTACACGACCACTCGGGAAATATAAATATCAAGTGTCCACGTTACTCAATAAAGAATTATTACTACCTGCCTAGTTCCTAAGGGGGGGATTATTTTATGCTTAGCCATAGCGGGCACTTGGTTAAATTTTAACAGGATATGTTAGTGAGTGTTAGTTAAAAATTAATAAATAAAAAAATTATTGAAAAACTATAATAGAAACTTCTGCAATTATATATCAAATTCAAATTAATCTAATTAATTTGATTTTTGGCATTTTGAATTCAATCATTATATTGATATTTACCCTTTTTTTTCAGATGACATTTTACCTTTTCATCAGTAAACAAATAAATTTTTATTGTTTAGAATAAGAATTTAATAGTCATGTACTATCAATGTAAAAAGTTTTATACTGTGAACCAATCAGAAATCATCATTGATATGACTTTTAAAGTATTTATTATAAAATTTAACAAACTTACAATAAATGGTAGTTTGTGATTGGATGACAGTATAAAACTACTTTACACTGACATAGCCTGTTTTCTCTTAGAATAAAAGTAGATTCTCCAATAGTATATGAATTTATTTAGTAACTAATTTTTTTCATTTAAGAGACAATAAAAAGTCAAGTACTGAATAAATATAAAAAAAAAAAACCTTGTTCAATATCAAATCTTATCATAAATCACAATTTGGTCTATATTACAAATCACAAGTAAAAATAATATAAGTTTAGGTTAAGATTTATTTGATGATAGTAGTTCGGTTCGATTTTTAATATAAAACTACAAAATTAAATTAAATCAAATAAGAAATACCTTTTTTTATTTTTTGTTTTTAGCGGTTGATGGTTCATTTAATTTTTATTTTTTATCGGTTTAGAACTTTGAAATAGTTTGGATCAATTTTTGAAACTCCCTTAAAAATTATTGTAAAAATGTATTAGTAATATTTTTGTTATAAAACTTTCTACTTTTGATTTTATTTTTAACCAATGCTCTAACCATAACTATTAATATTTTCAATTTTAGAAACTCTCGAATAAGTATTGTCTTAAAATCACATGTTAAGAAATTAAAAAAAATGTTTTTATTTTTATTTAAAAAACATAAATAAAAAACATTTATCATATATATTAAAATCATAATTTTTACTTTTTTAAAAGTAATTGAAAGATAATGCTTTATTCAGAAAAAAAAAAGTAATTGAAAGCGTTTAATATGATCTATTAAATGCTTCTTAATTAATGTCCTTAAGATACTCAACTACTCATTAGTAGGCTCTTTAAAAAAATCAATTTTCATATCTTGATACATAAGTTAATAGAACAAAAATGAAAAATTTTATTAATTTTTTTTATTATATTAAAAATATAAAAATCCTTTAATGTTTATTTTTTAAGTATTCAAAAGGTATTTAAAAGAATATATTTAATGTTCCTTAACCTGTGCAATTGGTGTATGGGATGAAAAAATCACAAATAACTTTTGTACTTTAAATATAATAAAAGATAAAACTCATGTGCAATATTATAAAGTACATTTAGTATTATTTTTTAATAAAAAATAGAATTTTATGTCGATAACAAATGTCAACCTTTAAAGCCTATCATCATTGCACATATTGCTGAAGGAAAACTCAATACTGCTAAGAACTGAATTTAATTTTTGTGGATTGTAAGTATAAAAACTTTTACACTACTAAGCAATAAAAAAATATATTAGGTGTGACTTTTAAAGTAGTTATTGCAAAAGTCAACCAATTTAATTATACATGACAATTTTTAATTGGCTGACAGTTTAAGAATCCTTTTTTTTTTTTTGGTTTACCATGATATTGGTACGAAGTATCCACCGCTAAAAGCAACGACTAATCTCTGTCGAGAACCGTGAGCGCACACAAGGTAGGTATTTTCCTCCCAACATGGTCTATTTCATACTCAAGGCCAAAATTCTAACCCTGGACAACTTAGTTAAAGAACACAAGCCACTACCACTGGTGCCAACTAGTGTTGGTACAGTGTAAGCATCCTTTATACTATTAATGCATAGACTATTTACTCTTAAGAAATACTACCTTTAGTTTTTTTAACAAGAAATAAATAGGTGTATTTTTTGTCCTAATTATAAAAAATATACAACCATTTTTAAATATATTAATTACGAATAAAAAAGTAATGGAAGAAGTATTTTTTTTTTAAAGTATTAAATCATTTTTATATTTTGGATACAATAGATATTTCATTTTTCAATAAAAAATTTATAATTTTATTTTCTTAACAAACGCTTTTAGGAAACTTATTAGTATTTAACAAACGAATTTTCTAATGTGTACGAATAGGCATTAATAAACATTAAATATATTCTATTGAATGTTTCTAATAAAAAAATTAATACATTAAAAAGTGTTTTTTTTATAACAAAAAGTGTTTTTAATAAAATAAATAGTTCTTATTTTAATAAATTTTTATTTTTATCTTCTTAGTTTGTGGGAAAACATTAGAAGAATTGTTTAATAAGAAGTATGAAATTCAATACGTTAATAATTTAAAGAAGTATGATTTTTAAAGCCATGTATCACTATTGCTAGATAGGCAAGTCTTTTAAGCATATTGTTAAATATACCTACTTCAATGATCTGAAGGTATCCTTATTTAATACATAGTATAAATTTAAAAATTTTAATAAATGATAAAAGGACACCAGTTAGCATGTGTCATTTCAAAATGGGAATTTTTTGAACGGGACCAAATTAATTGCGACGAAATTTAATGTCTGGTATATGTGGTTGACAAACTATAAAACCGAATCGAATGGGTAGCTGCACAATTATTTTTGGAAGCATCATTGATCAAGAGATGGATCTATATTATGGTGATGCATTTATAAATCATTGATTACCTGAAATAGTTGAGTTGGGGGGAGGGGAATTTGTGAATTTGGTTATGGGTGAAGTCGAACAAATGGAAACAAGTCGTGGTCCATTAACGAAAAGCAGAAACTTGTTATCAATAATGGGTATTGGCAGTGGGGGCTGGGACATTGAAGGTGTACGTACACGCAAATGTACATAGTACAAAAAGTTGATGTTTTGGCAATGCCAAACCCATGTTCATACTCACTTACGTTCTTGCAATTGTCATCTGCCAGGGTACACCACAAACTATCCAACATTATAATTCGTGATTTGAAGGCAAGTAAAGTAATTTAGATAGGAGTAGCTTAAGGGTCTTATATTATGCTCAAATTAAATGTTTTGCAAGCATGAGTAACAAAAAGAAAGAGGTTGAATGGAAGCTAACAACTCAACCTAATTAAGTTGCGGCAAGAAACGATGCGAGTCTATTGACATTTGACGTATTGAGACATTGTCATAAAGGCATTTCACGGTTTCACACAATGCGCAACAGAGAGAAGGGTACCGGCAATTAAATGTCATAGATGAGATGAGCTGTATGATCAGCTAGTTCTGTGCTTTTCTATTTGAATGCTATTAAACGTGTCAATTTTTTATCCTTCGTACTAGCTTTGCATAATCTTTTCTTATATTTGATGATTTAAACCCACCCACAGCAGTTTGTTTTAATGTAATATCAATTTGACACTTTTGCAGGGTCTTTAAAGTTCTTAGATATGATGATTTTGAAATTTCGACCCACCACTTCAGCTTGATCGTTAAATGTAATATCCAATTAGACCTAATGCAATTGTGTAGTAAATAAAATCTGTTCAGCATCAACCACCTTTATGATTGGAGATATCTTGAGGCCCGTAAAGTATACAATGGCACACTGCTATTAAAAATATCAATGTGTACAGAATGGTCCACTGCTATATCAGTGAGTATTAGTATTACATTGTCTCACACCAACAACTTATTCAGAGCCAATGCAGCGGACCCGTACTGAAGCAAGAATTTCATGCAGGAATTTCTTCTTATTCTGGGCGACATGTAGTATAAATTAAAATACATTAAATGGTAAATAATAGAATATTATAGGACGACAAGCATTGATTATGTGGCAGTTGGAATTTATAAATGTTGTTTACTTCTGAAAATTCTGATGTATAAATTTTTTAACACTGCTCAAAATTGCCACGTTAGAATACGGATTCTGCGGGACTGTGGAATCAAGAGGCCAACAATATAATCAATGTTATTTCGGTGCCAAATAAATTAACTTTGATTCAAAGCTTCGGTTGGTTTTTAAAGGACGAAGAACGCAAATTGAGATGTCCACTTACCCTGAATTTTAAAAAAATAAATTAAGAGGGGGTATAAATTATGTTCATTGAAGAAATTAAATGTTTTTTGAACCCGTACTACTCCCGGTTTCATTAATTTTAAACTAATCAAATGATATGACTACCATCGAAATTTGCTGTTAAAATAATAATCAATGAAAGGTGACTTAGCAATATTGAAATAACTTTGTTCGTAACGTATGACTCGGGGGACATGTCATTGATAACCAACGATATTGATAGGAGAATGACATGAATGTTAGTAATGATGATAAGGATTTGGTGCTGCAGAAAATGAATTGGATACTGAAGAAGAAGAAGGAAGTCAGATTTCACGGAATAGAACCAAGCACAATGGTGTCAAACTAAAATCGATGAAATACCATGAGTTATCTTGACGGTAATATTAAATTAATGTTTGGGTTGTTACAATGACTGTTTTTAATGGTTTTGCTATTGCATGTGTGTGTTTTGCTACTTATTATGTTATTTATCAGGTTATTCCTTTCAACCACACCATTTTGTTTAGGGTTTTTAGGTATGGTATATTGTGAAATTATTCCATAATTTTGTATGTAGTAAATGGTCTCATATATTTTTATGTGGCACCATAATTTATTATAATATTCTCCCCCATAATTAGATCTCACAATCTTGATTATCTTTCCCAATTGCTTTTCAACTTTAGTTTTAAAATTTTCAAACTTCTCAAGTGCTTAATATTTTTCTTTAATTAAATAAAGATAGTCATAGAAAAAGTCATCAATAGAACACAATAACCCCCTTTGGGTAGACCATTGCATGTAATGATCAAAAGCATTTCTCAATTACAAAGAATTTTTCATAAATCAATATAAGGGGTCCCACTTTGGCGATAACAACTTATAGCAACCCATGAAAACTCTTGCACAGGAATTATTTTCCTCCGGCGTAAGCACCCATACTAATTATGTATCAACAACATTCTAACACGTGTTGTATTCAAATAGTTTCAATAGCAATTTAAGGTGTAAGAAAGCATATTAAAATCACATATTTAAAACACAATTATATGACATCATCTAGGGAGAGTGAAGTACACCAAAATATCCAAAAAAATCATAAATAATTTCTCCAACATGCTTTTCTATTTTATTTCATCAAGAAAATGATTAAATAAATAATATATTAAACTCATTTTTAATAAAAAAATATTTAACACAACAAAAAATTATAAAAAAATATTAAAAATAATCACAAAGAGATGAGAACAATGCAAGAAACACATTAAAAAACTCCTCCCGTAGAGTTCTCACGCTCTCTCACTCCCCCAAGGTCGAGAGTAGGCTTCATGCGCATTTAGAATCTTCATCTTCTACCTCTAATTGGATTGATCCATGACATGAAACAGGTTGTGTATGGTTCACTTCTCTCATCATCAATCTGATGCAATTTATATGCAATCAAAGAATGAGTTTTGAACTAAATGTGAATTTCTAGTTCATCCAACATGAAAGGTCCCAATTTTTATCAACCAAAAATGCTGAATTTTGACTTCCAAAATTCACAGCTCATACATACCTTACCTATATTGTATTTTTCAAAATTCTCCTTTTATATTCAACGAAATTTCAAAATTGGTCCCTAAAGATTTGTACAATCTTGCTTTACAAGAGCCCTATGGTTTTGTGTCCTAATATTTTGAAAATGATTATTTGAAAAAAAACAGATATAGCAACCTATGAAATTAAGGTTCTAAAGTCATGTAACATTGGCTTTGATACTAAACGTAAGAAAAACAAACACATTGCAATTATAATATTACATGATAATTAGGACACATGAGTAGGTTGCTTACTTGTTGAAGCCATGATCACTAATGTTTGTTGTGCAACAAATTACTTATAAAAAAAAAAATCAACAATCAAGTCTTCTTCACCTTATCACACTCTCAATCTTAGTTATTGATAGAGCAAGCCATAGAGAAGCAACCAAATCATAGTGGTGGTAGAGGAGACCCAGCCACAAATTAATCCTAAGCATCTCTCATCATGGGCCAAAAGGTTAAGTATTGCACTATTGTCTACACTTACCAATTTTGGTTTTTGCTATTTACACCTCCCAATTTACTAAGTACACCTTCTTCCCCCATTTTTTGTATGTAAATTTACCTAAATATCCTTTTCTTTTATTTATTTTAAAAACAATCCATTATTTTGTCAAACCCCCTTTGTTCTTGCTCCCAGAAACGCCTTATCCTCTGCACCCTTTATTCCTTTGCATCCTCTTTTTTGAAAATGTTATTCCTTTACGTTCCTTAATTCCTCTCACTAGCATTTTTTCCTCGCACTGGCATTTTTCTTCTCAGGTGTTCTTTCTCCAATGAGGACAAGTATGTGACTTGACAACGGTGAAGGCATGTAGCGTTCCAGCTAGGGAATTAACCACAGTTTTGGTGCTAAATGTTGCTTCCCTTGCGATTCACTATAGTTGTTTTTTAATTTGAAATTCCTTTCTTTTAACGTTATGAGCCATGCACACAAACATTAGTGCTTACGAAGAAGAAAGGAAGAAAAATAAAGTTGTAATGAAATAAAAAAAATTGAAATTACTTTCCAGAAACATATACCTATTCCGAAAAGTACTTTATGGAAACTATGGGAAAGTAATTTCTAGTAACATTAAAAGAAGATACACCTAGTATTGATGAAAATGCAATGCAATGATGTACATTCAAATAAAGTAATTGTCGTAGTGACTTATTGACAAAAATGCACAATATCTTCCAACACACGGTATTACGTATAAGATTAATGGAATATGCACATCACATTGATGGAAAACACACGGTATTAATATGGAGTTAGATGGAAAACATCTTATTCAATGTTGGAAATGAAATTACGATAAAATTCTAATATTTTTTATAGAGAAGAAAAGAGAAGGGAGAAAATACATGTAAAAAGTTTAAAGAATAATGAAGAAGTGCAAAATTAGGGTTTAAAGAATAATGGAGATGGGGTGCAAAATTAGGGTTCAAAGGATAATTAAGATGGAGGGTGTAAAAATAAGATTTAGAAGATGGATATAAAAATAATATTTTTATTATTTGTATACAAATGATATTTTTGGTAATAAAAAATATAAAAAGGGGGGGTGTACTTAGTAAATTGGGAGGTGTTAATAGTAAAAGACATCAATATTAGAGCTTTGTTTGATACGAAGGAAAGAAAAATGAAAATTAAAAAAAAAAGGGTGAGAAATAGAGTGAAAATAAAGATGTTTGGTTTAAAACAAATAGGTGGAAAATAGGAAAGAGAGAAATAAAAAATAAATATAAATTAAACTCGATTTTTATATTAAATAATCGATTATCAAAATCCAATAATCAATCATTGAAATCCGATAATCGATTATCGGATTTCTATAATCGATTATCAAGTTATAAAGAATAATATAAAAAACAAAAGATAATCGATTATAGGATTTGATATCAATTATTCACGAAAATATAGTGTTTTATCTTATAAAAAGGGTGATAATCGATTATCAGTTATATGTTAATCAATTATCAATCGAAGAGAGATGTTATTATTCCAATTTTCATGCAATTTTGCAAAGAAATAAAAAGGTGTTTCACTTCCCTATTTCACCGTTGCTAAACGAGGGTTATTTTTTATTGCTTTGTTATTTCTACTCCTCCCCTCCTATTTTTTTGCTGAATCGCTGCTACCAAACACAACGTAGGTGCCCAAAGCCCAATATCCAATTAAATGACTACTATATTAGTAAGTTTAGAAATCGTTTAACGGATCACGATATTTGCCCACCTTTCACAAACCTAGAAGTTACAATTAATTGAAACTCACAAAAATTATTAGAAATATTATAACATTAAAAAAATATATTACTAATTGTCTTCAAAGATAGAAAAAGGCCTGGAAAGAGCCCTTGTCCTCTTTCCTTATAGCCTTCTTTGCTAATATATAATATTTTTAATAGTAATAGAATTTAATCAAGACAATCAAGACTCCTCCACTAACCCTCTAGGAATTGACAACATTGAGCCATAAAGGATAATACAACCATGGTTAATCATTAAATCGTCTTGTTTTTCTTCTTCTAACTTATATTATTATATTTATTACATTCTAGTGTATTCAATAATAATGTATAGATAAAATATTTTCATTATTATTATTATTGGTTGTGAATAATAAATAATAAATAATTATATTTAACTATTATTTAAATAAAAAAAATTTGGGCATAAAAATTGTTGTCTATTAGTTTTTAATAATGATTTTTTAACTATGTATTATATATATAAAAAAATATAAAGTCTTAAAATTTATAACAATTTTTAATTTGTTGCTTTTTCTAAATTAATTAATAGACGATGGTTATGGTGCACCAGCTTCGTAGGAGGTTTATGGTGCACCACGTTTATTAACAGTAGGATTCAAGCTCATCCTTACATTTATGTGGTGGACCATCTGTACCAAAATTTTCCTTTTTCTTTTATTCTCTTTCCTTTTCTCCTTCTCCCTTTCTCAACCTCAACCTCATGCCTGTTGAGGATGGGACTCCTCATCATTGAAGCTAGTAGAGCCACTGCCCACAACAAGGCCGATGTAGATTGGCCTGAAGGAGGTGGACACCACAATAAAGTCTATGTTGAAAGAGATGAAGGGGATGTTGAAGTTTGATTGGAACGACAGCGTGGGCACGTGCTGCTATTGGAGGTTTGGGGTCGTCGCGGTGGGGTTTCCAATCGAGGGGAAAGCCACTGGCGGGACCTTTTGTGGCCACTGTATAAGTGACCTTTTACCCTTTGGACCATGTAATCTTCAAATTTGGTGCGTAGGTCTTCACACCAATGGGCCATCGTGGCCATGATTGTCGCGACATTCCAAGGTCATCGCATAAGTGGCCTTTTTGCCTTTTGGACCATGGAATCTTCAAATCTAGTGCATGGTTGCTGGGATACGGTGCATGGTTATTGGGATCTAGTGTGTGGTAATATTGCGATGTCGTTCTTTTTTATGAAAGGAATGACAAGGAGGAGCTCGTGGCAGATGGCTAAGGGGTTGGCAAAATGGATATCCCGCTTGCAAATGAGGCAAAGCATTGTGGCAGTGATCTTGCAAGTGACATGTAAGGTGGAAAACCTCACAAAGTGACATGCGCAAAAAAAAGGTGGCAAGGAAAGAAGGAAAAAAATTTAAATACCACCGTTGGAAATCGCCTTGGCGGCGACAAACGATGGCGATTGAACGAGAAAGCATCGCATTTTTGTGATCTAGGGACAAATCTAACCCAATCCATCAGAAAGGAAAGTTAGCGAAAAATTTTTAGGTGTATCGTTGTCAAAAATCATCTCTGGCAGCGACAAACGATGATCGGTGGTAGAAGTTGCCGATGTCGTCAATGGTCGAAGTAAGGAAAGGGGGTGGTGCCAGTGGAGAAATGGCCAAAAAAAAGACAAAAAAAAAGGATATGGTGTGGGAAGGCCTACGATAATAAGATTAATCTAACGATTAAAACTTATGGTCTACCGTGGACCATCTATCAAGGTGGTCCATCCTAGCCACTGTCTAATTAATAATATGCAATAGTTACTAGTCTATTTGTAGCATCATTTTATGATCAAGCATGAGTTCATTGAGGTGATTGGATTTTAAAACTTTTGTTAAGTGGAACAAGCAAAAAATTATAGTTCTTGATAAAAAAAAATGCTAAATGGTGTTAGTAAAAAAAATTTAGAACCTAAAAAATTTGATAATGAAAACATTTTTTCTTTCGTGTCTATAGTGTATTATTAGACAATGATTATAGAATCCAACACCTGCTTCAATTGTACCATCTTTTACATAGTTAACTCCAACACCCTCCTTCAACTGTACACTGTATGTCCTCCTCCCATCATCATCCTCATTTCCATCTGCATCCACATCGCCACCACTTTGCTCATTGTCATTCATATCTAATGTTATTTCCTCCAAACCCTAACAACAACAACAAATAAACATTTTTTTACATATTTTATTATATCTAGTTAATTTCATCATTCTTACTATGGAGTGTGTTTCTGATGACTCACTCATAAATGTTGCCTATGTCTCTTCTACATTTGTGTTCATACCTGCCAAAAAAGTAAAGAAGATAATACTCTTTCCTACTAGATAATAATTGCATTTATAATTAATGAAATTATAGATCAATAGTTTAAATGGACCATTTTATGTATGAAAAATATTTATTATCCATGATAACTACCAAGAAACAAAATAACTTTAACATTTATCTTTGTATTATACCTTTATATTCATTTTCATCTGTCAACTTGTCTTTCAAAATTATCATCTATTGAAGTGTTTAAAATATGCTTAAAGGCAAGCACATTCTATCATGGTAGTAACACATGACGTAAGTCCAGATATCGTACTCAAGTGACTAATTGGGAGAACCCATTCTAGAAACTCTTGTGTTGTCTAGGTAATTTTAATTCATTGAAGGTTGTTGCATATAACGAGATAGTAAACAAAAATCAAATAATGAAACTCAATAATGGGGAGCTTAAGGTTATTGTTTCCTTGTACTCTTAATTTCCTTTTAATTTAATTCTAATTGAACCCTAATCTATTTTGCAAAAACCAACCCTTCCTCTTTGAAATCTATTCCCAATTATTGATCATGAACTGCAATTACTTTCCCAAATTAGTTTCTTAGTTGTCCTTGTAGAAAACCTAACCCGTGGAAAGCATAAGGCATGGAAAGGGTGATTAATTAAGTTAATTAATCTAATTGGGGAGTTTAGGTTTAGCAAATGATCATAAAATAGCCCTAAACTCAACTGTTTTGTAGGTTTCCAATTAATTAAGGTATGACTACCAAACAATTAATCGATTATCACAAGTTAAGAGCAATCACTTCTTAACAAGAATGCAAATGCTAGAACAATTTAATTGACTAAATAGAAAAGGAATTCAATTAAAATTAAACAAAAAAGATTCCAAGTACAAGTTCTACCATAACCCTAATCAAGTATTTAGCTATCCATGACAATAAAGGAACAAACAATTACAATTGAAAACATAGAGAAATTGAGGAAGAAATCCTCTACAGGAAAAGAGTCCCTTAATTTCTTTCTATGTGTGGTCCAAGAAGTGTCCTTTGATGTCTTGGAGCTCTTTTTTACACAAAAATCGAGATACTTCCCCTTTACTATTTATAATATATTCAAAATAATGAGGTGTGAAGGCAAGCATGCACGGCTGTGCATCAATGTATTAACAAGGTCGTGCTGTAGGCGTGCTTGTTTCTAAAGGTGGGTCTCCATTTCTAAGCATAGTTGTGCTTCGTATAGCACGATCATTCTTCCTTCCATAAGTAGAGACCTAGTTTTGAAGCGCATTTATGTTTGGTAATGCATGGTCATGCTTGGCCTCGTGGTCAGCTCCAAGCCCTTGGTGGGCATGCTCGGCCATGCTTTTTATGCAAAAGCACATTTTTTTGGAAATTTTTGTTAATTTCTTTCATTTTCAATTCTTTTCCAATAGTGTGCAAACATAGAGAAAACAAGTCAGTTGCATACGTAAAATTAATCAAATGAATCAATAAATGCACCTAATTCTCCTAGTGCCAAACACATCATTTAAGGTTTATCACCTATTTAATACACCATCAAATTACCTATTCATAAAGCAGACAACCATTGAAAAAATGACCGCTAACACAGAATGAAAATACAACAGCAAATTCAACTCCATAAACGCTTCCTTATACTAATTACCAATTCAGCACTTATGTTCTTTTTCTTTTTAACATAAAAAATTACCAATACAAACAACTTAAATTAAATTGCATTATTTGTTTTTACAACACATTATGCAATTTCCATTACATTAGTTGCTATTTTAACAATGTCAATGAATTTTTGCCCTTAGTTGTCGCAAATTGAAGTCCATAATGTTATGTATCCATTTTTCAATCATGTTACCCACATCATATCACAATAAAATAAATTTTACACGTTAAGCAAGAATTCATTAGATTCTGCAATAATTCAACTCCATAATGCAATGTACCAAATCAACATTCAAAAATTTGATCCCAACCACTTCTCAATTTAAACCACATTTTAGCCTTCTTATCTGATTTAGCTCTTAAAATCCTAGCCATTCATTTTAAAGTTGATACATTTGACAAATGAAAATTGTTTCCCATGGTGGAAAACATGTTTAGGTCTTTCACCCTAGCCTCCGTCTTTCTTTATACCCACGAGGCACGAATAGAGAGAAAAAAGAGAGAAATATATGATGTAATATATAGTGTAATGAAGAGAGATAAAGACAAAAAATGTTATTGTATAAATTGTTGTATTAGTTATTGCATGAATAATATCTCAAAAAAATATGTTATGTCATTGTGTCAATGTTTTGAGTGAACATTTATAGACAAAGTGAACTCAAATTTACATTTGCATATGAATAACTTATTTTCACAAAAGAAAATTGATTAGAAGTTTGTGTAGTGCACATCATACTCATTCGGCATTTATACTATAAATTAATTTAAAATTGTTAAGTACTATATTAAAATGTTTTAAAATTAACGCATGAATAATTTTAAATAACAAAAAATACCATTTATTTGATCACATTTTAGGCGAATTAGTACAGATTAAATGGTAATTTAACTATATATTTTTTTTGTGTTGAGTCAATTTACTTCTATGTTATAAATTAGAATTATTAATTTGGAAAGTGATATTCTTTTTTTCCCCACTTTTTCAATTAAAAAACTATAATATACGAAGAATCACAATTTTGCATCCCTCCTCTTCTTCTTTTTTTCTCCCTTTTTTACTAGAATCCTCTTTTTTCCTCATGGAAATTTTCAAGTCTAGTCCATTCTTGCTAGTAGCATTGGAAATGTGAAGCACTTCATGTAACTACCTACGATCCCAACAAATAAAATTCACTATTGACGTGAGATACACCTTTGTCAATAATAATTTTGATTGCATGGTTACTTTTATAGTCTTTAAAATATTTTTTATTCAATCATGAATAAATTGAAAAATTATCAAGGTAAATAATATCAATACTCTTGAAAGCATTGAAATTGAACTCTTCTATCTTAATTTTCCGGTTCTAAGATTGTTTCATTTTTGAGAAATTTAAGGCCATATTTGTCAAGCCAAGCCACTAGGAGGGAAGCAATTGTGGAATTTGCAAAAGATCAAGAGTTTTAATGACGTTCTAAGATCAACAACATAAATGTTTTAAAATGTAATTTTCTTAAGGCTTAAATATCTTCACTAAATTATATTGACACCCTCTGAGATTTTTTCAAATTGCACATAATCTTCCTACTTTTTTAATGTTTATAATAACCCCCTTATAAGGGCTACACTATTGTTTTGTAAACAATTAAGGAGGGTTAATGTACTGTATAATGGATGTCAGTGTAATATTTTTCAACAATTAAGGGAGTCAGTATAGGAATAGAAAAAGGAGATGTATTATGTGCAATCTAAATTTTTTTAGGGGTGTCAGTATAATTTACTCAAATATCTTTTTAGTCCCTATAATTTAAGCATTTCATTTTTTTAGTCTCCATGAAATTATTTAAGTCAGTTTTAGTCCCTGAAATATTTTTTTTATGTTTTTTTAGTCCCCTGCTATTAAATAAGTTCTATTAAATGATGATGTGACAAACAAAGTACCACGTCATCGTGCCACATGTCGTCCATGTAGGCATATGTTTTAGGAACTAAAATGACAAAAATAATTTTATGGGGATTGAAAAAACAAAATACCAAATTATAGGGACTAAAATAACCAAAATAATTTTATGGAGACTAAAAAAATAAAATACCAAATTATAGGGACTAAATATATTTAAGCCAAATTAAAATAAGAAAAAAATAAAATTAAAAACCCACATTTACCACCATCGTTGCAACTGCTTCGTTTTCTTCTTCCACCATCCATCTTCTCCTTCCACCATCCTAACCACAAAAGCCATCATATTGAGCAAGCCAACCAAGAACCTAAACTCACTCCAGGTAAACCGCAACCTAAAACCATGAGCTCTTTTGGTAACAACTTTGGCAACACTTTGTGCTTTCTAGTGCAACACGTTGCGTTCTTTGATGTGATGCACCGCGTGCTTGGTGGAAATTGCAAATTGCATTACTAAAAGAACTCATGGTTTTTGGTTGTGGTTTGGCTCAAGTGAGTTTAAGTTCTGAGTTGGCTTGCTCAGTGTGACAGCTTCTGTAGTTACGATGGTGGAAGGAAAAGACAAATGGTAGATGGAGAAAACGGAGGGTTTGCAACAGTAATGGTGAATGAGAGTTTTTAATTTTATTTTTTTCTTATTTTAATTTGGTTTAAATAATTTTTTTAGTCCTTGGTATTTTGTTTTTTGTCCCTATAAAATTATTTTTCCTATAATTTGGTATTTTGTTTTTCTTAGATCACATAAAATTATTTTTGTCATTTTAGTCCCTAAAACACATGCCTATGTGGACAACATGTGGCACGATGACATAGCCCTCTATTTGCCATGTCATCATTTAACGAAACTTTGTTAATGGCAGGGACTAAAAGAACTCTAAAAAAATATTTCAGAGACTAAAATAACCAAAATAATTTTATGGAGACTAAAAAAATAAAA
Organism: Spatholobus suberectus; assembly: GCA_004329165.1. Classification (NCBI taxonomy): domain Eukaryota; kingdom Viridiplantae; phylum Streptophyta; class Magnoliopsida; order Fabales; family Fabaceae; genus Spatholobus; species Spatholobus suberectus. Next base: position 53,559,339 of record CM014737.1, on the reverse strand, counting down.
TGCCCAAATTATAGGGATTAAAAAGATATTTAAGCTTTTTCTTAATTAAAATCTTAATCTAGTAAAAGTTAACTAATAATAACCTTAGAAGTTGAAAAGTAAACAAAAATAAAAAATCTTAAGATAATTACTTACTATTGATAATCAACTTTTTCACTTTACATATTGAATTACATCACAACATATAAGGAAGAGAATATACTTAAAAAAAAAAATCTAATTTAAACATTTTTCAATGTACTTATTTACTGTAAAAAAAAATCATATTTAAGCTCTCATGAAGGACAAAAGAAGCTTCTCCAATCTCTATCTCCCTATCAATTTCATGCATGTCTAATCAAATTATCAAATAGTTCCTTTCTTGGCCAGCCAACCGCCAACATTGCATGCATTTTTACTTTTTCCCCGCTGAAAGAGCTAATCATGACAAATTATGATGAAGAAGCTATAATAATATCTTTTATTTTGGTATGCACGTTACCTTCTTAAATTATTTTCTCTGCCTTGGTAAAACGTGTTCACTTGATGTTCTTTTCACTAATTGGGAAAAAATTGGAAAAAGAATGATTAGAGACTCTTAAGTGACGATTTATCATCATTGTACATATTGCGATTTTTACACTGTAAATAGTTTTATAGTAACACGATCAACTGTATAAGCTGTCACACATTAAAAACATAGTTTTATTAACATCACACTAATGTTAATAAAGTATAAAACAATTAAAAAAAATTGTACACCAATTATTGGCATTTGGCAATATTGCAGGGTAATACACCCTTATTCTGACAGAGAAGATGGATGTAATTTTGGAAGAGAAAATAGATTATGCACTCACCGTCATCCAATCACATACATTATGTATGGTAAGTTTGTTAACTTTTACAATAATTACCTTAAAAGTCATACTAATTGTAATTTGTAATTGGTTGACAGTGTATAAATTTTTACACTTACAGTGCATAACCATTAAACTCAATTTTGGAGATTAGAATAATAAAATTGTCTTTTTAAAAATAATTTTACTAAATTATTACCCTTTATCTATGAGTTAGTTTGGTAATTATGTATGCATGTAAAAATAGTCAATCGGAAAAAAATTGAAAAAAATAATAATATTATTATGATTTTTATCAAATGGATTATGTGCATTTTAGTTAGATATGTTTTAAAATATTAAAAACATAATAAGATATAAATTAGTGCTTTTCAAAAAAAAAAAAGATATTAATTAGTTAGATATATTTTGGAAATTCATCTCTATCTTTGATATATTTATTGAGAACAATAAAAAATATTAATAAATAAGACAATTGAATATTCAAATAAACTTTTTTTGCACAAATAAAAATATTTAATTACTTTTTAAATTATTGTATATCATATTATGGTATATTTAGTTTAATTTATTTAAAAAATAAATTTTTTTATTAACTTCTTAAAAATTTTAAAAATGATTATTTCTTTTAAAAAAATAAGCACAAGTTTAAAAAATGTTTAATTTTAAGTAATAATTATTTTTTCCAAAAAAATCTTGAGAAATAAAAATTTAATGTTTATGTTTTTAAAATAAGTTAAATTAAATGAGCATTAAGCTATTCTAAACACGTTGTAAATTGGTAATTATTTTGAAACATATAAAATATTAAATTAGAGTGTCTTTTGTGATTAGTTTTCTTAAGGATATTGATAATTGGTGTATTGAAGAAATTGATTAAGAAAATAATAATAAAATTAAAAAACACCTTGATGGTATATTAAAAAATAGAGTAAATTATCCATTTAATATCTAAAATTGTAAAGGTTGATCAAAATAGTCTCTGACATTAATAAAATGACATTATGATTATCAAAATTATATATTATCAATCAATTTAGTCTCTCTATCAAGTGGGGCCAATTAATGTTGTTAGTAACATTGAGTTGGTATATTACATATCTAGGTAACATCCAAATGGCACAGACATGACTGCCATGTAATAGGGGCTACATTGGTGAAATTTTAAATAAACCATTTTTTATTCCTTTGACCAACAACTTCATTTTATTTTTGTATTTTCCCACAAAAAAAAAAATCCCCTTCCCTGTGTCTCTCCTCTTTCATCCTCTATAACTATAAGGGCTTCTTCCTTCTTTTGCCTGCAACCTATTTACAAGTATAAGGTCTCTTCCATTCGTAGTGAAAAAAGGAAAATAAACAAAAACAAAAATAAGTTCAATTAGAATATTGAACCTTTGAAGACAAATGAAAGAGACATTAAACTTGCAGGTAAGTTGCAAGCGAAAGAATGAAAAAGCCTTTGCAGTTGTAGAGAATGAAGGAGGGAGGAGATGTAAGGAAAGGAAAACATTTTTGTTTTTGTGAGAAAATACAAAAGTGAAATGTGTTGGCCAAAGGGTTAAAAATGGTTCATTAAAAAAATTTGTCAATTGGTCCTTGTTACATGGTAATGAGTATGTGTTCATTTGGATGTCACCTAGATATGTAACACATCAATTTAACATTTCTAACAATGTTAATTAACATCACCTAACGAAGGGGTTAAATTGATTGACAATCAACCCAATGGGTATGCTTAGTTGACAACATATGCTAAGCTTGTGGGGGAGAACATAGGTTTGGTTCTCACATTACACATCCTTGGGAGGTGCAAGAAGCTTTACGTAAGTGTGACTAAGTTTTGAACCATAGATTAGTCCCATAACCAACCCACAAGGCCGAAGTTTGTAGGATTACATTAGAGCCTCATCAAGAAGCTAAAAATCTTAATTATGATAATTACAAAAAAAATGTTTGACAACCTACCATTTCAAGAATATTTTATCATTTTCTTAATGTCAAGGACTATTTTGACCAAACATTATAATTTAAGGGACTAAATCGATTATTTACTCCAATAATTATGATGGTGTATATTATCAACATGTTTAATTTTAAATTTCTCACATTTAATTTTTTAAGGACATTAGTTAATATTTACATTTTTCTTAAATAATTTTTTTAAAAACAATACATGTAATTTTTAATTAATTATCTTTGACCTTTTTTTACAATATGAAAAATTTAAATTTAAATAATTTTATATTTTATTTAAATTTAAAAACATCAGTATCGTGCACTGAATCCTGGGTAACTTTATTTTCAATATAAAAATGTAAATTTTTCTTAAAGGTGCAATTTCACAATAGCGATTGGTGAATGCTTTTACTGCGTGCGCACTACTCAGTGTTGGATCCAAGAACGCTGGTCGTAGCAGGAAGCGAAGCGGGTTAGTGGTGTTGGGTCGTGCAACACGTCGTCGTTTCGTTCGGTACCACACCAAAACTTTTTCCCTCCAAAAAGTCAATCATATCATAACCTCAACGCTTTTCCGGAACAGCGCCAATCACGCACCCAATCACGACCATCAACAACCTCACTCCCGCTCTTACGTGTCACCCCCTCATTGGTTCCCACTCGCAACCGCAGCCACCAACCAAGCACCTTAAAGCGCACCATCAGAACCCATGGTCCTGAGCCCCACCGTATCATTCAACGGAGAAAAGAAAAAGCGTCCTCTGCAACCCCCCTTTCCCCTTTTCCTTTTCCCGTTTCGCTCACCGAGTCGCGACTCGGTCCTCCTTTTTGGCACCGAGTCGTGACTCGGCCACGCGACATCATCATTGACGCCCCCTTCCACTTCCATCATCCTCGGATTGCATAAATTACCCCAATGGGTCTTTCGCGGAAGTCCAAGCTTAACTTTTTCGCCTCTGGTTCTTTTGGATGCTTCTCTGAAACCCGCGTTTGCGTTCGTACGTTGTTCTTTCTGTTCTGGGGGAAATGGCCGAAACCCGAGACGTCGCCGCCGATGGGGTGCCCGGAACGCCCGCCATAAGGGAAGTGAGACCCGAGACGGGGGCCCATTTGGGAATCGGGTCGGGTGGGATTCGGAGGGTGAATTTCCGAGCGGAGATTGACACGTCGCCCCCGTTCGGATCGGTAAAAGAGGCCGTGACCCGTTTTGGAGGTAGCGGGCCTTGGATACCATTTTTTGTAAGTTTTTGGATCTATTTTTGAATCTTGGACCTGTGAGTGTGTGCTTTTCTGTGTCCTTTTTTATTTTTTTAACAAACTAGGTTTACTTGCTAAAAAATATTGACCAGTAGATGCAGAAAATGAAGTGAAAGTCAAATTTTGAAATAAAGACTAGGTTGTTGCATTTTATTTTATTTTTTAACAAAACTTGGATGCAATTTATTAAGTATTTTTGGTGCCATTGTGCAATTAAAATTGAAGTTTCATCACATAATCTTTAATGTAAACTTTTATTCTGTGAATTATTAAAGTGAAACTTCAATTCTGATTAAGGTTTTAAATTGTAGTCGGGGTTTTGTTGTCATCTTGACATTGTGGTAAATTGCAGACAAATACAGCCAGAATTGCTGTTCCAATGTGTTTGTTGAGAGTCCAAAAACCTTGACATTGTGGCTAGAATTGTGCTTGTGGCGGGTTTTTTTTAAAACCTTAATTCTGATTCCAGAATAACATCAAAACACTAAAAGAATTGCGTCTAAATTTCTTCTTCTTCTTCTTCTTTTCAATTTCAAAAAAAGATAATAATATGCTTTAATTATTTATTTCTATTTCATTTGTTAAAGGAATTTGGTTGCATGGTTATAGGATGAATAATGTTATATCTTCTTACTAATTCTCTTTCAAAACTTTTAATATTTTATGAAGAAAGTATTAAATGAAAAGATAATGTCTTAAAAACATTCAATACTTTCTTTATCTAGTAAATAGGAGAATTAGTAGGAAGATTTAGAATTATTCTCAGTGGATTACTAATATGCTTTAGCATAGCATAGTTCTTTGTATATTCTTGATACCTGCCCCGTGTGTTAGTTTACTTTCTGATGTAGAAGAAGATTATCCTTAGCAGAACAACATTGAAGATTTTGACTTAAAGAAAGTGGAGGAACAGGCAGCGGAGTTGGAGAAGGATTTGATTGTCAAAGAACTTGAAACACTTGACGTGCTTGAAGAACTGGGAGCTACCAAAAGGATTGTGGAGGACTTAAAGCAGCAGTTACAAAAAGAGGCTATGAAATGTTTAGCTACTCGCGATGTAAATTCATACGAACAAGTTGGAACTCCTGTTATTAAGGAGATGGATAAGGAAAATTGTGGAAATAATGTCAATGATCAAGAACAGATGATGCAAATTCCTAGCCCATGCTCTATGTCATCATCACCTGATATGATCTTAATGGAGTTGAAACAAGCCAAGTTGAATCTAGGCAAAACTATAAATGAACTTGGGGTGATACAATCCTCTGTTGAATCTTTGAATAAGAAGATGAAGAAGGAGAAAATTTTTCTGGGGAGGACACGTCAAATGCTAGCATCAAAGTTTGCAGCAGTGTCTGCTCAAGAGAGGGCCCAAGAGCAAACGAGGTTAAATCCGCCAGCATCTCATGTAGAATGCACCTTTGGTAACCCTGCACATATTATGAGGAATTTCAATGCTGATTCTGGGCAGTGCAATAGAATGGCTGAAACAAGAAGACCTGAACCTTCAAAGCCCTTAAGTGTGTATGAAGAATATGGATTTAGTGTTAAGACTGCTGAGATGAGGTGGCTTGCAGCTAAAAAGATGGAAGAAGCTGCTAGGGCGGCAGAAGCTATCGCTCTTGCTGAAATCAAGGCTCTATCTAATGCTGAGAGATCTTCAGGATTTGTGCTGCCAGAACCTGAGAAAGTCACTTTTGCTTTTGGAGAGCGCTCTCCCCTAAACCCCAAGGCTCAGATACCGGAGGAGTCAACCTTGAAGAAGGTAATAGATTCCAAGTTTCAAATTGATGAAACAAAGATTTCTAAACATACTATTTTGAAGAAGTTGGAGGAAGCAACTGAAGAAGTTCTACACAGCAAACATGTCTTGACAGATGCTTTAAACAGAGTTGAAACTGCAAACAAAAAGCAGCATGCTGCTGAGGAGGCTCTAAGGAGATGGATTCCAGAGGATGATATGAAGGAGTATAACTCTGTCAATTGCAACAAGTTTAATCAAGCTGGAATTTGTCAAGATTCTCTGCAGGATGTAACCAGGTCAACAACAGCAAACAATGGTCCGAAGCCTGTTTTAAGGCCCACAATTTCAATGAGAGATGTACTTAGCAGAAAGCAGGTTCCTGAAGGATATGCTACAAGAAAGGAGATGGAAGAGCACACTGAAAGACAAAAGGTAGCGTTGAGTCAAATGCTGCAAGCATTGAGGGAAGATCTGACTCTTCCATCAAAGACTCAGAAAGATGGAAGCAATCAGAAGCAGTTCATAGCACAGAGGAAGAAATTTGGATTCATTCAAATATCACTCCCCTTGACAAAGCCAAATAAAAAAAGGGCATGAAATTGCAATCCTCAATCCCTATGCATGGATGAATAGCCACTACTCATGCATCTTTATGTCTTCCCATGTCATTCTTTATTGGTTCATGTGTTTACTTTCATGTTGTTTATGTAGAAGTTTGCGTGGGTGTCTGTCTGATTTTGTAAAATATGTTGTGTTTGAGTGATTGGCTTATAATTATGTTGCTAGCTTCGATGGAGCTAGTAGATTATGTTGCTCTCCTTTGATGCATTACAGTGATGAAGAATTTATCCACGGCGTATGAAGATTTTATCATTGGATAATATTATTGTTAGAAGTATGATCTATCATGTGGTTGCCCAGTTGGACCAATATATAAATTTGTTTTTGTTGACTGGTGTACATTATCAGAAAGTTCAAATTTCAATCCATAGATCAGCAGGCTGCTGAAAATGATATTGCTTTAGTTCGTTTATAGTCTCTACTGATGTACAAATACATCCAAGGCATAATAATGCAGCATATTTGGTTTATTTTCTTTTATGTTAAACAATATTGGCTCAAAGCATCAAACCAACGTTTATCTCGAGTGAATACTTTTGAGGGATAACTTGCAAAAGGAAAATTATACCTGAATGATATCTCATAATTATGACAAATATTTCTTCATTTATGATAAATAACTAAAAAAACATCTTGGTAATGATTATTTGACACCTTCATATTTATTTCTTATTTAATACTCCTACCATTTCAGATTGATTAACATTGTAGTTTTTTTTAAAAAAAAAAATCATATTGGTTGAGGTTTTCAATTTTGAATAAAATATTAAAATTTGGAGTTGTGTAACTTATTTCAAATAAAAATAAAGTTAAACAATCTTATAAAAAATGATTAGTATAATTTTTTATATACTTAAAAATTTTGGGACAACATATAAAAGACAGCCGAAACAGTGAAGTCCTAGAGACAATTGATAGGCTTGGAGAGCCCAAGAAGTAGTATAGACTATAGACCCAATGGTTGTATCGATCAGTGTCAAGCTTTCTCTTTCTTCTTCTTCTTCTTCTTTTTTCTTTCTTTTTTATCCTTTACATTTCCTCATTTGAACCCTTACGTGTTACACGTTGAAAAATAAGGAATATTTGCCATAATTATGAGATATCATAATGAGATATGACACATGTATAACAATTCATATAATAATTTATACAACAATCACTTTTTGTATTTATTTTTTTCTATCATTATGACATATATAATAAATAATGTGTAGGAGAGAGATAGACAATAAAAATATTGTTGTACAAATTATTGTATAAATAACATTTTTCTATCATAATTACTCCCTCTATTTCAAATTGATTGACCTTTAGAGGTGTTTGGTATACAGAATCTCTTTTTAAATTGAAGAATCATGTTTCTTAGTATATTTCTCGAGAATCATGTTTCTTTAGAATATCATAAATATGTTGGATATGTCTAAAATATTTTCGATGATGAGAGACAAAATTATAAAAAAACTTTTCTCCCTTATGAGAATCTTGGATCCCCACCCCCTTTCATGGAAAAGTTTTAGCGAAAAACTTAATTAAAAAATGATTTCTGAGAATGTCAGATACCTGAAATGATTTTTAAAATTCTCATTCCAAACATAGAAATTTAATATTTCTAACCAAGATTTCAGAAAACCTTAAAAGAATTGCCTACCAAACACTCCCTTAAGGTTTTCTTACATAGATTAAGAAAGATAATTACTCCAAGACAATAGAAATATGATGTTGTCTAACTTATCCTAAATAAAAATAGAAAATTGCATCAATTAGTTTTAAAGGGTTGTTTAACCCTATTTTTTCTTGAGGTAAGTTAAACAACTCAGAGTTGATTACAGCAGGTGTATTAGCATCTTTATTTATTTTTGGTTACGCGAGCATCTTTATATTATTAACTCAAAAAGAAATACTTTAAGTTGAATTAAAAAAAAACAAAACTAATCCTTATTAATTTTGGTTTGGTGCTGTCTGGCTCAGTTAATTAGAGTTGAATGAAACAACCACTAATTTTTTAAGTCGAACCTGCAAATTTAGTCCAAATCCTTTTTTTTTTAATCTTATAACTAGTGTAATAATTCGTATTCTATGGATATTAAGTTTATATTATTACGATTTTTTCTAATGTATTTCGTAACTATTTTTTTATAAAAATAGATGTTAGTATATATGCACATAAATTTTTAAAAAATATATATATAAATAATTATGAATATTTATATATATTCAAATAATTTTATATTCATACACGTTTTATATCATTTTAATTTATATAAATGTATGTTTTAAAGGATATAATCTTTATAAATATATTTTTCAGAGAAAACAAGTCTTACACTGAGTTTTACACTGTTATCTAATCACAAACCACCATTTATTGTATTTTTTTGACTTTTATAATAAATACTTTAAAAATCATACCAACGGTGAATTCCAATTGATTGATAGTGTAAAACTTTTTACATTAACAGTGCATAACCATTAAACTCATATTTTCATTTGTATGTAATTTAAATATATACATAATTTTTATAAGAGATCTTGATAATGAAAAACATTTTAAATTATATTTTGTAATTATTAGTTTTTTCTTTAAAAAATATGTTTTCATCATAAAAGAAATAATTGACTAAAATTAATTAAAAATATATTTGTGAGTATTTGAGTCATAATAATTTTATTGATTTTTAATTACTTTTGTGAGCAAGATCCAATTCTCCTTTTCTAAAGAGCAAGTTTTGCCTTTCGATACCTATCCATTGAATAGATTATTTATAATAATAATTAAATCTTTTTTTTAATTCAGTGTTCAAATCATGAACATTACTAATTGAAATCATGGTCATTTTGAAATAAATAGGTATAATAGGATTACTTTCATTATATACTTTAATCATCTATTTTAAAAAAGTATTTTAATAATATTTTTTTACAATAGTAATAAGATTGACATACAATATTTATTTTAAGTTTAATTGAATTTGTCATCAAATTATATATATTATTTATTATATATTATACTAGTGTAGTGACCCGTGCGATACACGAACATGTTATTATGTTTTAAAATTCTAAATTTTTTATTTCAATTTACATTTATTATATATTATTTAAGAGTTATAAAACATAAAATTTAGAGTAATGATTACAAATAAATAACCTAATTTAAGTTTTGAAAAACTTCTTAATACACCACATTTGACAATAAAAAAATACTTAACAAGATCAAAATATGACTTTAGTTCACAAATGTTAACAACATTCAAACTTCATGAAATATAGAAGTCCTAAACAAAATAAGAACATAAAAAGACTTGATAATGAATAATGTTGAAGTTGATCAATCTTTAAGCTTTTTTTTTTCATTGTCACTTTCCAAATGAGCTTAGTAGTGAAAGCTTGTATCTCTGAAAGCTTTTATGAACACATCATACAAAATAAAGAACACTAATAAGGCAATGAGAAAAAGGAAACATACTTTTCCCTATAATGAACAACTTCAACGAGGATTAATTAATAGTTTGGTTCCATTATAAGTATTGGATATGCCAAGTGTAACCAAGACAAAAATCTATGTCGAATGAAGGGAAAAATGAATTTGCAAGCTAAAATCTAATTAATTCAAAACAGTTTTCATATCGCCAAATATTTCCATTTTCCATGTTTGAATAATCATAATAGGTGCAAAATTAGAAGTTTCTTGATTCAGAAACTTGACCACTTCATCAGCATACTCATCTTGTAAAATATAAACATTCTTGGGTTAAATATGTTTTTGGTCCTTCAAAAATTGACCTGTTTTAGTTTTGGTCCTCAAAATTTTTTTTTTAATAAAGTCCTTCAAATATTAAAAATACCCTAATTAGATCCCTGTACTAAACTTTATTTAACTTTTCTGTTAAATGGTGGCCACATCAGCATCACAATCACCATGAATTTGCTTATGTGGCCATCCATATCAACTGTTATGTCCAGGTCAGATTAATAACATACTCTTTGAATAAAATTATTGTATGTTTAACCCTAAACCACAATTTTTTTTAACCCTAAAGCAAAAGTAATTGCATATTTTTCATTAAAAATTATCATTGGGCACTTCAGGTAATAAAATACTTTACTTTGAAGCTGATGTGACTATCATTTAATAAAGAAGTTAAGCAGAGTTTAGTTAGGGATCTAATTAGGGTATTTTTAATATTTGAGAGACTTTGTTCAAGAATTTTTTTTTCTAAGGACTAAAACCAAAACAGGTCAATTTTTGGAGGACTAAAAACACATTTAACCCAACATTTTTTCATTCCTATATTAAAAAGTATGGCATAAAATGCCAATTAGTTACCATTAATCAACATACAAAGTACACTTAGGTACTCAAAAATTATAAACAGTCAAAAAAATTGAAGACAACATTTTGATCAAGTTAACGCTTTTTGATTTATAACTTATTGTACTAAAATTGAAAAAAAACCGTATTACATTACTTACTCTAAATTTTCAAGAACCACATCAAAATGTTTCCTTTTTTTTCTTTCTATTCTTCTCTGTATTTTTCAAATATATTGTTTTCAACCATGTAATCAATCACATCTAATTTAATATATAAAAAAGGTAAGAATCTAGCAAAAATAGTGTACCGTAAGAAATCTGAATAATTTCTCGACATGCCATTTAAGAATTTAAGAATTAAAAATTCATAACTCATTAATCAAATAGGCTTCATCAAAGGGAGAAAGTATTTTTGAAAATGAAACAAATTCATAAAAGTTCATAAGAATGCTATCACACCTAACCTTAATTACATTGCTAGTTGACCTGAAATTTAGTTTTCATTTGTGATTAATAACTCTCCATTTTTTCTCTGGACTACCTACTATAAAGTTCTCTACTATATAAAATTTGCCTTCATGCAAAAACTTCTCAAATAGTTTATATAAACCTTCCTTTACAGTAGCATGAATTTTAGTATCCTACAAAAAATAACAGCAAATCAAATAAAGAAGTATTAAGGCTATTTATCTTATCATCCAATAAAGTAAAGTCAAGGCTATTTACTTGGCTCTTGTTATTGAACCACATGACTCGAACTAAAATTTTATACTTGATCTTCTTGAGTTTATTCTTAGAAACCGTATACATTGTTGGCACTGTTTTGTAAGAAGTATTAAGCAAATAACAAAAAATATCAGATAAAATATTGATATTTAGCTAAGAATACTTTGATAAAAAGTGAAAGCGGAGTTTTGAGGTCAATAAAATTAAACAACTTTTTTCCAATTCAATTGAATAGATTGTATTATGAGAGAATATTCACAACAAATTCAACATATATAGAAGAAAAGGGCACTCATTATATATTAAAATTTGGTGAGAGTATATTTTATTCAAATTATGTTTGGCTCAGCTTTTTTTTAGCTTAAAAGTTACTTTAAAGTTACAGCTCAAAATAAAAGCTTTAAAAATAAAGTAGAAGTTGTTTGGTAATTTTTATTTTTTTTAGATTTAAAGTTCCTTTTAAGCTAAAAGTTGTTTGGTAAAAAATTTTAAATTTTAAAATTTACTTAAAATTAATTGCTTCACTAAATATAATATATATACTAATAAATAAATAAAAATGTGTAAAGTTAATTTTGAGTTATATGAAAAATTAATTTAATCAACATAAATTTATTTTAATGATAACAAAAATACATAAAAGGATTAAAATATATATATTTCAAATTTTTAATTTTAAAAATGTTAAAACCTTCTTAATTAATAAAATTTATTTTTAAATATGATTTTTAAATATTTTATTACATATAATACTAATTACAAAAGATAAAATATTGAAAAAAATTTGTATCATTGTTCAATAATATTTTCAGAAGGTAAAAAATAATTTATTTAAATAGAATTCAATAACGTCAATATATATTAACTAGTATTTAACAAATAATTGAAAACGTATTTAATGAATATATTTTTGTAATTAAAAATAAAAAAACTTAACTAAAAATAAAAAATTAACAAAATCTGAAATCTAAATTAAATTTAAAGATTAAACATTATAAATATTTTTAAATGTTAAAGTTTTATTTAACTATATTATTTACTCATTTTATTAACCTTTCTTTTTATTTCATGTAATAAATACATTTAAAATTTTTAATTTTAAAAATGTGAAAAATTAATTTAATTGAAAAAAATTAATTTTAAAATAATATACAAATATTTATTATATATGATATTGATTAAATAAATTTAAGTATTAACTACAAAAGTTAAAATATTTAAAAACCTTTATATTAATGTTTAACAATATTTTAGAATAAAAAATAATTTATTTATACAAAATTCAATAATATCAATATATATGAAAAAGTATTTAATAAATAATCCAAAAAGTGTTTAATAAATATATAGTTGTAATTAAGAATTCAAAAAATTAACTATAAATTAGAATTATTTTTAAAATATGGCATCTAAATTTTATTTAAGGAATAAAAATTATATATATATATATATATTTTAAATATAAAAAATTTATTTAACTATATTATTTACATATGTCATTAATGTTTTTTATTTTATATAAAAAAATTTAAAAGTAAAAAAATAAATAATATTTTTGTAATTTTCTAAAATAAATAATTTAAAAACAAATTAAAACCTTACAATAATAAACATAGTTAAAATAAACTAATATATATAAGTATTATTTAACGAGGAAACCAATGAAGCATTCAAATTAAAAAAACAACAAAAATTAAAATATATGGTATTTTTGGTTGTGTGGGATTCGAAGAGGTTCTGCGTGAATAAGCTCTCCATAAGCTAGAAAAAATCTCTCCCTACCAACTTAATTATAAACTATTTTTTTAAAATTTTGTTCTATGAAAATAAGTAGCTTATTTTTTTAAAAGCTTTTCATGAAATGTGTTTAGCCCAACTTCTCCTTTTAAGGAAAAAATAAGCTACTAAAAAAGTTGGGCCAAACACACTTTAAGAGTAACAAAAAAAAAGGGCTTGTAATTTGGAGTAACATTTACACGCATTTATCCTTTTAAAATTTAATGAAATTTGAATTAACTAAGCAGTGTCCAATAAACCCTGTATACTAGGTATAAGAATAATAAATGTTAACTTTAAGTAAAAAAAAATAAAAAAAATGGAATGAGAATAATAATAGGTCAAAATAAATGTTAAATTTCAAATTCAAATATGCAATAAATGGAAAGAATAAATAGAAAGATATAACAGATTATGTGACAAATTACAATACATATAAGAATTTAAGTAAAAAAACAATGAGAAAATAGGTTATGCACTGACAGTATAAAATAGTTTTACACTGTCATTCAATCACAACCCATCATGTATGGTAAGTTTGTTGACTTTGATAATAACTACTCTAAAAACCACACTAAAGCTGGTTTTCAATTAGCTAACAATGTAAAGGTTTTTACACTAAAAGTGCATAGCAATTAAACTCAAAAATAATTGGAAAAAGAATAATAATAGGTTAGAGTAAATGTTAAAATTTAAACTCAAATGCAAAATAAATGGAAAGAATGAATGAAAAGATATAATAAATTGTGTGATATATTACAATATCTCAATCCTTGATTATAAGAGATAAATTGACTATTTGTTCCAAATGTATTGCAATTAGGCAACTAGTCATACAAATACTCTTAATTACCTAAGTAATTTAATTATCAAATTATCCTTATTTTGAGCAGGGATAGAGGAAGTAAATTGGATGAGAAAAAGTTACTGTGAAAAAAATAGTGCCTAATTGTATAAGATTTTTCTGCCTAAACTACTTTACTTTTATTAATATAAAGAAAAAGATATTATATATATAATTTTAACATTGATGAGATTGTCATCCAATACATGTGTGTGTTATGAAATTAGAATAAAACTTGAAATATTTCTTAATTTAAATATGTTATAAATGTTTAAATCATGAAAATATTAGATATAATTACTTTATTTAATATAATTAGAATATATATTTGTCTTATCAATTTAAATGTTTAAATTATGAAAATCATATTAGTTATAATTACCTTATTTAATATAATTATATATTTTGTATCTTGATGGGAAAATCACAAGAAAAAAACCTTGTTATTTAATATATATATTATATTTATAATTTATTTGGCTTAATTATACTTTTGGTCCTTCAAGTATTATTATTGTGTGATTTTGTTCCCCTAAGCTCTAATTGAAAAATTAGGTATCTCAAGTATCGCAATAATACAATTTTGGTCTCTCCAATATAAATTGTGCAAATTGGATTTCTCAAGTATCACAATTGGGTAATTTTGGTCTCTTTGTCATTTTTTTTAATATTTAATAGATTTTATGTGATGCATTAGAGTCATATCATTTGTCATGTTATTAATCATCATGTCAATTGTCACATCATCTATCAAGGCCACATTATCTATCATGTTAAATATTTAATGGAAGATTGACAGGAGACCAAAATCGCACAATTGCTATACTTAGGAGACTCAATTTGTGCAATTGAAACTTAAGGAGACTAAAATTGCACAATTGCGATATTTGGGATCCAATTTGCGCAATTGAAACTTCAGAGACCAAAATTACATAATTGCGATACTCGAGAGACTAAAAGTACAATTAAGCCAATTTATTTCCAAAATTAACATAATGATATATACAATTGATTTTCAGGTTGGTTTAATCATCCTTAACAATGTAGTCATAATTGACTAAAACTAAATGAGAGTTATCAAATAAATTAAAATGATAGGAATTAGTCATTTATTTAAAGGCCATATAAATATTATTAAACCATCTCGATAATAATTCTGTCATAAAAACATTTTGTTCGATATTTTCCTATTTTTAATGCATTTAATTTTAAGTGTATTTGAAATATTTCCTGATCCATTTACCTAAAAATAATAAAAATCCTTATCCAGCGAAGGGCTCGTGACATGTCACGTGACCAGAAAGCAGCAATCAGAGGAAGATCCACGTGAGTACAAAATTGAGAGGTGGAACCTCACTTAGGATCACAATTAAAAACATCAAAGATTTGGGAACACACAGAAATGAAGAAAGAGTGAAACAAAACAAACAGCACAACATCATCGTCATCATCATCTTCTTCTTCTTCTTCTTCGGCTTCCGTAACATTAACGTTGTTGTATCCCAATACGATGGACTTCACCACCTTCGCAAATTCCATATCCTCTTCTCATGCAATTCCTCCCACACACCCTTATCGCCTTCAACCCTCTCCTTTTCCTATCCACCTCCCATTTTCTGTATGCAATTTCTTCTCTCTCTATCTTTTTTTTTTCTTATACTTTTCCATTTACTGTATTTTTTTTTTTGTTTTGTAATTTTCAGAAATTAAAGCGTTCGGGTTTGGTTAAGAATCGGCTAATTGCTCATTGCACTTCTGGGTCCAATGAATTTGGTTCTGTTAATGGGTTGCAATTCACGCCCAATAAGCTTTTTGTGGAGGAGGTATTGCTTCTACTCATTTTTCCTGTTTATTTTCAAGTGTTCAAATTCATATTATCGTTTTTTTTTTCCTCCCAATGTTCTGCATCCAACCGAGATTAAGGGTTTTTCTTTTACGTCCGGCTAGCAGTTAGGGCACCGGTTAAAAAGTGTTTAATGCGCACCTTATTAAATATTTTAATTACCTTAGAAAAAAACAAGGATTAAATGATTTTTATGGTTTTTGATATAGGGTGGGTTTAGAAGAGCTTATTTCAGCTTATGACTTTGTTATAAACTCGTTTTAGCTTATTTTTATAAGTTTCACACTGAAGTTTAACAAAATAAGTTCTTTTTAGGTTATTTCAAGAAGTTTCATTGTAGAGCTTATGAATGAGCTCTTATTTGATAAGAGTATATTGAATAAGGGTCTGTTTGGAAGATCTTATTTACAACTTAATTGGACTTATTTCATGATATAAACACTTGTGCAAGTGTTTGGGAGAACTTATTAAAATATCTTATGATATGTTTATCAAGTGTTTTCCGCCTATTTCAATAAGTCCTCTAGGATAACTTATGAAAATAGCTTACAACTTATATGAAAACAATTTAACCCAATTTCCTCTTCGATAGTAGAAAGTAGAAACACCTTATACATAAGTGCTTATGATAAGCACTTATTCAATAAACCCTTAATTAAGATGTTTACCCCAAACATGCCCTAAGTACTTAATCTTCATAAGCTCTTATTTGATAAGAGTTTATCAAATAAGTACTTAATTAAATTATATATCCAAACATGTTTGTAATAAAAAATTCCTTTTTTAATAAATACTTTTTACTTTTGTTTTCTTAGCGCGGGTCATTTTTTCTTTACACTTTTCATTTTCCCTCCATATTATGGAATATTGTTGGAGCAGTGAGTTTATTTATGTAAAGTGATTGTAAGTCTTCTCCTTTGGTATTTCCTTCCAGGCGATTGGAGCTGAATATGGGGAAGGCTTTGAGACTTTTAGGGCAGATGGACTATTAAAAGTTGATGTGGTAAGGAATTTTTATCATCATGAAATTTTCTAGTTTTTCTTCAGAGATGCTAGTATACTGTAATTTATGACTGAAGGATGCTAATTTTATTTTGAAAATAGGACTATTTGAATGATAAATTGCAAGATGGTTTTCTTCAGCGCATACGCTATGCTATGAAGCCAGATGAAGCTTATGGTCTGATCTTCTCTTGGGACAATGTGGTGGTAAGTAATTTAAACTCAAACTTAGGTTTTCTTTTTACCTTTTCTTCTTATTTTCGCGTTAGAATGAAACCATGCCAGTTAGTTGTCTTTACTAGTTTTTTTTTCTTTTTTTCCATGTTTTAGGTGTGATTTGCATGCTAGTTAGTTGTCTTCTTCATACACACTTAAGTGATGCTAGTTGAGTTTATGATATTTATTGCAATTGCATAGAAGTCAGAAGATGTGTATTGTTCTGATTGTTAGTTACATGTGGGACTGACTGCTATGACTGAGTCTAGGGAAAAGAAGTGCATGACCTTACGTTTACGTAATAGAATGCAACCAGTTCATTTAAATTAATTCCCTGATAAAAGCATGCATTCATTTCAGGCTGGTACACGAGCTCTAAAAAGGAAGGCATGGGAGCAGCTGGCCTCCGAAGAGGGTATGTTAATTGTTATACTTCATTACTTTGGTGCTTTAGATGGGATAATCTTCAAACATGCATGCTCTTTTAGATGGGTGGTACAAAAGAGAAATAAAAGGACAGGATCTCCATTATGGAACAACTCATCATAAAGTATAACAAATAATCATTCCTTTGTTTAGATATTCAATTGATATATGTCTCTATTTGGGAACACAAATTAGTAGAAAGGGAAGATTTTTTAAATTAGAATTTTACCTTGTCAACTCATCAGTTGTTGTTTAAAATGTTTCTTCTTCATTGTTGGTAGATGATAATGGAAAGTTCAGAAGATATGTTGAAAAACTTTTCCTTGCCCTTCTTTTTGCATCCACTCTTGAAGGGAATATAAAGTTACAGAAAAATCCGTCCTAGGGAACACCTATTTTTTTCTTTCCTTCCTTTATGTCTTGTGTATTTAAACAAGGAACTGGACATTTCCTTCCATTTTTTTCCCATTCCATTCGCTTCTCTTCTGTTCTGTCCCTCCATACAAGATTGACTTAATGAGAGATGCTGCTATTTTTTTAGGTGATAGTTTATATAATCAATCAGACAAATTCAGTGAATAAAGGGAGACCTAGTCATGTTTCGTGCAGCTGGCTTATAATTCATAAATACATTTTGATACTTCATCAAATTAAAGGAACAGATAAGAAGTGTACGAGTTTTTAATTTTCCTGATGATTTATATGCATCATTGCAGAGAAAGATAATAATTTATAACGCTGTAGCCGCAGAGCAGTGCGGAGTGGCCATGGGCCACTACAGGGTTTGAATAACAGTGCAATTTCAAATGGTGGCCCACGGCCGTTGCTGCCGCAATAACTGCCAAAGTAGGGGCCTTTCACAGGGCTACAGTGGCACTAGAGCTAAACATTTTGAAAACTCATTTTCAACCTTAACATGCCATTTTGGGGGGGGGGGGTTTGATATTTCCCTCCCCTTTTAATAACAATTAAAGAAAACCCTAATTAGCTGCAGTTTCCACACTTCTGTGACACCCACAGTGCAATCAACACCCACCCACCTTTATCTCTTGTGTACAAACAACACCCACTCTTCTCTAACAGTATTTCCAGTGATGCTCAGTATCCATTTTTTTCTCTGTTCAGACCTTTGTACCCTCAACCTTCTCTTTTATTTTTTTTGTACCCATCTTCACTTTTTATTGAATGTTTAAGATGTCTTGTATTAGAAATATAAATATGTCTCTGAATTTTGTTTGTTTCCTTGACTTATTTTTCTATTTAATTGTATGTTTTGCTTTAGACCTATGATTTTTATTGTTAATTATGAATATGTCATGATTTTTTTTTTAATTTTTTGAGAATATATATGCATATAGCATAAATTATCTAATCTATATAAAAAAAAAACTCAGAATAACTGTCATCCTGCTATACACTATCCTACCATAGCATTTTTGGATTGACTGCTACATGCTACCATCTGAGGTTGATAATTATGATTATCATATACAGGAAAGGATATTCCGGAAGAAGGTGATATGCAAAAATTACTGTTTTATGCAGGTGCTGATCATGTGTTGCACAAGGTTAGTTGCCTTTTTCTTTTGGTTAGTTGGTTTTACATGGGCATCAAATTATGAAGACATACTTTCTTAAAGATAGTTTTGTCATTAAAAGTCTAACTTTGCTCCGAGCATTTTTTTTTTCCCCTTTGCTGATTATGCTTTCTTAATTTGCAGTTTTTTCTGTCAGATAAGGCAGAAAATGAGCTGGATAGGCTAAAGTTGAGGTTTTCTCAGCTATATTATGATAATCTTCTCAGAGTAAGTTGTTGTCTTGATTTATTCTGATGGCTGTTATCTAGGGTCCAGCGGTATAAAACCTGACATTTTTTACATGTAACTTTGTCTAGCTTGAAAAACCAATGGATGGCCTCAAAGACTGGTTGGAAGCAGTTTATACAGCTCGCATCCCCTGTGCTGTTGTTTCAAGTCTTGATAGAAGAAATATGTTGGAGGCTTTGGAGCGGATGGGGCTCAGCAAGTATTTCCAGGTTGGTTTTAAGAAGAGTTTACAAGAAATCAATCTTGCCTTGAGTCTCCAATCATGGCATAGAAAAGCATATTGGTACAAATAACAAGCTTTACTTGAACTTGGGTTATACTAAAAGACCACCAGATCTTCTTTCTCGGTCTATCATTGCCAATTATAAATACTATGTAGTTTGTTTAGTGTGGGTGTTGGCTTCGACTGCAGTTTGAGTCATGGTCAATATATTTGGAAAAATGCTGTTGGCATACTTTAAGAAAAAAAGCAGTTTGTTTTTGCTGTGATTTATGATCTAGTTCCATTATAGGGGAGAAGAATGCTATTGGGTGAAATCCATGTGGGTCCCAATCCCTATATTTACTAGTTCTCAATCATTCGATCATAAAGAGTGTTGCTGCTAGCATTTTTCTTATGTAGGAAATTAGGGTTACAAAAGGTTTCCCCACTTTTTGTGGGTAACCCTAATTTTGATGACTTGGCCACTTTATTGCTAGAGTTCAACCTATTTTATGTACTATATATAGTATATAAATTTGTAAATTACTTGACATGCTCTAAATTTTGCCACTTGCTGATTGCCTCATTTGATTTGCAGGCAATTGTGACAGAAGAGGATGGAATGGAGTCAATAGCTCATAGATTTCTTTCTGCTGCTGTCAAGGTATAGTTCCACCCATCTGATTCTCTGTTGATGAAATTTTCTTGGCTTGAAATTATCACTATCACTATATTTATTGTGGTTTTTTAATATTTAACTTTACAACAGTAGTATAATTACACTCAGGCAAGTTTCCAGGTCCATCCCTAGTAAATAGTAAATACCAACGCTGCAGAAATTTGGAAAGTTATATAGAAGTAGTCTACTATCTATGGTAAAATATGGACCGCAACACTGGATTTATATTAACTTCTATGCAAAGTTGTGCTGTTTTCCGTATTTTGAAGTTGAAGGATATTACAGACGGTAAAAATCACGAGTTGCTCAATGCAGAGACGAAAGAATCAAATATTTTCTTTGAAGATGCAGGTTGAGTGATGTTGTAGCTTTAAGAGGTCAAGCTGTTGAGTGCGTCTGCTTTTATTCTTTTGGGGGGATATCATGTCTAGTATCTTGCTTTTTTATATTAACATCCTGAAAGCATCTTAGTAAACATGGAAAATATTGGAGTAATTACTGCTGCTAATTCTGTGGCCTTGGACACTGTTCACAATAAATGCCAAAGGTCCAAAGCGCAAATAAAGAGGCGAATGTTGAGATGTGGCATTGGTATTATTTTTAGGGTTAGTTTAGGTTCCACTGGCTAATTATTCTGCTAGTCTTCCATAAATTTTTTCTCATTCTTTTTACATCATTCTGCTAGCTTTTGACCTGTTTACTTTTATGCCTTGCAGTTGGATCGGAAACCTTCCAAGTGTGTGGTTTTTGAAGATGATCCTAGAGGAGTAACTGCAGCGCACAATTGTACAATGATGGCTGTAGCATTAATTGGAGCTCATCCCGCGTGAGTAATTCACATTTATGCATAATAATATAAGATGTTGGTATGAAAATAAGATTTCATGAAACATGTCATACATGCATATTTCCGATTTAATGCTTTGTGCAAACACTATTTCCCATGTACACAAGTACATGGAAGTCAATAGAAGTTCAACTCGGTATTTGAGTTTGAGTCAGCTTGTGAGGGATAACATCAATTCATCGTATTTTCCCTATATTGAAATGAAAGAGTAATTTCCATTCACCATTCAGTTACACTCTTTAGTACTAGAAAAAATTTGATGAAATTATTCTTTTGGCATTTAGAAACTGATTGATGTTGAAACCTGCAGGTATGATTTGGGGCAGGCTGATCTTACTGTTGCTAACTTTAGTGAACTTTCTGTGATCAACTTGCGAAGACTATTTGCTAATAAGGGTTCTTCATTTATGGACTTGCAGAAGCAGATCATAGAGAAAACTCCTCCCAAAAGGAAACTTACAATAGACACCATTTTTTAATACATTTTCCTTCCCATTTTAACCCCTCTGCTAAATTTCCTTGTAATTAAATATTTATGCGGTCGTAATTTTTTTTATATCTAATAAAATTGCAATCAGTTCGATCTGATGTTATCCGTATGTTTTATATCAATTTCATTTTGGTTTTCACTTCCAATTTTGTCACATCGAAAGTGGGATTTTGATACCCCCAGCATCTCTATTTTTTGTTTAACCTAATATAGTTTAAAAATGAAATTTGATTGAGATTATTAGAAAGAGCATCATGAAGGAGCCAAATCCTTATGAATGATGTATATTTTAAGCTATCTAGACGTTTGGTTTGCTAAATCAAGATATTTAACATGTTTGGCATATGAATCATTTTGCATCTCGAAGTTAAACCTAACGATAAATTTGTTTTTGAACTATAATAATTAATAAACATACACCTTATTTTGGAGTGTATTGAAGTGGAAGGAAAAGAGAAATGGAAAGAAAAAAGATGTGGTAGAGTAAAAAGTGATAAATGTGATAAGTAGGGTTGGATATAGGTTTGGGCTGACCTGATTCATTTGAACCAACTAGAAAGAGAAAATTTAAGTTAGTTTGGACTATTGTTTTGGTCTGAATCTTAAAATTGCAAATTTAATGATATAGGTTTAGGTATGAGATTTGAGCACATGAAACTCAAACCAATAGCATTTTTGAAGATTTTTTACTTTTTATGTTGTATAATTTTATAATTTTTATATCATGTAATTCTATAATTTTGTGTTTTGACACTATTTATCAATTTTTTTTCATTTTATTATAATTTTTGTTTTTTATTTTTTAATTATTTTTTTAATAGACCCAATGACTCGACTCAAACCAACTTGATAAGGCTCACAATGAACCGAGTCAACTTGAAATTAGTTTAAGACTTGATTCAATAATTAATTCGTTGAACTTAATTTATGAATTAAATGAGTTGAACTTAAGTTATGTATAGTTTGACTAGAATCAGCTTGATATATATATATAGACACACACACATATAGAGGGAGAGATCAAATTACACCACTATAACTTATATTAACTATTGCACCATTCAATAATTTTTAATTGGATAATTTTATCTCCAAACCCATTATTGGTTTGAAAGTTCCTTCAACATAGATTATATGTACAAAATTATTTGATACCTTATTCATATCAATTAAAATGGACATAATATATACTTTTTAAAATATAATAAAATATGAATCGTTTGATTACCTTCTTATTGTTATTTAATTTTGACAAAATTTGACACAAACAATTTTGGTAATATGTAATTATAATTTAATGGTTAGATCGATAAAAATTACATTCTATATATCAAGTTATTAATGGTACAATAATTAGTGTTAGTGACATCAGTGTAATTTGATCTCTCTCCTATATATATATATATATATATATATATATATATATATATATATATATATATATGTATGTATGTATACACACACACACATAGATATATAATTAAATTTTATAATTAATTTCATATTAATTTTATTTTTGTATGAAATGAATAAATAAAAATATGTTACACAATCATAATTTTAAATGAAGTCAAATTAACAATTTGAACCGAGTGTTTACAAGCTTAAATGGAATTGAGTTCAAGTTAAAAATAAATATTTATTCCTTTTAGATAACAAAATAGAACATTTTATTCTGCATTGTTATCTTATGTTTCACATTTGTGAGTAAAATTAAAGTATATTAAATATATAATATAATATAATTCATATTGTTTTGGATTAAACTTGCTGCCCAACTTGTATAGTGGGCTACTTCGATACAAGATGTCACAACCTTAAGAGGTAGCTGTTGATCGAAGCAACACCTAAATATAGGACGGTTAAAATGTACTTGTGAATAATAAATTACGCCTCGACCTAAAGTTATAAGTTTCTCATACAAATTTAATTGTAAAAAAAAATCATGATCAATCATCAAAGGCCAATCAAATAAATATAACATTTCTCGTATAGCGAATTGATATTCAATATTTCCTTCAGTCCTATTTATAAGAACCAATTTGAAAGTGTTGCTTAGTCCTTTTTATAAGAACCAATCCATAATGTCTCTTGCATTAAATTTTTTCTTTACAAAAATACCCTTAATTAAAGTTATTTATCTGAGTTCAATAAGTAGTTAGTGGATACATTAAATTTAAACTCATTGGAAGACAAAAAGTCTAATGTTAGGGGTAGTTTTGAAAAAAAATATATAAATTTAAGACAGATTTAATACTATCAACTAAATTAATCAATTTTCTTAATCCTGGTGATATACTTAATTGGGTTTTATAAATAGGACTAGAGGGAGTACCGTTTATCCTTTTTTTCGATATATGTAACATTTTCTAGTCAATTAAATTCATCAACAATGTTATATTTAGGTTAAATTAATCTGTAAGTCCTTAAACTATTTGAGAATTTTTAATTAGGTCTTCAAACTAAAAAAATTGTAATTGGATCCCTAAACTAAAAAAGTAGGTCTTTGAAGTTAGTTTTTGGTGATTTGAAAATATCAGAAGATGACAATTTATGACGGTTTCAAAAATCTTAGAGACTTAATTATAAGAATTTCACAAGATTAAGAACTCAATTACAATTTCTTTTTATAATTTGAGGACCTAATTAAAAATCTCAAATAATTGAAGGATTCACAGACTAATTTAACCTTAAATTTATACGTTTGCTCTCTATTTTTATATAAAAAGCAAAAAAAGAGATACAGTTATTTTTCATGAAATAAGTGTAGAGTATTGGAACATAAAACGAGATATAAGAATAACATTACCAGAAATTATTCATAAAAGGGAAAGTCTGGTTACATATAATTTCAGAAAAAAATCTTCTAAATAATTTATCTTTAAAGTGAATAAATAATGATATATAGAGGAAAAAATGAAGAAAAAAAATCATCAATAACAGATTTAAAAACTAGTAAAAAAGGTGGCTAGTTTGTTAATCTACATACACAAAAAAATTGAATAAACAATGATATATAGAAAATAGGATGAAGAAAAAGTCATCAACAACAGATTAAAAAATAGTGAAATATGATGCAAAAAATTTGTTAAACTATTGAGAACCACACACCATACCAAAAATGGTCCAAAGCTCAATAATAGACGGTTCGTCCAACCGAGTGGTCCAAACTCATCGGTCATTAATAACCCAAACTATGAAGCGAATGGTAACTCATTGTAAATTTTTGGAAGATGTTTAGGAATGTTTGCCTAATTCAAAAAACTGTGTGATTTTGTATTACGGGGTGATTAGTAAAATTTAAAAGCAAATATTATTAATCAGTAGTTTAGCATGTATAATGTAAAGAATAAATGCTTATTTTATACAACTAAAATTTATAATAAATAATACTTTTGAATATATAAATTATATTATAATTAAAATTTGTAATAAATAAATATTTTTGAACATATAAATTATATTTTAAATTTATAATAAATAATTTATATTGTGATACAAAGTTGTTTTAATTATTGATAATTTTTCTTAAAAAATATTAAAATGTAATTTAAAAATAAATTTGAAAAAAATGGATTAAAAAAAAAAGAAGTTAAAAAAATATCTTAAAACATTTTAATTGAAAAAAGCTATTAAGTGGATTTTAGTAAAATAGGTTTTTTTTATTTAAATAATATCATTAATATACGCCCAAAAACATTAATTGAAGAAATTTCAACTATTACACTTATTAAATATTTTTAACTACCACCAAATATGTAATTCAATTGGCACCAAGTTGTTGCTTCAGCTTGATCATAGTCTCGAATTTGAATTCTGTGTATATAGTTACGTTAAATATTTAGAAAGAAAACTTTGCCGTTGATAATAATTCTTCATGACTTGAGCAATAGGGGTGGAAATAGACTCGGTCAGGCTAGGCTTTGTTGAACGTGAGCCTGATCTTGATTAAAAATACATGGCCGAGCCTGACCTATTTATCTATCATAGGCTTTTTCTAAAGGCCTGACCTGACCTACAAGTCTGTTTAAAAGCCCACTTTGTGATAATTTAACATCATGATAGAGATATAATGATTTATTTAAAAACATATTTTGCAATAAAACCTCTAATCAAGATATAAATTTATCTTTCAACAAATTTATAAGCTTGACTCTTTATGTAAGTCAACATGCTTAATATTTAAAAAGATAAATAAATGTATAATTTTAATACATTATAACAAATATAATATAATAATAATATTGACAACACATTTATTTATTTATTTAAATATGTCAGTCTGTTACACTTAAAAGGTTTTTTGAATGATCTAGACTTAGTCTTTTAAACTAAATAGACTTTAATAAAAGCCTTAACCTGATCTATTTTCTAAAAAAACCTGACTTAACCTAAACATGATGTAGGTTAAGCTATAAACTCCTGTCAAGCGGCCTGATTTATTTCCATTCCCATCGAGTAGGAATGTATACATGTAGTCTCTTACTAAAAAATATTTTTAATTATTTGTAATAAAGCACTTTATTTCATTAAATATATATATATATATATATATATATATTTTTTTTTTTTGGTATAATTAAATATTTTATTTTATATTTTAATTTTAGCTAATTGTCGAATGCACTGACTAGGATTTTAATGCAAACAAGGTCATAGGTGGAAGCGGAGCGTGTGTAGTATTGTCACAAAATTCCGTGGTGCAGTTGGTGACATGGCAAAAGCAGAACAAACTGGGGATTGCCATTGGTGAATGCTGATGTGATTCATTCCCTTATCTTTCCTCGCCCATACCCATATCATATCATCGTTCAAACTCTCTCTCTCTCTAAAACACACACACACACAACTTTTTCAGCTTCACTTCACTGTTCAATTCAATTTCAAACATGTTGTGCGTCAACACTGCCTTCACCTCTTTCTTACCCAGAAAATCCACTTGCGTTTTTTCCTCCAAATCAACCACCCCAATTTCCTGCACCCTCCCAGGTACTATTACTACCACTCACTTATTAGGGTTTTTTATTTTCAGGGCATTTATTGTACAATTTCAGTGATCTTCTCTTGTCATTTTCAGCTTTCCACCAAGAGCGAGATAACACATCGTGGAGCTCTTAACTTTTGCCCCCAAATTAAATATAATTTATTTTTTTATTATAATTTAATAGCCCAAAACTCATAGTTGACGATTTTCGTTACTGCCCTTTTGCCATGAATGTATTATTATTTCAATTCCTTGTGTATTTTTGGTCAAAGCTGAAAACCCATTCTTCATTTTTATTCCCTAATTAATTAATGAATTAGTTTTATTATTTTATGTCTGAGTTCTGGAAAAAATCTTGTGCAGGAACAGTTGCTGAACCAAAATCTACAGCTGCTGGTGAACCACTTTTGCTTAATGCAGTTCGTGGGATAGATGTTGAAAGACCCCCGGTTTGGCTCATGAGGCAAGCAGGGAGGTACATGAAGGCAGGTTCATGTAGCTATTTGTGATTTTATGATTTATACTTAATAATATTCAGTATTTGGGAGTTCCATTATACTTGTAGAAGTCAAACTTAATTGTTGGTTTAGGACAGCCTAGTTTGGTATTTGGTGTTGTAAATTTTTGTATATTGTCTAGAAGCAACTGTTCTGAACCACTAGCTCTTTTTACCAGAATGAAAGGCCAGAGTTGACTTTGTTTCATGTGTGCAGTGGGATTGCGTTGCTTTACGAAAATGGAACTGCATTTGGTGTAAATAGATGTGGTGTTGTTAGCTCTGTCACTTTTCAGTTTTCACCTTGTCTGAAACTAAACATGGCTAGGGGAATGTTTAACATTTTCTGAAATTTATCTCCATTTCCAAAAATTTTCTAGAGTTTTTTTTCTGATGAATTTAGGCCAAGAGTTTGTTTGAATTGTCACGATCCATGTCTATTTGCTTCAATTGTAAATTTAAATCCTACACCTATCTTGTTTTAAAATGCAACCAAATGTCAAATTGGTTGGGCTCTTATTCTTTGTGAATTATGAGTTAAGTGAATATGTTTTCTTTGCTGACAATATATCTAATTTGTCAACCTTTATTAACCAGAGTTACCAAACCATCTGTGAAAAATATCCTTCATTCCGTGAAAGGTCTGAAAATGTTGATCTTGTGGTGGAAATTTCTCTGCAACCGTGGCATGTTTTCAAGCCTGATGGAGTAAGATAACTCTCTGGCACTGATAAATACATTTATGCTTTTTCAGGCATTTTTTATCACACTTTTTGTCTTATGGTTCTGATTTTGTTGCCATTAATAATTTGCTGGGCACTGATTCTGTGACAGGTGATTTTATTCTCAGACATTCTTACCCCACTTTCTGGAATGAATATACCCTTTGATATTGTGAAGGGTACGGGTCCTGTCATATTTGATCCTATTCACACAATTGCCCAAGTCGATCAAGTGAGGCAGTTTATTCCTGAAGATTCAGTTCCATACGTTGGTGAAGCACTGACAATTTTGAGGAAAGAGGTCTGACTGGTCCTATGTTCCGTTGCATTTCTGCTTTTGTTCATTTTACACCCCACTTCCTTTTTATAGCTGAAGTTTGTCTGTATAGTCAAGAATCACAATACAGGAAATTCTTTATATTTATTTGAGTTAAAAGGAACTCTGTATTTTATGGATGCTCATTGGTTGTGAATCATAGGTGGGGGGTTGTAATAACATGAAATGATGGAAAAAAAAAGGTGATTGAAGGCATATCCCACGTGGTACTTGGGGAACATGTAATCTTGAAAACTCACTGAACTATCTATTTTATTGAACTGCCTATCCTGCAGGTGGCTATTAAGATACTAAGTTAATCTGCATGTCCTATTTGTATTAAAAAATTGTTTCATGTACTAGTAAATGGTGGAGCTTCATGGAGACCCTAAATATCTGACATCTAAATTTCATATTATTATGTATTAAGCCCCCTATGGTTTACTATCTTATTGAATTCAAAAGCATTTGATTGCAGGTGGATAATAAAGCTGCAGTCCTTGGTTTTGTTGGGGCACCGTTCACCCTGGCATCATATGTGGTTGAAGGTGGTTCATCTAAAAACTTCTCAAAAATAAAGAGATTGGCTTTCTCTGAATCCAAGGTAATCTTCAATCATCTTCCCTTATCATTCAGGCACACTAAACTTGTTGCCTGTGGCAACTCACACACGTTCTTATGTTTTAAATCAGTTTTTTCAGCATTTAAAACTTGAAATATACTTATAAATCCAAACAGTCA
Source organism: Spatholobus suberectus (assembly GCA_004329165.1). NCBI lineage: Eukaryota > Viridiplantae > Streptophyta > Magnoliopsida > Fabales > Fabaceae > Spatholobus > Spatholobus suberectus. The sequence continues at coordinate 53,530,469 of CM014737.1, read as the reverse complement.
CCAACAAATCCTTAAGTTGGTCATTTAGTTAGAAAGTTAGGTCTGATTGAACTGGAAAGCAGTTAGCATGGTTCATGTTACCATAGTTGTTTAGAATATTCTCTTCTTTCTTTCTTTTTCTTTTATTTTGTGTGTGTGCATTACATGGAGCTGTTACATTGATGGAACAAAATGAATTTTGATCTTTACGATTTAAAATCAAGTCATAGTCTTAGCCAAGAAGGAAGTCAATAATTTGTGCTATTTCTTTAACTCATTTCACTCATTAATTTGTGCTATTTCTTTAACACATTTCACTCATTTACTATGAAACTATGATTTGTCCACAGATCTTGCACTCATTACTGCAGAAGTTTACAACTTCAATGGCAAGATACATTCAATACCAAGCTGACAATGGAGCCCAAGCTGTTCAGATCTTTGATTCATGGGCTACAGAGCTTAGTCCAGTGGATTTTGAAGAATTCAGTTTGCCTTACTTGAAGCAGATTATTGATACTGTGAAGAAAAGCCATCCAAAACTCCCTTTGATCCTCTATGCAAGTGGGTCTGGGGGCTTGCTTGAAAGACTAGCTTTGACAGGCGTCGATGTAGTTAGCTTGGATTGGACGGTTGATATGGCTGATGGTAGGAGGCGACTGGGACCAAATATAGCTGTCCAGGGGAACGTGGACCCTGGTGTTCTTTTTGGTTCAAAAGAGTTCATCACTGATCGGATAAATGACACTGTGAGAAAAGCAGGTAGAGGGAAACATATCTTGAATCTTGGTCATGGCATTAAAGTAGGTACGCCTGAGGAGAATGTTGCACATTTTTTTAAGGTTGCTAAAGCAATCAGATACTAAGCAGCTAATTATGATTAATTCAATTTTTTTGTTTAATTACACTTTTAGTCTCTTTACTATGGTCAAATGTTTGATTTTGATTCTCTAATGCATTTTCTCAGGAACTTAATTTCCCAAATTTTCTAATTGAAAAAAATTAGGTCCCTATGTTAATCTGTTATCAAATTACGAATAAAAGTTGGTGACATGAACAATGATGTATGTACTTTGCATAATACTTTACAGAGTTAGCATATTAATGGACTCACTTCTAAATTTAGTTTACTTAAATATCACAGTATAAACAAAATGTTAAATAACATTTAAATAAATAAAACTCATCAGTTAGCCCAATAAATATTTTATTTGAAAAGTACCATATCACCTATATAAATTATTTGTCACAACTAAATTTTGTTAGTAATTGGACTATAAACTAATAGTGGAACTTGATTTTTTTTCAATTAGAAAAATTAATACATTTGATTGTTGTAAAAAAATAATGATGAACCAAAATTACAACATTGTTCAAAGTAGAGCAATTGAGCAATCTAAACATGCATTAAGATATAAGAATTAATGCTCGATTCGGTCCCAAGCAAATAAGTTGAACACTGCCCCATGGATTTGCATAATCAAGTAAATAATTGTATATCCCTTCTTTTTACAGTGTCAATCAATTTGTAAATTAAATATTTCTAAATTTTTGTAAATAGATAATTATTTTAAGAGAAAATGGATTATACATTGACAGTGTAACGTAATTTTATATTGTCATTCAATTACAAACTATTATGTATGGTAATTTTGTTGATTTTTATAAGAATTATCTTAAAACTATACTAACAATAATTTTTAATTAGTTAAATTTTTAGACTGATAATGTATAGTCACTAAATTCTTATTTTAAAAGTGTTTAACGCCATTAGATAACAAATATGCATGGTACCATGCAAAACCCAACGTAACATATACTTCTAGACACCCAACCAGGCCGCAGGCCTGACCACTAAAGCATGCCAGTTTGTGTGATCCTACTTTGGTCCAGGGTTCTGCTATTTCCAACTTTTTTTTTTACCTCTAATTTTTATAAAAAAGTATAAAATATTTATTTGCCCTCACTCTTTCACTCTCTCTCTCTTTCTCTTCTTCTCACCCCTATTTTATCAACAGAAATGTATTTTCATTTTGTTAATTTTTTTGAAAAAAATTAATCAAAATATTAATTATGATATAGTTTATCCTTCTTAATATTAATCAAATCAATTATGATATAAATCACTCTTTTTAATTGAAATTAAATTAATTACGATACAATTTACCATTTTTAATAGTAATCAAAATAATTATAATGCAAATTTTTCTTTTTAATAGTAATCAAATTAATTATGATACAATTTAAAAAATATATGATACAAGTTATCATTTTTAATAATAATCAAATTAATTATGATGTAAATTATCTTTTTAATAGTAAGAGTTTAATGGTCATGCACTAATAGTCTAAAGTAGTTTTACATTGTCATCTAATCACAAACCACCATTTATTGTAAATTTGTTGACTTTTATAATAAATACTTTAAAAATCATATTAATGGTGATTTCTAATTGGATGATAGTGTAAAACTTTTTACATTGACAGTGTATGACTATTAAACTCTAATAGTAATCAAATTTATTATGATGTAAATTTATCTTTTTAATAGTAATTGAATTAATTATGATGTAATTTATGATACCATTAAAAATGGTAATTTGCATCATAATTAATTCGATTATTATTAAAAAGGGTAATTTATATCATAATTAATTTGATTATTATTAAAAGTGGTAACTTGTATTGTATATTTTTTAAAATTATATCATAATTAATTTGATTACTATTAAAAAGAAAATTTGCATCATAATTATTTGAATTACTATTAAAAATGATAAATTGTATCGTAATTAATTTAATTTCAATTAAAAAGAATAATTTATATCATAATTGTTTCGATTAATATTAAACATAGTAAATTATATCATAATTAATGTTTCAATTAATTTTTTTAAAAAAATTAACACAATGAAAGTGTTTGTTGTGTATTGTGCACAACGGAAAACGAAAAGTGTTTTTGTTATATTAGGGGGTGTGACCTCTGTTTCATTGTACAAAATATATAATAAAAACGTGTTTTTGTCAAGAGTATTTTAGAGAAAAGAAATAACCAAACAAAATATTGGGTGAAAGTAGCAAAAACTAGGGTGAGAATAGTAGTGACCTTCGGTCCACGATCTCCCTTGTGGTGGAGACATTTCCATGTTTTGGTCCAAACAAGTTGCTTGTATTTTTGTTCAAAGACAAGGATATTGACCCCAAAAAAAAAGAAAACAGAGAGAGATACAAAAATAAGATTAATGAGTTTTATGTGCTCTAGACAAGTTTACTAAATCCAAGGTCCACTGTACCTGTTTCAGGTTTAAAAAATGACGGTGATGATGTTGGTTGAGTAAGGAAGCAAAAAATGATGGTGATGATGATGTTGGATTGTTGGTCGAGAAAGGAAGCAAAAATGTGAGTACTTATAAATGTACTCTAATGCAAAAGTCAACATGTGTACTAATAGGGTGACAATATATGAGTTACAGTCATGATAATACTGAAAGCATTCTATCTTTAGCGCTTGGATGTGGGTGGGTTACAGTCATGTCATCCTAACATAACCATGAGGTAATTCTAACAGAGAGTGACCTCTTTTAAGCACTAAATACTATGGAACTCCTTACGTGAAGATGTAAGCATGCGATAAGGATTCTCTATTTTTGAGTGTAGGAAGCACCACGTGATGCAATCTTTAAGTGAAAGACATATTGAGCCTCACGTTGGTCTCTCAGTCATAAAAGTAATTTGGGTGGCTAAGACTATCTTGAGCTTGGTTTTGTTAAATTGCACCTAACAGGGTAGATCTTGAAGACTACACAAATAATAATAGATCATATTATGATTATTTTTGTATTTGTCTTTTTGATAACACGAGAAGAAACACAAGAAAATAACATGAGAAGATTCAAATCCTTTGGTAATGTTATTGGTTTGCTGATGCAAATTGTCTTTGATATCTGATTAGTGAGTTAATGGATTGGGATTGTTTCAAAAGCCTGGAAATGATCTACGGTAGGAATATATCTGTTGTATATCAAACACGGTTCTTTGCATTGTATCAAAAAAAAAAAAGGGTTCTTTGCATCATGATCCCTGACAACATGATCCTTGAAACATATGGATAGCTGATAGATTTTCAGAATGAATGAAACAAAGGCTCAAGGCCATGTTATACTCTAGGAAAATTCTCCACTCAATAAAACTCAGCGAATTGTTCCATAATGAGATTGAGCTGAAGATGTTAGGATTGTTATCTGAGTGGTTGATTTTTAACTTAAAAGGCCACCCTAGTACCCTACCCGTTCTGGATCACTCTACCTCTCAGGATTAAATTGTTGATGCTGAATAATTTGATTGATACCAAAAAATTCAAAAGTACCTTTAATACATTGCAAGATCCTATTAACTAGCTAAAAGATGAATCTCATTAATATATTGCAATATCCTGTTAACTAGCTGAAGATGGACTTCATGGGGAGTGCTAAGTGGAGATACTTGCAACTCCTTGGAGGACTTATTTGAAATAAATCACATTTTTTTTTTAATTTTCAAAACTCGTTTTCTAACTTTAAGTATTGATTTTGAAAACACAGAAAAAGACAAATTTGCTTGTTAAGAAAAGTTTCAATTTTTTTTTATAAAGAAATTATGCATGAGATATCAAGATCAATCAATTGCACGAAAACAATATTTTTAGAATTGCAATTTTAGAATTAATTTTCAACATACATATGTGAAAAACAAATTATCTAATAATGTTTTTCTATTCTTTTATTTTTAAAAATTGAAAATAACTTTTGAAAACTAAAATCAAACAAGACCTTGGTCTCAACTATATAGCTTAAGCCTGAGAGCTGAGAGATCTAGATTCGATCGCAAATTAAGGTATTACAAAACTTCAAAATGTACTGATTTGACAATACTCACATTTTTATAAATTTGATTCTTTAAAGTGAAAATTATTAATGGAGAAAAAAAACCTCAACTGTTAACAAGAAAAATAAGAAAGTAGATTTTGATAATAAATTCATTATTTATTATTCATGTACACCGATAATTGGTTTTTTTATAAATAGTTTTTTTTTTTTCTCAAAAGAGATTATCGTGTCATTTTCATTTAGTGTATTACATATTTATGGTAGTCAGATATATTTCTTTTGTGACTCACAATCCGGAAACAAAAGGATAAATTAATTAGAGATCTTAAAAAATTTAATTGTCCGAACTTCCGTTCGATACATGTTGTCTACCAACAAATATCATATACTTAATGGAGATTGGGTAGGTTGATACACTTTCTTCATCGGTGCAAACTAATTGGCTTGGCGTTTTTGTTAATTGAAAAAGGTATAAAAAAGCGAACAAGTGAAAGACTTAAGCTACCTACAGCGAAGAGAAATGCGCAGATAAGTGGTCTTTAAGTGATGTAATAACTGATAATAATACCATTAAATAAATAATGTGATAACCGATAAGGTACCGAATCCAGATCAGATACATGTAAGCAGCGGGCCCACTTTACCTTGATCTAGAGGCAAAATTCAAAACCAAAGAAAACAACACTCCACCATATTAATAGGATACAAGTGTCTAAGCAACACAACTTTACAATGCACAAGAAGAATTTACACTATTACGTATGAGATTATAGGACATGATGGTTAATTTTCCAGCCGGGGGCAACGTGGACATTGACAACAAAATCTAAGTCTAATGCTTTGTTTGGTATGGAGAGGTGAGGAGAATTTTTTTTTTTAAATTTTTAAAAATATAGGTGGTTTAGTTGAGTAGAAATAAGTGAAATTTTTTAAATATTTTGTCAGCTCATTTACTTAATTTTATTTTTTTTTTCACCTATTTTATTCATTTTTTTTATCTCTCTTATATTCTCAATCTATTTCTTTCTTACTAAATAACCTAAAATTTCAAATTCTTTCTTATCTATGTCTAACCTCTTAACTTTATTTATTACCTATTTATTTTTCTACTCTCTACCAAACAAGGATACATGTTTATATATATAAATATCATATTTGACTAATACAAATGCAATCATAAAAACCGTTTTATATTTAAAACAAGGCGTTTCCTTTGGCACATCTAAAAACTCAACTGGGGGGGTAGTTTTAATTTGCTACCCTCCCCTACCTGGCCAAACAGAATGAATACATGAGAATGTGTTTTCCTGAAAGAGTTGCTATACATGTTTCTATTTTTGAAATTTAGTGCGTGTTTGAAAACAGATCACGGGTGTGATTTTTCATGTCAAAGTTCTAGCTTTTACGTTTTTTGCGTCACAAACGTGATTTTTTGGGTGTAAAACATGTTTCCAAACACGCTATTAGTCTTTCTCTCGTTGGTGAACTGAAGCAATTGGTGAACCTTCTGGAATTTGCTGAAGGCTGGTAGGAAGCAAGAAAGAATTTGGGCTCAAGTCTATCTTGGCGTACGACAACCCAGGTTCTACTTTGTTGCAAATGGATTTTCTTTGTAACTTAGTAATGTCTTTTTGTTATTGTTCGCTTTATTTTTGTGCATTCAAATGTGGTTTGGTTTACTTATGTGCTTTATTTTTGTGTATTGAGTTGAATTAATTTTATGAAGTTAATGTTATACTGTTTTCGAAGATTGCATTGTGGTGTTCTTGAACTAGTATTCGGCTGCTTAATCTATCAAATTATATACTTGCTTGAAACTTCAATTTTGAAGCTAATTTATTGCAGTGTGGTGTTCTTCAATTGGTTATTTTTCTTTGTTCTTTTTTACAACATGAAGTTTAATGTACAAGTTTAGGACTACAATGGCTAAAAGTACATTTCTTAATAAGTAACGCAAATTGATAACATTAATAAAAATTTATTTCTTGATTTGGATGAAGACAACGATCCAAATTATTTAATGAAGAGCATAATGATTCTAGATTCAAAATTGATTCTGAATCGAGTGAAAGTGGAAGTGAAGAGGAAGATGATTCCAGTCCTTAAAATAAGGTAATAAAATTGACACCTAATGGTTTAGAGTTTGTTATTGAAGGTGGAGCATAGGGACCAAATTGCAATAACAAAAAGCATTTTTGAATGAGAAAGAGAAAAAGATAGGGAAAGATGACGTGGAATAAACTCAAGCTGGAGTCTTAATTGTATCGGAGAATGTATACAATTTTTTCTATTTTTTCCTTCTTTACCAAACACACCCGTAACGTATCGTTACGGAAGAATGTCCCTTATAACTAAGCTTACTTGCTGCTTCCAAGTAGCATTATGCTTTTTGTTTCGTGTTTAACGTTCGATCTCTTCAAGCCTCTCCCGTCCCTTCAAACGGTAACGCTTTCTTTTTCTTTTTCTCTTTCTTCACTCTTCGCTACCTTTGTGTGATCTTCTTAGGCTTGTCAATGTCGTAATTCAAGTGAATTGTGTCCTAAACTTAGCCTAGTTATATCTTTTTTTTTTTTTGGATGATCGATCAAGGGAAAGTGGCGAGGTTCGTTTTGGCTTTGCCTTTTTTGTTTTTTGGTTTCGGACGATCGTATGATTAAGTTCTAATCTTGTGAATGTCCAACTTTCAATTTTTGTTCTTTCACTGGATTATTATCATTATTTCAATGAATTTCGTTCTGTTCTAATTCAACTTCATATGTGTCTTTGTCTTGGAACCTTCGTATATGTGTGTTTTACTGTTTTTGTTACTCATTCTCAGGGAGAGCATTTGAATTGATACTGGGGATGCAGAAACACGTGTCTGAACACTGAGAGGACCTTCTCTGAAGCCGTTTTGTTGTTAAGTGCGTTTGTTTGGTGGCTTCTTGAGGAGGTTAAAGGACTCATCTGAAACAGTGCTGCATCTGTTGTGTTGATAATACGCAATGCAATTTCTGGTGGTGGGGTTTTCAAGGTGAAAGCAGATCCTTGACCGAGAAAGGTTCTTTGCTTGGAAAACCGGGGTGCTTAATTTGTGTTTGAGGGTTTGTCTTTGAAAATGGAGAAAAGGGGGCATGTATTGATGCAGAAGTACGAATTTGGGAAACTATTAGGCCAAGGAAACTTTGCAAAGGTTTACCATGCAAGGGATCTCAAAACTAGTGAGAGTGTTGCCATTAAGGTGATTGACAAGGAGAAAGTTCTAAAAATTGGGCTGGTGGATCAAACGAAGCGAGAGATATCTATTATGAGACTGGTTAAACACCCCAATGTTTTGCAGCTTTATGAGGTCTTGGCCACCAAAACCAAGATTTACTTCGTCATAGAATATGCCAAAGGGGGTGAACTTTTCAACAAGGTAGCTAAAGGTAGACTCAATGAGGACAGGGCAAGGAAGTACTTTCAACAATTGATCAGTGCTGTTGATTTCTGCCACAGCAGGGGTGTTTATCACAGGGATTTGAAGCCAGAGAACTTGCTTTTGGATGAGAATGGGGTTCTCAAGGTAGCTGATTTTGGATTGAGTGCACTTGTTGAATCTCATCGTCAAGACAACATGCTGCATACAGTTTGCGGAACTCCTGCATATGTAGCTCCTGAGGTTATAAGTAGAAAGGGTTATGATGGAGCAAAAGCTGATGTATGGTCTTGTGGAGTGATCTTGTTTGTTCTTTTGGCTGGTCATTTGCCTTTCTATGATTTGAATCTTATGTCACTGTATAAGAAAATAGGCAAGGCGGAATACAAATGTCCAAACTGGTTTTCATTTGAAGTGCGCAGACTGTTAGCAAAAATCCTTGATCCCAACCCAGATACCAGGATATCCATGGCAAAAGTTATGGAAAATTCGTTGTTCAGAAAAGGTTTCAAATCCAAATCTGGTCAAATGAAAAGAGAGGCTTCAAATGTGGCTTTAGTTGATTCTGATCAAGTTTTTGGTTTGTGTGAGAATGCAAGAGCTGCTGTTGAGGCAGATCAAGCATTGGTTAAACCTACACATTTAAATGCTTTTGATATAATTTCTCTGTCAGCTGGGCTTGACTTGTCTGGCCTTTTTGCTAGTAATGGTGAACAGGAAGATACCAAATTTACATTCATGAGCTCTGCCTCATCCATCATGTCTACAATGGAGGATATTGCTTGCGTTCTGAGGATGGAGATAATTAAGAAGGATGGAGGATTGCTGATATTGGAGAGATCCAGGGAAGGTAGAAAAGGACCAGTTTCCATTGATGCTGAAATATTTGAGGTCACCCCATCTTTCCATTTGGTTGAGATGAAGAAGTCCTGCGGTGATACATTAGAATACCAGAAGATATTGAAGGAAGATTTAAGACCAGCTCTCAAAGATATTGTTGGTGTTTGGCAGGGTGAGCAACATCTGCAGTAGCAAGGTTGTGTACTCCTTAAAAGATCATTGATTTCAAGTTGTGAATTAATTACAGTTGTGACAAAGTTACTATGGCAATTGAATTGTTGATATTTGATACTATATTGTACATGGTTTTGGTTGAGAATGCCTGCTGAATTCTGAGATGTCATTACATCATACCATTGCTAGAGACAGTTATTTATTTATTTATTTTTCCATGCCAATATGTAAATTCAAACTCAAAATCTTTCATTGCAGCACCTTGGCTTTTATTGATTTTTTATTCAAGTGTATGCACGAAATTTGTAGCATTGGACCAGGTGGAGGTTTCGTTGCGCATAATCTTTGTAGTGCACGAAATCTATTTTTTTAGTATTGTGTTGTGACGTATGTTATCTTTTTGTATACCTTTCTTGTGACCAGTTTTTGACACAACTTGTGTTTATGTTTGGTTACATAGTATCAATAATTTTCCTTTTTGCCTAGCAAAAAAAAAAAAAAGAACTCAAAATCTGTAATATTTTCCAAAGGTTGTGGTTCTTCATTATGCAACAACTGTAAGAAAGCTCATACATCCAGCGCATATATTTAATCTCAGTGCTAATAAAAGAAAGAAAAAAAAAAAGGAAAAGTTCCGCTGAAGCTTATTTGGTTGTTCTGTGATCAAGTCTGTTCGTTGCTGTCATACGTAATATATTGATATATTCTTCAAGGTTTTGCTTAGGTATGTATGACTAATAGAGAAATCACTTTGCCGTCCTTACCAAATATCAATGAGTGAAACTTCAACTATCTTGCTAATAAGTCATTGCATTCAAAGTGATAGCTTAAATACATACTAATTGTTGAATCAATCTTCTGCTTTGTAATAAACGAAATAAATTTTGGTCTATACAGTACAAGGTGGAATGAGAAAATTAAAGAAGTTAAAAGTTTTCACATAACCATATAATTTGTCATATAAGTGCTCGTATTTCATAAAAGAAAATCTTAACTGATGTTTTGTTATCAATATCTATCAGCTCCATATTTTACTATAGACGGTGTAAGGTGCACTGTAATTGATCGCAACCCCTCTTTTCAAGTTAGGGTGTAGCTTTTACAGGTTGAAGCTTTAACACATTTTGCCAGAAACTCAAGCATTATGAAGCTCTATTTACTTATCAGTAGTTTTCTAGGAAGAACCTTACTCCTCTAGAATGAAGTTTACTCCACACCTGCGGCCATGTTTAAGCGCAAGTAGCAGAAGGAACTGAGTGGACAATGTTTTCACTTTTTAATGATAATGGTATGTGGTTCATTGTTGTGTCTTGCATCCTGACTGTTTTGGTTATCAAACTGTTAATGCAGGACAGTTTGCATTTTTGGTTCATCAAGGGACAATGCTTTTATGTTTTTATATTTTACTTGCTTTTATTTTTCATACATAGTTGTGTTGGATTTTCATAACTTCTTTTAAAGGCTTGGATGCTTAACAAATATGTATCGGTGAAATATCCAACAGTATCGGTATCAAATATGTATTGGATATGGATACGTGAAGTAAATTAAAGTATCAGGTGCTTCATAGGAGAAGGGCATTAAATAATCTTTTTATTGTCCTCAGTTCAAGTTTTGTATAGTTTTGAATTGATAAATTTTTTGGCATCTTAAGATAAGGATTGCTAGGCTGAAAACCACGTGTAGTTCTGTCAAATATTTTTCCAACTAAAAACGTTTCAACTTTCAAGGACATCTCTGTTTAGGTTTAGCATAGGCTCAGAGGGCTCTTCATGCAAACCATACCAATAACTAATGATACGATTTAAGTTCTTTGTTTTCGTCATTCTGTCACTGCATTAGGTTGAAGGACGTGAATATTTTCACCACCGAATCATAAGAATTTGTAAATTTTTTAATCCAACGTGTTCTTCAAATTGGATACAATGCTTCAGTATTTAAAATAGATCTATTCCATGAATTAAAAAAAAAAAAAAAAGATAAACTTAAGAAAGAAAGATTGAAACATTGCATTGCACTTGAAATTCCATTAGCAAAAGCGGGGGGGAAAACACTAACATTGCACACATATTTTACAAAACAGCAGACACGGTGTAGTGACTAGAGAGATATTAATTTATTCATTCACAAATTCTACACACAAACTTGTGTATCTGAATTTATTTGGCTCCAACTTGAATTATAGGTGGGGCCAATTAAATTCAAATAACAATCATTTATCAGTTTGGCGCAGAATCTGTCAAGAAATTTTAGATTTAATATCACACTACCGGTTATTTATCATGGCCTACCACCCTATAGCTAGTTTTCACACTTGTAAACCAAGAGAGGCATCCAAAGTTGGGTTTCCCTCCATTTGAACACAAAGGCCCTCTTTGACCCTTACTGATTCCCTCTTATAAATATATCTACTCGAAACCCAAAGAAAAACCACCAAATTGACACTAGACATGACCAACAAAAACCCATAATAGTAGTCCAAATGACAATCATTCAAGTTGTTCCCTATCCAGCTCTTTTTGTCACCCCTTCCTGTTATTTTGTCAACCATTGTCACCAAAAAGCTGTTCAAGAAGTTCCCAACACCGATCCCACTGGTGAAGAATGTAGTTCCAAGACTTTGCATGTCTTCAGGGGATTGATCATAGAAGAATTCTAGCAATCCAATGGCATTGAACACATCTGCTATCCCTATTAGAACATACTGAGGCATGAGCCAAAATATACTCATAGGGACAATATCTTTAGGACCAGCTACATGGTTTGCTCTTATGACATGCATTCTTCTAACTTCCACTGCATAAGCAATTGCAATGGCTATGATCTGGATTGAGAATCCAATTCCAAGCCTTTGAAGCAACGTGATTCCTCTAGGGTGGCCAGTTTTCTGGCGCATGAACGGCACGAAAAACCAGTCATACATTGGCACTGAGAGAAGCATGGAGAGTGTCACAAAGCTTCCAAGAGAGGCTGATGGAATTTTAAAATGAGGACCAAGGTTTCTGTCCAAAGTGGTGCCTTGTTTCACAAAAAGAGTGTTGATTTGTGCCCAAATGGTGCTGGGAATCAGTGTCACTAGCCATACAAGGACCATGCCAAAGATAAGCTTAGCTCCTTCCACTTGGGTTACTGTCAATGGTACTCTTGTGGAACCAGCACTGTCTTCTTTGATAGCAGCCTTGTCCAAAAACCTGAACACACAAGTTTTCAGTTTCTAACAAAATTGTTGTAAGAAAAAAATATTTGTCGTTGTGTAGCAGTAGAATGTTCCAATCTTCTGTTAATGATATCTATCCTATGTGTCTCTCTGAGAACCAAGCATGCAAATGGGGACTATACCGTGTTTTGCATGCAATATGTGATAGCTAGTGTTTGTAATAATTTGCAACAGTGGTGCATCTGTGGTCACAACTGTGAAAAACAACTTGGCTGAAAGATAGTGACTAGTCATGAAAGAGGGCCACAAAGAAGAACATGTGACCAGTTCACATGGAGGGAATTCAATGAGACGAATGACATAGTAGGCCCTGAATGCCTCACCCTTTTGCCTCAAATTGTGGGTTCCCTGGTTATGCACACAAAATTGTACTGAATGAATGAGACTCCCTTTGACTTTGACTGCCTCAGAGCCAAGAGATTAAAACGGGGAACATGGAATCTTTAGACATGGACCATTTTCTAGATTCTCTGTCAAATTGATGAGTTGGGTAAAGATGGAAAATGCCTTTCCTAGATGCTTCCAACTTTTACTGTGTATTACCCCACTAGGCCCCGCGCAAGCTAAATCAGTCCCCTACCTCACACAACAATCTTCAAAACATGGAAAATGTTACGTGACCATGAAAATGAAACAAGATGATGTGTCATTTATTTTTTATGTATATTTCTGAGATGTGTATATGTGAAAAAAAAAAAAAAAAACAAGTGAAAGACAAAAAATAATCATCTATAATGTTGTATATGGTGTCAATTTTTTTTTTATATTTAAATAATGAAATTATTAGAACATTGCCCCACTTGTTTTGTACTTTTTCCCGTGTCTCTTTTGAGCATTAATTTTTATAACATTTTTATTTTTTCAACACACTTATTTTTATCTCTTTTTCTTTCTTATCGCATGTTTTCATCCTGATTGTATGACCTAATGAGCAACGATATTTTGATGTCAGTTTTCTTTCACACTCTATCCCTACGTCCATGCTCTTTTACACTATAAAGTGAAACTCATTTTTCATTATAAAAGAAAAATATTGAAAAAGAGCATAAAACAAGCATAATATCAAAGAAACATGTTTGCAATCTAACCCACTTTTACATGTGATGCACAGCTTCGTCCACATCACTCAGCATGTTGGCACATAATATGTAAAATGAATATATATATATATATATATATTTTAACTGACAACTGAAACCGCATGTGCTCACCTCAAAGTTGGAGTGTGATAGACTTGCCGTTTCCCACTATTAACGTAATGTTGTAGATCATGCTCATAGAGATCCGAGGGGTTACTAGGGAGTTGGAGTTTCCTATTCCTGAAGGCTGCAATGGGTGCACGAATTAGGTCCCTGGCAGGAGTTTTGGTCTTCCTTACCTTGTGGCGATATATTGGTGTGCCTATATAGAAAATGACCAAAGACAATAGAAGACCAGCCGTGGGGATCCCATACCCAAGTCCCCATCCCAAGTTCTCTTGAATGTATACCAATCCTAAAGTGGCAATCAAAGCACCTAAGAATGAGGTAAACATCCACCAGTTGAAGAAGGAGGCCTTTAGCTCTTTCTCATTGGGATTGAAGTCATCAAACTGGTCAGCACCAAAGGTTGAGATGTTGGGTTTTGTTCCCCCGGCCCCAGTTGCCATAGTGTAAAGGGCAGTGTAAAAAAATGCGATTTGTGAGGTTGAAGCCTTGTTGCATATGCCATTGGTGCATGTTGGCCTCAAGCTCTTGAGTGACACAGCTACAGTGAGAAGAGTCATCCCCTGTGATGTCAAGTGGAACTACTAGTGAGTGCATGAGGTGATTTGCTAAACAAATGCACATAAAAAAATTATTAAAAATAAGAAATCAGTATAAAATTAAACAAAAAATATGGTAGTATAATTTTTAAAGTAATTGTTATAAAAGTCTAACAAATTTACAATATATGACAATTTGTGATTGAATAACCATGTAAAATTCTTTATACTGTCAATACATACATTATTTAATCTATAAACAAATAAATAAAAAAAAAAAGGTGGAGTCTCTTGGGATGAGAAACATGGTTTCAAGTTTCAACCTGTATGTACATTACATGATACAACATTGTGCCACAAAACTGAGGTAAAATAAAATGACCATTTAGAATAATTTCTCATGGGCATATTCTTTCATTATTAATCACATGGTAATTCAGCCTTCTAATATAATTTCTTATCCATTTTTATAAACACGTGCACGTGTTTTGAAATGAATATTTCAAATTAAAAGAGAGGTGAAACGTACTATATTGAAACTCATATTTTGAATGTCTCGAATTTTATATAAAATCTTTCATATTATTTCTACCTCTTATAAAAATTATATTAAAAATTAAAATGAGAGAACTTCACACAAAGTATCATATAATTAATATTCCCCTTCATTACATACATTTACATCAATTCAAAGTTTGTGTGGCCATAGCTTCATGGTGGGGCTATATGAATCATAAATAATTGTCTTGGACTATTTATGACAGATGACAAATCATATATAGAGCAAGGTAGCGTCTCACGAGTGCAAATAATGGAATTGAAGCCTTTGGCTGGGAGTAGGTAAACGAAAACAGTTACAAAAAAAAAAAAAAGAGTTTAATTTGGATTCATTCATAGGATAAATTGTTTTACGCTTTTATATATAATTTTTAAAATAATTATTATAAAACTTAATAATGACAATTCTTGATTAGATGATAATATAAAAAATCTTTATATTATCAGAACATTCTAATTAACTTTAAAAGAGATAAGAGGAACAATTAAGATATATAAAATAAAATAAGTAATATAATGAAAATAAATGAAAAAATAAATAGAAAAATAATGTTATAGAAATATACTATAAGAATAGAATAAATTAAAAAAATTATATATTAACAATTGGATATTAGTTTTGTTTTGATTAATATAATATTTATTTAATGAAACATAAACTATTAATATATATTACGAATTTACATAAATAATATATAATGTGTTATAATATAGACAATTCTGTTAAAATAAAAATTAATATATATATATATATATATAATTAGCATCGTACTGTTGAAGTAAACCAAATTTTATACAAATATTTTGATTTTTGTTAGACAAATCTTCTAACTAACAGAGATGAACTTAACGTTTAATATTTTTTTCGATAGTATACATGACAGTTTTTTTAATAATGTTTCCTCTGCTTGGAATATAAAGATGATGAGTGTGGACGCAATTCATCATGGAGAAAATATAGAGAACTGGACTCTTGATTTTATATTTGAAAGAGATATAACAGCGGTGGATCTAATAGCTTACCAAGACATAAATGAGAGATGAGACAGTGAAAGTCCAGAAGCGACCCAAGTAAGAATCTGCTATGTAAGCCCCAAGAATTGGCGTTATCCACACAGATCCTGACCAGTTATTCACATTCCTCACTGATGAAACAGTATCTTCATGAAGTTGGGTTGTAAGGTAATTGACTAAGTTGGAAGCGACTCCATAGAAGGCCATCCTTTCAAATGCTTCATAGCCTGAAATATTATATATGCCATAAAGCAAGTAAACCTTGAGAATTATATCATATGTATCATGTTATATACGAACTGGAAACTTTGTTATTATATCATGCTATACCTCCACAGAAATAACCATTAACAATTATTCGGAAACAGTGTGAAGACTTTCATTCTATTTTGGAATAATATACTTTATTAAGGTCATAGTTTAAACCAAGGGAAAATTGAGCCAAGAATATGCATCCACGTGAATCAGAGAACAAGAATCCTAGCTAAGTGGAAAATGGGTTGCTTGCTTAAACAATATCTATCACCATAGTGCAATTAAGGGTCTACGAATTCTTTGTCCTCCTTTTCTCCAGAGAATTAACAAATCTTCAAGGTTGGAGATAGTGAATATCAAACAGTGCAGATCTAAGAAAAGCTTAAGCAATGAGTAATTAAAAATATTTTGGTTAGAATAGTTAATTAATCGATATGCTCACCAACAAGAAAAGCGCAAGCCTTCCACTTGCCAGTTTTAGATGTAACTGCAGGCTGGTCATGGAAATCGACGGTGCCATCTTGGGTATAATCTGCTTTGGCTTCCATTAGAGACATTACATAAAGAAAAAAAAGAATAACGAAAATAAGAGCTCTATAGTGATATATCAAAGAAAGCAATAAATTGAAAAAGAGATCGCTGCTAGAGAAAACGGAGGTAGCGGCTATATATACAAGCGTAAAAGCTTACTTATTATCCTAATTTAGATTAAGGTGAAGTTTTTTCTACGCAGACGATCCATCACGGCATCGTTAAATTTATATTTTGTTTTGTTCGTAATATTTAGTTTTACAGTAATACTAAGAAAATAGTGTATCGTTATTGTCATTGGTAAGGGCTTTTTTTTTTTTTTTTTTTTTTTTAATGTATGTGTGTACAAGGGTTAAGATTCTCTGCAGTGACATTTTCACTGCATGAGATCTTAGCCATTAAAATTATTTAATTTATTTTATAAAAAATATTTTAAACTTGTATTTAAAATTTATGAATGGATGAGATATATTTATGTTACTCTCTCATGTGAAATTCCATTGTAGAGGATCCACACCCGTGTGTACAATCTATATATATATATATATATATATATATAGAGAGAGAGAGAGAGAGAGAGAGAGAGAGAGAGAGAGAGAGAGAGAGAGAGAGAGAGAGAGAGAGAGAGAGAGAGAGAGAGACTTGAAGAGACATCGACCATCAATTGAAACTTGAACGTTACAATAGCCGTCAAATCTAATCAAATTTAACGGACCTAATTATGTTTAATAAAGAATTTAATTGCTTCTATTAATGCTATTTATTATATAATTTTGAAAGTTTTATGTTAATAATATATAGTTCAAAATTAAAAGACGATAAAAAGGTTAGATATATAAATACTATAATAATAATATTTTTCTTAAAACATAATAATAATATTAAATATTATAAATGTGTCATTAAATTTAAAATGATTTAAAATATTTTAATTTAATTAATAATTAAGGACATAAATTAAACAATACATTAATATGTATATACGTAAGTCTATTTTATTTTTTAATTTGTTACTTTAAAATATATTTTTTGAACAATAATAATTAAAAATAAAGATTTTATAGACTTGAACCTGAATATTAATATGATATTTAATGCAATTAAATATTATTTAATTCTATATTTATATATTTAAAATTTTATTATGAAATAAAAAGTAATTATTTCTAAATTAATATAGATATATATATACTTTAAAATTTCTTATATATATTATTATTTAAAAAATTAGTTTATAAAATATTATTTAAAAGGGAAAAATGTGAACACACACACACACACACATATATATATATAAAAGAAAGGTGGTTGGAACAATTTTTTTTTGCCTAAATTAAAAGTATATAAACCATTTCAAATTTTTGCATTTAATATAGTTATATTAGTCTAAAATTTTGTATTAAATTAAAATTATCAAAAAACTATTTTTAGTGGATGGGTTTTAAAATTAAAGTTACAAAGTAAACTGAAATGTCATCATTTCTCCTCCAATGGATAATTTTGTTTTAAAGCTCAATGTATCATTTTTAGGTCTAATTAATTCTCTGGTTCAGTTTTGTAAAACTAGGTAATTGCTTGAATCATCATTGTGTATTTATTCTTTTTTATATATTTTTCAATTGAGTTTTAGGGTCAACTAGCAGGTATATTCTTTTGTTTTTTGTATTTTCATTTGTTTACCTTTTTTTTCTTGGTTTTGCACTTTCTTTCCTTCATTTTGCTCTTCCTTTTTGATAGAAAGAGAATTTTTTTAATGTCTTAATTAACTTGCAGCAATGACACTTTTTGTGGACATAAGAGAAGAAAGTTCTTACATCAATGCATCATCCAATGAATCCGGCAAGGGATGGAAAGTGGCGATTGAGAACTAATATTAGGTATATCATCTTACTGTGTGTCTTTTATTTTTATTTTCATTGTTCTTTTTACATGTATCACTTTTTTGCATTTTTTTTTCTCATTTTACTATTATGTTATTTTATATTTTGATTATTATTGTTCAAGCTTTTCATATATGTTCTTATATTTTTACTTTTACTATTATATTATAAATAATAAATATATTTATAGTCATTCTCATTTTGAGCAACAAAAAATCAATAATCTAACTTTTACTTTATATTTTTAACTTACAATTTTTTTTTTCTTGTTTAACAGGACATAAAGGGGGAGCATAGTATTGTTGCAACATTACTTTTTATTCATTAATTTTTTCTTCTTTATTATATTTTTTATCTAATTCACCTAACACAATTTAATGAATTTTATATAGTTAAATTATCTCATTAATTATTTTTATTTTTCTACTTAATTCAATTGCCTAACTAAAATTTCATACATATTATTTATATAGTTTATTATATACTTCAATGTATATTAATTGTTTCAAATAAATCATGATATAAAAATTAATTATTTTTATAAAATAAATTAATTATAGATTAATCTCTCTCTCACTCAGGTTTACTTTTAATAAAGAATTAAATTGATTACATTAATGATGATTATTACTCAATTTTAATAATTAAAATTTAATAATAATAATAATAATAATAATAAATAGAGTCCTTTCAAATTTGTAAGGGTCAATTTTAACATTATGATTTTTTATTTTTATAAATTAAAATCTTAATAATAATAATAATAATAATAATAATAGATTATTATTATTATTATTATTGTTATTATTGTTATTGTTATAGTGGTAGTAATAGTAGTAGTAAGTTCACTTAATTATATTTCATAATTTTCTCCTCACATATATATAACATTTTGAAAAAGCCTCACATACATTTTTTTTTAGGTAAATTATGTTAAAGAGTATATTTAATTGATAAATGAAATAGCACATAATTTATGACATTGATTAAATTTAATATATAATTAATATACAAATAAGACAATAATAATAATTAAATATAATAATAGATTTCTTTCATAACTATCAATTATAAGTTATTATATTTTTTATTCTTATAAATCTAGCATTAAAGAATAATAAATACTCATTATATATCATAAATATAAAACAGCTATAAAGTATACAATAATAGTGTAGTTATTAGTATTAGTAATATTGTCTTTTTGAATTCACTTAGAATGAGAAAAAAAATAGTAATATGTAATAATATTAAAAAATTAGTAACACACATAAATAATAATTCTTATAGGTAAATAATCCTTATAATAGTTAAATTATAAGTTATAAAGTCTAAAACTTATAATAATCTTTATAGATAAATAATTTTAAAAAGTAGCAATTAATGAAATTAAATAACAAATAACAACAACAATAATAATAGACAAATCTTATTGCACTTATCGGGAGTATTCAATTTATGCCGCGTTTAAGTTAAACAACTCAAAATTTTAATAATATCACATAATTAAAATTAATATTTTCTAAATAATTAAAAATATCATTTTAAAATAATTAACAACTATATATATATATATATATATATATATATATATATATATATATATATATATATATAACAAAATTATACTATTTCAAAAAATTTAAAATAAATTTTAATTTTAAAAAAAAATATTTAAAATTATTAATTGTAAACACACAAAAATCAAGTACGTGTTAACATAATATCCACAATAATAAAAATGGACTCTCAAATTTAAATACTTATATATTCATATTTATTATGCATACTTTCATTTTGAATTTAATCATTTCATATATAGGTATTACAACAATATTATTACTTGAAGAAGAAACAAAGCATAATAACTTTTAATAGGTTTAATATTTTTGAACACGATATCTGTTCAATTAAAAATATAATTAATTATGTTCCTCAATTTTAATGTAATTATGCTTAATTTACTATTAAATATTTTAAAATTGATAATTTTATTTATGTACACATATTTTAAAAATAATTATAAATACAAATATAAAAAATATAATTTGAACAAACCCATGTAACGCTCGGGTTTAAAATCTAGTAGTAGTAAGAAGATTTGAACTTATAATCTGTATAAACTATCTGAACTCCCATCTTAGGCCGACCCTAATAGGTTGTCATTGGTAACCGTAATATATAGGTTTACAATAATACTGAAAAAGTAATTTTCATATGGTAAAATAACTAAATCTCAATTAAATATTTGAAATTTTAAAAAATCTCATCATATATACAGTATATAATATTTATATTCAAAATATTATCTTATATATATAAAAAAAATTTGACATGCAAAATTAAAATATATTATTAATTAATTATTTAAATTTTAATTAAACAAATATGATTTAAATATTTTTTATTAAAATTTGTAAAAATGAGATTAAAGATAATAAAATATATAAATATTGGATTGTAATAAAAATTATACCAATTATTTATGGAATGTTATTAATTTTTTTTAAAAATTTCATTATGTATGCATACAATTTTTATTATTTTATTATTTGATTTAATTTTTTTAAAAGGATTTGCTAAAAATATTTGAAATATATAATATATCTAATTTATATATTTAATTAAAATGAAAACTATAAATATTTTTTTATTTGACTAATATTTATTTTAATGTAAGGTACATATATTATTAAATTTTAAACGATCTTTTAGTAATTTAAATGCGAATTTAATATTTTTTACAGATAAATAAATATAATTATCAATGATGGATTGTTAAAGAAAATAATTGTAATTATCAACAAATTTTAGAAAAATATTATTTTTCACATTTTTTAGGTGTATATATTTTAAGAGGTAAGAAAATGATAGGAAGACCAAAAAATGGGTAATGTGATGAAAAAAAAGAGAGAAAGAAATATTTATGAAAGAAATAAAAAGTAATAAATATGAGGCTTAATTATGTTTTTAGTCCCTCAAATTTTAAAAATTATTGTTTTGGTCCTTTTGCCCAAATGTAATTACTGAATATGCCACACAAAACCCACCCAGTAATATTCCTATCAATAAAAACATCACACCGAACTCAACTGACGTTACACAACTGATTCAATATGTTTTATAAATGACACCGTATATGGTTCTAAAGGACTAAAACAATATTTTTCAAAATTTGAAGGACTAAAAAGATTAATTTTTAATTTGGAGGACCAAAAAAATACATTTCTCAAATTTGGGAGACTAAAAACATAATTAAGCCTAAATATGATATATGGGGCAGTTTCAAATGAGAAACTTCTTAAAATGAGAAATGAGAATAATTAATAGTAGCCATTGGATTGCAATTAAAACAATGAATGACTAAGATTAAAACTCAATTAAACACCTCTTATGATATTACCATTGTCTCCGCCTCCACAATTGTCGCCACCACCACTATTGCTGCTACCATCGTCGTTGCCAGTACCACTGCCACCATCACCACTGATGTTGTTGCCACTCCTGCAACTGCCACGACTACCCCTGTCGTCATCGCCACAACCATCATCGTTGTTGTTGCCACTACCACCACCGTCACCGCCATCACCACTACCACCGCTGCCGCCACCACCATTACCACTACCACCAACGTCACCACTGTTACTGTTACTGCCACCAGCGTTAGTGACAATGATGATCTCAAAAGAGGTGATTAATTGGGTTTTAATCTCGGCTGCAAATTTGTTTTAATTATGATCAAAGGGCTATTATTGAAAGTTCTCATTTTCTCACTGTAAAAGTTTCTTATTTGAAACATTTCATATATATATATATATATATATATATATATATAATTTTATTAATCCAATTGTTAAATTGAAAGTTCTTATTGAATAAATCAAATTTATAAAATTTTAAAATTATTTGATACTTCATTAAATAAATTTAATTAACATATAATATACTTTTGGATTAAACATCATTTTGGTTTCTCTAAATATGTGAATGTTCGATTTTAGTCCTTCTTTTAAAAATGTTGACTTTTGGTTTTCTATTTTTAAAAATGTTTCTCAATAAATCTTTGTTACTAATTTCGTTATTGACATTGATGGTGAGTGGATTATGGATTCACAATTTGTGATAATTTAAAATGCGATTTTTGGCTGTTTAAAACCTCCAAAATTTGGATTGACAATTTGGTTAAAGTTTACATTTATTGATATTTTTTAACACCCAAAATAAAATTTCATTTTTTGCATTAAGTAACAACACCCAAAAACAAAAACAAAGAATAAAGCCTACCCTCACCCGTGACTGACCGAACCCACCCTTAGCGGACCAAAAGCACCACGACCACAACCCTTTGTTGGTCACCCACCAACTGCTCGAGTACATGTGAATCTATTTCCCAACCTCAAGGGCCCCAAACTCTGCACACGCCGACGTAACAGATATAACACTAATCTCATTAGGCTCAATATATACCCACCACTTGCATTCCGATGCATCAACATGACACCTGTTCTCGCAGGAATCAAGGCTTGTGGGGGAAAGAAGGTTTAATTTTGTTTGTGGGTCAGATGTCTAGTGGGTTTTGTTGTGGGGTGTCCTGTATTTGGTCAAGGTGTTGATGGGTGGTAGATTTGGGCTGGTGGTGCTTTCGGTCAACCAAGGGTGAGTTCGGAGAGTCAGGGTACGTGAAGGTAGGCTTAATTCTTTGCTTTTATTTTTGGGTGTTGTTTCTTAATGTAAAAAATGAAACTTTATTTTGGGGGTCAAAAACCATCAATAAATGTTAACTTCAATCAAATTGTGAATCAAAATTTTGGGAGGTTTTAAGTCACCAGAAATCATATTTTAAACTGCCACAAACTGCGAATTCATAATCCGCCTGCCATTATTGTTAATTGTGACTAACAAAGATAGTGATAGAGATTTATTATGAATCATTTTCACAAATAAAGGACCAAAAGTAGACATTTTTGAAAGAGAGACTAAAAACAAACATTCATATATTTAGATGGACCAAAAAGATGTTTAAACTTATATTTTTTAGAAATATATGTAAATACTGACTATAAGATTATATAATTACAAATGTTTGATTTATTTAAAATTTGGCATGCCCGATTGTTAAAATAATATTAAAATATTCAACAGTTGGATTTATAAAATTTTATATATTCAAAACGAGTTATTAAAGATAGTAACTTTATTGAAAGTTATTTTTGGAGTATCTATTTTCAGACAAGTTGCAAGCAGAATATATGTCAACAATAAAACTAGTGTGGTTGCCATCCCATGTCGCGCAAAGTCCCTCGAAACCATTTCCTATGAAGGAGAACTTTAGTTTCAGCTTCAAATCATTCCATGTAGTGCAAATTCATCCTAATAGACATCGGGTGGGTTTGTATATTTAGGAAAGCTCTATGCCACTCCAAAGACAATCCGCCAACTTTTTGTCTATTAAGAATAATTTTGTCTCCTGAATTAAGCAAATGTTCACCTTCTATTCTACCATTAAAGAGCGAGTCTTCTTTTTTATTTGTCCCTTAACCCTTGTACATATTGAATGAAACTATCTTAACGAGAAGAGTTTATTTAGACCCATCTTCTCTTTATATGCCATATTATAATCTCCGTTTCTTCCACTAATTTCATGAAATCAATAAAACCCCCTTAATTAAAACCTCTATTTTCTTGGCTATGTTCCAGATCTTACCTGACATGGACCTTACCATTCTTTCTAAAGCCTTAAGATTGCAATAATTGATGTCTGAGTCAGATATAGACATCTCCCCATGCTCTTGATCTTTCTTTGTCTTTTTCCCTTACTGTAAAGCCTTTTGAGTTAATACTAAAGAAGTAGAATCTCCTTATCCTCCCTTGTTCTGTACATGTTTACCAACAACTTCTAGGTTGGAAATGGATAGGGGTAGTTTTGTGTGCCATCCCATTAATTATATGCAACAACATCATTTTTTATTTAATTTGATGTGTTCTATTTAATCCGCATTAATCTTACAGTTCTTCAACGAGTTACACATTTCAAAGTAAATTGTGATACTTAATTAGTAAGAGACCAAAAAAATCACTGTGTAGATCTAATTTGCCCTCAACTGGATTGAGATAACAAAATGCATACTAGGTTCAAA
Organism: Spatholobus suberectus; assembly: GCA_004329165.1. Taxonomy (NCBI): domain Eukaryota; kingdom Viridiplantae; phylum Streptophyta; class Magnoliopsida; order Fabales; family Fabaceae; genus Spatholobus; species Spatholobus suberectus. The sequence goes on along the minus strand of CM014737.1, from coordinate 53,505,878 downwards.
ATGTTCATATTTAATATTGTTGTAATGTTATCTATATCTATAATTATTATAATGGAATATCCCATTTTGGTGTATATTTTTTGTTGGATATTTTTACCCTTAATTTTAATAAGTAATTATCATAAAATTAACCACTCACTCCCATGCTTTATTTAACCTCCCTTCTTTCTCTTTATCTCTTATTTTATTTTTTAAAAAAAGTATAGAAAGACAAGAAGTGCCTCTCTTTCTCCTTATTAACTATAATGTGGATGGCTAATTAACGCATTTAACAAATGAATTAAATTTATAAATAAAAAAATGAAAAATATATTATCATTGAAAAAATCTATTGAATTATCATCATGTAATTAAAAAATATTTTATTATATTTTTAGTGTTTCTATTGCGATTAATGTACAATTGTGACCTCTAAACAATTTTTTGCTCAAATTTATCTCCTCAGTTTTTTAATTGTCACTGTAACAAATAATCCTTGTGTCATTTTTTCTCTACATAAATTCTTCAATTCCTTATTTTATTCAAACAAATAGCTATTTAGGACAAATTTGAAATAAATAAAAAAGGTTTTGAAAGGTTTAAAAATAAAATAGAATTTAAATTGAAAAATGTTATGTAATGAGAGGTTAAGGTTTTGAATAGGAAAATTTTAAGATCTTTTAATTTTTATGAAGATGATGTTTTAATTGATGAGTTTTGAGCGGAAATAGTTTTAAATGATTTAATAAGTTCAATTCATGAAAAGTTTGAAAAGAAAATGAAAATTTGAGTTTTAAGTGGGGGGAAATTAATGGAGGAACTTAATAATAATAATGGTAATTAAAACTTAATTTAGGGACAAAATTTAAGTAAAAAATTATTGACAAATTATATTAAAGTAGACACAAAGTATAGTTCAGCCTAGAAAAAAAAAAAGGACTACGGAATTCAATCTCTATTGTCGTGGAGAGAATAAGCTCATTTAGACAATTGTCCTAGGCCACATTTTATTTTTAGGTTTAATTATATTTTTAGTCTATTAAGTATTGTAATTGTGCAATTTTAATCTCTCATATTTTAACCGCGCCAATTAGGTTTTCCAATTTTTTTCCTTTTACAATTAAGTACTTCCATCAATTTTTCGTTAAACACAAATGTTGACATTACTTGCGAAAATAAGGAGAAAATTTGACAAAGTGTTGGAGGTAGAGTTTAAATCCCTACCCTTATACTCCAACAACAACATTGAAACCATTAGGCTATATAATATGCTTCTTTAGTATATAAATAAAAATTTACTATATATAACTTAAATGGGAGACCAAATTGCATATAAATTTACTACTACTAAATAAACAACATAGTACTATAAAACTAAACAAACTATAATTTATACATTTTAATAGTATATATCTTAATTAAAACATAATTACTCTATTTTAAATAATTTTTTCTTTTATAAAATTGTGTTATTTTTTATTTTTTTCTTTGCATACTTTAGTGACTAAAATAAGATATTTTTATCAATGTAATAAGTATTTTTCTTTATTTTACTAAAAAGATTAGTATTTATATCATATATTTTCAATGAACTTTATTTTAATATATTTATACCATATCCAATATATTTATATTTATATAGAAGTATATTAACATATACTAATTTTTATTTATTAATATATACTAATTTATATTATTAATTTTAATATTATTTATATTTATTTATTAATGTATATTTATTAATATTTAATATCATTGTTATATATTTATATTTGTTAATCTTAATTTATTTATACCTTATTTTTGTCACTAAAATATGCAAAGAAAAAAATTAAAAATTAAACACAATTTTATAAAGAAAAGATTATTTCAAATAGAGTGATTAAATTTGTTTAGTTTTATAATATTATATAGTTTATTTAGTAGTAGTAAATTTATGTGTAATTTTGATCCTCATGGAAGTTATGTATAGTATAATTTTCATTCATATATTAAAGAAAAACATTAGCTTGGTAGTTATTATAAGGTTGAGGGTTCAAAACCTACCTCTAATACTTTGTCAATTTATCCCTTTACTTTTGCATATCACGTCAACAAAATCTGTCAAATGAAGGGGTGTAAATGGCTTGGCCTGGCTTGGGTTTGGTCTAATTTAAGATCCAACCCAACAAAACACAATTGGGTTGGGTTTGCTATTTTTTGTTAAGCAACCCAACTTGAACCTAGAGTTGGCAAAATTGGCCCGGCTGAGGTAGGGCATAAAAACTTTGGCCTAAAAAAAAGGCAAAAGTCCTAGAAAAGATTAGCTCGAATGGTATCAAGCCTATTAGGCCCGGTGTCATTTTTTTGCAAAATATATAAAAATTTAAGAGAAAAGAGTCAAGGCCATTTTGGCTCAACCATATGGGCTCGTTAGGCTAGGCCGAGTCAAGAAAATGTAGTCTGTTACGAATTTGGGCTGGGCTGGCCCATTTGACACCTCTACTTGAACCAACCGGACCTTAATTGGGTTGGTTCCGGTTGGATAGTTGAGTCGACTAGTTAAAATAATAATGTATTCTAGAAATTTAAAAAAATGAGAAAAACCCAAAAAAATGAATTAATTATTTTGAGTATAATTAAGTACTTCATTTTTCTAATATTTTTTGGAGACGAATAAAACAACTTCTTGACCACAGTGGCATCTAATATCTTCCTGCTAAAGGCTTCTTAATGTTTCACACATAATTGCATACTAACTAATGTTGTTTTGCTTGTCTATGTGATGTCAAATGAATATGAATAAACAGTTGAACATCATTTGACAATTGTTGCTAGAGAGAGAGATTAATTCTACTGCTATACTTAACATTTTGTTGATATTAGGCTATGTGTTACTTACATTATACACATTCCTTCTGTGTGTAAGCATCCAAGAATCAGCTAAGGACATGGCCACAACTTTGTTTTGCCTATGCTTTTTCTTATGGTTAAGACACACACATTACATACTAATAGAATTAGAAAAAGAGTTTAATGATTACGCACTGACAGTGTAAAGTAGTTTTACACTGTTATCTAATCAAAAATCAATTAATATGACTTTTAAAGTATTTATTATAAAAGTCAACAAACTTACAATAAATGGTGGTTTGTGATTGGATGACAATATAAAACTACTTTACATTGTCAGTGCATGACTATTAAACTCTTAGAATAATTATTATTTTATTATTAATATTAAATGTGGATCGGGGTTTGGAACCCATTAACCTAACACTCAACCCAATTATAATTGGGTAAGTCAAAATGAACCCAAACCAACCCAATGATCCGACCTAACTCGCTGAAATGTAGTTGGGTTGAGTTGGGTTGATCGGGTTCTTACACCCCTAGTCAAATGTTTAACTAAAAATTAACGAAGGGACTTGATTGTTAATGTAAAAAAAGTTGGAGGACCAATTGATGCAATTGAAACTTTGGAGAATAAAATTGCACAATTACAATACTTGAGGGATCAAAGTACAATTAAATATTATTTTTACTAATTACTATTGTCATTATTACTAATTAATAGTGTAAATAAGTAACATTAATTTGAAGATGGAAAGCCATATAGAGATTTTCTAGTGGATCTTTTCAAATGTAAATCTATTAAATATTTTTTTTATAAATAGTAGATGAATCTATTTCTTTTATTGCAACTTGATTTGAACAATTTTTATAATATAAAATCATTTTTATTTTTTATTTTAATCAAAAAATCAAAACTTTAGAATAGGATGAGTTAAAAGTATATTGTATTAATTTTGAAAACTTTTTAAGATTTAGTTAAAATTCTAATATTGATGGTCTTGATTTATTTTCATAATTGAAAGTACTGAAATAAGTATTAAAAGAAGAATTAATACTCCAATATAAATATTAAATTATATCAAAATATATTGTTTTTCAAAGAATTTAATGGTCATGCACTGTCAGTATAAAACGTTTTACACTTTCATCTAATTAGAAATCAGTATTAATATGACTTTGAAAGTATTTATTATAAAAGTCAACAAACTTACAATAAATGATAGTTTGTGATTGGATGATAGTATAAAACTACTTTACACTGTTAGTATATGACCATTAAACTCTTTTTCAAATATATACCTTACTTATAAAATATTATTGATTATATATGTAACGATCGTTACTGCCAGAAGAATTTTTTTAAAATTAAAATTAATTGAATCCTATCTAATATCAATAATGTTACTAGATTGATGAATTAGTCATCTTATATACCTAGATTAAAATGCTAGAATTACTTAATTATATTTAATAAATAATTTTGCAACTCAAAAACTAGAAAATTAATATAAAAACATGCATTAAGTTTTTCTAAAAATTTATGTTAAGCCCCAAAATTTCTATACATGGCCTGTAACAATCCCTGCATCTAATTTCAATTCCCGCACGTACGAGTTCATTCGTGGTAACAGTAAATAATGAATAATTTGCCAGCATATTTTAAAGAAAATTAATACAATTAGATATTAATGTAGCGGCAATATCGTGTGCCCCAACCCCAAGGTCAAGGTATCGAAACATAAGGTAAAATATTTCCCTTCAATTTCAATCATGTTCAGCTGTAAACATCATCTTCCTATCAAAAAAAAAGAGAGAGCTGTAAACATCATCTTTCCTGATTCTCACGTGTTCGATGCTCATTATCTGCTTCAAAAATATTCTAAATTTCTTGTGCCGATTCCTCTAGCAGGATGTTTTTTCTTGTACGATAGATTCCCTCTCGTTTCCTTATGTGCACATGAGTATGAACATATATGATTTGATATATGACTATTTCTTCATATCTTGTCAATAATCCAACTATTCATCATCCTCCATCGATAATGTATTTGCCAATAATCCCACAAACATTAGAGTACATTAACAAGCTACATCATATGTGTACTTTAAAATAATTTTTAGTTATAATTTGATAATGTGTTTTAACTAAAAATTGGGTGGGTTTATGTTGTTAGCAAATTCCGTATATATATATATATATATATATAGGATCAGGGTTTGTTGACACCAGGTGTCAAAGTTAATTAAATTACACTTTTAATAACTTTTTGTAAAATGTAAATTTAACCAATCCAACCGTTAAATTATGTGATATCACCTTCATGATCATGTATATGAAATTTCACATCATTTGGACTTTTCTAGATTTTTCATCTAACATTGAATATTTACATATATTTTAATTTTTTATTATACGTTAAAATAAAGTGATGCAATAAACTACTAAATAATTTTGAAATTGTGTGAAATTTTGTATACTTAATCTAATGAATAAGAACATCAAATTTAACGGTTAGACCGATTAAATTTGCATTTTACAAAAAGTTATTGAAGGTGTAATTTGACTAACTTTGACACTTGATGTCAACGGATCCTGACCCATATATATATATATATATATATATGTGTGTGTGTGTGTGTGTGTGTATGTGACACACACTTGTTTTTTAGTTACAGTATGTTAGCAAGTTATAACTACAATGTATCTTAAAATACACCATGGTGTAACTTGCTAATGTACTTCAACTAAAAAATAAGTGTATGTACGTTAGCAAATGCTTGTGGAGTTTGTCAACGTACACGTACCATTTTTTTAGTTAGAGTACGTTAGCAAGCTATAATTACAATGTATCTTAAAATATACCAATGGTATAACTTGGTAACGAACTTCAACTAAAAAATAAGTGAGTGTATGTTAACAAATTCCATATATATTTGTGTGTGTGTGTGTGTGTGTGTGTGAAATAGGAGTAATATAATACAATATTTTATGATAATGGAAATTGGTTTAATTGAATATTTTCTAATTTTATATAATAGTTGTATGTTACGTTCATATTAGTAATTATAGTGCATAAGTCAATTAATAAATAGTTTAATTAATGATTTTGGGTTTGAACGTTAAAAATATAATTATATTAAAATTGATTAGAGAAAACTTTATTAGTTATATTTAGATTTTAATAAATATTCACTATCAGTGTAAAACTAACTAAAATAAATAAATCCGTCGTTGTACTTCATTGACTCAATTAACCATTGACTAGAATTCGAATATCTGCAACCACAAATTGAGTAGAAGTGCCCCGTTCCCACTCCATCACAGACGTTTCGAAACTTCCATAAAATATATGGTTTTTCTTTTTTTGGAGGGGATCATTCACAAGATACAGCAGTGGTAAACACAAATTGCTAAACAAGACAACACACACGTTTGGTGGCCACATCAGCTCGGCCATCGGGCCTTTGGATTCCTCAGGTATAGGCCTATTCGGTACAATTTTGCACCGACCCACTATCCCTGCCAATCACAAGTTGTTTGGTATGAAAGAAAATAAAAAATAAAATAAAAAATTGTTTGGTTGTATAAAAGGTGAAAAAAAATTATGTATATAAAATAAATTAAATATTCCTAATAAAAAAAATGTATAAAAATAAGGGGAATTTGGTCTTTTACAAATATAGTTCACTTTTTTCTTTCTTTTCTTTCCAAATCCGACGGATTGAATATAACATTGGTCCCATGATTTTTTTATTTTTTTTTCATTCCTTTATTGTCATTCCAAACCGTAGAAAGAAAGCAAAAAGTGATGCTTTTCCTCCCTTCTGCTATATATTGTTCCTTCCAAAATCATCTATTCTAAACAGAGTGTTAGTCTTTTACAAATTATAAACTACACATTATCAATTTCATTATTTCAACGTTATAAAATTATATAATTATCTCTATTATATATATATATCAAAAATATATTTTAAAATAAAGAAGAAAATTTTTGGTTGTCTCAATTGTATTCATAAAATATTTTCCTTAAACTTAAGTAGTTTATTTTATTAATAATATTTTCCATTTAAATCTTTTTAATTTTAGTTTAACTTGGAAACCTATACTTTAAAGTGAGGTGACTTTTTTTTTATCAATTTATATCTTTGAATCTTTAACAAGAAATGAAATGAGACAAAATAAAATATAATTAAAATAGTGTGAAATAAAATAAAATTATTATACCCTTAGTGTGTGTTTAGATGGAGTATTTAAAAATTCTAAAGAATTTAAAAATTTAAGAATTTCAATTGCTTCAATTGAAATGTCTTCATTTTTAATTTTTTTTGTTTGGATAAAGTAATCAATTTTTTTCATTTCCAAAATTTTGTATTTGGATAAAATATACAAATTCTTTCATTTCTAAAATTTTGTATTTCAATAGAGAGAAGAGAGAGAAGGGAGAGATAACTGAAAGAGAAGAAAGAGAGATGGAGAGAGAGGATTCAGAAGAAAGAGAGATGGAAAGAGAGAAGAATTTTAAAATTCTTGATTTTTAGATGAAATTTAGAATTCTTGAATTTTAGTTATTTAAAATTTCTTTTTGAAATTCTTAAAATTTAAAAGTTATTTAATAAAATATCCAAACAACAAATTTAAATACACAAGTTCTTAGATTTAAACCTTGTTGATGTTATTGTATAAAAAAAACACTACACACTATTATTTAAATATTATATATGTGATTAAATACTAAAATGATTAATAAACAATAAATTAAAGTTCTTGACTTAAACTAAAGTTGAGGGGCATTAACTGACAAAAAGGCAAAGGTTTGTCGAGAAAGGGAGAACGTATGATGTGTAATTTACATTTTCATTTAATATAAATGGTATTTAGGCCATTATATGTAATTTTTTTACTAATCTTATAGTCTCTCTGTTTCTTTTTAATTGTTAGTTTTTTAGAAAATTTTTGTTCTTATTTCTCTATCATTTTTAAAATTTAAGATAACATTAATTATTTTTTATCAATTTATTTCTTACCTAATTTTTAACTAATTTATACATTTATAATTAGTACGCATTTATGAGTAAAAATGAAAAAAATGGTATAATAAAAAACTTAAAAACTATTTTGTGAAAAATAGACAAATTTATTATATTTTTTAGTTTATACATAAAAACTTTAAATGGCACTTAAAAAGATTTGAAATCTTTAGAAGGTTGTGGCCATCTATGATCCCGTACGTAAATATCCACTACCGTCATTCTTCCAATGCCCTTTCGTTTGGGTTCATTGTAAACTAGAGAACGTGTTTAGTGTTTACGTGTTTTGAAAATAGATAGATGGACTTAGAGCGTAGGTTTAAGTTCAGAGTTTAATTGTTACCTACTGTTAGTGTAAAAAATTTTACATTATCAACGAATCGAAAATCAACTTTTGTGTTACTTTTAGGGTGATTATTATCAAAGTCAACAAGTTACCATTAGAGATGTCAAAAATACCCGTATCCGCGGATATCCGCAGATAAAATCTGCCACGGGTAGAAAATAGGTACTTTAAATGGATACCCGCGGATATTCTAAACGGGTATACCCGCTACCCGTTTATTAACGGGGCGGGTACAGATATCATGGTATCCATACCCGCGGATACCCGCTACTCGCAATTATATATTTACTTAAATACCCTTACATATTAATATAGATAAAATTACATAAATTTATTCAAAATTTTCAAAAAGATTGTTCATTACGAGAGAAATCTTATACAATTATATTACAAGAGAAAAAGAACATAAATTTGTGAGCATTTAAACTATATTCTTTTTAGAAAAATTGTTAGAATAATTAAAATTTATGTTTAAAGTGATTATTTTAAATTATAACTCTTTATTTATAAATTTAAATTTATAAATTCAAAGTGAAATTTACAACACTTTATAATTGTCCACAACATATAAAATAAATTTGTTATTTTATTTTATTTTATTTTTAAAAAAATACCCGCGGATATCCACGGATACCAGCGCGGGTAATAGGACGGGTACGGGTATAAGTTTTATTGGGTGGGGCGGGTAGCGGGTAGTAGCTACCCGCTACCCGCCCCGCCCCGTTGACATCCCTAGTTATCATACATGGTAAATGGTGATTAGATAATAATATAAAATTGCTTTACACTATCAGTGAATAGTTTATTTTCTTTTAAGTTTAAACAGAATCATATATATAATTTACTAAAAAAGGGTATTAATCTTATCGTGAAGGACTATATAGAAAACATGTATTTCCTCCAGATGATTCTTTCTGCACTTTTTTCTCCTCATACCACTCTTCCATTTCTTTCTTCGCTGTTAGTTTTAATATTCCGGATTTAGTCATGGTTAGATATGAGTTTTTCAAAAGATCTTTTCCTATTATTTTTATCACGAATATACTGGAATCTGGTGATAGCCACGTTGATATGGTCCAAAAGCACCAAGGACCCTGTTTCATCAATAGAGGACCTGTTTCCAAGACAAAAAGTTGCTTATAATAATTATAGCCAAGAGCATATTCTATTGGATGACGCTTTTCTCATCTGTAGCTAGCTAGCGTTGAGTTTTCCCATTGTTCCAACTCAGAAATCACGACGTACGACCAATAGTTTTTACTTGTGACATAATTAAACATTTGACTTGTTCAATAATGTCTCGCAAACGCAGTGGACCATATATTGTTGGCGGCATAAATGAAGGTCCGAATTTGATGAGAGCTTTGATGGAGGTGGCAGATATTTTCTCAAATACTCAATGCTGAGAATCTCACGGATGAGGTCAATGCTATCTAATATAGTGCCACATTGATTCTACATCAAATCCTTAATTGATCCCCACATTGTTACGTGTTAAACTACTATTGCATCTAATATCTCTCATTTTCTCTCAAATGGGTCACTCTGTTTAATATTAACTTGATGCAATTGCAATACGTTACATATAGGACAGACATAATTTATGACTATATCATATACATACTTGTTCCGAGTCTGACGATGAGTTCACAGCCATTTAATGGTCCAGCCACTATGGTTGCTAGCTAGGCCATTAGACAAGAATCATGTCAGTGTACAATTTGATCAATAATTGAGGTGTCTATGTTGTACGTGTGGTGTTGCGAAAAAACAAACACTGCAAGAATCTGTGTATAGGATTTTTCCGTACGAGACTCGCATGTTTTTCAACTTCTAATTAAGTTGGAATAAGTGTTATTATCGTCAGCGGTCATTGCACTCATTGGGAGAGCACAGTAGATCATATTAAAGTGCTAAGAATCTCAGACTAATTAAACGTGCTATAAATAAGGTGTTGCATTGCATTGAGGGCAAATACCTCAATGACATAAAGTCATAAATAAACCCTACCCAAGTCCAAACCCACCGGCCGAACCGCTAAATCTCTGGTCCTAAATCTAAGAATGTGTGCCCTGCTGGCAATGGACACGAAGAAAGAGACTAGTTCTATGGCTGATATAACAAGAGTACAAGACAATACTTTGGACACACTCCTTTAAGAACATATCTAATGGTGCAATTGTGATGGAATTGTTTAACTCATTTTTTCCTGTGATGCTATTCTTAAGAGAGTAAGGATTTTTAGATACTTTATTTTTTTAAACACCCCATCAAAGTTTTTTTTTTTTTTTTATCTCTCACATCATATCACCCATCATACATATATATATATATATATATATATATATATATATATATATATATATACATATTTTTATTTTCCTTTTTTCACTTTCTCACGAAGAGCATCTCCAACGGGGGAGTTTAACTCTAGTTCTTACGTTTAAGATGTGTTGCTTATCAAATATCACTATTGGAGCAAATTACATGGTAGTGCTTACAAAAAGTGAGTTGCTTATTTAAGCAACATTGCTTAACTGCATTTAGAGAATAAAAAATAATTTTTAAGCACATATTTGGCGGAATCAACAGAAAAACGAGGGAAAGAAACAGCAACCAAAGCATTACATTCATGGAAATGTAAACTCCAAAAACAAAAATTAAAAATAAAAAAAAAACGTTAAAATTCATCTTCACAATCAGATTGATACTCCCCCACCAGCATCAACAACAATAAAATCTAGGGAAAAAAAAAATACACAGAGAACACCACGAAGGTTCGCTAGAGGCGGAGTGTCAATTCGTAGAGGGGGAGTGCCGGGGAGAGTGGATCTGCTTCGGGGAGAGTGGATCTACTCCGGGCAGGGTCGATTTGCAAACGGCGCCGTCAATTTCACCGTGGGAGCGTGGGCTTGCCATCGGAGCGCGGGGTCGTAGTGGAGCGCGAGCTCCCTGTCCGAGCGCAGGCTCCTTGTCCGAGCGCTGGCTCACCGTCGATTTCGAGCTCAGCAGAAGGTGCTGGGTTTGCGAGATGGGGTTGGGTTCTAATTGAAGAAGGGGCTGGGTTTGGGAGAAAGTGAGGCGGAGGGGCATGGTGGGCTATGCAGTGACGCGGAGGGGGCGCGGTGGGCTGCGCGGTGACGCAGAGGGGAGCGGTGAGGTCAGGGTGAGGGTCTGGGTTTGGGAGAAAATGAAGAGCTTGTGAGGGTCTGGGTTTGGGAAAAAATAAGAAGGGGCGGGGTTTGGGAATAAAAGTGGAGAAGGAGTAAATAGATGAGTTTTACAAATAAAAAATAATTTGTACAAATTTAACTGGTGGCAAATCTATCCGTTGGAGATGCTCTAACGTTACAAAATGGTAACTTTGTTACCATTGAGTTGCCATTGTGAGTTATTTTGAGTATAAAAATTTTCTACAAATGTGTTTCAACTCACAATTGATCTCAAGCCAAATTATTTACTATTGTTACTTCTCTCAGTTAATTTTACTCACTGTTATTTTCTGCAAATCTGTATTTTTTTTCTTTTTTTGTTGTCCTCAAATGGATAACAATCAATTTAATTTTTCTTTATGGAATTTTATGCAAAATCACCAACCTTCTATGGGTGAAAATTCTCAAAATCCTTAATCTTTTTCTATGTTTCCAACCCTACCACCATATCCCACCATGTTTCCTCCATCTTGGCCTATGTTTCCAACCGTTCCTCCAACCAACCAAACCCCTACAAGTGGAGTCAATTCCACTAACGAGGAACCCAAAACACCGATTGTCTTTATATTGGAGTCTCAAATTCCACCATTTTCCACTCAAGTTGGCATAGAAAGCATTGAACACGATGAAGGAGGAGACAATTCTAGTAAAAAAAAATCCAAAGTCAGATTCTCAACCGAAGAGGATACACTTCTTATCCAATCATGGCTCAACGTGTCAAAGGATGCAATCGTGGGAGTTGACCAAAATGGAGATAGTTTCTGGTTAAGGATAAGAGATAATTATAACAACTATCGTGGCCAATTAAAGAAGCAAGAAGTTGCTCAACTGAAAGCTCGGTGGCATCGTTTGAATAAGTTTGTTCAAAAGTTCGCAGGGTGTTACAAACAAGTTGTAGGCCGAAAGAAGAGTGGGACCTCGGAGAATGATGTTATTGCTGATGCATATTGTATTTATTGTCAAGATGAAGGTTTCGAGTTCAAATATGAGCATGCATGGCGACTGTTAAAGGATGAACCAAAATGGACATTTGAATCAAGGGGAAACCAATCAATAAGACCAAAGAGGGCATTTGAATCATCTTCTAATGTAGAGACGCCAACACGTTTTGAGTATGATCCAGCTTCACCGTCGAGCTGCCCAATAGGGCAAAAGGCAGCGAAAATGAAGAGGGCATCAAAAGCAATTAACACTTCTGAACTCAACAAAAACTTTGCAGTGGCGAAAAAGTCAATTAAGGATAAAATGACACTTATGGAAAAAATGGCACGCATTAAGGTGAAGAGAACAAGATAAGGGATGAAGAAAACAAGATAAAGAAGGAGAAGCTACAATTGAAGAGGCAGACTATGGAGTTGGAGATTCTCTTTAGGGATACAACCGGGATGACAGCGAGACAACTTCGAGATCATGAAAAATTATATGATAAAATTAGAGAATCACAAGGAATTAATTAGGATTTTGTAATGTATTTCTTAGGAAATTATGTATTTCCTAATCAATTCAGTATATTTTAATTAAATAGGACCTGTGTTTATTTAATCTTTATGTAATTTAATTATATGTTAATTTAATTAAAAAGTAGCCATTGAAAACTAGCCCTTGAAAACTAGCCGTTAAAAACTAGCCATTAAAAACTAGCCGTTGAAAACCAGCCGTTAAAAACTAGCTGTTAAAAACTAGCCATAGTGTTCTACCCTATATATACTCTCAACATACTGAATCCACATTATGAAATCTTCTCTCCTTCAAATATATTATCAATCTTCTACTAAAGTGAATCCATCTAATGGATTCAAATAATTCAAACGACTTCAGCAAACTATGGTGGCAAATCATAGAAGATGATTTAATGGATAACACTGAAGAAGAATACATGATGTCAATACTTGAATGTCAAAGCCAACAAGTAGCCAACAACTCCACTAGGCGCAAGAGTACAAGAACGGTGGTAGATCGGAATCGTGAACAAGGTTATAATCGACTGTTCAATGACTACTTCTCTAAAAATCTGGTATACACAGATACTCAATTTCAACGAAGGTTTTGGATGCGAAGACCTGTTTTCCTTCGAATTGTAGAAGCCCTTGGAAATCATGATGCGTATTTCCAGATGAGGGTCAATGCTATTAGTAGAAGGGGCCTTTCACTGTTACAAAAATGCACTGCCGCCATTCGTGTATTAGCATACGGATCACTAGCAGACAGTGTAGATGAATATGTTTGAATTGGTGAAAGTACTGCAGTGGAATGCTTAGAGAGATTTGTCAATGGTGTGAATGAGGTATTTGGAGCTGAATACTTAAGAAAGCCTGACAACAATGACGTTCAACACTTACTACAAATTGGGGAGGCACGTGGCTTTCCTGGTATGTTGGGTTCCATTGATTGCATGCACTGGGAATGGAAAAATTGTCCAGTCGCATGGAAAGGCCAATTTTGTCGAGGTGATCATGCCAAGCCCACAATCATGCTTGAAACAGTGGCATCACAAGACTTATGGATTTGGCATGCATTTTTTGGCATAGCGGGTTCAAACAACGACATCAATGTATTAAATCAGCCCCCTCTATTTAATGATGTTTTGGAAGGACAAGCTCTTGCAGTCCAATATACAGTAAATAGAACCTCATATAATATGGGGTACTATTTAGCAGATGGTATTTATCCTGAGTGGGCTACATTTGTCAAGACCATTCTAATGCCGTAAGAAGAAAAAATAAAATTATTTGCCCAACACCAAGAATCAGCAAGAAAGGATGTGGAACGTGCATTTGGAGTGCTTCAATCTCGATTTGCGATTGTCCGCGGTCCAGCACGTGCTTAGCATATGGATACAATTAAAAAAAAATATATATGTATGTATTATATTGCATAACATGATTGTTGAAGATAAATGACATACTTTTGTTACTAATTTTGAATATGATCACGCTAACAATGATTTCTCTACAAATGAAGTATCCAATAGTCCTCATCCTGATTTTGCAACTTACTTGCAAAGGAGAGTTGAAGTTCGTGAAAAACAGTGTCACTGACAACTTCAAGCAGATTTAGTGAAGCATATTTGGAAGCGTTTCAGACACGAAGATAACGAAAATTAAAAATTTTAATTATTATAATGTTATGTATTTGTCATTTATGTGTTTTTTATCTTATTGTCATAAATAAAATAAATTAGTATTATTCTATTTTTCTTTAATCTTTTACATATTTATTGTTTTAAAATTATAATACAAATAATATTTTAATCTAAAATAAAAATATATAAATATAAGTATTAATATGTGAGGTTAATTGTAGGACCTATTTAAATAAGTTAAGAACTCACTTTAAGCAACTTTAGCATTGGAGCAAATTTTTAGGTAGAGTTCTTAAACTTAGGTGGCATTATGGGGCCCACAAATTTGATATAAGCAACTTTGTATAAGCAATCATGGTTGGAGATGCTCTAAGTGTTGAATAGCATTTAGGGTGTCTAAAAATTATTTTTGTTCTTAAGAACCTAAAATGTATTCTACAATTGTCTCACAATTCTTAAGAGCTCTTAAGAATTGTCACATCAATTGCTCCAATGCTGAAATTGCACAAGAACCTCATAAGCAACTTCGATTAGAGATGCTCTAAGGCCCGCCTTCTAAATTGACTGAACGGCCATGGATCATCTCCAGTATTCTAGCTTCCACTTGAAATTGATTCGTCAAGAAAGCATACACATCAGTTGTTTGTACTTTGTATACCTTGACAATGAGGTTACACTTGGGGCTGACAAGCAAGAGTCTCCTTCACTGGTTGGATTATTATTAATTAGTTGCATATATTAACCGCACATCTTTGAACTTTGATAACAAAGTTATTAACGATTTAACACTATTGTTGTCTCTCGCCCCCGGTAGTGATCATATGCGTCTACGTTCATTATACAGGTAGTAATCCAAAAGTCAAATCACGAAGGCCACTAGTTGTTGTTGTGTTTTTTTTTTTGGGCCTTTTTGATTTGCTGCCAATCTTTTTGGATGCGTGTGCTTGCTTGCTCCTTTTCAATTGGTAAGCGACCCCCATCTTTATTTAACAGAGAAACGGTATAAGATTCATCCAACTGACTACGAATCATGGGAGACATAAAATTGAGCAGCATCTTTAACATGAATCGTTGGATGTCAAGTCACACAAAGATAGAGATAACAAAGGTGAAGCAGACTGCACCATAGCGTGCTGTTTGGCATGGAAGGAATCAGTGTCACTAATAACCTTCGACATTCAGATTCCAATCACTTAGCCCCCGTAATTATAGGCGAATCCCATGAGTCAGGTTACAGTTGGAAATTGGGTGTGTGTCAACTTTAGATAGGTCGTACTTAGATGCGACAATTTTTAAAATAATGATATATAAATTAAAAAATGTAATTAATATATTTTCAAGATCAAAATTTCTCTAAGATTTTTAAATAATTAATCAAACATATAAGATTATGGGTATCACACTATTGACATTAATATTTCTAAATTATTCCTCGAACGAAGCCAAAAATTTGTGTGCTTGCAAATGCTCTAAAGGCAAAGTGCGCCCTACAGCACAAGTAATATAAGGATTGAGTAAATCATTTTACAGAGTATTAGTAATTACCAACGTTGCATTAGTATAAAAATATTAAAAAAAATAAATTAATTAAGAATCAAGAAAGACGGTGAACAAAAGAGCAAACCGAAGAATGCATGAATCAATTAAGATTGAACCTGAGGGTTAGGCTTCATTGTTAGAATATCTCTATCAATTGTGATATTTGGGTTTGAGAAAACACAGGCTAATTTTATAATCCATTAGATAATAATATTCAAGCCTGTTAATATGGTGATCCTTTAGTAATAGGCTTTGGACACTTAACATTGATTCATGTAGATAACAATGTAAGTCTTAATCACTAGACCTGAGAGATGCCTAAAGCTAATATATACTCATGGTTAGGCCTCCTCTACCATCATGATAATTACAATCGCTTGCTCGATAGCTGAGATTGAGAGTGTGACCAAGAAAAAGAAGACATGGTCTTTTCATCTACATCTTCAGATGATTTGCTGTGCAATAGAATTGATAATTATGACTTTTATTATTCACAAAGAAGAAGATTTTTTTTTTTTTTTTTTACCAAACATATGTGGATCCAATCACGATCTTTTAATAAGAATAAGAAATCTTTCTCGACCAATCCTTTTACCCCTATTCTTCGATAATCAGAAAGATCCTTTTTAATCAAGTTTGAGTTTTTTGTTTGGAATTAGGACTCTTCTACTGCATTTTTATTTACTTATTTTTCTTTTTTTATTTCTTTTTTTATTTTCACTACTAAATCTAATGAGTTAAGATAAAAGTCAAAAATTAAAGAGCATTCTACAGCTATTCTTTTCTTTTTTTCTAAAATAAAAAATAAAAACAAAACAAATTAGATACAATAAAAAAAGGGCGAGTGAAAGTAAAATAGATTTTTTTATATTTTATTATATATTAATTCAAAGTTAAATAAATTTAAACAACAAAGTTCTTATTCTTTGTTTTTGTTTTAATATTCATTATTTTTCTTTGTATTATTTTGTATATTTCTTAATATAAATAGAATTCTACAAAATATATAAGTAGAAATATATTGTGTCCTAATTTCATATAATATCATAATTATTTTGAATTCGTTTTTCTTACATTTGACATCAGGGTTAATATATATGACTAGGACTTGATTATAAACATGATGATTTTCTCTTGGTTGGAAAATTTTATCTGTTTTCTTTTTTATTTATGATATGTGTACAATGGAAATAAATTACATGTCAAAATTATAAGGTTAATAAAACCCAATGCCTCTATCAAATGTAGACCCCTAATCTAAAAAGCCATGAATTTATTTATTTATTGCTTTTTTAGGGGAAAGTAGAGTGATTCAACCTGTTCAATTTCATACATTTTATTATATGTGATGTGATTTTTATAAATGTCCGATTGTTTCTAGATGAAGGCAAAAATAAATAACTTTGTTATTGTGTTAATTATTTAATGGTTTCAATTTTGATAATTTTCATTTTTTATTATGTGATTTTTTTAATCAATATTTTTTCTAAAAGTGGAACTCAAAACTACGGGGCTTTTGTAGAGCAAGATTATGAGAATCCATTGGAACCAATTTCATGAGTTTTCATTAGTGATGGAGAAAGAATTTCGAAAAATACAATTGTATGAACTGCGATTTTAAGGCTTGAAATTCGGTGTTTTTGATCCATAAAATATAGGGCTTTTGTAGTACAAGAGTTAAGAAACTAATTTGGAACAAAATCCACACATTAATCACGTGAAATTGGTTGCAAATTGCACAGAAATGACACTGAGAAGGGGCGGGCCTCACAAACCCAATTCTATTGCGGGTTGACCCGACTGAAGGTAGAAGATGACACTGTTGACATGTTTCAAGGCCCACTCACAGTTCCTAGAGAGTGAGAGAAAGTGCAGCTTGCAAAAATTGAATTTTTTAATATCATATTTTTGCATTATATTCTACTATTTAAATGTATTTTTAGTATTTTTTTATAATTTTTCTACTGCATTAAATTTTTGTGTGAAAAATAATGTATTATATTGTTTATTTAATTATTTTTCAGGGTGAAATTAAATTGAAAAATAATTTGCCATATTCTGGGATTTGTGGTGATGGTCATTTTCTCTATATGATTCAACATATATATATATATATATATATATATATATATATATAATTATGTTGAATCATATAGAGAAATTTTTTAACATACTTGCCTATAGTGTTGTATGTTGTTGTCTAAATGGTTTTAGTACAAAACATATTTCAATGTTGTTGACATATGACCAAAATGGGTGTTTGTGCAAGATAAATTGATTCTTGTGCAAGAGTTTTCATGAGTTATTATAGGTTGTTACCATCAAAGCAGAACCACTTATATTAATTTATGGAAATTTCTTTGCAATTTGTGTAATATATTTGTTTTATCATTGCATTGCCTGCTTAAAGGGGGGTGTTGTGTGCTATGATTGGAAGTTGACTAGGAATGGAGTTATATGAGAATGTATTGGACTAAGAAATTTGTTTGCCCTAAAGGGAATTTTTTTTGAATCTAGTGTGCTTATGAATTAACCCATCTGAGGTTTTAGCCAAAGCTATAGTTTTGGTTTATGTAATTAGCCCAAAGGTGAATGTGTTATTATATTGGCCTCATTGTGATAGCTTGTGTTATATATTACAATATTATATGTCCTGATGCATTCTTGTTTTGTCTTAACAGTGAATTTCTCAATGAACAATTATTTTGCTTCGATTGAAATTTTGACTAGATCAAACTATAACAAATGGAAGCAAAATTTGTATTTCTCTTTAGGGATTGTTGACCTTCATTTAGCTTTACATGAGAAGAAAGGCTGAGATCAATGCTCAAAGCACACTTGAGTAAAATAATTTTTAGCTATGTAGGAGATGTCTGATCAGTTAAGTTTAATTATCTTTAAGAGGACAATTTTAGAGCACTTTCTTAGTGGTTTATCAAAACGGGAAGTGTGAAGGAATTCTTTATTACCTTAGGAGAGAGGTGTCAAATATCTAATAATGTTGAGTTTGGATATCTAATGAAACAGTTAATTGACATGAGGTAACGGTGGGGGTGTGAGGGAATTTGTTCTAAAGATGGTTCATATCCAAAATAGGGTGAATCCCATGATATTAGGTTGAATGAAAAGTTTATTATGTGACATGCCCTGAGTTATCTGTCTATTGACTTCTCACAAATTAAAATTGCGCACAGTATGGTAGGTGATAAATTGATTGTTAATGACCTTATCACCAAATACGTTGTTGAGGAAGAGAAACTCAAGAAAGAGATGAGTGTGTTGTCTCGTGACCTAGCCTTACTTTCTACTCATGGTAAGCCATCTTCTAGCAATGAAAATTAGACATATAAGAAGGATATACCTAGTGCTTCTCATAGAAATTAGGACTCAAAGAAACCAAGTAATAGTTAACACCATTTTGTAGAAAGCCCTATGTCAATTGCTTTTAAGAAAAATATTTGGTGTTCTAGTGTAAGAATAAAGGGCATAAGAGGCATGACTAGATAGTAATCAAAAATTTGAAAAGGTCTAGAAACCTAAGAGAACTAAGTCTTAGGAAAAGCAAACACATGGTAAGAACCACGTTTTAAAGTAGTTGTGCAATTAGTAGGAATCGTTAGCTTAGTTATAGGATATGGTTTGAATTTGTTTTGAAGGATGCCTTTTTTATATACCTTTTATTTAGGAAAACTTTTATTTTATGTTTCTTATTTAGATAAACCTTATGTTAGTTTTACTTTTAGTGATGAAAAATAAATCTGATGTTAAACTCCTAACTTATTAGTTATGGATTTTTTATTGATGGATTATATAAATTGTCTTTGGCTTCTTATATTGTCTCTTCATTGTTGATTAATGAGAATATTGTTACTCAGGTGTGTGAAATTGAAGAAAAATCTTTTATGTTATGGCACAAACACTTAAGTCATATTTCAAGAGAAAAAAAAAACTAAGAGATTCAATGAAACCAATATCTAACTTTCCTTATATTTAGATGATTTAGATACTTGTGTGGATCGCATTAAAGGAATGTTTACTATTACTAAAAAGAAAGGTACAACTAAGAGTTTGAATCTTTTAGGAATAATTTGTAACACCCTAAGGAGTATTACTGTAACTAGGTCTAGATTTCTAAGAACGAAAAAAAAACAAACTTAAAAAGGTAGAAATAGTATGCAAATGTTACTCATAAATATAATTAGATATTATATATGAACAATACAATAAAAAAGCATACATGCCTAATACAACTCATCTATCACCTGAAGGTGTCATACAAAATATAAAGAAGAATACAAAAACACAACGTAAACTAGGCTACGTCTTCTTGCACATGACTCCAAGCTCCATCTACACATGTTTTCACCTGTATCCTGAAAAGGGGGAAACTTAAAGGAGTGAGACATAATGTCTTAGTGAATGCTCTAAGGGTTTTACGGCTAGGTCAGACTCTTCTACTCGCACAACCTTCATCACTTATCTCTCATGGCTTAAGCCTCACTAGGTCTCTCATAATTCTCCATACCTATGGTCGAGTCTATACCTTTTAATCTTCAATACTTCTTGCTAACTGCTCTCTCATTCTCACAACTATTATATTGGTTCACTATCTCATTCTTAACCTAAGAACTCTTTTTTACCCAAAATCCTCTCTAGTATTTAAACCTTTCATGTTTAGATTTTACTCTTTTTCCTTTTGATATTTAAAGTTATCCTCTAGGAATCATGTCTAAGGTCACAGACATTCTAAAATACTCTTGACACTTCCTTAACACTCACTTAATACTCTCATTTGTTCTTTCTTACTTGTTTTATACCTTTCTATTACGTTGTGTGGGAATTCATCCTTTCTCTATCTCATTCACAACTATTATTATCCAACTAAAACCTCATAACATTATCCTAGGGCCTAGCCTTTTATTTATCCTTAAAGTAACAAACACAATTCTAATTACAATCATACATTTATTTCACATCTTTTGCCTAGTAACTAGACATACGCCTCGTTTTGTTTCATCAAACAAGAATAACATACATGCATAACATGAGCACATATACATAATCTTGACAGTTCATTACAAGACACAATTACATTTTCGCATGTGTACACATTACATAAATTGCTCATGAACAAGGTCACACATATTTCACATAGTTACAATGTAGCACACTTCAAAATATCACACTACAATAGGATACATATGCATGTTATGTTCCTAAATCACTAATCATGCACATGTGGTACCAACTTAAACTTGTCAAAAAGTAGATTAGGAGTAAATGTACAGCCATAAAAAGCGTCATCGATATTGATGTCTTTAGCTTTTGCACCCTCAACTAGTATGATATCCCCCCGGTGACTAGTCAGGATTACCCAATTTTGCTAATACGCTTCGGCTCCATGGGATCATCATGGACCATTTGAGTTTTTCCAACCGGATAACCCCCAAGGCTAGGGTTAGATAACCCATTACGGCCTCCACCAGCCAATTTCCTACATACTTTCTCATCACATAACTCAAATGTTATGATGCATGGTCACATACAATGCTTACAACTTTTCATAGGCTTTTATCATGAAACATTGACATAAGTTCATATCACACTCAGTATTCTCAAGGTAAATAACAATCACAAGTATAAACTTAACGAGGCATAAAAAAGAAGCCACAATAAATTAAAAACTATAAAAAAGAGTTCATAGGTACAAAAAACGGAATAACTAAGGTCATATCCACCCGGCGGGACAGAGGGGTCTACCCAGTAGTCACGCGCAGATTGAACTCGCTCGGTGGGTTATGCATCCCACCCAGCAAATCTGCGCGAGGACCTAGTACGCCCGGTAGGTCCGCACGCTTGGTCAGTCACTTGGTGCTAGCGTGGAGTCCAATTTTCAAAAAAAAGCCGTCCAACAGGTTTCGAACCCCACCGGGCGAGTTTAAGGTACATATTCTAATTTATTTTTCCTATTGTCTTTGTCTTTTAAACGCTCCAAAATAAATAATTAAATTCTTGATTACTTCTTCTATCTTGACAATTGGTTAATCTAATCTATAAACTCTTCACTCACTCACAATCTCCTCAAAACCCATCAAATCCCTAACTTAGGCATAAAGAGGGAGAAAAGATAAATAGATAAACAAGCACAACATAAAGGGTAAGGAAGGACACTGTGGATAGCACTCACCTTTAGGGACATGCAAAGCTAAGTTTTAGGGCTTGGGTTTTCCGGTTTCTATTCCTACTCTTTCTCTTTCTCTTCTTCTTCCTTTTCTCCTCATTCTCCCTACCTTATTTCTTCTTCGATTTTGTGACGGCTAAACTTAATTCTCTTTCTTTGTTCCCTTCTTATAACATGTGGGTGGACATGTAGCTTAGTGGGCTTTAGTCTCCTATTAGGCCTTAGATGTTTTTTTGGGTTCTATGATAATATTCATATTAATTTCTAATACTAAGGTGTTAACAACAATAATAATAATAACAACAACAACAACAACAATAATAATAACAATAAATATAATAACAACAACACAACACAACATAATAATAATAATAATAATAATAAGAAGAAGAAGAAGAAGAAGAAGAAGAAGAAGAAGAAGAAGAAGAATAATAATAATAATAATAATAATAATAATAATAATAATACAATAACAATAACAATAACAATAACAATAACAATAACAATAACAATCATAATAATAATAATAATGATAATAATGATAATAATGATAATAATAATGATAATAATAATAACAATAACAATAACAATAACAATAATAATAATAATATAATAATGATAATAATGATAATAATGATAATAATAATGATAATAATAATAACAATAACAATAACAATAACAATAACAATAACAATAATAATAATAATAATGATAATAATGATAATAATGATAATAATAATGATAATAACAATAACAATAATAATAAAAATAACAATAATAATAACAATAATAATAACAATAATAATAACAATAATAATAACAATAACAATAATAATAACAATAACAATAACAATAATAATAACAATAATAATAAGAATAATAATAATAATAATAATAATAATAATAATAATAATAATAATAACAATAACTACTAGTACTCCAACAACAATAAATATAATAACAGCAGCAATAGGAACAACAACAATAATAAGAAATATAATAATATAATAACAACAATAATTCTTAAGACGTCTTTTATCCAATAGCACATGATACTAAGAGCTACCTCGTAGTTTCTTTCTAATATCTGAAATTTGGGGTGTTACATAATTTATAGACATTAGTGATGGAGAGTATTATGGTAAATGTGGTGCCATAGGACAACATATGGTATCATTTGCTACATACTTACAAGATCTTTACCCTTGTGCCTTAAAAACCTCTAAGAATGTCCAAGAGATGAAGATATGTATTCTTAATTAAGATATATAGAAAGAAACAAAAAAAAAATTTATTATTTAGCTTAATTATTTAAAAACATTTTTTTTTAGTTTTTAAGATACTTCCTCTTGTTCTTTTTATAAGAACCAAATCTTTTTTATAAGAACCAATCTAAAATGTCTCATACATTAATTTTTTTTTCCAAAAATATCCTTAATTATGAGTCTTTTTTTTTTTTTCTATGTTTAATAAATAGTAGGTAGAATACATTAATGTCTTAGACTTTTTGAGAGTCTAACTTTGTCTTGTATGGAGAGAATTTTGAAAACCTAAATTTTCCTCTTTACATTCATAGTCAATAAAAATCAAGGCAATAAATATATTACTAATGAGAGAGATTAAAAGAATTAAATATTTGAAAAAAGAATAATAATGTGTTTCATTAATGTTAAGGGTAATTCTGGAAAGAATAAGTAAATTTAGGACAAATTTAATGTTACTATCTAAATTAATTAATTTTCTTAATCCTTATGAATTAGGTAATTGAGTCTTATTAGTTAAAATTTTAATAGTATTAAATTAGTCAATAATTTTAATAGTATTTTATTAAATTTGTCAATAATTTATACTCTCTTCTATCCTTTTTATAAGACTCAATTAACTAATTTACACAAATTAAGAAAATTAAAGACAATAATTTCACAGAGTAAAATTTTATTTTATCAAATTTAATTTCACAATTTTGGTGGAGATCAACGAAATTAGATAAAATTAAATACGAAATATATTTATTAGTGGCTCGTAGAGGTACGATGGTCAAAACCAAAACCAATAGAGTTAAAAAGGCTATGAAAAAGAAAAGTTATACAAATTTAATTGTGGATAGCAATGAGTTGACTTAATTTTATTTGATTAAGCATAAACAATTTTTTGGTACTTATAATGATTTAGACATATTTTTATTTATTTATTATGGATGTTGGGCTTGTAAAAATTTAATATTATTATTGATTTGGGACTTGTACTAGGGAATTTAGGCTAATTGTAATTGAGGAATTTTTTAGATGATTTTATGCCTATATAAGATAGGAAAAAACAGATATGTAGAGGTTAGTTATTATTTTGATGAAGAAGAATTTCTTCTAATTTTCCCCTTAAGGATGGGAATCCTTTTCTTTTTATAGGTTGATAAATCATACTTGGATGGACTCAAGAATCATGAGTAGAGATTATTATGGTAAATTTTTCTTCTTTGAGTTCACAATTATAAAAGTTCTCATAGGGCAAAGTAAACAAAAGAGAGTACAAAAAAAAAAAAAAAAAAACAAAGAAAAGATAAGATGCAAAAAAATATTTTTAATACAAATTTGGATTTGAGAAAGAATCACTTAAAGGAGGAAGGAATGACAAAGATCAAAGAAGCAAATGAAAGCCAAATACAAATGATTCATTGATGGTTTGTAGCGGTCCAATGACCAATACTAAAGTTAAGATAACTAAAGAGATTGTGAAAAAATTTAGTTGTTAAAAATCATACAAATCTAATCATAGACAACAAGGAATTGATTCAATTCTTTTTTTACTAAGCTTGTGAAGATCAAATCATGTTTTTTTGGGGTTGTAATAATAGTTTAGAAGCATTTTCATTAGTTTATTATGGATTTTGGATTTACAAAAATTTAAGACAACATTATTGATTTTGGGTTTGTAATAGATTAGACTACTTTATTAGTAACCCACTAAGGTCAGCTTAGTGGGAAAGTTGGGATAGTATGTATGAATTCATAGGTTCTAATCTCAATGCAATTATTGTACACCAAAAAAAGACTACTTTATTAGTTGATTAGGAATTTTAGGCTAATTTTTATATTTTAGACTGTAATTGAGGTGTTGGGTGATTTTATATCTACATACAGTAAGAAAAACATTTATTTGAGGTACTTTGTTGTTATTTTGAATAAAAAGAACTTCTTTTAGTTCTTTCATTCTGGGTGGAAAGCTTCCTACTCTTTATGAGTTATAAAATCCTATTTGAACAATATTAAGAATTGTGAACAAATCCTCTCTTTAATTATAAAAATACTCATAAAGTGTTGATCACTTTTAGTTGTTGGGAAACACATAATTGTAAGGTTCAACTCCTTTCAGTTTGCGATAACAAATATTTCATTGAGTTAAAATATCAAGCTTGTAGTTCATAACTGAACACTATTGTGGAGTTTAAAATTCTTTTCGTACTTAACCGGAATTAATACGAGATTTGCTCTCCTAACCACATATCTATCTCTTATTCATATTTATCAACATTTTTAGTGTGTTTTCCATATCAAAATCTTTAATAGAACAAAGAATAAACTATTCTTTTAATAATTGGTTGAGTATAAAAATTAGCTCAAACACAACCTTGTTTAGCGCTAGAGAGAGAGAGAGTGTCGGCCTAGCAGTAACAAATTACAGATGGGTCGTAAAGAGCAGGCCTTATCTTCTTATAACTTTTAAAAGTCTTATTTGGTCATCACACTTGGGATGGGCCACGACGTGTTTGGGCTTCTGGTACTGTTATATGTTGGTTTCTTTATGTTCATTACACTGATCATTAATTTAAAAAATGTCGATTATGAAATTAAAAAAAAAAAACTTTTGGAGAATTTCTTAATTTGGAAACGCGTTGAAGAGATCATTGGAACATAAAAACTAAGTTGAAAATATTCGTGAATCAGTACTCTTTCTCCATTTGAAAATAATTGCGAAAAACATTGTTTTTCAATTAAATATTACAAAGCATACTTGGATGTCACCGCTGTTTGACTTGAGTGATCTACAACACGGTTCAGATTCTAATACAGAACTAAGTCATTTTCAAATTGGATAGTATTACTTTTTATTTAATTAATAGAATTATTCTTTTAAATTTTCTGCTAGTATTGTGAACGGTTAACTTTTTTTCACAAACTAGACAAACAACGTTACAATAAACTTTAGTTCCTCATATAATTTTTTCCTTCTTGGTTTGCTTTCATTTAAAGCCCCAACAATTATGCTGCCACTTTCGTGGAAACGATTACCACGCAGCTAGTTACATCAACAATATAAGCGATAAAATAAAGTCACTAACTCACTATCAAATCAATTTTATAAGTATGTCTGCCAAGATGAAAAGTCTAAAGTCTAAAACTCATATAAAGTTAAAAGAAATATTAGAGATAAGAAGAAATAGAGAAAAAATATATGATAAAATAAGTGATATGATGGAGAGAAATAAAAAAGAAAAATTATTGTCATATAAATAGTATAACTCAAGTGAAATTATCCTGGAATTAGTTTATTTTTAAAATAAATATATAAAAGTACATTGTTTTTTAAATTTTAATATGATTATAATCAACCTCAACTAAATTAAATTTGAATATATATGTATGTAAAGAAATCTTAGAGATAAGAAGAAATAGAGAAAAAATATATGATAAAATAAGTGATATGATGGAGAGAAATAAAAAAGAAAAAGTATTGTTGTATAAATAGTATAACTCAAGTGAAATTATCCTTGGAATTAGTTTATTTTTAAAATAAATGCATAAAATTACATTATTTTTTAAATTTTAATATAATTATAATCAACCTCAAATAAATTAAATTTGAATATGTGTGTGTGTAATTTTAAATTCTCTTGTAATATCTTCTTATTAATAATTTCATTCATCAAATAAAAAATTAATTTTTTTTGTCAAGATAATAAATATGTTTATTTTTCATTTTAACATTTTCTTCATAAAGCATTAAAACTTTGAAGGATTCATAGAATATGAAGAAAATAATTAAATTTTATTTCTTGATAATTAGTGAAAGGCTAACAAACCTTATATATATGAAGTTTGGAGTTAGACCCATTATGTACGGTAAATAATCCTGTCTCGAATAAGATTGTTTTGAAAAAAAAATACGTATAATCTAAACAAAATATTTTAAAATATGAGATCTATATATATCATCACAAACATGCATACACATGTTAAAAATTTTAATGTCTTTGTATTCAACCATGTCAATCCATAGTATTTCACAATCAAACGAGCATGCGTTGATGAATGATCAATAATTAATTAGTAATCACACAATCGACTTTATAATTAGAGTTGAGTGACTGAGAAATAATTAATTATGATGAGACCCATAATTACAATTCAACGAACTACTAAAATTTATGGTGTATTTGGTTTTTCATTAAAATCTCTAATGTTATAATTTAGACAAAAATTGTAAGAGACAAACTAATTTTATCAAAATCTTACTTTATAGCCTTTTAAATAGAAAATCAAATACGTTAATACTGATTATGTTTGAGTAACATTATTTTTACTTCACGGAGTCATAACAAAATAAAATGTGTAGTGTAACAAAGATAAAATATATTATAAAAAAATATTGGAAGAATATAAAGTAAAATCAATATTATTGTTATGTTTTTTCAATCGTACACATCTAGTTGGCAGGTGTACAATCCCAAGACATATAGACGTGAAATTTGACATTGCATATATAAACTAATGAAAACGAAGTTGATGGTGCCAGAATAACACGCCAACCCAGACAGAATATGACTTGGCAGTCGACACTTAATGCATGCAGTAATGAAGAGGGCCCTTACAGAGGAGAAATTAATATTATTCATGATTCATTTAGAATTTTCTTATTCTGTTTTGACAAAAAGGAAATAAAAATGGACCTCATATCCATCCTTTACTTTTTTTTTTATTTTTAAAAAAGATATAAAATTTTGAGAGTATGAATAACATTATATATATAGAGTATTTTCGTCATGATTTAATTTATTGTGTATCTTCTTTAGGACCAAAAACTTTAGTAAGTTTGAGTAAAAGAGAATAGAAACGAGTTAAATGATAAAAAAAAAAATTTAAATATTCATCTCTCTTTTATGTATACCTCTCTCTTACTAAAATTGTCTAGTATTCAATATGATATTCAATTTATTTTTTTACATACAATGATGATACTGAAGTTAAAATTTATGATCTCATACAAACTATCTAAATCTTTCACTACTAGGTCGATATTAATTGAGTATGAGACATTCCCTATTTAAAGTTATTCAAAAGTATTGCATACTTTCTTAATGATTTCTGATCAAAATAATCTCCATTTATATGTCATTCTTCGCGTAACTTTGTTAGATCATCTACAACGGCGATCCTAAAGCAGATCTTCCTGTCACGCATCGGGTCTTAATATTAGGAGTGTTCGCAGATTGGATTGGATCGGTTTTGAAGAGAAAAATCATCCAATCTAATCACTTCAGTTTTGTTAATTTATCATCCAATCGATTTGGTTTAAAATTTAAATCCAATTCGATCTGATCCAATTTAAAACTGTTTGGATTGGATTGGTTTTTGGTTTTAATCGTACTATTATTTTTTTAAAAAAAGAATTAAATAAATAATATGATATATAATAAATATATTAAAAAATAATCTAAAATATTAAATATTTCATTAATGAGTCATTATATAACTAATACTAGTATAACTTTTCAAATATATATTATTAAAAATAAATTTATACAACTTGATAATTATGTTTATGTATCTTTACTTAAATAGTTACTAAAAAACTATCTTTAAATAAATATATTTTCTATAAACAAGTATAATTTATGTGATAATTTTACAAATATATAAGAAATAAAAATATAAACATGAGTGATATTAGAAAATTATAAGTGAAAATATGTATGTATGTATAAGTTCGGTTTGGATTGGATTGAATCGGTTTTCAAAATCAAATCCGAAATCCAATCCAATCCAATAAAAATTTTCGGTTTTTTCAATTTTTGATTCTTTCGGTTTTCGGTTTATTGGGTTTTTTGAATCGATTTTTTTAATTTTTATTAGATTGGATCGGTTTATGAACACCCTTACTTAATATGTTGTAACTTGTAACTGTTGCCGAGAGATCTTAACAAACAGCGTGTGCTTATTTAAGCACCGGTGCTTGTTACTATGCGTGGCCGTGGGGCCAAGATGCTATACAATAAAATTAAAAAAATGTTCATATAATAAAAAATAAAAATATAATTATTGAAAAAGATAAATATTGATAAAATGTAAGGATATGAAATTATTGGTGAGACTCATTTGGTAATTTTTTTGAAGGTGCTGAGTTGGTAGAATTAGATGCTTATGAGGTGCTTAAATTAAAAAAATAAAAAATGAGTAATATATACAAATTCCTCTGCCGAGTTGCGGATGCTCTTATAGCCATTCAGTCAAAGTATTTCACACTTTCTTAATTTCCTTAGGTCAGGTCATTCCCTGTCTCCCAAATAAATGATGGGCCAAAGTATTCGTCACGTCAAGTCAAAAATGTCAAAACTCTCCACAGTTTTTGCGTTAAGGACCGCACTGGGCGCTTCTTGGAGATTTTCACGTTTGTATAAGTACTATATTCTGCTTCATAACTCATCTTCCAACGATATTCTACAGTTTATAGTTATGCTAATGAGCTACTTTGATATTTTCCTTATTACTATCATACAGTTCCAAGTTGCCGACCAGAACTCTTCTTCTACGATGCTATTAAAACCTGTTGCAGATAAGGTTCGAGTTTTTAAATAGATAGGTACGGGTGAACTTACAAACACACAGGGATAGGTATTAGTCTATTAGAGCACTCGTACCTGTGCACGTCTAAAAATTATTAGGTGGTCATGTAACACTGTAATTTTCATTAATTTTCATATGACATACAATTAAATATTATTAATTTTTTTTTGTGTATTATAAAAATTGAATATGTGTTATATAAATATTAATTGAGATCATAAACACTTGATAGTCTTGTATTACTTAATAATTTCTCATCATTTAAGTATTAATTTATTCCTAATATATAAATATATTTATTTTAATTTTGTGTATTTCATTCTTAATTTTAATCCTCATTCTTAACAACCTTCACAAATACATATATGGATTTCTTTTATGCTTATATTTTCTGTCAAAAATCAATTATACTAAATTTAACATTAGACTAAATATATTTTAATTTTTTAATAATTTTTGAACACCCTATATAGCCGTCAAATTGACAAATTCTATGGATATCCAAAGTAGATATCTATGCGGATATGAGAGGAGCACAAGATAAATTTTTACGTGATTACTTTTTGTTACTTTTTTTAACACAACTTTTTTTTTTTATGCGAAAATAGGCTATGTATTAATAGTATAAAGTAGTTTTACATTATCATCCGATCACAATTCATCATGTATGGTAAGTTTGTTGACTTCGATAATAACCACTCTAAAAGTCACTAAAACTAAATTTTGATTGGTTGACAGTGTAAAAGTTACAGTGACAGTGCATAGCAATTAAACTCTTTTTTATATTTCAAAAATTAGTTTTCAGAATTATTTTAGATTTTAATTGCTATGCACTGTCAGTATGAAAATTTTTATACTGTCAACTAATTGAAAATCAATTTTAGTGTGACTTTTAAGGTAGTTATTATCAAAGTCAACAAATTTACCATACATGGTAAGTTGTGATTGGATGACAATGTAAAATTCTTTTACACTGTTAGTACATATCCTATTTTCTCATTATTTTATATACTAGTATAGTAATATTTTAACCTATGCATTGCACAAAATAAATATTTATTTTATATAACTTAAATTTATAATAAATAAATACTTCTGAACATATAAATTATATTATAATTAAAATTTGTAATAAATAAATGTTTTTGAACATAAATTATATTTTACATTTATAATAAACAATTATTGTAATATAATGTTAATTTTTAATTATTGATAATTTCTTTTAAAAAAATATTGAAATTTAATTTAGAATTAAAGATATTGAAAATGACAAATTGAAAGAGATAAGAAGTTAAAAAATTTCTAAAAACACTCTCATTAAAAAATGACAGCTCAAGATAATCATTCTCATTTAATATATCGGGTGAATTTTAAAAACTAATTTTTGAAATGTTAAAAAACAGAACGGAATAGTTTGTTAAGAAAAAAGGGAGTCGCAAAAAGAAGCCCCAAATTTTTACCTCCCTGAGCGGATAAGAGTGACCAGTGACTACTGTCCATAACTGCTTGGCCCCGTTTACATCCAATAGTAACTGCGGTGAAGATGCATGCATGATGCATGGGGTAAGTACGTCCGTCCTATTCCCAAAAGCGAATGTGGATTCTGGGCTGATCTAGAGCAATCTCCTCTACTGGATCCCTTTCTAACCCTTCTTCACAAAATGGCACTGACTGGGCCCCTATACCAGCAATAACCCATGCAAAAGTGACAAACCCTAGGCACTGCTTTTAGCAGCAAAACAAAATGTTAAAATGACATTTCAACAAGACAATAATTGTGCATTTTAATTTATTATGTCAAGCCAGAAAATAAATAAGTAATAATTAGGCTGATATTCTGAGAGAGTCAGGATAATCATGAAAAAAAAAAAGAAGTAAAAAAGTTATATGCGAACTTATACTAACATTTGTACGTTTATATCATTCAACTATAGCTGGTTCTACACCTTTTTAAACGTTACTGTTACTGAACTTTATTCTATTACCTTAAATGTGGTGTGTGTATACCATGGTTTTGTGTACTAAATATTATCTCAGAAAAAATAACAACTAAGCCTTCGAAATTAATCTGGTTAAGATCTGGATTGCCTGCAGTACTGGGTAAAGTGACTGCAGGATTCTACAATCAAAATCCAATAGTTCATATATTTTATTGACTTTTTAATATATGAAAGAAAAAAATTTAAAGTTAAGGATTTTGAGCACATTTTTTTTTTCGAGTGCAGGGAATCCCATTCCGTTAATCATGGCCAAAAAGAATAAAAAATGACGTACATATCATACCATCAGCTTTAACATGAAAAGACTAGAATTATATTTACTTTTACGTAAAAGCAACTCGAACTGGATTGATTCACTTAGTTGACCAATTTTATCCTACACTGTTATTATATAAAAGAGAAGGCACCAATTATTTGGATTTTGTGTATTTTATGAAAGCTTAGATGGCTTCTTACTACTTCCTCTTGTTTGTTCTTGTTGCTGCTACTGCACTTTCTGAAGCAGATGCCAAAAAGAAGTTATTCCCAGATTTCTACTCTAGCAGCTGCCCGGAGCTGTTGCCTATAGTGAAAAAAGGAGTCATAAAAGCCATGAAAAATGAAACTCGCATGGGAGCTTCCTTACTTCGATTGCATTTCCATGACTGCTTTGTAAACGTGAGTATATGCATTAATTTGTCTTCACTCTAGACTTCTGTTTTACTTAATTTGGCTTTACGTAACACAATGATCAGGGCTGTGATGCATCAATACTGTTGGATGATACAAGCAGTTTCATAGGAGAGAAAACGGCAGCACCTAATAATAATTCAGTTAGAGGATTCAACGTGATCGATGACATTAAAGCCAAGGTGGAGAAAGCATGCCCCGGGTTGTGTCCTGTGCTGATATTCTTGCTCTGGCTGCTCGAGACTCTGTTGTTTATGTAATAAGCTATCCCAATGTTATTAATACTATGACCCTTAAAAGGCTTGAATCTAAGAAGGGAAAAACATTTGTTTTGACGGGGGTAATGCTTGTTGAAATTTACAGCTAGGGGGGCCATCGTGGAAAGTGGGCTTGGGGAGAAGGGATTCTACCACAGCTAGCAGAGCTGATGCCAATAACTCCATTCCTGCACCCTCTCTCAATCTAACCGCTCTCAAAACGAATTTCGCTAACCAGGGGCTCTCTGTGAAGGCCTTGGTGGCTCTTTCAGGTACTAAGTACTAAACACATTAAATGAGGTGTGTATCAAATCTGATCAAAATCAGGTACTAAATAAATGCTTTGTCAAGAATATCTCTAGCCTGTTTTAGACTGAAATAGGATGAGAGAAGTTATGAGCGGTAATTAAGAGGCTTGATCTACCTATTTGTTGCCAAAAATGACCACTCCTTTGTTCCAAAGTTTTTGCTTGGAAGAAGAGTTTGGCATGCTATGTCCAAGACATACTTCAATTCACTGGAGTATCTTTAATTACAGGTGGACATACTATTGGCCTTGCTAGATGCGTACAATTCCGAGCACACATCTACAATGATTCCGACATTGATGCCTCCTTTGCCAAGTCCCTACAGAGCAAGTGCCCCAGAAGTGGAAATGACGATGTAGTCGCACCCCTTGACCTTCAAACTCCCACCCATTTCGATAATCTGTACTTCAAGAATTTACTGGATAAAAAGGGTCTTCTCCATTCCGACCAGGAGCTGTTCAATGGCGGTTCCACCAACAAACTGGTGAAGAAATATGCCACTAATCCAGTTGCATTCTTTAAAGCCTTTGCCAAGGGCATGGTCAAAATGAGCAAGATCAAGCCTCTCACTGGAAGCGAGGGGCAGATCAGAATCAATTGCAGAAAAGTCAACTAAACATTAGTGAGTGATGTGTGTGCATACATATATATAATATATTTAATGATCCATCTTTCTTTCCAAAATTATGTATTCTCTTGCTGTCAAGTGATCTGGTTTATCATCAATAAACTACCTTGTTTTATATGTCTATACACATTACTTTGCCAAGCTTCTCATCTTCCCTGCTAAAATATTTGACCAGCAGTACCTGTAATGTAATCTCCACGATCATCAAGAAGTCACATAAAAATATTCGCATCGATGCCATTGGTTAAATTTGTTTACTGTTATACATTACATGGATCCTGTAACTATGATTCAGGGATGCAACTAGATGAGATTTTACAATTGTCGAGTTAAAATTCCAGAAAGTTACTCTAGATCTCTGAGTCAGGCTAATAAATGAGGAATCATCAACGAAAAACAAGGCACGGCATTCAATCACAAATTCTTGAACTGGACGAATACCCAAAAATCTCCTACTAGAAATTTATCACAAGTGAAACAAGATAGATTTCCAAGGTCAATATATTTGTAAGTGTAATTCGTCCCTGTTAAACAACTTTCCTTTGATTTCGACCCGTTAAGCAATTGGGAAGATTACTATGAATTTCCACTCTCACATTTATATATCAGCCTAGTAACATCAATATTTCACTATGATATCGCAACCAACCAAAACAAGGATTAGAACCACTTAATCCAGATCATCAACAGATTCAACCTCCTCCTCCGGTAGTTTAAATTCGTCAATCTCTTTAAAGTAGGCCTTCTGTTTTTCGATATAATCTTGCAGCTGTGCATCCTTGGAAACGTCTTGTTCATTAGACGCAGCACGCCGCTTCTGAAAACTCAGCAGATATTATCAAACACTTGAGCGAAAAATCCATTAAGAACCACACAGAATTAACGGTTCTCATAAACTACCGTACTCTAATGACTGAACACATCATACTCAATTATGCCTTAGAAATCTGCAGAACCATCATAAACAGAGTAAACATTAAACAATCGACGGAAAATACTTATTGCAATATTTTCAACACACGCAATTTCAGAAGAGTTAGAAGTTTTGCACGGAACCATTGAAGTCAAAAATTATCTACCTTCCTACAACGAACTGTTAACAGCCTAGCCTTAGGTAGATCCGAACCTTCAAGTTCAACTCCATCATTTTTATCCCTGTTTGGCGAGAAAGAAACATAGACGACAAACTGGTAATTATATGGTAGAATTTTACGAAAAAAGACAAGAAAAGTACTAGTGATAATTAAACTTTGTTCCCTTAATCATTGTAGCAATTGAACTTGGTTTGACTTAAAACAGAGGGATAGTTAGTTACCGAATATCAGAGATCTTCGGATTGGCCATTGCTTTTTTTGTATTCCTTTTCTTTTCATTCAAAGTGTGTATTCGGCTGCAGAATACTGAAATTGGCTCAGACACATCAACGCCAACTGTACCTGAAGTCGAAGCATGGAAATCAAATCTCTCGTTCGAAAAGTAAGAAACAGTTGTGGTTAATATAGTATTATTAAGCTCGAATTAGGCTTGGCGTGACGTGACCAAAATATATCTAATGATGCTACAATTGTAACACAAGTGACGATAGCTTAAATGATTCTTCTTCTAATTCTACAAAGCAAGAAAACTTCAATGTCAAATATTGGACGAAATGGAAAAATCTGAAGCTAATATGTGATTGCATAAAAATGAAAGTACCGCATCTGGTTGTGGATGCTGAAGAAGAGGATGATGGAAGGGGGTTGGGTTTGGTAGGGTTAGAATTGGTGAGATCGGAAAGAGGGTTTCGTCTTCGCTCGGCACCGTTAGCATTCTTCATTTCAACGTTTCCGTTGTTGTGGTTGTGAGTGTGACAATCACTCACACTTGCCATGCCTTCTGTTATATTCTCGTTTCTCGATGGCGGTGGCGGGAAATTTCAGTTGCAAAACGATCACCTACTCATGCCGTCTCCGTGAGTTAATTTCAGTTTTGTTTTCCTTTTTTTTTTTTTTTCTGGCAAAGGAAAAAAGAGCAAGAGATCCATGCGATCGTGGTAAAAAGTAAAAATGTAGCCTGGGAAGGTGTTAATGAACTGCACTTAACTTTAGGAACATTTTTAAAAACTGAATTAGAAATCAATTTAATGCCATCAAAGGCGTAACACAATTGGGGAAGATTGTTCTACCTTAACAAGGATTTCTGAATTTGAGTTCCCGTCAATGACAACTCATTAGGGTCTATCAAGTGGAAGTTGGAGTAATATGTATAACTCCATAGGTTATAATGACCTTATTATTTTTTAAAACATTATTTTTTTGTGCTCTAGAAACCATTATTTAAAAAATAAGGAATAAAGCTCAATTAATATATTAAATTAATTATTAAAGTAATAAATATTGGTTAATTTAATTCCTAAAATTAAAAATATATCATTTTGATTCTTAAAATTATTAAGTATTTTATTTCTTATTTTTATAGATTTAAGAGCTGAAATAAATCACTATTCAATAACTTTCGGATTTTAAATAACAATTATTTCATAATTTCAAAAACTAAATGACATTTTTTGTAATTTTAAAGATTAAATTGAGCAATGGTTGTAATTTTATAAATTAATTTGATGTGTTACTCACAGATCTCATTATGATAATAAATTCTAATTTATCAAAAAATATATATTCTAAAATGGTTATATTCACAAGATGCTTTATAGCTTTCATTTGGGTTTATGATGATCAAGTCTTTTAAAAGATTATTTAGTCTTGAGTTTGTTTTGTCTTAATTTCAGAGTTTTTTTTCTTACCATGTTAAAGGCATTAAGTATCCAGCGGCAAAGTTAATGATTAATCTCTGTCTAAGAGTTTGACTGATCATTTTTAACAGGGTCTTTCTTCTTAATCATTTTTTTTCATTTACAAGATTCGAACTCGAAACCTTACTCAAAGAATCCGGCTTAGTTCCACTTGAACTAATGTAATGTTGGTAATTTTAGAGATTTACAATAAGGTTTAATAATATAATATCTAATTGTATAAAAATTGATAAAATTTTAATATTATATAATTTTATTGTGACATATATAAGATTATGTGGTGAATATCCAAAATGGATGTGGATAGCAAATCCAAAATTGATGAATTATATATTTAAGCTAGATTGTTGACTCATCTAACTTGTCCTAATGTAGTGGAAGATCAAGGTCCAAATTCTCCTATAATCAGCCAAAATTTTGGTATTGCTAAGACGCCTTGGAGAATGGTGGGGTACCCACACAATCTCATAGGAGTGGTGAGATATATTAAATGTGGTATTTCCTACAATGATATTAGTGATGTATATAGCCATTAGAATTGAGCTGACTTATTGTTATAAGACCGAATGTCTCTTGTGGATAATTATATGCTATTTGGTATGTATAGTGATGGAGTAACGTTACCCATAACTTTACTCAGTAACTTTACAATATTGATGTAAAAAGCTGAATGTTCTTCCTAAAAAAAAAGATCTGAATGTTCCAATTTCCACGATTTTTTTTTCTCTCTTGGTAACCATTTTTCTTTTCTGATCAATGGTGTCTGTTAATCAAATCTGAGAAAGTTTGACGAAAACCGCTTGCTTACCCAAAGCAGCTTTTAAGACCAAGTTTATTTATAGATTTCGAACCCCTCTCAGCCCTCTGGTTTCATCGTATTTGGACCCTATAGCTACTCCGAATTACGAAAAGTTGATCAGCACATGAAGTGTAACAATAAAGTATTTGTGGAGTACAAACGTCTACTGTGATCCAATGCTCTTTTTGGCTTTAGCATATTGTATTATTAGTTACTGACCCCCAAAAAGAGAAAAAAAAAAAAAAAAAACTGTATTGTTGGTTATGTCCCAATATCATTCATGATTTCACGTTATGGCAAATATTTATAAATAAATAATACATGGAGTGCAGACCAATTCTACCGTGGTCTACCAAAGTAAATGGTTTATGGTGGTCTATTATGTTATAACCATTAGTTTATAGATATAATATTCAAAGGTTTTGATTAATTATCTGTAACTTATTGAGACAGTTTTTATTTATTATTATTTTTTAATAATTTATATGTATTTGACAGAATTGCCCGTCTTTATTTTACACAATTGCCCCCATTTGTAAGTGTGAATAGGACTACCAAGTAGAAGCCAAAAGTAAGCAACGAAATTACACAAGGTGGGGATTTTGAATCAATCAATACATGTAATGACATAAAGCAAGAGTTGCAATTTCCATTGATTTGTAAATCTCTTCTACAAGATCAAACCAAATTGAAAGAGAAAGATCTAACCCAATTAGGATCCACAAAGATAAACTGAAGAAACTAACAAAAAAAAGAAAAAGCCAAATCTTTACTAGAACAAAAGTTGGGGATTTACAAAAAGGGTTGATTATTATTTTTTTATCTTTTTTTTTCTTCTTCTTTTTGGGTTGGTCTATGCAAGAGATCCCAAAGAATGCAAAGAAGAAAACAAGCACGGAAGAAAATGGGATTCTAGACCATCCTCACCCTCCTCAAACACCTCCTTGACAACTTCTCCAGAACGGTTCCTTTTCTGAACTAGACCATGCTCAGAGTCCTCAACGAGCTTTACTTCTAGCCTCCAACGGGCCCTGAACTCTCTACGCCCTCAAATCCCTTTTGCAGAAGATAGATGTGATGGCGCTGTTGCGCTCATCGTGTCGAAGCGGAAGGAGTCCGCATAGCTATGGGCAAATATAATGGTGACGATGGCGAAGACGAGATCCAAAATGAGGGCTTCGCATGAGCATTACCTCCACGACCTCAACGACGAGATCAACAAACTCATCTGTGAAAAATCCCACTGGGAGCATCGCTTCTGCGACCTTGATGGCAACATCAT
Source organism: Spatholobus suberectus (assembly GCA_004329165.1). Lineage (NCBI taxonomy): Eukaryota > Viridiplantae > Streptophyta > Magnoliopsida > Fabales > Fabaceae > Spatholobus > Spatholobus suberectus. Next base: position 53,467,098 of record CM014737.1, on the reverse strand, counting down.
TGACATTCCCAACCCTAGTGACCACGAGCTCTTCGAGATGCCCCCAAGCTCCGCAAGCACTGCACGTGCTATTACGGCTATCGCGAAGATGAAGACGACATTTTTGAGGAATAAAAGCCAAGATCAAAGTCTTTCAGACACAATAATAACAACAAACTTCAAAAATGAACACCACCAACAATGTCAACAAAGTAAGCTTCCACGTCTTTCAAAGATGCTTTGAGAAATTAGGAGGTCCACTCAATTGATTAACACAAATCATATAAGGTTTTTCTTGTTATTTTATTTTCCTTATGTTAGAAAGGGCATTTATGTCAGTTCGTACTTAAAAAAGGACATTATAGTAAGTTCATTTAAAAAAAACAATTGTTTTATTACAAAAAAATACCTATTCTATCAGGTAAAATAAAATAGTCCACCATGAATCACATGCAACGATTCTCCACGATAGAACTCGTGTGGAGTGACATTGTATGTCATTTAATTACAAACTATTTCATATGATAATATTGTTAATTTTTAACATAATTACTTTAAAAATTATACTAAAAATAATTTTTAAATAGTTGATAATATAAAAACTTTTACACTATACCTAACAGTGCATATCAATTAAATTCAATATTTATTTTTGTCTTAAGAAAAGCATAATTTAGTGTATCATTAATAGTAAATTAAAACAAATTTTTATAATTAATTTTAAAATTTAAAATAACTATTTTGAATTATTAATTTAATGTTAAAAATATTAAAGGATAAGTTTAATATTAAAATTAACATTAAAGATTATTTAAAATTATTTATTATTGAAAGTTTGATGGTACTTTATACTTTTAAATTCATATTTACTATATATATGCCTCCACACTGCTTCTTAAAGTATCTTTTTTTTTTTTTTGATAACTTTCTTAAAATGTCTTTAATTATGATCACTTTGTTGCCACATTGAAAGAAAAAGGACACTTAACTGATCGTAGCATTTGAATTTTGAAGGCTATGACAGATATTCCAAGTAATTTCTTTTAGTTGACGAATATTCAACGGTTTTCATTGTTTGTCGTGATTGACTAATTGAGTTTTTACCGGCCCGCTATTAATATCACACGGTGACAATTATAATTATTAATAACTACTAACTATTTTGTACTCCTTCCGTTTTTTTTATTTGTCGGTTTTTTTAAAAAAATTATTTTTATTTATCTGTTATTTTTAAAGTTTAAAATAACATTAATTACTTTGTCAGTTATATCCTTATTTGTCACCAAAATTTTAATTAATTTACATATTTACAACTAATATGTATTTATTGTGGAGTAGAAATAAGAAAGGGTATAATAAAAAACTTCAAATTTTTTTTTTATGAAAAACAAGAAAATTTAGTACATTTCTTTGTTTGTGTATAAAAACCTTAAATGAAAGTTAAAAAGGAATGGAAGTAGTAACTTGTTCCTCCTATTTAAAATTTTAGGTCTATCATTCATTAGACATGAATTCATTAAATATCTAACAGAATTATTTACCATCGGTAGAAATTTTACTCATCAAATAAGTTTAAATTTGAATAATTATTCACAAAAAATTATGAATATGAGTGACGATCAATACTACAATATCTGTGCCTCATACTCCCTCTCCTATTCATGCATACACATATACACATAAAATAAATATTACTCTAATATTATATAGTATTTTATAACTATGATCTAAAAGACCTTTTTTATATTTTGTTGAATTGAATTGGATACATTTAATAAATAATTTTTATTTTATTAATTTTTACAATTAATTTGAGTATTTAATATTTTTATTTTACTAGTTTATAAAGAAAAAAGACACGTTACAAAGAGAGAATATTCTGTTTAAATAAATTGTGAGTATTTATTTGGATATATTAAATACCCTTTATGTACCAAAAAAAAAGAACCCTTTACGAGCTTGAACACAAAAGTTACTGTGTAAATATGGATTTAGGTATAAATTTTTATTTAAATGTGACACAAAATTTTAATACACTATCTAAATTCTATATTCATTTTCTATACCAAAAAAATATTCCATATGCATTTTCATTTCTATACGTGCATTGTGTGCTTACAAAGTTTTTTTGTGATATTTTTAGTAGCACGAAAGTGACTTTCCTTTGAGATAAATAAAAGCAAAAAAGCAATCCCTTGCTTCTTTCAGTACATTTGATTAAGATATTTTGTTTGAGATAGCATAGCATTCAATCCAACTCAAACTGGAGTTCATTGGAAGAAAGAAAATATTTTCAGATACAGTGCTCCGAGAAACTAAAGCTGCCTCCGTTTTTTTTTTTTTTTTTTCTTTATAACATTTGTGTTGGTTTGTTTAGCCGTGAAAGGTTTAAATAATTTGCATAAGATTCTAGATTAAGTGTGAGCAAGAAATCTTGTAGTTGCATAACGTACGAGAAATCAAGAATAAGTAAATTAAATAACGTATATATATGTGGCAAAAATTTTAGGTAATGTTTGATATATATTTTTTTTTAATAATGTTGAAAGAAGTAAGATAAAGAATAAAAAATTTTCATATTAAATAGAGGAGAATAAAATATTTATTAGTTCTAAGAGATTATTGGAAATGTTAATTTGTTAATGAAAGTTAAAATATTTATTCATGTCATGAAAATAAAACTTTCTAGGGAGAATTAATAAGTTAATTTACTCTCATTTTTTTAAATTTTATAAATACTCAATAATTTTTTTAGTTTCATCATTATAATTGCCACTATTATAGTTATTATTGCCATCAAAATTATCATTATTGATGTGTTATTACCACTACAATTACCATTATCATTGCTCTATTATTGTCGTTATTACCACCCTTATTATGACTATCACCACTTTAACCACTATTGTCACTACCACACCTTGATATTTATTTATTCATTTTTTTTAAATTTTAACTAAGGACATTTTTGAAAAGTATATTATATTTTTTAGAATATTTTATTTGAACCAAAGTGAAATTAAAAGTTTTTGAAAATAAACATATTATTCTTAACAAAGGTGATTTAGTTGGAAGTGAATTTCTTTCAGTCAAATAATTGGATTAGATATAGTGTCTAATTCACTTATATAAATCTTTTTAATTTCATAGTTGTTAAAATTGGAGAAGTGCCAACCTGATAAGGAGCCAATTTAGTGACCAATTTTATTCAACCCTGAAAATTAAATCTAAAACAAACTATTGTAATGCTAGATGACTTAATTAAAAATTGGTAAAAATAAGTAAAATTGGTAGTCCATTAATTCAGACAAGACATAATTGGTTCAAACTTGTTTCTATCTTTATGTTAAACAAACTCATTTAGGGTTTGTTTGATTTGTTAAAAAAATGGTATTGGATAATAAAAAAATATTGTTTTGTAAATCACAGGAACAACACAAGAAAGGGGGTTGAATTAAAAAAATTACAAAACCTTTTTCAAAGAAATGTTTTGTCTGAAGGATAAATGATAAGTATTTTCAAAAGAGATTTGTCAAAACAAAGAGAAGATGCAAAAGAGAGAAGCACATAAATTTATACTGGTTTGTCTCACCCCGAAGACTACGTCCAGTTCTTGGTATACTACCAAGTCCTACTATAACTTAAAAAGTTACAAGTATTCTTTTAACCAAGCCTCTTCAGGCTCAACCCAAATAGTCTTTCACTTACCTCTCCAAGCAAATACCCAAGTATTCTTTGATTCAAAGCCTTTTTAGGCTTCCATCAATTTTACAGAAAAATGGTTAAGGGTAAGATATCACACTAGACTATTGTCTTATCAAACGAATATAAAATGAAGCTCACGTAGTTGTTACAAGAAGAATTTGTTCAAGTTTATAGCAAGAGAGTAACAAGAATTTGTCAAAAGTTTAGTCAATTTGACAATGATTTTTTTTTTCTATTTATAGTGTTCTCTCAAAGTGTTCGTTGCGAGTGCTTTTGGAGTCATCCTTTGTCTGATGTTGTAAAAAGAAGAAAATAGAAGTTTGAGCATTAAATGCCGCATTTAATGTTTTTCACCAATCGATCACATTGATGAGATAAAACAGTCTGTTTATCTAGCCTTTCTCGTACTCAATCTTGTTGCACTGGACATATCTTCACTTTTCGTATTGACAACTGCGCAAAAGTTTCTTTTTTTTAGCATAAGGCTATACCTTTTCAGTGATAGATACGTAGACGTCTTCTTTTTCAAGGAGTAAGTACACGAATTCCAAAACTAAAAAGGTTCTCGTGTATCAAAGCTTTTGAATAAACAAAGTGTTCAACATATATCATTTGAAGGGGTTAGTCGGCATAACATCTTTAATTTTAACATACGCGTGAACAGATGATAGTGAAAACATACAGTAAAAGCGTGTGATAAGACGAATAAGCATAAGACTATTTGTTATTATTAAAACGAAGCAAAGGTCATAAATTTATCCTTTGTCTTAACATGTTTCATTTTAAAAAAGGTCAAGGAACAACATAAATCAAGTGATAAAGGAAAGGATAAAAACTCACTTTTTTGTTCCTCAATAAATCATGGGACAACTTTTTGTCCTAAGTACAAAATACTCAAAAGACAAAATGCCCATTTTTATTTCTTATTTAACAACTATATTTTCTCTCTTTTGTCTCTCCCACACCACCATTACTGCCACCACCACCACCACTATCTCCACTGCCACCACGGTTGCTGCCACTGCCACCATCATCGTCAGCACCGCCACCATCGTCACCATCACCACTATTATCGTTGCTACCACTACCATTCTTTGCCACAACCACCACCACCACCATCACAATCATTGTCGCCGCTGCCACTGTTGTAACCACCATCACTACCACCACTACTATCGTCGTTGTCGCCACCACCATTGTCACCGTATTAAGATAATTAATATGAATTGTATAAGATAATTAAACTTCACATTATTTTGCTTGTGTTATCCATTGTTCAGCAAACAATGCATACAAGATAAAAAAATTGTCTTGTAACTTAAATGTTTGTTTGGTATTATTCTCCTTATACAATACCTTAATGTGTATCAAACGCACTCTTAAATTTTTAATATTATAACAAGATATTAGACTTCACTGGACTTCTTTCTGGCCAAAGTTTATTTTTAACTTCCCTTTTTTCCTTATTTACTAAGAAGAACTATGTTCAAAGATAAAAAAAAAAAAAAAAAAAAAAAGTCATTAAAAAATTCGTAATTTAATTGATATATGTTATATACAACTCAAGCAGTTAAGACTTGAGTATAATTATGCTAAAATGTACTGCGGATAAAATATTTTAATAGGTGATCATTTATTATTCTTTTTATTAGATACTTGTATATCCTGTGATCGAGAAGAAAAGAAAAATATTTACAACAGCTGGTGAGTTTTAAAACTTAATTATTGAAACGCATAAGTTATTACGATAAAGGTTTTGACTGTCACGCTATAGTTTTCAAAGTATATGTTTTTAAATAAACATATTTTAAACTAAACGGTCAAATAATTGTTTAGTAGGCTTTATAATAAATTTAAAGTTTAGGAAAGAGAGACATTATTATTTATTTTGCTTCAAAATTCCATCCTTATTAGGACAAAACAATTATTAAAAGAAGTCTCTTAAGATAAATAATATTAATGAGTTAATCTCACGTTTCTTAATTAAAGATTTTAAAAAAATATATTAAATCCTTTTCAGCTTAGAAAAATATTTAATGCACAACAAAATATGTTCACATCACCTCCAGTCAGGAAAAATGATAGTTATATTTTAGGAACATACAAATGGCTACATATATGGAATACTTTATTACTTATTTTTGCTTATTTCGGTTCAACTCTAGGGAATAGGGAGTTAAAAATTACAATTTTTTAACAAGTATTAATATTCTTTACTTAATTATTATTTGCCATGGATTGTTGGGGTGCGTTGAAGACACAAGTGGTTTCGTGGACCATCTGTATCAGCACCACAGATCCGGGAAATAAAATCCGTTGGCTCACTGTGCTTGCCACATGATAGTAAAGCAGAGCAATAGATTGACCAGAGTAGACACACACAACAAAACCAGCATAAGTAAGCCTCTAGTTTAACTCTTCCAATGTTCCAGCCTCCAACAAAACAGCCAAAAACACATTAAACCCATGGGCCAACCCAAGTACCAAAAGAAAGCCACAAATTTCAACGTCTACATCATCCTCACCCACCCATCTATAAATATTCTCCCTTCCCCTTCACTGCATTCATCAGCTTCACCATCAATTTCTCACAGGCTCAAACACACTTCCCAGATTAAGAAGACAGCATCAGCATCAGAAAGACACAACATGGAGGCAGTTCAGTCGTGGGTTTCAAAGCACAAGCTCGCTAGCATTGGTTAGTTATATATGCAACTAGCAACTTTTATATATATCAGACTATATATGATAGATGATCAAATTTAGAAGAAATGGATCTTGAATTAATTTTTTTATAGGGGCACTCTGGGCCTCTGGAATTGGAGCATCACTTGTGGCTTATTCATGTAAAAAGTCTCCAATGAAGCCAAGTCTCAGGCTTATCCATGCTAGGTACCTTTCTCACAAAACTTTAACCATTATTTAATTTATGCCCCACCCCATGTGAAGTAATGAAATGTGTGTTGTATTGTAAATGTAATGAATGACTTGTTTGGTACTTGGGTTCGCAGGATGCATGCTCAGGCGCTAACTTTAGCAGTGCTGTCCGGTGCAGCTGCTTATCATTATTATGAGAAACGTGATGTTCAACCAAAACCAGTGGCAGATAATATTCCTTCTCCCCATGTCACCCAGATGGTTGAATATGAAATTCACAGTCCTTTCTAAACTAAAAATAAAACTAGAGGGGTTATGTTAATTAAGATGAGCAGAGATTCCTATCTATGATCCTATCATCGAGTTTTTGCTTTTGCCTAGAAAGAATATTGTTGAATATTTTATGAATGATCGGACTCCGGAACTAGGGGAATAGCTATTGCTATGCAATGCAATGCATCTCTATGTATGTTCTGAGGGTAGACTGTCTTAATTTTCTAATGTATATATACAAGTTTTATGAGAAGTTTCAGCTTGAATTGCGTTATCCCATATAAAGTTTATTGGAAAATAAAAAAGTAAAACAGGCGCAAAATGCTTGACCTTATCTATTCCATATAGAAATCTTCCACGTGACACACCTTTTATTGCATTTTTTTTAACTAGAATTAATAATTAACAATTACCGGCCAACTCAATTGGTACGCAAGATAGATGGTGGGAAAAGTGAACTCAAGCCCATATAAGAAATATTAAAACACGGATTATGGACTTGAGTTCCAGCCGCATAGATTAGATCCACGTTAAGGGGTTGCAGCGCTTTGAAATTGTCCACCAAAAACCAATAGGCTTTTAAATATGATTCACGCTCATTGAAGAGATCAGGAGACTGGGAGGTGGAGATATATCCGTTTGTTTAAGTTAAAAAAATGATTTTACGATTCTGTGTCTTTTTCCTAGAATTTTTCTCGCAAGTTACTATTTTTAACTTAAGATAAAAGCAGTAAAATAATTTTTTAGAGGTTTTTGCGCGACCCTTTTTCCAAATTCTACTTATATTCTTATCAACAGCAAAATCTGTATATTCTCTTGCACAGTTCCTTTCCCTTTTTTGTCTAGAGGGGAGCGCATTTTTTTATTCGATCCTTGTCGACGCAACGTTATCCTTGTTCCTTTCTTGTCGGGGTTCGTCATGTTCTTCATGCTTTTCATCCTCTATTTTCCTTTGCGGTTCTCCTCCTATGTGTAAGTATGATAAAACATCCAAAAACTTAGCCACTGTGCAGGCAGATAAAACATACAGAAAACTTGTCAATGTGGAGGCTTATAATAATACAGATTTTAAATTTTCAGTTCTATAATAGTATAAATATAGTTGCTTGTACATAGTCTAATAAATGTTCCATTTCCCTTGTGGTTCTCCTCCTATGGGCAGGCATGATAAAGCATAGAAAAACTTAGCCAGTGTGCATGTATGATAAAACATACAAAAAACTTGGCCAATGTTCAGTCTAATAATAGTGTGGTTCGTTGTAGCTGAGGACGAACTCCCTAGGATTAAAAATTCAAATATCGTTAGAGTGTAAACTTTTTTCAAAAGAACAAAAATAAAATAAAATAAAATAGATAAGTGAAAAACTTGAAAGAAAAAATTATACCAATATCCAATGTAAAGGGTTCTCTAATGCTGTGTTTGTTTTGAAAGAAAGAGAGGAAGAGGTGAAGAAATTTTTAAATTTTTGAAAATTTCTTTTGTTTGGTATAGATGAAATAGAGATGAAATTTTTAAATTTTTTGTGGGTTCCACTAGGTCTCACCACTTATTTTTACTCTATTTCTTACCTATTTTCATTCACCTCTTTATCTCTCTTCTATTTCTCATCTATTTATCTCCTACCAAACAACATAAAATTGTAAATCATTTCTTATCTATTTCTCACCTCTTAACTTATTTCTCACCTATTTCTTTCTTATCTATTTCTCTTCTCTCTACCAAACAAAGGCTAAAAGAATTTTCTTCACCATTTGGCCCATTATTGAGTTTCATCATGTGGTTTGTTGGGATATATCGGATGGATTTTGATAAATCTATAATATATACAGATTTATAGAACCATTTTTCTTGATTTAATGCATTAACTTGATGAAATATTGTGAGAAAATAACATATATATATATATATATATATATATATATATATATATATAATCTTATGATTCATGTTTTGAATGATTTAAATGAAAAAAATGCACTAATACATTAATTTTCTTATGTTTTCAATGTAGAAAAAATAAGTAATGGTGAGAAGTTTTAAATTTCATACATAGACTTTGACCTTACAACTCGAACTTTAGAAATGCGATTAAAGTGATAGTAATCTTTATGAAAAGATTAAAAATAGATATACACTTTTATGAAGAGAGTTTGATCAAATTCAAGGTGGATTATAGAGAAAATTGGGCTTGAAGTTGAAGTTGATGTGTAGTCTTGAAAGCGTTAACATAGATGCATTGTTTTAAGCATATCTCGAGTTGTAGATATCGAAACGACATGAGACTAATGGCAAAATTTCAAGGACAAAATCATCTACATCTTTTATGAAGATACCAAAAGCCAGTTCTGTTTGTAAAGCACTCGGTGGACAAAAAATCAAGCCCAGTATGAACAGGCCTTGCACAGGAGTGCCTGATGAGGCACTATTCACCACCCAACACTGAGGACAACTAGATTTTTGAAAAATTTGGCACTAGCATGATTTTGACCTCTGCCCAGTGTCAATGTGTCCATGATCTCTATTTTTCATAAATTAGTGGACCTAAGGTCTTTTTTGGTCCAAGAAAGCCCAAACTTGCTATTTATTAGAAGAAATTACATCATTAGGGACATTCTTTGGACTCTATAATGATCGAAAATGAAGAAGACTCTAAGGAATCATTCTCTGCTATTAAAGATTAAAGGAACTAGGATCAATCCTTGAAGATTCATGACTTTATCCTCATCTCGTTCTAATAGATTTGGTTTTTTTTTTTTTTTTCCTTTCTATGAGTTTTTAATTTTCTTAGTGTTGGATTAGGATAAACCTTAATTTGAACCTTCAGTAATTGATTTCCCTTTTGAATCCTATTTCTTTTTATGTGAACTAAGTTATTGAATTCACGCTTAATGCTTTTCCGTGATTGATCCTCATTTGGAAATTGACTAGTAATTTAAATCTTGCAATTGGAAAATTGGTGTTTAGTTTGTTCTAATTCAATAACCATATGATTCTTGAGCCTAAAAATGTGGATAGATTATATGCATATGTTTGAATTTCCTAAACCTAATGTTTGCTACTAATTTTACTCACCTAAGAAGTTATGGCTCATAGTTAGGAATAAAGAGTTTATCGCCCAAGGGATTAGGGATAAATTAAATTAGAGAAACTGGATGTTAATCACATAATAAGAAGGGATTTAAAAGGGAAAGACATTACCTCCAAGGAGAATCAAGGAAATTCCGACACCTACCCTATTTTATTAATTGAATTTTCTAATACTTTTTAATTGTGTTCTTCTATTTTTCAATTGAATTAAAAATAAAACCCAATTTTTTCTAATTCTTTCTTTATTCACAATTCAAAAGATTAATTGGTTGATTGAGTAGTTGTTAAACCACACTCCTCATGAATACAATACTCTTCGCACTACTTAACTTGTATGATTGGTACACTTGTTATGATCTTATAGATCCACGAGGACAAAAAACCCAAATATCATTAGAGTCCATAACTTTTTAAAAGAAAAAAAAGAATAAAATAAAATAGTGTAAATTTTAGTATATACATTGATTTTCTCTAGTAGCTTTCTGTTATGCTATTAGAAAACTATTAGCATTTCATTATTGTGAAAGTATAAAGAGATGGACATTATATAGGAAAGTTATATGCCTCATTTATCTGTTACAGAGAAAATGTAAATGAAATGCATATATGAAAATATAAACGAGTACATCTCATATATATATATATATATATATATATATATATATATATATATATATATATATATATATAGGAATTTGTTAATGTACTCACATTTATTTTTTAGTTGGAGTACATTAGCAAATTATAATGTAAGTTATTTTAAGATACATTATAGTTATAGCTTGTTAACGTACTCTAACTAAAAAACAAGTGTGTATACATTAAAAAACCCCACAAGTATGTGCTGACGTACATATACTTATTTTTTAGTTGGAGTACGTTTGCAAGCTACACCATGTGTATATTTTAAGATACATTGTAGTTATAACTTACTAATATACTCTAACTAAAAAATAAGTATGTGTACGTTAGTAAATTTTATATATATATATATATATATATATATATATAGAGAGAGAGAGAGAGAGAGAGAGAGAGAGAGAGAGATAAATATTAATATCAGCAATTTTCACTTCCCTTGCCACGGTAAATTTTAATCCCTATCTAAGGAGAATTTTCATCTTGTATTAAAAACAAAAATATTAATATTAATATGAAACAGACCAGACAATTAAAAAAATTGACACACACATAAATATCTATTTATTATCTATTTATAATATATAAATTCTAATCAACAAAACAATGCGTTGCCACCTCAACATCGTACTAGCCACATCATACTATTTACTCATACTCATGTGTCATTATCAAAGAATTTACCTTCTATTACATTTCCTTATGTTCCCCCTCTAGTGGCTGCTCTACAATTATTGCCCCCTCTCATTTTAATTTGGTGGGTTACACAATTATAATCACTGTCCCCTCTCATTTTGGTGGGTTACAGTTCTCTAATCTTTCCGTTAATAGAGTCTTCCTTAAATTTTCATTTATTATGTTCGTGAGTTACGCAATATTTATTGTTTTTCCTACAACTGACATTTTAATCAAATGCAATCTCTTAATCACAAATATTTTGTGAGTTACACAACTTCAATTATTGCGGGTTACATTCTCTAATCTTTCTGCTAATGGAGTCTTTCCTAAATTTTCATTTATTATTTTAGTGGGTTACGTACTATTTATTATTTTTCTATAACTGACATTTTAATCAAATTCAATCACTTAATTACAAATTAAACATTAATTTATAAAAAATCTACATATATATTAAATTTTAATATATTTATATTAAAATTCTACATACATTGTTATTAACTCCTAGTCATATGGGCATTTGAATTTCAAATTACAGTGAGTACCAAGTTGATATTCCAAATGTAACAAATTTAAATTTAAATACAAATCTATGTAACTCCTAATTTATTACAAATTTGAATAATCGGTCATTTTATATAGTATAATATTAAATAATACGGATTTTGACCTCACTATATAAACATTGGAAACTATTCTGCACATATAAACTTTACTTTAACTTTTTTTTTTTCACAAAAAAATCATACAAATTGACATAGAATACCAGTTTCTCCAAGATCTCAATAGAGAACACAATGATTTGTTTTTCAAAATTTGAGTAGTTCAACTATTGAATGTTTTTACAACGCAAAATGATGAAGATCCTATCTTATTAGAAATGATACTACTCAATGAAAAGGTAAGCATTTCTTAAACTGTTTAAAATTATATCTATTAGGGGTGTTCATCGGTTCGAATCGATCTGATCAACCCGACAATCCAAACTGAACCAATTAAATTTGTTTGGATTTTTCAAGTCAAACGGGTTCAACCCGAATCGAACCAATGAAACTCGAGAATGATTGGTTCGGGCATTGAATTTGGGCTTACAAACCCAATGAAACCCAAACCGAACCGAAGAGGTGATCTAACTTACTATTTTTCCTATTTTTTACTATTACTTAGTTGGTGTAAGCCAATTACTACAAAATATGTTGTTTAAACTCTTTTAATGACAAGATTATTGTCAATTTTTGTTTAAAACCATGAATTTTTTTATTTTTTTCAAGAACAAAATTTTGTAATTTTTTATAAGATGGACCTGAACTGAACCAACCTGTTCTTGATCGAGTTGGTTTGGTTCGGGTTGAGTGAAAAAAAATAGAGAAATCCAAACCAAACCGAACCAATGAAAAATGTTTGGTTCGGATTTTTTCCCCTCCTAAATCCGAACCAAACCGACCTGTGAACACCCCTAATATCTATCATAGTTATTAAATTTTATCCATCATTCTAAATAAATATTTCTTATATGATGTTTAATATTTTCTAAATTTTAAACATATTTTCCACTATATAAATATAAAATAAAACACATTAACAAAATTCATGTCTTTGTCAATTTAAATATAAAAGACAATTGTTTTGGAGTAAGATTAGGATTGTTGTAGTAGTACTCATTAAAACATACACAAGGGCAGATACAATTTGCTGGCCATAATTGTTTTTTTTTTTTATTAGGGCTAAAGATTGTTCCAACCTAGCATATGACTTCCAACGAATCTGTAAAACATGAAAAGGGAGTAATTTAACTAGAAGAAAATGCAAGAAACTTTTGACATAAGTTGAATCAATAAGAAAAAACATAGTAGAGCACATCTACAATACTAAAAATTTGCATAAGTGAAGAAGAGATAGATAGAAGGATTACATGTGTTCTTTAAAGAAAAGATAGAATCAAGATATTCACCTGAGGCTTTGAACCTTTGAGTATTTTTAAATGGTTTATTTGTGATTTTCATTCACCTAAGGTAGAGCGAATAGTCTTAAGGTATAGGAAGATTTCTTTCCTTTAAGAGCCCATTTCTTATTAGAATTATGTGCTTTAATGCAAAATCCTATAAAGAAAAATAATCAAATAAAGAATAATAAAATTCAAAACAACATATTTAAAATCTAAAATAACTATATAGACTGTAGATATTACAACTAGTGCATAAGAAAATCCTTTCAAAATCATGAATTTGTCTTTGGATTTTTTCTCCATCAATAGCTTTAAATGTGCATATAGGCAGCAACACCCAAGCAAAATTATTGCAAATATTTATATGAAGAAGTGGTAAATACATGGAGGAAATATTACTACTAGAAGGACAAGGAAATGACATATGAACTAGTAAAAATAACAAGAAAGCCTTGACATGAACCTTAATATCATTTTTAGTAGCATTTAGAGGGACAATTTCAAACATGTTCTTTAGAATTGCTAAAGAAATCATACTAGTCCCTCTTCTTTTTCTTGATGAACTTGTAGAAGCCTTTACATTTGGAAAAAGCATCTTGGCCTCTTTTGCATTAATACCAATGTGCTCCTAACACATAGTGATGTGGTTTTTTTTTCTTCACCAAAGATGACAAGTCCATCAATAGGGAGGTCGATAATATAAAACATGTCCTCTAAATTACAGGACATCTTGTTCATTCCAAATTTGAATAAAAACTTTTCCTTTGATTTTTCCTTATAGCATTTTAATAGAGTATCAACTAACTGCATTATTTGTTTGAGTTCTCCAATTCTTCTTCATATAAAGATAAAAAAGACTTGAAATATGTACGTTTGACAGCATTGGCAACTCTCCCATCTAAGGTGGAATTCAAGGAGTTGTTGATGCTGTGAAACGTACACATTTCAAGTCTTTTTTATCTTTATATGAAGAAGAATTGGGATAAGTCAAACAAAGTATGCAATTGGTCATGGCTTTATTAAAATGCTATAAGGAAAAATTGAAGGGGAAATTTTTATTCAAATTCAAAAGAACAAGAAGTCCTTTAACTTAGAGGATGTGTTTTATATTACTGGCCTCCCCATTGATGGACTTGTCTCTGGTGAAAAAAATAAATCACAGTAACACCTAAAGGAGTATTACCTTTTGCCTGCTTATATTTCTATAACATGGAAGTTTAGAATATAAGAATATTAGAGAAAACTATGTGTAAACTAAAACTTAAACGTCGATAACGCAAACATACTTAAAACAAATAATACAAATCTCTTAGCACTTAGGTGTCGTACAACACATAAACAAATAAGCTTAAAACATAAACTAAGTCCCACAGATTGGGAGATTTAAAACTATAAACTCCTTATTCAACAGTAGATCCAAGCTTTATACTCTAAGCTACTTCCAAGAGGACTTCACCTGCTTAACCTCTAAAAACATGAAAACTTAAAGGAACGAAATATAATGTCTTAGTGAGTGCTTTAAGGAGTAAAGGCTGACCCTTTATCCTAAAGATCCTTTTCTTATACTCTCATGGTTTTACTTCTTACTAAAACCTTAGTCCATTACCTCTTTAGTTCTTATTTTCATAATTATGCCCAACTTAGGGCTTGCTAATTATTAGTGGGCCTAGGCCTTGAGTTTCTTGACTCGTACTATTCCTCACACTAGACAATTGTCTTCCCATCGCTTTGATGAGAATTTCACACTCTTGTTTACTTTCTCTAGACATTTTACTTCCCATGACATTAAGTGAGGACTAACTTTTCCTTTCCTTACCTTACCTTTTTATCTTTTCTTATCCTTTCAGGACTTATACATAAACTTTAATTGGGGTAAACCCCTCACATGCCCACAGGGTAGCATCTATCATAAACTGTGTCCTCACTAAGCACATATGTTTCCTAGTTTAGAATTAACTAGACTTACCTATGACTAGGCATACACATCATCATATAACCCAAGGCAACATACATGCCTCACATATGCATTCACATCATTCATATCCTAGTTTTGTTTCTATTTTGTGTGGTTCTTGTTATCTTTATTATTAGGTTCATAGTCTCCCGTCTTTTCTTGGGTTGAGCTCTAGTCGTCAAGAGGCGTCCCTCTTGCTATGGCCTTTAAACAAACCACTGGTCCAAGTGGTTGGACTACCTTCCGTTATTGAAGGAGTTCCTTTCTCTATGTGTTCTTAAACAACTTGTTCTTCCATTAAGGAAAAACATTATCTTTCCCCTAGTATCTGAAGGATAATTGTCCCTTCCTTTAATACTAGGGCCCTCCTAGCCCTTCTTCTCTTACAACTCATCTAGAGTTATATATAACCTCATCTCTCCTTGGTAACCTCAGAATCCTCACTGTGGTTTGCACACCGTAGTATACCGGAGGTCCTAACGTTACTAAGGAGGTACTTTTCATTGAAAGTGTAGCTTTCCTTTTAAAACATCTTTCTATGAAAAGACATACTTTTCTCAAAAACGTATTCCTTTTTTAAAACCTTTCCTTTCATAAAACCTTTCATAAACTTAGGGGAAATTCCCCACCTTTTGCTAAGGAGACATCTAATAATATTATCTTAAATGTCTTATTACATAGGGTTTATCATTACCTATAAACTATCCCAAGCAGATCCAATAATCACATGAATGCAATATAGTACAACAACTCAAGCCATCATCACTATATATTGCAACACAATATAACAACAAATTGCAAACATTCAAGAACAAGCATAGAAAACAAGGGTGTAATCACACTCTCTATAGACTCAACTCTCACTCAGCCAGGATTTCTCTCGCTCAGCGAAAAATCCTGGTTTTCCTAAGCTAAAATCCTAATTTTCACTCAGCTAACATTTTGCTCGCTCAACTAAAGGTCGCTCAGCCAACATTTTGCTCACTCAGCTAGAACAACAAATTTACAGATCGCGATTTTTGCGAAATCTGATATGCTTATGGCAATCAATGGCTACCCAAGTACTTTCAAGCACCAAAACCAATCCTAAAACACTTGTACTTCATTTCTAACCGATTAATCTACCCAGTAAACCCCTCAATCATGCATAATCATCAAAAATCCATAAAGACCCAAACTTAGGATTCAAAGGGAATAAGGGGAAAAAAGGATACAATCAACAACCAAAGGAGTAGGGGATGATAAGGAGAAAGCACTCACCTCGAGGATGCACGAAGATGAGCTCTGGGGCTTGGAGATTTCTACTCCTATTCTCTTCTTCCTCTTCTCCTTCTCTTTTCTCCTTCTCCCCCTTCTCTCTTCTTTCTCTTTTCTTTTCTCTTTCTCTAACTTTTTCTTCCTTCTCATTTATAAACCATGTGTGTGTGGGCTTGGTGGGCCTCAACTCCCCATTTGGGTCTTGTTATCATGTTCCTATAATATTCTAATATAAGGGTAACTATTATTATTGTTGCCTAAGAGAAATCTTAACCATAAATATATTCTTATTTCTATTACCCAAAATTAAGGATGTTACAATCACTATGTGTCAGGAGCACTTTGTTATTGATGCAAAAAAAAAACAAAAAAAAAAAGTGCCAAGATGCTTTTTCCAAATGTAGTGACTTCGATAAGTTCATCAAGAAAAAGAAGAGGGGGTAGTACAGTTCTTTAGCAACTCTAAAGAACATGTTTGAAGTTGACTCTGTAAATTTCACTAAAAATGATATTGAAGTTTATGTCAGGCCTTTCTTGTTGTTTTTGCTAGGTTATATGTTATTTCCTAGTTTTTCTATTGGCAATATTTGCATCATGTATTTACCACTTCTTCATACAAATATATGTGATAATTTTGCTTGGATTGTTGCTACCTATGCACATTTAAAGTTATTGATGGAGAAAAATTCCAAGGACAATTGTACGATTTTGAAAGGATTTTCTAATACGCTAATTATAAGTTCTACAATCTATATAGTTAACTTAGATTTTAAGTATGTTGTGTTGAATTGTATTATTCCTTATTTGATTTTTTTTCTTCTATAGGTTTTTACATTGGAGTGCATAATTTCGATAAGAGAAAGCCCTTAAAGGAAACAAATCTTCCTATATCTCAAGACTATTCGCTCTACCTCGAGTGGATGAAAATCACAATTAAGCCATTTAAAAATATTCAAAGGTTCAAAGTTTCAAGTGAATATCTTGATGCTCTATTTTCTTTGAAGAACACAGATGTAATCTTCTTATCTTTCTCTCCCTCACCTATGCATATTTTTAGTAGTGCTCTACTTCTTTTTTTTTCATGTTGATTCAGCTAACGTCAAGAGTTTCTTGCATTTTCTATTTGTTAAATTACTCTTTTTCAAGTTTTGCAGATTAACTGGAAGTCATATGCAAGATTGGAACAATCTCTCCCCCAATAGAAAAAAAATCAATTATGTGTGGCAAATTGTATTTGCCCTTGCATATGTTTTAATGAGTACTACTATAACAACTTTGATCTTACTCCAAAACAATTGTCTTTTAGGTCGTGGAAAAAAGATTTACCTAGAAATATAATTGGTGCGTGTAAGAAGCTAAGCAAAGCATAAAAGTATTGATAATAGAAAGCAAAAGCCACATTATGTAAGGAAATATAATTGTTCACATGATACATTTGAGTTATGTGTGCATGGTGATGTCAACTCTAACAATTTTTTTGAAACATATATATATATATATATATATATGTGTGTGTGTGTGTGTGTGTGTGTGTGTGTGTGTGTGTGTGTGTGTGTGTGTGTTAAATAAAATTATACATTAAATGTTCAGTTGTTTTCTGAATAAAAATGTAATATTATAAAGTGAAAAACTTGTTGGATAAAATTTTATTTATTTTTAAACAATACCGATGTTGGTAGCATATGAAAAATAAATAAATAAATATCATGGGTTCACACTTTGGGCACTACATGAACAAAGCCCACTAGGCCTCTCTACGCTACCAACATGGGGGCATATAATAAACAAACAATTAATTATCTTAAATAGTATCGACGCCAGTATCCCATAAAAAATAAATAGATAAATAAATACCTTAGGTGGGCGCTTTGGGTCATGCACTAGTAAGGCCCATTAAATCTCTCTATGGTGTTGGTAGCATAAAGAGGCCTAGTGGGCCTTGTTCGTGCACGACCCAAAGCCCACACCCAAGGTATTTATTTATTTATTTTATATGCTACTAGCATTGTTTAAGATAAATAATTGGTTGTTTGTTATATGCCTTCATTTTGGTAGCATGGAAAGGCCTAGTGGGCATTGTTCGTGCAGGGCCCAAAGTGTACACCAAATGTATTTATTTGTTTATCTATCTATTTTTCATATGCTAGTGGTGTCAGTATTGTTTAAAAATAAATAAAATTTTATCTAACTAGTTTTTTACTTTATAATATTACATTTTTATTCAGAAAATAACTAAAAATTTATTATATAATTTTGTTTAACAAATATATATTTCAAAAAAATTGTTAGAGTTGTCATGTGAACACATAGGATCGTGCTAAATCATGCTAGTTTGGCCCATATGGTCCTACCAATTACGACCTAAAATTTTTCTATCATCCAATATTTTAAAAATAAATTTTATATAACAAGTTAATAAATTTTTTTAATCACTGTAAGCTGAAACAAAATAAATATAGACTTTTATTTATATTAAAAAATTAAAAGTTATTAAATAAATTAATTTTTATTGATATATATAAAATATTTATTATTTTTTTAACAAATCAGCATGTGAAAATGTGAATTAAAAAAATTGGGTTTAGTTAAATTTATATTTGAATTAACTAATGTTAAGTAGTAAAGATAAAATAATGTCTAGGTGCAAAATGATTTTTTATATACATAATTAAGGCTATCGACAACGGTAGTGTAAAGGCCTAGTGGGCCTTGTTCGTGCAGGGTGCAAAGCGTGCACCTAAAGTATTTATTTATATATGTATTTATTTTTTATATGCTACCGATGTCAGTATTATTTAAGATAATTAATCTTTTGTTTATTATATGTCCCGTGTTGGGTACCGTATAGAGGCCTAGTGAGCCTTGTTCGTGCATGGCCCAAAGCGCACACCCAAGGTATTTATTTCTTTATCTATTTATTTTTTATATTCTATGGGCGCAATATTGTTTAAGATAATTGAATGTGTGTCCATTATATGTCCTTGTGTTGGTAGCATAAAGAGGCTTAGTGGACCTTGTTTGTGCATGGCCCAAGTGTGCATTTAAGGTATTTATTTATTTATCTATTTATTTTTTATATGCTATTGGCTTTGGTATTGTATAAGATAATTAATTGTTTGTTTATTATTTGTTTCGTGTTGATAGCGTAGAGATGCCTAGTGGGCCTTGTTCATGCATAGCCCAAAGCGCATAGTCAAGGTATTTATTTATTTATCTATTTATTTTGTATATGCTATTAGTGTCGATACTGTTAAAGATAATTAATTGTTTGTTTATTATATGCCCCCTTGTTGGTAGCGTAGAGAGTCCTAGCAGTGGGCCTTGTTCGTGCGGGGCTCAAAGCACGCACCCAAAGTATTTATTTATTTATCTATTTATTTTTCATAAGCTACCGGCTCCGATAATGTTTAAAAATAAATAAAATTTCATCTAACATGTTTTTCACTTTGTAGTATTACATTTTTATTCAGAAAACAACTAACCATTTATTATATAATTTTATTTAACATACACACACATATATATTTCAGAAAATTTATTAGAGTTGACATCACCACGTAGACGCAACTTAGGTGTGTCATGTGGTATAGGACTGTGCTAATTCAGCCCGTTCGGATTAGCCAATTATGCCCTGAAATTTTTCTAGGTCATCCAATATTTTAAAAATAAATTAAATTTTATATAACGAGTTAGAAGTTTTTTTAATCACTATCAACTAAAACAAAATAAATGCAGACTTTTATTTATATTAAAAATTAAAATATTAAATAAATAATTTTAATAGTTAAATAAAATAATTTTTAATAGTTTAAATAAAATATTTATTATTTTTTAACGAATTAATCAACATGTGAATGTGAATAATTTAGTAACTTATTTACTTATTTGTTTAAATTTAAATGATTTAATTATTTGTTTATTTAACGCAACCAGGCAGTTAGTCTTTAAAATTAATCTATCTAATTTTTAAAATATATTTATTTAAATCTATTATTAAATGATTTAATTATTTTTTAATCTAACGCTACCGGGCAGAGTAGTCATTAAAATTAATCTATTTAATTTTTAAAATATATTAGATATAAAAATATTAAATACTAAAATATATATAAATAAAAAATATAGAAAATAAGAAAATATAGTAAATACTAAGATTTTAAAATTTAGTAATTAAAAGATGTAATTATTTGTTTATTATTTTATGTGCCATTCAAATTGTATGTAACAACTTATTAATATTTTATAAGTATTTTGATAATTTTTTATTCTATGTTAATATTATTTTATTTAATGAGTGTGCTCTAAATGTAAAAAAGGAGAATAGCGTTAACAAATTCTTTGAATCTACCATAAAAATATTTAACTATTTGTTTATTTAACGCTATTGTGGACAGTAGTCATTTAAAATTAAATTATTTAATTTTTCGAATATATTAGATATAAAAAATAGTAGTCACTTAAATTAATATATTTAATTTTGAAAATATATTTGATATGAAAATATTAAATATTAAAGTATATATATAAATGAGAAAATATAGTAAATACTAAAAATTTAAAATTTGGTAACTTATTTACTTATTTATTTAAATTTTTTATTAAATGATTTAATTATTTGTTTATTTAACGCTACTGCATAGAATAGTCACTTAAATTAATCTATTTAATTTATAAAATATATTAGATATAAAAATATTAATATTGAAGTGTATATGTAAATAAGAAAATATAGTAAATACTAAAATTTAAAATTTGGTAACTTATTTACTTATTTATTTAAATTTACTATTAAATGAATTAATTATTTGTTTATTTAACGCTACTGCACAGAGTAGTCACTTAAATTAATCTATTTAATTTTTAAAATATATTAGATATAAAAATATTAAATATTGAAGTGTATATGTAAATAAGAAAATATAGTAAATATAAAATTTTAAAATTTAGTAACTTATTTATTTATTTATCTCAACCTACTATTAATTGATTTAATTATTTGTTATTTAACGCATATAGTAGTAATTAAAATTAATCTATTTAATTTTTAAAATATATTAGATATAAAAAAAATATTAAATATTAAAGTATATATATAAATAAATAATATAGAAAATAATAAAATATAGTAGATGCTAAAATTTTAAAATTTAGTAACTTATTTAATTAAATATACTATTAAATTATTTGTTTATATAATGCTACTGGGTAGAGTATTCATTAAATTAATCGATTTAATTTTTTAAATATGTTAGTTATAAAAAAAATCAAATATTAATATATATATATATATATATATATATAGTAAATATTGAAATTTTAAAATTTAATAGCTTATTTACTTATTTTTTAAAATCTGCCAGTAAAATATTTAATTATTTGTTTATTATAATAATGAAGGTATTGTTTATCATTATTCAAAGAGCAGAAAGAAACATATATGCTATATACTATTAAAATATAATTTTTAATTTTTACTATCTGTTCATAACTTAATTTTAAAATTAATCGTTCATGTATGCTATACACTATTAAAAATTCTGAAAATCAATTTAATACATGTAAAAATTACTTTGACAATGATTTATGTCAAATATTTTTTGCAATGTGAAGAATTGCGTCAAATTGATATTTATGCGGTACGTCCAAAGACTAAAATATTGATATTATAATTTTTTATTTTTTCAAAATTTTAAATATTAATTTCAATAATAGATAATTATAGTTAGGATAATTTATGACATGCATCATTTATCTATTTGAATTTATTTCTATTTTTTTAAATTAAAATTTTTTTTCTGAATAAATTTAAAATTACACTATCAAATATTATTTATTAAAAATATTCTTACAACTAAATTTTAATTGATAAAAATTATATTAATTGTGATAAAATTAAAGTATAAGCAAAAATGTTTTTAAAAATTAATGTATAAGCAAAAAAAATACTAAAATAGTAGCCAACGTTTCAAATTAAATTATATAATAGAGAACATTTTAGGAAAATAAGATAAATGTTAGTTCAAGAGGAGTAGCATTAGACAAATATGAGTGGCAGTAGACACTCTTTTATTTAAGTATTATGTACTCATATCAAGTTTGACAATATATAATTTAATGTTTTTTTTAAAATATAGCTTATGAAATAAAAATTAATAATACTTTTTTTATTTCAGTATTTGTACTTATATTAATTTAATAATATTTTATTTTACCAGTTTAATTCTAATTTTCAATTCAAATTATATTTTAAATTTTAAATTCAAATTAAATCTTATTTTATTTTAAATTTTCGTATAGGTTTTGTACAAAAATCAAAAGTATAATAAAAACGAAGGGCACAAGACAAGCTGGATTCACAGCCTCACAGTAACTCTGTAGTCACATACAAATAGAAGCATAAACAACAAAAATATATGAATGGGATTAGTGGCGAGTTACTCGTCTAATTTGTAGTTGACGCTCAGTTCATTAATCCTTCATGCTGTTGTTGTACCAAATACATAACTAATGACCATGATTGGCCAATTAATCATGCCATCATGTCCGTTGCAGCTTGGGGTATTAACTATCCAGGCTGGCCTTAAAATACATTATTTTCTATTAATTCTTGATATTAAATTAATCCTAATATATTAATAATTAATAATGGTTACACCTTTCCAGGAACTACAAGAAGGAAATGAAAAATACAAAGGTGGTTAGAGGGATGGGCTTTGCTTTGTTCATTTTGGCTGTTGTGTGGTTGGAAAGTCTTCTCCTTCCTAACTGCTTGATTATTTTTGTTAAGTACTTTACTTAACACTACTCTAAAGAGATAGCTTACCAAACCAGCAACTTCCTAATTTCACAGTAACCACCCTCTATGCCTTGACCCATCTCATTCTCAATGCACTTTCCTCTACTCCTTTATTATAAAATAATCTAGAAAAAGAAAATGATTGGACATCTACATATAGTTATGAGGTTACATCAAGCCTACCATTCTTTTTGAATTATAAAATATGTGTGCTATGCATAAAGGATAATGATGTATATCTGCTGAATTAGTTGGACATGAGACATTAATCATTAATGATGGGGTCCAAGCAACGTATTATATAAAAAATGAAGGTAGATGGCAACTCTTTAAATTAGTGAGTTCCGAAGAAGCAAATATGTCCTTCATCTTCCTGTGATTTAAGAAAGCAGAGGAGGGGAACCAAGAGAAGCACGCATGGATTGTTGTGTGTGTACAACTATGCCATTGATATTAAGGCCTCCGAGGAATACGATATGTGGGGCTTGTTACGAAGGAGTTAGGAGCATAATCAGCCTGATGAACAATGTCGAAAGTGAGAAAGTAAAAGCAGTCACTAATCCAAACAGTTCTCCAGTTTCACGGCGAAATTCGAGTAAGGCAAGCTCTAATTCATTTCATAATTTAAATTGTTGATTATAAAAAGAAAAACTGAAATGATGAATTCGTTAAATATAGCACCTGTATAGTTTATATAAACCTGTGTGTCTGCTTTAGTTATTAACATTTTGCATATGATATCCGAATTGTTGATTGTCGTTGTGATGTCCTACTAGCACTTTCATTTAGCTGATTAACTTGGGAGTTGACTCTGCCGTAGTAGCTGCTAAATAATGGAGATAGACTTTATATAAATTGAAAACTTAATCGATTTACCATTAATGTTGCCCAGCATACCACCAAGGTGTTAGTTACTAATTTATAGACCAACATAAACAATCTTGACATGGACACACCAAAGGGGATTGGCCCCAGCTTTAAAATTATTATTTGTTCCACCCTCTTCTTAATGGCTGTTAAAGAAAATATTTACTATTTGTGTAATCAGGAAGGGGTAATTATTGAGATTATTTTTTCCTCCGCAGACACTTGATGACTGTATAAGATGGTGTTCAGAGCAGATAGACCAATTTAATCAACAAAAAGAAGACCTGGTTTTCCTCAGAGGCTTTATTGCAGCCTTCAAAGCACAGATTCACACGGATATATTGGTCTGTCCAGGCAAGCACGGTCCACCTATACCTGCACATAAGTCCGTTTTGGTAAGTTGTTCTTGTTTTGCCAACGAACGATTTCCCTTAAAATATTACCAACATATTATTATTCGTGAGTCTATTTCTATTACTAGATAAGCTTATTACAAAATTACGAACAAAATCCATTAAATAAGAAACAAGACTCATTATTTTGTGAATTTCAATATCATAAAGAGTGTGTCGAAAAAAAGTGTATTCTCAACATTCTTAAAAGTTATGATGATTCTAATAAGTTGTTGGCTGCTAAGGAAACTTTTAATTACGAATTTTTTATACAAATATGTATTATATTTTTAGATAAAAGTTAGGTGTATAATTCTAATTATTGGAGGCAATAAACGAATGTGTTATTATGTTATAGGCGGCAAGATCAGAAATTTTTAGGAACATGCTAGAGTGCGATGAATGCAAAGCTGCACCGAGTAACAGCATAACTATACCCGATTTGAGCCATGAAGAACTAGAGTCTCTACTTGAGTTTCTGTACAGTGGGACCTTGGCTTCGGAAAAATTGGAGAAACATGTTTACGCCTTGTCACAAGCAGCTGATAAGTATGTAATCCCACATTTGCTGAAACATTGCGAACGATATCTGCTGAGTTCACTAAGCACTTCTAATGCCCTTGAGACACTAGAGATTGCTGACACTTGTTCCAACCACAACTTGAAGGAGACAACCTTAAATTTCTTAGTTAAAAACATTGAGTATATGGTGTCCACCCCTAAATTTGAAGCTTTTGTGCACAGGAGTCCACACCTAACTGTGCAACTAGTTACAAGGGCCTTCGTGAATGGTGCCAAATAATCAAATTCTCTCCAAGTTGAAGAGTCACCAATATTTTCTTTTTTCAATTTAATTATGTATTTATCCAAGCCTATGAAAATGAGATCTCCAAGCAGAATAATATAACTCATGCGTTGTTCTCATCAATGCTCTCCCGAGTTCTCTAATTCAAAGTTAAAGCACCTCTCTGTTTTACTTTTTTTCTATTTTTGCCTTTCTTGTTAAAAAATGAGACTTCAATAAAAAAATGACAATTAAAAGCCAAAAAAATGATATTATTTAAAAGATGGAAAAATATTGACACGTTATTTTTTATTTAAAAACAAATAAATAAATTAGACAGGTTACTTGAATTCCTCTCGCTAATAATACATTTCAATGCTTGACGCAAGACTTTTTTAATTCCATGTTTGTAAGTTAGAAATCTTATTAGTGTTTGTTCTTATACCAATTAAACCTCATTTTTTACGCTCGTTGCGTACAAAAATACTATTTACTAATGGATAAAAAATATTTAGCATTAGTATTATCTCTAATAGATTTATATCACTAATATAATGCATTATATTAATATTTAATATATTGATGATATATGTCAATAATTTATACCAACAAAATTGTTTGTCTTTTTTTGTTGTTGATAAAATTGTTTGTCTATTGTTACTACAATCCCCGTAAAATTTATAATAATAATTTAAATTGTATTAAATAAATATATAGACTATAATCTAATATTAAATTGTTAATAAATGGCAATTTTTTTTTATGATGTTACAGCCGACACATCAAAGGCATAATTCGGACTGTTTGATGTATGCAACATCATAAAACCGTCCAATGTCCATTGAGAGCTAAGGACTACTATTCTCATCCCAGTTTTTGCTATTTTCACCCCAATTCTTGTTTTATTTTTTTATTCCAAAAATACCTCCTAACAAAAACGCATTTTCGTTGTGATTATGTACAACGAAAACGCATTTTCATTAT
The DNA here is from genome assembly GCA_004329165.1 of Spatholobus suberectus. Taxonomy (NCBI): domain Eukaryota; kingdom Viridiplantae; phylum Streptophyta; class Magnoliopsida; order Fabales; family Fabaceae; genus Spatholobus; species Spatholobus suberectus. The sequence continues at coordinate 53,440,880 of CM014737.1, read as the reverse complement.
GATAGGTGGGTGTGCCCAACTATGCATAACGGAAATTCATTTTTGTTATGTATTTGGAAATAAATTGTTTATATTTATTAAAAAAGAATTGAAAGACAGCTTTTAATGGTTCACAGACGCGTAAACATAGCACACATTTGAATTGGTGCGATTTGGACCATTGATTTATTGTGTACAATCTTGATTGTTTCTTTTTCTAACACACAGGACATCGTTTTTAATGATTCTCTGACGCGTGAATAGGGCATGCGTTTAAATTGGTGTGATCCAAACCCTCGATTTAGTCGATACAATCTGGATCGTTTCTTTTTCTGACGCATAGGACATTACTTTGAATGATTTTCTGATGCGTGAATAGGACACGCACTTGAATCCGTGCGATCTAGACCCTTGATTTAGTTGATGCAATCTTGACCATTTTTTTAGATGCATAGAACAAAGCCTTTAATGATTCTTTGATTCATGAACAGTATCTGCATTAGTATAAAAGATATGTGAGCTCTGAAACACTTACCATTGCCTTTCTTGATAACCATCTACATTCCATAGTATTTCTTCTCCTTCAAAGATGGATGGATTCCTTGTTGTGGTATATTACGATGGTCAAATGACAACAACATCTGGAAGGGTATTGTTTCAATGTCCCCAGGGTCTTGCTTTTCTCAGGGTCACTAAGGACATGACAGTTGCTACCCTAGAGAAAAAAAATTGAGGATGTGATCGGAAGTAGCAAAAAAATACTCGATATTCATTACCATTAACCTATATCTTTAAGGGATGACTATGTTCATTACAGATCTATGGACATTAAACACAACAAGGATATGACAAAGATGTTGTCCATCTTTGCTCAGTTTCGTAGGCTTGTGCCAATTGAGTTGTACACTACATTAGAAAGATCTCCTCGAAGAGATCCTCGCCCGTTTATGTCAACCACGAACCACTGAAGAGATCATCGTGTGCTTACATGAACCTAAGGCGTTAACTAGCTTCAACGACCAAGCAATTGTTAGTTTGAGTGAACCATAGCGATGCACCTTGTTTATTGTTATTTGTGTTTATATTGAATCTATGTAGAAGTACTTTTAATTTATCAAATAATATTGTTTATGTTTTGTTTGTTTATTTTTATTTGCATCGCTTGCTATAATTATAACAACTTAATACTAATACCAACAACGCAATAAGTGTAACATATATAAAATTAAAAGCATTTATAAATCCAAAAATATATACAATAAGGTCTTACATAATGTATAAAATACTCAAGCATCAAAGGTGGTTGTCTTCCTCCGCCTCCTCCTTTGATAGGTGCATCTGGAGGCCATGTCTAACTGAGCAATGGCCAATGCCTCCCGATCACCCTATCATCATCCGTGCCCTTAGGCACAACCCTCAAATATAGCAAGCGCTCTAAAAGGCTAGCAAATGTCTCCCATTGTGCCTACAAAAAAAGAAATGGAAACTTTATTAAAAAATGTGTCATTGGCATCGTAAAAACACATTGTAAAGAAATGGATACTTACCTTGCATGAATGGGTGTCGCTAGAAGAAGCTGCTGCGGCACAAAAAGTCGTAGAGGGCCTCGCGGAGGATCTCCCACCACCGGAAGTATCAAAGAATGATGAGAAACATGGTGGAACCACTCTAGATAACCATTGGCAGATGCCCACAGAGCCTCATACAGCACAGCAACTCCTCTATCCACTGCATGTGCCTACTAGTCCTCTCAGTCATCAAACTGGCTAGTCAACAACAGAAACTATACTGGCACGGAGCGAAGGATCTCCTGAATGTACCCAAACTGTCTGAACACCCTCTCTGGTATATAGGCATGCACATGGGTACCACACTTGATGAAGCCATAGTATAATGATATCGCCTCCAACGGCCAGATGACCTGATGTGTGTTATACGACACCCGTATGATGTCATCCAACTACAGTTGGTCCAGTTCCTACTTGATCCCCAACCCAAAGCTCATGCCCTTCTTAGGCTTCCACTGATAGAGATGGCAAAATTGCTCTAAATAACCAATAGTCGGCTCCTACTTTGGGAATTACTCATAGATCCACGCCTATGATCGCCAATTAATATATTAAATTACATAAACAAAATAAGCCCTAAACACATATCTACAAAAAATAAAAATTCGTACCATGATCAGGCTCATCCTCTAAACTGCGCTATAGACTGGAGGCTGGCAAAGTTGAGCTGATCATACAGGAACACTAACGCAACGGAACCCTAAGAGTATCCACTGTAGGCTTGAAGATCATGGAAGAGGTCCAGGTAGCAGACTTGTACATGCATCGAGCTCTTGTCAGCAAATGTCATGTAGCCGACAAGATGTAACAAATAAGCTCATAGAGCAAATGTGGTTTGCCCAGCTACCTGTCGTGCAACGAAGATCTCCCTCAGCCATGATAAGGTGATGCAAGCTCCTTTCGTGGTCGCAACGTGCGCCTCAGCAAAGGTCACTCTTATCTCGCTTATCAACAAGCCCACGACGTCATCATATGTATAATACAGCGTGCTCACAAACCTTGCTTATAATAGGAAAGTGCAGGAGAAATGACACATCATCTATAATGATAGTCATCTCCCCTACTAACAGGTGGAAGGAGCAAGTGTTCTTGTGTCACCGCTCAACAAAGTCACATATAAGGCCCTTATTGACTACGATATACCATGCCTTTATAAGAGAGGCTAGCCCTAAACCCTACACGATTTCTACGACCTACAGGTGCGAGGGCATCAACAACATCTTGCCCCCATGGATGATCAGCCTCAGCTTATCACAGGGCTAACCCAACCATATATGTCTAGCAACATAGTGCTTATAGGACCTTAGTAGGGATAAGTCTGTAGGACCTCCTACAAATAGAGGTCCAATAATGTGATCTGCCAGCTGAACCGAAGGCTCCTCTATCTCTACCTCTAGTACATCAATCTCTAACATACCTCCTCCTATTGCTGCCTAAACACTTCGCCCTGTCTAGCCCAACACGTCGATGCAGTCGGCCGTGGGTGCCCTAGAAGTGCCTTGCCTCATCATCTGACGGAGGGCCTCATCTATTGAATCTAAAACAATAATGATAAATTAACAATTAAGAAATAATTAATATCAAATATAATCAATATTATTATATAATTATTCTAAAAAAATTTATCTAAAATTAATCATTTATTAAAACACAAAAAATAAATTACATATTACATAAATACTTTAATAAACAAAAAAATAATTAAAAACAAATAATTTAAATCAAATACATAATTAAACAATAAAAAAATAAGTAAAGGATAGAAAAAAAAGCAAATAATTTAAATTATTTGATTCATATAAATAATTAATATAAAAAAAATTAAAAACAAATTATTTAACTCATATAAAAAATTAATTTAAATACAAATATATTTAATTATTTAATTCATATAAATAATTGAAATAAAAAAATAATTTAAATACAAATAACTTTAATTATTTAATTCATATAAATAATTGAAATAAAAAAATAATTTAAATACAAATAAATTTAATTATTTAATTCATATAAATAATTAAAATAAAAATTTAATTTAAAAATAATTAACTTAAATTAATAAATTCATTAAAATATAAATCTATTTAAAAAAACAAACAATTTAAATTATTTAATTTATATAAATAATTAAAATCAATTATAATTTAAACATTACATAAGACATAACAAAATTGCGATTTTGTTATGTATTATGTAGTGATACATAACAAAATCACGATTCTATGTGCATCAAGTGAGGATACATAATAGCATCATGATTCCATTGTGTATCATTTCTAGATACACAATGAAATCGCGATTTTGTTGTGTATCTAGTGAGAATACATAACAAAATCGTGATTCTGTTATGTATCATTACTTGATGCAAAATGGAATCATGATTTCATTGAATTTAAAAGTCAAAGAAAATTAAAACCAACTCACTTATGACAATGACGGGGGACAATGTGGAGGCGTGTGGCAACCTCGTTAGAGTATGGTAGTGTGAATGGGACGAAGTTACGTAATTCTGGCAACAAGTGCGAGCAGTGACAGGATGGGGTGGATTGCTGGGTGAAAAGAGAATGGGGGAGGAGGGAGGTGAGGAGAGGAAGATAGAATGAAAGAGGAAAGAGGGGGTAGGAATTTTAAAAGGGTGAGGGTAAATTTGGAATTTCATATGTTTTCGAAAAAGTAAGGGGGTGAAAATAGTAAAAACTGGGGAGGGAATAGCAATGGCATTAAGAGCCTCATTCAACATTACATGACCCAACCACTAGGATGCCTTTCAAAGACAAGCAACTGCAAGTAAGCAATCGTCCAACCGACCTAGTCTTGATTCTTCAATAGTGTAAACACCCAATTTTGTCTGGTTAAATGAAAATAAAATATAAAAGAAGAGGAAAAAAATGAGAGAATATTTGAAGGAAAAGAGCCATTTTTTATGATGAATACCATAGAAAGACAATGTTGTATTTTGAGTTATATGTCCGTTTGAGGTGTTTTTGCACTGTTGAAAAGCTTGTAAATAGATCTACAACTCATATCTATACCTTAAAAACTAGGGGTGTTCATCGGATTAGATTTATCTGATGAATCTGACAATCCAAACCAAACCAATTAAATTGGTTCAGATCGGTTCGGTTATCGGTTTTTTTCACTTCAAATCTGAACCAAACCAATCATAATTGGTTCGGTTATCGAATTTAACTTTTTTTTAACCCAAACCAACCTGAACCAATCCAATCAATTATGTTTTAACTTTTAAAATAATATATTTTAAAGTTAGAACTTAAATTTTGCTTCAACTTTTGTATTTTCTTTCCTTTTCATTTATTTTAATTTTCTTATGATCTTATCTAATGTTATAAAATATTTTAAGTTGATCATGTTTATTATGTAAATTTTTTATTATATTTTAGGTAAAAAAATTAATGATATATGTAAAGTGATAATTATATAAAAATTAAATATTTTTATAAAATAAATTATTAGTTATTAAAAAACAAGGAATATTTTTATCTTGCCTTAGTATAAAATTAAATAATTATATAAAATAGACAATAAATAAAAATAAAAGCTTAAAAAATAATAATTTATTTTTTTATCCTAACCCCATGACCCAAATCAAACCAACTCAATTATAATCGGTTCGGTTGGGTTCGGATTAGCTGAAAAATTTTTCAAAACCCGAACCAAACCAATCCAATCAAATATAATTGGTTCGGATTTAATTTTGCCCTAAATCCGAACCAATCCAACCCGTGAACACCCCTATTAAAAACCAAAATCAACTTTTATCTTGATGAAAATCAACCCCAAAGTGGGCTATTTAATCATAAAAAGCTCAAATCTCACATTCTTTCACTTTCACTTTTCCTTCACTTAAAAGTCTCACATTGGATAATGTACACCCATGCATCTTCACTTAGAAGTCCCTTTCATATATTTTAAAAGTTATTAATAATTTGCTTAATTAGTTAGAGGTAATTGTCTTTATGATGGACGTTGTAGGGTGTTAGTACTTTCCCTACACGTAATTGACTCCCAAATTCAAATTTGGTTTTCGCAGACTATATTCTTTTTAAGGGTTTTTCTAATGTTTTTCCTAAATAAACTTTGGTGGTGACTCTGTATTTTTAAACATATTTTTTGTCATCTCCGTCGTGACCCTAATTACAACAAATAGTATGTCATGGTCTATTTTGTTTGGTTTTCAAGGAATTAATTACATGATAATTAATTAACATTTAAAATATTAGTATTTGATATCAGAGCTGGTCGTGTCTTTTGGTTGGCCTATGGGGAATAGTTCTGGTATGCTTTGTTGTGTGTCTTTGATGTGATGATATGTGTTGATTGTTTATGTTGTGTTGCTATGGTGTGGATCCTTCCATGAGAGAGGTGATCATGTTTGAATGGCTTTTGAGGTGCTGTCATTGTCGTGGTTGGTTTTGTAGGATCTTAATAAGGGGATCTAACCCACCACCACCTCTAGTTGACTTCTCCTAGATTGCCAGGGCTATGGAGGCGATGGTTGCCGCTATGGCCCAACAACAAAATACTGTGGCCCAACAACAGGCCACCATGGCTCAGCAGCATCAAGTTGCAATGAAGCAACTAGAATTATACCGAGCTGTTGTTGAGGCTACTCGTGTAGCTGTGCCTCTCGAGCTTCAAGGGTTGGCCGAATTTCTAAAGAATGACCTTCCCTAGTTCAAGGGCGAGTCAGATCCAGATGGAGCTAATTCTTGGATATGGGAGATAGAGAAGATCTTCAAGGCGATGACTTGTCCAGATGACCGGTAAGTCACCTATGCCACGTACATACGGGTTGGTGAGGCAGAGTACTAGTGGTAGGGAGTCCAACAGTTAATGGAGGCTTGGGGTGAGGTTGTCACTTGGGCTAGCTTTCAGGAGGGTTTTCTGGAAAAATACTTTCCAACAAGCGCAAGGCATGCCAAGGAGATGGAGTTCCTGAGATTATATTAGGGGAGCATGACGGTGAATGAGTATGCGAGCAAGTTTGAATACTTAGCCTGGTTTTACTCACAGGCGACCACGAAGGAGTGGAGATGCCGCAAGTTTGAGGAAGGTTGAGGCACGAGCTGAAGCAGATGATAGTCCTTATGACTATCAAAGAGTTGCTCACATTAGTGGAGAAATCGAAGACGGTGGAGTGGTTAGAGTCTAGCACCCGAGTGGTGAGGACTCAAGGCAATGGATCATCTGGATCCAAGAGAGGATGGCATCAAAGGAAGCCCTACAGTAGACCACAGGGACATCAGCAACCATTTAGGTCTCAGTTGTAATGACCTAACTGTCGCTATAGACACAACCATACTAATCTCCCATTGGCACATAAACATGAATAAAATCATATCATATATATAGAGAGAGAGATCTATGCATCCCTCCTACTCCCACACACGCCATATCTTTACAATTTATAGAAATAGAAGAATGGGAGATAACACCAAACCATATCAAAAGAATCAATATACAAATCCATCAACACGGGGAGGGGGATACAAAACGCACTCTTTATGGCTGGTTACACTGTACAACCCCATCAAAGAAAGAAACTAAATACATCACAAAAAAAACAAAAACTTGGCTCCTCAAGCCATACAACTCCAGCTCGCAACTCCATCCTCAGCTCTGAGAAGCCAGACCCACTGAAGCACCAGCATCTGCTCCCACGCCAAAAGACGTGATCATCACAGTCACATCAACATACAACACCAACAGAGAAACCACAACAGAAAACACAGAGCAAGGGCCAGCTTACTAAAACCAGGATATAATATATGATTACTAAAACCCAACAACAATTCTCAACATTCACATTCACATGTGTGTGTGTGTGTGTGTGTGTGTGTGTGTGTGTGTGTTGTGTGTGTGTGTGTATGTGTATACCTCATACACTCACATGGCTAGTATTCTCAAATGTGCACCTCATGTCACAACAATTTCACCACAACTATGTCAATGCATGATGACACGACTCTCGAGAGATTTACAACATCTCAGGCGATCAACCAGGTCTCACCCCCTACCATGGCTTATCCAAGCACCATTCAGGAATTGCTAAACTCTTATCTGTGGATAAGCTTAGTGGTTTGTCAGGATAAATGTATGTGGGTGGTGGCTTACCGCGACTCAAGGCCTGCATTGCCTTGACCTCCTGCGAAACTGCCCATCCACTTATCCCTGAAGGCTTATCGTCAGTTACCCCACGTCTCATCCAGCACTAGGTTAGAGGCTTGTCTGAGCTATAGCTCTGGTCAACCATCCAACTTATGTGCCTGCCCGCACCACGGCATGAGGTCCATCGTCAGTTGCTAACTTATGCATGAAATGAATGTATCTCAACACCACACCTACTCAATAACAACAAGTCAACATACATACATGTGTAGCAACACAACACCACGTGGGCCCAACCTGCACCACACCAGGTCCAACAACAATGACCAACACCAAGCAGGCCCAAACCAGCCTCAAGCATGGTCAACAAGTAAGACCCTATCCAAGTAGCCTATACTTCGTGAGAAACCTCACACAACAATTTTATTCATAACCAGTGGAGGTCCTATCCAAGGAACCTACCATTCCAGGGCCCTATCTAAGCAGCCCACATCCCTTAGTTAAAACCCAAATCAACAACACTCACGACTAGTAGAGGTCCTATCCAAGCAACCTACCACTCTTCCCACATTCTCACCCATAGTCTCACACTAGGAATCCATCCCAACCATGTTTCACACAATTACACTTTCCAAATTGATCAACTACAAAACACTACGTTTGCTCAGTGACCCACATGCTCGCTCAATAGAGACCTTCCTTACACAGGACCAACTTTCCCCTGTGAAGGTTCTCACTCAACGACCATGAGTCTTGCTCAGCGAATATATTGTTTTCAAATTCTCTCGCTCAGTGACCACTGAGGTCGCTCAGCGAGTTTGCTCTAGGGACTTTCTCCAAATTCTTGTCGACCATATTTCACTCAACGAGTCATCTACTTGCCTAGCGAATAGCCACTCGCAACAGAGAGCAACAACTCTCTAAGGCCTCATTTCGCTCAGTGAGTTAGATACTCACTCAGTGAATTACTTCCAGACATTTTGGGACACCCACTTTCGCTCAGTGAGTCGCGCACTCGCTCAGCGAGCATTCTTCTGGAAAATTTCCAGATTTTCCATGAACACTCGCTTAACGAATAAGATTTCATTCAGCGAATCCCTTCTGCATTACAACCATTACTAAGAGTCAAGAACACTCTCTTAGCGACGTGAGGGGTGGCTAAGCAAACACCAGACAACAGCAATAGAACTTTTTTCGAAAAATCTCAAAAATCAAGACTTTCTACTCACCTATACCCCAAATCAACGTCACAAAGGTTGAATATAACCATACAACATTCCATAACCACATACTCAACACCAACAACAATCCATACAACATTCCAACGTGAATCAATTTTGAAATCAAGGAAACCCATTTCTAACAACATCTCCACAAAACTCAACCAAATCATGCTTTCTAACACAAACCACAGCAACTTACATACACTACCACGTTCATGCAACATATATTCAACGACAATAAGCTTCCCTTACCTCTTAGAGCCTCTGAATCCGAGCTTGGGGAACAAAAAACGTGAGAAAAGCCAACCCTTGAACCAAGCTCCGTGAAGGCAAGTTAATGACAGCTCTTCTACGCCTAGAAACGAAATTCTTCACTGGATTTGGGTCTCACACTTCAAGGATTTTAGCAAGTGGTTAGGGAGAAATGAAGAGAATGGGAGATGAGAGAGTGAGAGAGAGAGATGGGAGAATGAGAGAAAATGAGAAGAAGGGGATTTTAGGTGTCTTAAAACTCTCCCTAGGCCTCATAAGGCTTCGAGCCCACTAAAGCTCATAGTTCGTCTATTCACTCTCCAAAACTCACAACTGGCCCCACTCAATTCTTTTCCCCCTCAATAACTCAAACAAACACCAACAACACTTTCAATTTGGCTCAAGCACACTTTCTCAATTCCCTAAACTCAGATAGAAATTTCAAGACAATAACATAAAACTAAAACGACACAACAACAATCAACAACAACTCATTTATTCGTTTTAAGCACCAAAATCACTTATTAATTTCCACTTTTTAATTCTTAAAACGCTAAATCATACATTAGAAAAATAAGGTGTTACAATCCTCCCCAACAAGAAAATTTTCCTCCTAGAAAGTTCTCTTACCTTGGGAAAGATTCGAATATAGTTCCTTCATCTTCTCCTCCAACTCCCACCTGGATTCTTTGGTAACATCATTCCATGCCACTCTAACCAATTGAATATCCTTGCTTCTAAATTTCTTCGTCCTTCTATCCACAATTCTCACTGGTAGTACCGCATAAGTTAGGTTCTCTCGAACCTGTACCGAATCCGGCTCTATGACGTGCATAGGGTCATGAACATACTTCCTTAACTGAGACACATGGAAGACGTTATGGGTGTTGGACAGGGGGTAAGGCCATCTAATAAGCAACGGGTCCCATTCGACGAAGAATCTGGTAAGTACCAAGAAACTAAAAAGTGAGCTTCTTGGATTTGATAGCCCTTCCTACTCTAGTCACAGGCGTGACTCTCAGGGAGACATTATCACCTTCCTCAAACTCAAGCGACCTTCTACGCTTATCGACATACGACTTTTGGCAACTCTGAACAACTTTCATGTTCTCCTGAATCTTTTTCACCTTCTCCGTCATTTGCTGTACCAACTATGGTCCCACAAGCATACTCCCTCTATCTTGATACCAACACAACAGCGTCCTACACCTCCGACCATACAAAGCTTTAAACGGCGCCATTCCTATGCTTGTATGGAAACTGTTGTTGTACATAGATTCCACCAAAGGCAGAATTTCGTCCCAACTTCCAAGGTGATCAAGCACACATGCTCGCAAAAGGTCCTTCAAGGATTGAATTGTCCTTTCAGATTGGCCATCTATTTATAGGTGATAAGAAGAACTGAGCCTCAGCTTTATACCCAACGCCTGATGCAAACTTTGCCAAAACCTTGACGTAAACCTTGGGTCTCTATCAGAGATAATGCTGGAAGACACTCCATGCAACCTCACTATCTCTTTAATATACAACTACGCCAACCTTTCCAAGGAATACTTGATATTAACAGGCAAGAAGTGAGCACACTTTGTCAACCTATCAACAATGACCCAAATAGCATCAACCTCTTTCGTCGTTTTAAGCAAGCTCACTACAAAGTCCATAGTGATGCTATCCCACTTCCACTTAGGTATCTCCATCGTCTGCAATAAACCACCAGGTCTTTGGTGCTTTATCTTGGCCTTCTAACAAGTCAAGCACGCTGCCACATACTCTGCCATGTCCTTTTTCATACCAGACCACCAAAATATCTTCTTCAGATCTTAATACATCTTGGTGATATCCGGATGCAAACTCAACTTGCTCTTGTGACCTTCGTATAGAACAAGCTTTCTCAACTCAAGGTCTTACAGTATACATACTTTACCCCTGAAGCTCAGAATACCGTCTGCACCCAAATTGAAATCTATTGCCTTCTCTATGCCCAACAACTCCTTAGTCTTACGAAGACTCAGATCAAGCAACTGTTTCTCTTTGACCATCTCTAGAAAACCACTGGCCACCGTGATCCTATCACAACGAATACGATCAGGCGGCATCTCCACATACAAGTTCAGGTCTCTGAACCTCTCCACTAACTCTAACTCCTTCACCATCAAAGCCAACATATACACTGTCTTCTGACTCAGAGCATAAGCCACAACATTCGCCTTACCAGGATGGTACATTAACTGAAAATCATAGTCTTTCAGGAATTCCATTCACCGTCCTTACCTTATGTTCAGCTCCTTCTAATCAAACAGGTATTTCAAACTCTTGTGATCACTGAACACATCAAACTTTGCACCATAAAGATAATGCCTCCATATCTTCAAGGCAAACACCACAACTGCCAACTCTAGATCATAGGTAAGGTAGTTCCTCTCATGATTCTTCAACTGTCTTGACGCATAAGCCACGACCTTTCTATACTGCATCAACATACACCTCAATCCTTGATGAGATACATCACAGCAAACCTCGAAAGGTTCACTAGGATCAAGCAACACCAGGACTGACGAGGTCATCAACCTCTGTTTCAACTCTTGGACACTTTCTTTACAAGCTTTGGTCCAAGCAAAAGGTTGATCTTTACGGGTGAGTTGGGTCAACGGTGCAACGATCTTTGAGAAACCTTCTATAAACCTCTTGTAATACCTGGCTAACCCAACAAAACTTCTAATCTCAGTGGCTGTCTTCAGACGCTCCCATTGCAATTCCACCGGTTGATATCATGTGCCCTAAGAACTTCACTTCATCCAACCAGAACTTACACTTGGACAACTTGGCATACAGTCGTTTCTCCTTCAAAATTCCTAACATTGTCCTCAAGTGTTCCCCATGCTCTTCATAAGAACGGGAATAAACTAGAATGTCATCGACAAACACAACAACAAACTTGTCCAAGAAAGGACGAAAGATCCTATTCATGTAGTCCATGAATATAGCAAGGGCATTAGTCACTCCAAACAGCATCACCACATACTCATAATGCCCATACCGAGTCCTGAACACAGTCTTTGGTACGTCTTCGTCTTTTACTTGTATCTGGTGGTATCTAGACCTCAAATCTATCTTTGAAAACATTTTTGCTCCTCTCAACTGATCCATCAGATCATCAATCCTTGGCAACGGATACTTGTTCCTGATAGTGATCTTGTTCAACTACCGATGGTCCACACACAGTCTTGAACTACCATCCTTTTTCTTTACTAGTAACACCGGTGCTCCCCAAGTGGAAACACTGGGTCTAATCATCTTTTTCCCCAACAAAGCTTCTACTTGTTTCTTCAACTCAGCCAACTCAGTTGGTGCCATCCGATAAAGGGCCATCGACACCGGTCCCACTCCTGGAACCAAGTCTATCGCAAACTCCACTTCCTGTTGCAGAGGTATACTAGGCACTTCCTTAGGAAAAACCTCAGGAAACTCTCGAACCACCCACACTGAGTTTAGATCCAAGCTACTCTTGACTTCCAGGAATGATAAGATCATGTACCCTTAAGCTCCTTCTTGCAAAGAAGTCTGAGCTTGATTGGTAGTGACAAATTTAGAATTTTCAAAACTAGGGAAGATCAAGGTCTTTCTGGCACAATCAATCAGGATATGGTTGGAAGATAACCAATCCATCCCTAAGATCACATCCAAGTCTGACAACAGAAGGCAAATCAAATTGACCTTGTAATTGCGCCCACTAACAACAACCGGGTAGTTAGCACAAACAACCAAGGTCACCATAAGAGTAGCAGTCGGTGTGGAAACAAGCAAGTCAAATGACAAAGGACAGGTGGGCAACTACAACCTCTCCATACATTCAAAAGAGATAAAAGAATGGGTGGCACCGAAATCAAACAGCACGGATAAGGAATTACCAGCTATCTCACACTTGCCCTGAACTAGATCATCAAAACAAGAGGCTTCAACTCCATTCATCACAAACACACGACCAACTGCTGTGGGTTTCGTAGCTTTCACAGCGTTCATGGTAGACTCTGCCTTCACTGAGGCCATACAATCTCTGGCTATGTGTCTAAGTTGCTGGCACTTGAAGCATACATTGCTCCTCAAGGAGCAGTGACCAGCATAGTGTGGCCCTCCACACTTCAAGCATCAGATCTCATGTGGTCTAGTCTGAGGCATAACTGATGAATGACTCTAAGAGGCTGAAACCCCAGACTGCTAATGTAACACCTTGTTTTTCTAATGTATGATTTAGCGTTTTAATAATTAAAAAGTGGAAATTAATATGTGATCTTGGTGCTTAAAACGAATAAATGAGCTGTTGTTGATTGTTGTTGTGTGGTTTTAATTTTATGTTGTTGTCTTGGAATTCCTGTCTGAGTTTAGGGAACTGAGAAAGTGTGCTTAAGCCAAATTGAGAGTGTTGTTGGTGTTTGTTTGAGTTATTGAGGGGAAAACAGTTGAGTGGGGCCAGTTGTGAGTTTTGGAGAATGAATAGACAAACCATGAGCTTTAGTAGGCTCGAAGCCTTGTGAGGCCTAGGGAGAGTTTTAAGACACCTAAAACCCCTTTCTTCTCATTTTCTCTCATTCTCCCGTCTCTCTCTCTCTCACTCTCTCATCTCCCATTCTCTCCATTTCTCCCTAACCACTTGCTAAAATCCTTGAAGCGTGAGACCTAAATCCAGTGAAGAATTTCGTTTCTAGGTGTAGAAGAGCTGTCATTAACTTGCCTTCACGGAACTTGGTTCAAGGGTTGGCTTTTCTCACATTTTCTGTTCCCCAAGCTCGGATTCAGAGGCTCTAAGAGGTAAGGGAAGCTTATTGTCGTTGAATATATGTTGCATGAACGTGGTAGTGTATGTAAGTTGCTGTGGTTTGTGTTAGAAAGCATGATTTGGTTGAGTTTTGTGGAAATGTTGTTAGAAATGGGTTCCTTGATTTCGAAATTGATTCACGTTGGAATGTTGTATGGATTGTTGTTGGTGTTGAGTATGTGGTTATGGAATATTGTATGGTTATATTCGACCTCTGTGACGTCGATTTGGGGTATGGGTGAGTAGAAAGTCTTGATTTTTGAGATTTTTCGAAAAAAGTTCTATTGCTGTTGTCTGGTGTTTGCTAAGCCACCCCTCACGTCGCTAAGAGAGTGTTCTTGACTCGTCGTAATGGTTGTAATGCAGAAGGGATACGCTAAATGAAATCTTATTCGCTGAGCGAGTGTTCATGGAAAATCTGGAAATTTTCCAGAAGAGTGCTCGCTGAGCGAGTGCGTGACTCGCTGAGCGAAGGTGGGTGTCCCAAAATGTCTGGCAGTAATTCGCTGAGCGAGTATCTAACTCACTGAGCGAAATGAGGCCCTAGAGAGTTGTTGCTCTCTATTGCGAGTGGCTATTTGCTAGACGAGTAGACGACTCGCTAAGTGAAATATGGTCGATAAGAATTTGGAGAAAGTCCCTGGAGCAAACTCGCTGAGCGACCCCAGTGGTCATTGAGCGAGAGAATCTGAAAATAGTATATTTGCTGAGCGAGACTTATGGTCGTTGAGTGAGAACCTTCACAGGGGAAAGTTGGTCCTATGTAAGGAAGGTTTCCGTTGAGCGAGCATGTAGGTCGCTGAGCAAACGTAGTGTTTTGTAGTTGATCAATTTGGAAAGTGTAGTTGTGTGAAACATGGTTGGGATGGACTCCTGGTGTGAGTCTATGGGCGAGAATGTGGGAAGAGTGGTAGGTTGCTTGGATAGGACCTCCACTGGTCGTGAATGTTGTTGATTTAGGTTTTAACTAGGGGATGTGGGCTGCTTAGATAGGGCCTTGAAATGGTAAGTTGCTTGGATAGGACCTCCACTGGTTATGAATAAAATTGTTGTGTGAGGTTTCTCATGAAGTATGGGCTACTTGGATAGGGCCTTACTTGTTGACCATGCTTGAGGCTGGTTTGGGCCTGCTTGGTGTTGGTCATTGTTGTTGGACCTCGTGTGGTGCAGGTCGAGCCCATGTGGTGTTGTGTTGCTACACATGTATGTATGTTGACTTGTTATTGTTGAGTGGGTATGGTGTTGAGATACATGCATTTCATGCATATGTTGGTAGCTGACGATGGACCTCATGCCATGGTGCGGGCAGGCACGTAAGTTGGATGGTTGACCGGAGCTGTAGCTCAGACGAGCCTCCAACCTAGTGCTGGATGAGACGTGAGGTAACTAACAATAAGCCTTCGGGATGAGTGGATGGGAAATTTCGCAGGAGGCCAAGGCAATGCAAGCCTTGAGTCACGATAAGCCACCACCCACATACACTTATCCTGATAAACCATTAAGCTTATCGGTAGATCAGAGTTTGGCAATCCCTGAATGGTACTTGGATAGGCCATGGTAGGGGGTGAGACCTGGTTGATCGCCCGAGATGTTGTAAATCTCTAGAGAGTCGTGTTATCATGCATTGACATAGTTGTGGTGAAATTGTTATGACATGAGGTGCACATTTGAGAATACTAGCCATGTGAATGTATGAGGTATATATATATATATATGAATGTTGAGAATTGTTGTTGGGTTTTAGTAATCATATGTTATATCATGGTTTTAGTAAGCTTACCTTTGCCTTGTGTTTTTTATTGTGGTTTCTCTATTGCTGTTGTGTGTTGGTATGAGTGTGATTATCACGTCTTTTGGTGTGGGAGTAGATGATGGTGCTTCAATGGATCCGACTTCTCAGAGCTGAGGATGGAGCTGTAAACTGGAATTGTATGGCTTGAGGAGCCAAGTTTTTGTTCGTTTGTGATGTATTTAGTTTCTTTCTTTGATGGGGTTATATAGTGTGACCAGCCATAAGGAGTGCGTTTTGTATCCCTCTCCCCCTGTTGATGGATTTGTATACTGATTCTTTTGATATGGTCTGGTGTTATCCCCCATTCTTTTATTTGTATAAATTAAAGACATGGTGTGTATGGGAGTAAGAGGGTTGGATAGATGTATCTCTCTATATATATGATATGATTTTATTCATGTTTATGTGCCAATGAGAGATTAGTATGGTTGTGTCTGTAGCGACAGTTGGGTCGTTACATTTGAGAACAAGTCTCATAGGTTAAAAATAACTTAAAATATATATATAAAAAAAAGATGATCATAAGTCTAAAGTACTTAAATACTTTTGGACAAATAAATTATTCAATTTAAAGTCTATTCATTCTCTTGTAAAATGTCGAGCAACAAAAACTCAAAAAAAGAAATATAAGTGAAAGCAAGAACAAAATGGGTATGACCAGATTAGTTGGTCCTATTAGTCGAACAAATAAATTGGATTATGCTATGAAAATTCAAACTTGAGCTCATTTTGGCTCGACCCAGTCCAAATTTTGACTGGCCCAACCCGTGGTTTTAATTTATTTTTTTATAATTAATAAAATTATAAATAATAATTTTAATATTACATGTGTTGTTAATGTTCATTTTAAGGTTAATATTCTATGTATATTGAGTTTTATTTTTACTTTTAGTACTTATTTATTATTACAATTGATACATTTTATTTTATTTATGTTATTATGTATTATATATTGCTATTTTACAATATATATAACAACCTATATTTTTATTTTATTTTATAATGATTAAAAAATATTTTATTAATTTATTATATAAAAAGTTAATTTATTTGATAATTTTAGTTTTTTATATTTTAAAAATTTGAGTGGCCCATTGGCTTGCCCGTTTGGTCCACAGTTTGTCAAGGGCTAGGTTGGGTTAGGAAAATTTCAACTCAACATAAAAGTGGCCTAGCACGGCCCAACCCGAAGATGCATTGGCCTATGATGGACCAACCAAATGAGCTAAACTAGCTCGAATTGACAACTTTATTCATAGTAAAGATTGAGACAAATCACAACTAAGTCAAGATTGTTAGACTTGAGGGAGGTGTTGGAGAATAAATTCCACATTGGTGGATTAGAAATAAATTAAAAGGTATATAAATAAGAAGACCATCAATCCAAAATTCTTAATTATTTTCAAACAAACAAGTCACTTAAAATAAAGTACGAAGACTCATTTTATGAGATTTTTGAACAAGGCTCACACAAGTTCTAGAACCAAGGTCCTCTCTTGCATCTCTAGCTGGATTCTCTCTTCAGGAATGTCTCAATCATCAATCACATTTTCTCTCCTCTTGAATTACTGTTATACTAACCATTCAATGGCCAAGATTTTGCAAGACAGTGGCCGAAGAAAAATATGGCTGAAGAGGATCCAATTTCCAAGTTCTAATAGCTTGCATTTAAAAATAATATTTTGATTTTTTAGATTATTTTTTACTTAAATAAAGGGCAAATTACACTCACAGTTTCTTAGATTTAATGATATTACATATGATATTTCTTCCCTTTTCTATTTTACATTTCTAATAATAATTTTAAAAATTAATTTAGTTCAATTGATTATTTAGATTATATAAAACTAGTATTATTGCCCATATTATGTGCGGAAATTATCTAAGAATTTCATGAGGAATGATGAATTATATTGCTATAAGTTACATTAATTCTTACATCAATAATTATTATATATAAATTATGATATTTATTTATCAAAACCATTAAATTATAATTATATATTAATGTAATTATTTATGTTAATTTTTGTCAACAACCATAAAAATATAAATTAAGGGTTTCTTATTCTCATATATTTTAAAAATATGCATTAAATCAAATTTGATGTATATATATGAATAAGATATTAAATAATTTGGATTAATATAAGATTTTATAAATATAATTTATTTGATAAGAATCTCCAATACAATGGTAGATTTTGACATAAAAATATTTAATAAAAAATTATTTATGAGTTGAAAATAATTTATATCGGTGTAAGTTAATACCTATTCATTGTACTAAGCGTACCCTACAATTGACTATTGGACTAATCTCTTTGAAATGTAGAAATCATCAAAGTAGGTTTGGGCTTTTTCAACAAAATCTTTTCATATAAGCCAAGAATCAAATCTCTATCAACATGTTTAAAGGACCTAAAAACCTATCAGCTATGTTGAGCTTTAATTGTAATATTAAAAGGTTCAATATTCAACGTGCTAAATAATTTTAAAAAATTAAATAAATTAAAGAAATTTAATTTACCTTTTTTTTATAATTCCATTATTGTTTAAGAATTTTTAAAAAGTAAAAAACAAATGAAATAAGAAAAATAAAAAGTCATAATTTTAGAGAGAAACTTTTCATTTAAACTAATTTTAATATACAAAATTTTAAATGATAATAAAATAAATCAAATTGAAGAATTTTTTCTGTATTTTTATCACCTAATTTAAAAAGAAATTACTTGTTTCCAATTTTGTTTTCAAATTGTTTTTACTTTTCTAGATTTTTTTATTCATCTTTTATTATTGTATTTGAACAATAAAATTTTAATTTTTTTTAAAGAAAGTTTCCTTTACATATTTTATATGTATTTTTTTATTCCTAGACAATTTTAAAAAATTAAAAAAATAAATTAAATAAAAAATAAAAAATAAAAAAAGAGAAAGGTGCATAGTGTCCGACACAAGACATTGTAAAGTGAAGTGGAACTTCCTTGTTATGTTTTTTTATTTATAAAACCACTTTTAGATATATATTATTTACAAAGACATTAACATTAATATAAAACACACCTTTTGGTAAAAGTAACACATTGTAATCTATATATTGTAAACGTGATTTAACTTAAATATATTTTTAATCTTTATAAATATAATTATAAATTTGATTTAATTAGTTTTAAAAAATATTTTATTAATTTAATTTTTATAAATTTTTAAAAAAATTAGAGAAATTTTATCATTATTTAGTAATACATGTTTAAATATATCGGGGTAAGAACTATTTTGAAGTGATATAACATAAATGTGTATCACATTATTAATAAGTAATGATAAGAATTATTACAAAAAAAAACTAACAAATATTAGAAGATTAAAAATAAATTTAAGCATATTTATCTTAATCAAAACATTACCCACATAATAAACATAATTACAAGTAAACATTTTTTTCTGACTAACAAACATTTTGCCTTAAAATAGTAACCGCCAGCACTTTAGTTAATTTTTAGGTCCTAAGATTACTTCTCAAATATGAAAATTACATCAATTATTTTTCAAAATTGGTACCAGTTTGACCTAATTAAGGATTGACTCACATCGATGTCGATGCATATCCAATCTAATAAGTAATTTAGACCGGTTACGTGATCAATTCAAAAATCAAACAATTTGATTCTAATAATTATATTAGGGTGTTCGATGACTCACACTGTAACATCCTAAATTTTAATATAATTATTGTTATTAAAAAGATTAAGTTGTCGTGAGGTTTAGTATACAAATTATTAGTCTAAGAATTTATTCGAATTAAAATGATTGACTTATAATAATATATTATTTGAAATGTTTGAATTATCATATATTATTTGAATTGAAACAATTGAATTAATCTATTATTATTGGAGAAATTCATTTATGAAGTTAATTTGTTGTATGCGAATTGATATAATATATTATATTATTTGAATTGATTATAATATTGTTGTATTTAGTTGAAATCTTATCTTAATATATCATATTGTTTTACTTGATTTGATTACAATATCTTATATGGGCATTCAAACTTTTAAAACATGGGACTGCATCATTTTCAAAAAAAAAGGAGGGAAACAAATGCATAAGGGTTAGGTATTGGCTTCACCGTAAAACACATCTACAAACATTAGAAAGATACAAAAAAAAAAATAGAGAGAGAAAGGTGAGAGGAAAATAGGAGAAAATGCTGGCCAGAGTGTAGGAGATGTCGTGGGAATGTTCGAGGGCTTAAGGAGGTCTTCGAAAGGTGAGTAAAACAATCTTTTTTAAACCTCCATGATATAAACCCTTAGGATGTGATTTTTGGAGTTCTCGACAAGAGAATTTGAAGATTTTTGTGTAACCTAATTGTTGTGTTTGATTTAATGATTTCTTGGGAATATGATTCCTTGGAGTTCTTAATAACAAAATTTTGGGAATTTTTACTATAATCCAATTGTTGTGTTTGATTTAATAATTTCTTGGGGAATGCATATTTCTTTGAGTTGATAAAAAAATGAGAATTTTAGGGTGACCTAATTATTTATTGAAATACAGTTGAAGGTTGTTTTTCTAATGAGAATTTTACCGTGATATGGTTTGAGAATCCAATTGATAGTCATCGTGGATGACGCATTTTGTTATTACAAGAGTCAGTCATTATCTTCTGGGAAGGAATGACGATGTACATTCTATTTTGAGAATAGGATGAGAGATATCACCATCCGGGATGGGATATCTATTTATTGAACATATCTACATCTGGGATGAGATATGAGACACCTCCATCTGGGATGGGGAAGGCAATGGGACGCCATTGCATGGATATAAGCTCATAGACCTTAATGAATCTGGGATTCACAGTCAGTCTGGGATTCACAGTGAGTTCGGGACTCAAGTTGGTTTTGGGAACCAAAAAGAAAATAAAAAGATATGTGAATCTGGGATTCACATTGGTTTTGGGAACTGAGAAGTCAAGTAGGGTGATTCTAGAAATTACTAAGTAGTGTATAGAGTCAATTATTTGGAATATAAATATTTGAGTATGAAAATTGTTGATATTTTTTTATTATATATTTGAACTGAATGTCTTATACTTGCTTTTACAAAGTTTTTTTGTTTGAATTTATTTTGTGGGTACCATGGTTGTCTTTATTGGTTACTGCACCGGCTGAGAACATCACTATTTGCGAACCCTTTTAGAACTTGTTTTCTTCACTAGGATTATTATCTCATTAAAAGTGTTGTTTTCAGAGGATGAGGACGAGACGGAGGGAGCTCGAAGACTTAGCATTTTTTACTAGTTATATTTTAGCTTGGTTAGTTCCTCCTTGGAGTAAAGGACTAGTTGTGGCTAATTTAACTATTCTTTTTATTGCATATTATTTTTATAGACGCCCAAATTTGAAAATGATGCTTTTACTTATGTAAGGATTATTTTTTCTTATTTATTATTGAGGTAATATTTTAGACATTTCATCTCTTAAACCTTAGTTTTATAAAAATTTTAGATTATGTTTATTATGGGATTTTATTGTGATGAAGGGCGTTACACACACACACACACACACGCACACACACATATAATGTACAAATGCTTATTTTTGAGTTAGAGTACGTTAACAAATTATAACTATAATGTATCTTAAAATACATCCACGGTATAACTTGTTAATGTACTCCAACTAAAAAATAAGTGTGTGTACAATAGCAAATGCTTGTGAGATTTGCTAATGTACACACACTTGTTTTTAGTTGGAGTACATTAGCAAGCTATAATTACAATATATCTTAAAATACATCTAGAGTGTAGCCTTCTAACTTATTTCAACTAAAAAATAAGTGTGTATATCTTAGCAAATCTCATATATATATATATATATATATATATAATCTAAATACTCTCCTATTATTGGATAATAAGATATGATGATATTGGAAAAATAAAAATATAAAATTTTATTAAATTTGAATCCTATAATCAATCATTATATGTCTTTATTTGATATATTTTTGAGTAAATTACACTCTTCCTGATATATGTGAATATTATATTGTCCTTTCCTTTACGTTGAAATATACAATTTAGTTCATTAACTTAATATTGTTAAAGTAAATTACACTTCCCTTTTTTAAGAGATGGGAGTCTTACAATGCCCTGTCCTCTTGTGTTGAAAACTATATTTTAGTCTATTTAACTTAATATGTTAAAAAATATTCTTTAAAAAAATTTAAAATATATTTATTAATTAAAGTTATACTAAAATATTTTTAATTTGTCAAGTTATTCTTCACTCACTTGATGCCCTAACATTACTTTATATATGTCTATGAAACAATGTTACGTCTCTTTGTAAGGGGTTGCGAGTAAAGTAAACGCTCTAAGAGTGACAAAACGTCTAACCAATTTTTATTTTAGTAATATATAAAAATGTTAGAAATGATGTTCAATAGAGAAAGAATTTATGATAAAAATATATTATAGAAATCAAATAATTTAGTAACACATTTTTGTAAAAAATAAAAAACTCGAATATTAACAAATAGTTTGTGGTTAAAAAATTATTCTCTAATATAAATTATTATATTTTTTATAGAAGAAATAAATGGTAAAAAAGTTGTGGTGTACTTTCATCTATTAAAGGAGAAAATTGTATATCTTAAAATAAGAAAAGAGAAAAGTATAATATTTATAAAAAAAATAGGATATACATTGAGAGGGTAAAGTGTCTAATCACATATCACCATATATAGTAAGTTTATTGATTTTTATAATAACTACTTTACAAGTCATAGCAAATATGATTTCTAATTTGTTGACAATGTAAAAACTTTTACAGTGACAGTGCATTAAACTCATATTTAAATTTCTTTAATTAATGGAGTTAAAAGATATTTTTTCCATAAAATTATTTTTAAAAAAATTAAAAATAGAGTAAAGAAAATTTTAAAAATAGAACAAAGTGTAATATATTGACATTTGTCAAGAGAGTAATGAAACTTTAATGAAAATTTAAAAATGAATAAATTGTCATATACTCAAATTTGTTCAAAAATAAAATATATATTTTAACATAAGAGACAAAACATTGTAATACTCACATCTATAAAGAGTTTGTAATTTACTCTAAATTTTTTAATATAACCGTGTTATGCACTCAAGAATAAGAGAGATTAAAATTCATTATTAAATTGTTGGAATTGAATTACTTTGGATTTTAAAAGCAAGCGTGACCATCTAACTTTGATTTGTACCAATTCATGTATGTTTGTCATAGAATGCAGTAGGAATGTAAAGATGTAGGTACTGTCATGGTTACTATGCTAATGTTTGCAGTGATATGATATGCAGGTAAATATGTGGTTATGAAAGGCAGTAGGGTTTGAAGGGTTGTTCATGACCATCATGTGTAAGAGTTGGGGTACCCCTTGTAACCCTTATTTAATGAAATTTCTTTTGCTGACCAAAACAAAATCTATCTGCATCCTCCATAACTCTAAAAACTCCTAGTGTGCAACAAACCAGCTGTCAGGCAAACTTGAGCGCGCATGCAATAACAACCATAATCTTATGATATCTATAACCTGTAGTGTTTGTAATGCAATTGTTACTTACTTTTTACCACCGTTAAGAAAACCTTAGAACAGTTGTAAAAATCATTTCCTTGATAACCCTTACATTTGGATGTCAGATTTGAAGGACGCAATCAATCTACGAACGGAGGACAAGGATTTTGTCAGGAACTTTGTTGCTGGATTTACCATTTAGTGAACAAATTCTCACTGACATAACAGTCAGTACTGCAAACAATGGGCCTCCCATTTCCTGCACAAAAATGCTGCATTGACATGATCGCTCTACCCTGTAACATTGCATGTGATCAGGCCCTACCCTTTTTTTGGATTAATATATATATTTATGGGAATATTATCACAAAAAAAAAAATCTACTTTTATACTATTAATTAAAACGAGAGTGAGATTCTTATACTCTATCAATTATATATTCCTAATACTCTATCTCTTCTCTCTTTAAGATATATTTCATTCATTACTCTCCTAACTAGTTAAAAAATATTTTTTTCAACCATATCAAACTATCTTCTTTTTGCCTTTGTTCAATATACTTTATATTTTTAATTATCTATTCTTTTCAATTTAAAAATAACTTTATATCATAATTTAAATTGTTCGTTATAGATCTAAAATATAATTTATATATTTAAAAATATTTATTTATTATTAATTTTAATTAAATAAAAGATATTTATCTTGTTCAATGCAGAAGTAAAATACCAGTAGTGAATGAATTACCCATGAATAAAAATTTATTATAACTTATTTGAGCAATTAAATTATTAATTGTTAATTATTTAATTATTAACTCTGTTGATAAATTCTTAATTAAACGTTATTTCTTAAACACTCAAATTATTATTTAACATATATAAACGCACTAATAAAGATAAGTACATTTCATTCATAAGCTCATAACCTTACACTGATTTAAAGATTACTTTTGATAATTTCTATCTAATTAAGCATTACTTCATAAGGAAACAAAAAACAAAGGCGGAAAAAGAAAAGGCGCACACACACATTTGGACAAACTTTCTCTCTATTTTTTTTTCTCAAATAACTAAATATATAAAAATGAGATATGTTTTTTTTTTTTTTGCTAATATTATTTATGAAATCTTATTGTGGTAAAACGGTGAAAACAGTACATATTATGTTTTTTCCATTGATCTTAATGAGTTTAATTTAAATTTTGGATACTGATTTCCTATAATCGATTTTTAACACAATATTCACGCGATTAGTAACTTATAACTGTTGGATGAAGTCGGATGACTCTTATTTTATTTTGGTAAATCAGTCTTAAAATACACGATTAAAATCTGAGTTGTTAAGTTCAATCTTCGTCCAACAGTAAAAAATGTCTTGACTGTGTAAATATGTTTAAAATTGACTAAGCCCAATCCGGTTCCTTAAATTTTCCACCTTTTTTAAAAAAAAAATTGATTAAACGAATAAAAGACAAGCACAATATCTTTTTGCTTTGGTATGGATGGTTTGAATTGAATAGGACCAGTCTAGTGCATCCTTTTTATGATAGTTGGTAATTATGCTGAGGGCCTAAAAGTCTCACGCACTATTATTCATGCATTCTCCTTGTTAGTACTTCATCAACAGTTTTCTGCACAACTAAAAATTATACATTTCTATTTATCAAAATATATATATATATACATTTCTGTGTCGAAATTTACGTGTTTATTTGTTTATCATGAATGTACAGACTATTTTTTTTTCCTTTATGAAATATGTAGAAAACTTTATCCTGGAGGAAGATGCACCCACTGAAGCATCCCTGAGGTCAGTCATGTATGCATGACTTAACTTCATAATTAATTATTTGTGTTTAGGATATTGTTTGAAACCATTATTTGCTCTATTCATGATATATACAATCGTCAACTTTGTGCGTGTGCTTGCTGCTTCACCAAGTGGCTTATTTTTTATGGTACTTGATTTTATCCCTCAAAAGTGGGGACATCATTTTCCTTACTGTTTCTGTACGGTGCCGTTTCACGTTTTATTTGTATGACTGGATCATATTTATTCAATCGTACTCTTTGCCTGAAAATTATGTTTGTTTCACAGAAAAGCACATGTACTCGATTTGAAATAAGAAATTTCTTAAGTAGTGAAACTTTAACATAACCATACATCAAAGTGTGAAAATTAAATAATATTTGGAACTTCATTATTCTAAAATAAACGTGCCTATATGCATACAGATATTTGATATATATGTTGACTCCATATATATAAATTTGATCAACCATCATAGAAGCTCTATTCCTTGATCAATAAAACTACCAGTTAGGCTTAATGAAAGAAAATGCGTGAACTAAAAAAAATGGACACAGAAAATATAATTAAATAACATAAATATAAAAGCTGAAATTTTGTTACAATTCTTTACTTTTGGTCAGCATTTTCGCTCCAGTTCTTTATTGCTTGTCCCATTGCTTGTTTCACAGCTTGTGCATCAATACTCTCACCTTGTTCTTCATTCTACAAAAGTTACAACATTATTTCGTCATTCTTATATGCATAAAAATGTAGAGGAACGAGACAATCATAAACCTGAAAATGAAAATATTTGAGTTACTTCAAAACCTAAGCAGCTTCTGTTAGTAATGGTATTAGTCAATTAATTAACGAAATCAAAAATTCTATAGCGTTATAATTTAAAATATACACTATGCAAATATTTCAATGCGCAGCAACATGGCCCCTCTTGCCTTTTCTACAAAAGGATGAAAGAGAGAAACAGATAGAAGAGGAATGTTTTATATATACAAGGACAACGCATGTGACCTACAAAAATATATGAGTAATGGGAGGGAAAAGAGAGACACTGAATGACATATTGAACTAGCTAGAAAGCATCTATAATATAAATTTATGATTACAATATTGTGTCTTACTTTTCCTCCAACAGCATGAAATCGAAAGGTGTCCGTACAAGTAACCGTAGCCTCAAGCACATTAAGACCCATCTCTTCAAATGACTCCAATATGGAAACAAGCAGACCGGGGCAGCTCTTTGCTGAATAAACATTTATAAGAAATCCCTTTTCTAAGGTTTCTACTGTAACCTGTTCATGTCCATCCACAAAATGCTATTCCAATCAATTTTATTTTTTTTACAGATTTACAAGACCTTGGAAATTAACACACATACACACACACACACACATATTAGAATCGATCAATTGCAGGATATATTGAGAGGAAGCTGTTAAATTTTAGTAATTAATTAAGATAATACCATAGGCAAAGTATTCTGGTGGTCACTTGAAGTTTGTGCATTGGCTACGTCTTGATTCAGTCTCTCTACTTTTTGCTTTAACTCCTCGATATACTTTGATGCATCTATTATGATCGAGGTTTTGTTTAGCTGCCACCAACCCAGCAAAAGAACAAGAACTGTTAGATAATTTACTATCTCAAATAAAGCACACCATGTAATTGGTAACTATAGGAACATGCGTAGGTTAATAAGATAAATGGTGCATTCAATTAAGGGCAATTAATATTTCAATAATATAATATTTAACAATCTTCATTTTTAATTAGTTTGTGTTTCAATTTTCTATACCCAGATATGGGAATGATAATATTATACAATAGATAGAAGACAATCGAGATTTATAGATAGCATGAAGTAGGCTAGCTGTTGAAGATTTAAGTAACTAAGGTATATAACCGAGAAGAATCCATGATATAAATATTTCAACTAACAAAAAAAGAATAAAAGTAGGAAGTGGAACAGAAGGGAGGATAACAATGCAGATGACTGAATAGGGAATCGCCATATGGTTGATTTCCCTGAGAATATTCATAGAGAAAATCAAATGAAACGATAGATAAAAGAAAATAATGCAAGGAATTACAGCATGAGAGTTCGTAATAGAACGAAGAAGTTGCAGCTTCTCATGCAGTGCTACTCTCTTTTGCTCTCTAGAAACCATTTTATGCTCTCTTTTTCCACTCTAAGTGATCGTTCTGGCCTTGCTTTCTCTTTTCTGTGACGCTTAATTTTCTTTTCCTATGAACTCAGCTGATCTCTATGGTCGTTTAAAAGAGGGGATGGCCTCTCAAATCTATATGACGTTGTGCTTGGAGTCCCACATGATTGTCTCAGTTTCACAAAGAAATACTGCATAGATTCTCACTGAACTTACACAAATACCCTTAATTGCTATATAATGTGTTTTAGAATTTCCTATTTAATGTGCCTATTTTTGAAGAATTTCTATTTTTCTTTCCCTAAGAATTGATTTTTTGACGTGGATGCAAGTTAAAGGCAGGTTATGAGTCAACTAAGAAGAGCATCTAAGGATCATATTCAACTTCAGTCACCTTAATTTCATTTTAAATGTGTATATAATTAATACATATGTAGAGACAGTGAAATTAGTTTATTTTATACTTTATAGGATTTATTTTAACTGACTATATGTTTTTAATTTATTTACATAGATGACGAGAAAATTGGAATATGTAACATAATTAAGTTGTGAAGAGAATGGGAGGAAGGCTGAAGAGGAATCATGAGCTCGTGAGTGAAAATTGGCCATCGAAAGAAGTGAAGGAGAAACAACAAATCAAAGGATGTATAGTTCTGATTTTGGAATGCATCCAAACCCTCCTCACGGGGAATTTTTAAGGCTCTCCTCCCGCGCGATCTCTCTTCTATCACCAGCAATGAAATTTTGTCCTCTTTTTCCTTCTCTCTCCACACGAGCCATCCTACCCTTCTTTTCATATGAGACATTGAAACCCTCTTTCATTTTCCTTTTCTTCATATGAAAGTGAAATTTAGATGATAGTATTGAATTCCGATTGAGTTGGATCAATTTTAGGCAAATAAGTAAATAAAATTTAATCATATTAAACTAGATTAGATTGATAAATTTTTGTTTCTACTGTTAATGTGAATTAGTTCAACTCAATTATGATTTGGTTGATTCGAGTTTTTTTAACAAATTTTATTAAAATAATGTTATTTTATATTAGATTTGAAAATAATTAAATAATAAGTATTATAGGGATTAGGTTTGTTAAGATCATAAAAAATATATATATATCAAAACCGATCGATGACATAAGGTTGGTTCGGATAAACAAAAATCAACTTGATTATCCAATTAATTCAACTCAATTTTTATATTAGTTTCAGATTCGGATGGTCAGGTCAAATTATCTTATTAAATGGTACGGTCTACATGCTAGCTGGTAACATACCATGCATGTATTGTTCAATTCCAGCAAAAATATCACCTTTCATTGTGTAGAAACCGCATTAATTGTCATAATTATTTATGGAAAATATTTTGTGAACGTGATAAAATGAGATATATATATATAACGAAAAATAATTCTTTTTTATTTTAGGTTGTATTTTTTACATGTGTATATAAGAAAAAAAATATAAAAAGTAATAACAACCAATGAGATTAAAAATAATAGACCACTAAGATTATAACCCTATTAAAAACACTTCTTATGAGACTACCAATGTTATTGCCAGCGCCATCACCACCCCTACCACCATTGCCCCCCACACCACCACTACTATCACCGTTGCCATCACCACCACTGTCATTGTTGCCACCACCACTGTTGTCGCCACCACCACTGTTGTCACCACTATAGTCGCCAATGCCACCATCGCCGTCACACCCCCACCACCGCCTAGCGGTGACAATGAGGGCGGTGGTTGTGGCAATGGTGGGGGTACGACAGCGGTGGTGATGATGGTGGGGGGATGGTGATAGTGGTGGTGACAACGTCAATGGTGATGGTGGTACGAGTGGCAGCAGTGACAATAAAGGTGGTGGTAGGGGTGTGGCAGCGACAGTAGCGTTGGCAATGATGCCATGGTAATGATGGCGATGGTGACAACAACAGCGGTAGTGGGGTGGGGTGGTGGCGATGGTGGTAAGGGTGGTAACGACAATGACAACGACATTGTTGGTTTCATAAGAGGTGTTCTTAATAGGGTGTTAATCTTAATGGTCTATTATTTTTAATCTTGATCTAAAGGTTGTTATTAGTTGTTTTCATTTTCCCACAAGAGTCGCCTATATACATACATGCATATGTGTGTGTGTGTGTGTGTGTGGAAAGGAATCAAATTACCCTGGTGTAACTTACACAAACTATTACACTATTTAATAACTTTTAATTGAATAATTTTATCTCAAAACCCACCATTAGATTGAAAGTTCCTTTAAGATAGACTATATGTACAAAATTTTATATTAATCCAAAATTATTTGATACCTTATTCATGTCAATTAAAATAGACGTAATATATACTTTTAAAATATACTAAAATATGAATCATTTGATTACCTTCATATTATTATTCAATTTTAACAAAATTTGACACAAACTATCTTGGTAATATGTAATTATAATTCAACAATTAGATCAATGAAAATCATATTTTATATCAAATTATTGATGGTGTAATAGTTGGTATCAGTTACATTGGTGTAATTTGATCCCTACACTATATATATATATATATCAATTTTTTTATATTTAAGTAATAGAACCAATTAATTATTTAGGGTTGATTGAAAATATTTAGATTTTAATTCTCAAATATAATTTATTAAAATAAAAACATGTTTGGCTAGCTAAAATGAAATTGAAATAATTTGAGCTATTTCTAAAACAAAAAAAAAAGTAGTTTTGATTTTTATTTCATTTGTAAAAATAAATTATTTAATTCTTTCATCTCTTTTGAAAAGACCAACAACAATCATCATCATTACTATTACTATTACTATCATTAGCGATTGTTAGTGGTAAGGGTGGTAACGGTAATGGCAACGACATAGTTAGTTTCATAAGAGGTGTTTTTAATCTCAGTGATCTATTATTTTTCATCTTGATCTAAGGGTTGTTATTAGTTATTTTCATGTTCTCACATAAGCAAGTGTTCTCACAGGAGTCGCTTATATACATACTTGCATGTGTGCGTGTGTGTGGAAAGGGATCAAATTACACCGATGTAACTTAATCAAACTATTACACTATTTAATAACTTTTAGTTGAATAATTTTATCTCAAAACCCACCATTAGATTGAAAGTTCCTTAAAGATAGACTATATGTACAAAATTTTAAATTAATCCAAAATTATTTGATACCTTATTCATGTCAATCAAAATAGACGTAATATATACTTTTCAAAATTTACTAAAATATGAATCATTTGATTACCTTCATAATATTATTCAATTTTGACAAAATTTGACACAAACAATCTTAGTAATATGTAATTATAATTAAATGGTTGGATCGATGAAAATCACATTTTATATCAAATTATTTGATGGTGTAATAGTTGGTGTAAGTTACACTAGTATAATTTGATCCCTCCACTATATATATATATATATATATTATAAATTTTTTATATTTAAATAATAGAACCAATTAATTATTTAGGGTTGATTGAAAATATTTAGATTTTAATTCTCAAATATATTTTTTTAAAATAAAAACATGTTTGGCTAGCTAAAATGAAATTGAAATAATTTTGAGCTCAATTTCTAAAACAAAAAAAAAAAGTTGTTTTGATTTTTAATTTCATTTGTAAAAATAAATTATTTAATTCTTTCATTTTGAAAATACCAACAACAATCATCATCATTACTATTACTATCATCACCGACTGATATATTTCCACTATTACAACTATCACTTGTTGCCACTCTCATCACGGTTCACTACTACAACCATCATCATTGTCACTACCACTATTGTAGTCACCTCATGACGACCACCAACACTATAACCACCATAACAATAACAATGATCACTACCGTAACAACCACTATTACCACTATCACTATCGTGCCGGTGATGGGGGTGACGATGGTGGTGACGCGGCGGTGGTGGCGACGACAATGATGGTGGTGGTGGTGGGGTGACAGCGACAACAGTAGGTGTGGCAGAGATGGGGGTGGTGATGACGATAGTGGTGGCAGTAACGATGATGGTATGGCAGTGGTGGTGGCAGCAACGATAGTGGTAGGGTGGGTGCGATAATGGTAAGGGTGGTGATGAAATAGCAATGGTATTGGTTGTCTCATAAAAGGTGTTTTTAATATGGTTTTAATCTCAATGGTTTATTATTTTTAATCTTGATCTAAGGGTTATTATTAATTGTTTTCATGTTCTCACATATATAAGTGTTCTCATAGGAATCGCTTATATATATATATATATATAGTACCACATATGATATCAATTTTCTTTATATTTAAACAATAGAACTAGTTAATTATTTGTTATTTTATAAAGGCCTGTTAAGGTGATTGAAAATTTTTAGATTTTAATTCTCAAACATAATTTTTTAAAATAAAAACATGTTTGGCTAGCTAAAATGAAATTGAAATAATTTTGAACTCAATTTATAAAACAAACAAAAAAACTAGTTTTGATTTTTAATTTTATTTGTAAAAATAAATTATTTAATTCTTTCATCTCTTTTTAAAAGACCAACAACAATCATCATCATTATTACTATCATCATCGACTATATATCGCCACTACTACAACTATCACTTGTTGTCACTCTCATCGTAGTGATCATCGTTGCTACTACAACCATCATCATCGTCACTACCACTATTGTGGTCACCTCATTGCCGCCACCATCACTATCACCACTATAGCAACAACAATGATCACTACCACAACAACCACTATTACCATTATCACTATCGTGATTATTGTTGCACCATCCATTGTGCCCTATCGTGGCTACCATTTCATTGTAATTAGTCGCTACCACTACATCAATTGTCACCATTGTCACTATCGCAACCATCATTTAGATCCATTGCGACAAGTTCACCATTATCACTACTTCTAATATCATCAACCAATGACATCATTACTGTGACCTTCACCACAATTGTCGTTATTGCTGTTACTACTATTGTCATCAATATCATTATTGTCACCACCTCAACCACTGCCATTATTAATTGTCGCTACTACCACTATCACTATACAACACCACCCCCATAACAACAATCATCACCACCACAACGACCATCATTTTACTATTAACACTACTATCATTGTTGTAGTTACCACTATCACTATATTTGTTGTCACCACTACAACGGCCATCATTTTACTATTAACACTACCATCATTGTTGTAGTTGCCACTATCACTATATTCATTGTCACCACTACAACCATTGTTATTACTACCTTCATCAACATAAGTTCATTTGCTTCGCCATGCCCCCATCACCAAGTAAACTTGAATTAAGATGTAAGGAATGATTCACGTAGTTTAAATTTATGATTTGATCTTAAATTTTGAAAATTAAAAATAACAAAAATTTAGAAATTAAAATATAAAATTAGTTATAATTTTTGAAGTTTTCAAAATTTAAACTAATAACCATATATAGTGCCCAAAAATATAATTAAAAATATATAGGATAATGACATTA
This sequence comes from Spatholobus suberectus, assembly GCA_004329165.1. Lineage (NCBI taxonomy): Eukaryota > Viridiplantae > Streptophyta > Magnoliopsida > Fabales > Fabaceae > Spatholobus > Spatholobus suberectus. Next base: position 53,408,045 of record CM014737.1, on the reverse strand, counting down.
AGATATAGATGCTCTATAAATAACTTGTGTGGTACTGCACCACACATTAAATTATAAATATATACTTGGTACTCCACATCACTCATACTGAAATGGGTGCATTCAATTAATTGTTCCTCAAAAATTATATTCATAAAATATTTTTAATTCTCTTTCACCTCATTTTTTATTATATTATTTATCATTTTCTTCTTCTTCTTCTTCTTTTTTAATATATGTCTTCATTTCACCTCTACACTAAAAAAATAAGGTACACAAATATTATTTTTCATTCTTGCTTTTAGCTCGCTAAATAATTAAAGAAAAAGCCTAATGTCATAATAATCTACACATGGCTTCTAGAATATGTTACTTTTTTAATTTATAGAAAAATGCATTGTGCATGTCTAATAATTTTTCATTATGCAATCTATTTACGGATTGGAATGCTAATAGCTAATTAAAATGATTGGGTGAAAAGAATTAACCTGAAAGAATTAATCTGCTAATAATCATAACCATTATCTTATATGTTTACTTATTTAATTGACCTGCTTAAACATATGTATCAAATTCCAAGATGAAGTAAGAAAATGACATTAATACCTTCAATTTATTATGTTGTTCAAACTATAAAGTTCAATCCCGTTAAACTTCATTTCCAAGTTTAATCCTGTTTAAAATTAAAGTTTTGCTTTGTTGAAAAACAAAACAACATTCATAACTCACTATGGTGTTGTAGCTCTTGAAACAAAAGGAGTAGATGGAAAGGCAAGGAAACTAACAAATATGCCTCTAAATATTACATGTGAGTGCTATGATACTGTTGAGAATATGAGGGGGGTAGACATCGGGGAGATCTTCATCGATGGGTCATGAACACAATCACATCAGTGAATTTGACACCACATCCAACCCAAAGCCTTAAAGCATTAGGTTTATGGATCTTTGCCACTTATATGTTACTCAACATACCCATTTCTATCTAATGTGGGAGTTCTTAATTACATTACTCACACTTGTACACCAATAATCTCCCCCTCAAGTATGACTCTTTTCCACATTGCTTGCTCCCCCTTAAGCAGAAGCCTCTTTTTCATCCACGAGTATTCAATGGTAGCCCTTAGAGCTTAGCTAGTGTCACTAATTTGCTCCACCATTGTTATGGCTAAAGCTTACCCATTGCTGCTAATCTGCTCTACCACCGTTATAGCTAGAGCTTAGCCATCGCTGCTAATATGCTCTGCCAGATACTTGCACCACCGTTAGCTCACATCAATGAGACACGCCACCTAACCTTCATATCGCCAGGAAGACTTTCGATACAAGGGATTCCCATGCATAAATCCATACATGAATCCACCGCCAATTCCATCCACTTGTCTAAGTCGGTCCTAGTTGAACCATCGACTCTAATACCAATTGTTGAGAATACGAGGGGCTAGACACCGGGGAGATTTTCATCGATGGGCCATGAGCACAACCACATCAATGAACTTGACACCACATCCAACCTAAAACCTTAAGGCATTGCATTTATGAGCCTTTGTCACTTATATGTTACTCAACATACCCATTTCTATCCAATGTGGGAGTTCTTAGTTACATTACTCACACTTATAGACCAACAGATACAATAATTTTTAAATTCATCATTTTCACTTTTCCTTCGTTTAAAAACTAAGCAAACAACTTGCATTTTAGATCAAGAATTTTTTAACACATCAATACAATCATGAATCAATATGTGTTTATAATTGTGAAGGACAACTCTTCTCTTAAAAAATTAGGTAATTAGATGGCTAATGAATATTAACTTTGTGCTTATAAAAAAATGAATATTGACTTCATTATATTTTTAACACAAGCAAATCACCAATTTTAACCTTGAAGTACTGTCATCATTCTTAAGTAGCTCTTGAAGAATATATATATATATATATATATATATATATATGTATATATGTATGTATAGTCCATTACAAGAAATCTTGTTGATAGTTGCAGGCAACAAGCATCGGCCATAGAGTTAGCTAGACCAACTCTTAAGCATCACAATTGGAAATTTGATTATTATTTTTATTTTGTAAGGAAATTTTAATTTTTAATTGTTTAAAAAAATTTTAAACTATAGTGTCGGCTTTAGCTGTCACTAGGTATAATTTAATTTTTTTAAAAAAAATATTTTTAGTAATAGCATTGACTTTGGTCGTCGAAATGTAAAAATAATAATAAAATGAAAAATTTGTGATTGACAAACACCAAACACAATCTAAATGCCCACACCCTATACCTTCTCTCAGATTCTCAAAAGAGACCACATAGCCTTAACACCCTCTTCTCAAACTTGTATGTCCTAAAGCCTTTCAAACTGTAAAACTTTGAAAGTTTCCCCTGGCAGCATCATCGACGCACACCCTAACACCCCTCATTGACAACGTCATTAGCACCATTCACCTTAAGTACAACTCCTTCCAAGGTCGAGGTCGTTTGAAGGTCATTCACCTCAAGGTAAGTTGTTCGCATTATTTTTTCAATTCTATTTTTCAATTGTTGAAGTTTTTGATGGTGTATTCTTCCCTTTTTTTTTCCCTTTTTTGCAACTTTCTACAATTGGTAAACCCCAAAACCTCTTCCACCATTGTCCTGTCTCACCAGAGCATCGCCATCAGGTACTATTTTTCGTTTTAATTATTTTCATTTTTGGAGAAGTGTGAAGGGGATGGAATAAGGGAAAAGAAAAAAATAGAAAAAAAAACCCAAGATATTTTGCATTCATGTGCTGCTTTTGTTTAGTGATCATAGTGATTTATTGAAATGGTTATGCTCTTTTTGGTTTTTTGGCTTCTAAACCCTATGTTTTAGTTATGTGCACTATCAATTTTTTCACCTCTAGCATAGGAACTAATCATTTAAAAATGTGAATGCCACTATACAATCTCAAGAAAGAAAGTGTAATTTCCCCTAAAGTTATTCCACTTTAGTTTTACATAAAATACTTTGCACCAAATATTATAAAGAAAAGTAAATGGCAGAGCACTCTACAAAAATCTTACAAACTTGATTTGCCCATATCCAAAGTTTATTAGCAAACCAAACCAAAAACAACACCGAGCTCAATAGCTCCTCTCTCTCTCTTCATAGACTTACAATTGAAGCAATGGAGAAACCAACATGAGTCAGAGCAAGAACATTCCCCAAACATGTCAAAATTTCTCCACCAACACCCACTGTCATTTGCTTTTGCACTCCCTTTGTTTGTACCTAAACCCACCAGCAAAGTCAACACCCTGTTAGTGTTTTCTGATCCCACATTATCTGCTCCTAGGTTTCCCAGTAAATTTAATCATATATATTAGAAACAAAAACAAACTTTGATTGGCTTATCTATATTATAGCTTAGTTTATATTATAGCCTAATTTATATTGTGGCTTATAATATAAATTATATTTGTTTCTTTTCAAAGGTTATTTTATTGTCTCATTTTGTGGGTCTGTTTTTTAGCTATTACTATGCGTGTTACATATAGAGAGTTGTTTTAGTTTTGCATAGTGGCAAGAGCTTGAATTGTAGGCTCTAATATTTAGGTTTTATGAATTCAATATTGGATTGATTAACTAGTAAAATTAATCATTTGGGAGTGAGTTTGGAATAAAATATTTTGTCAATTGATCTAATTTAGTGTTAGTTGTTAGAATCAACTTCTTCACCCCTTATTTGTTAAGTCATGTATTTATTGTAAGTAAGGGTTAAGTAAAATTACTAATGTAAGGTCAATTGAATTTGTCTTTGTTGTGTTCTAAAGAAGAATGAAAATTTTATTTGTAAATCAATTCAAATAATCAAATGTCTTTTTTTCTTCAAAATGAGTTTCAATATGTAAAGTGATTTTTAAATCAATTCAAATAATATGAATTACAACTTTTAGTGATTCTTAATGAAACTTTTAAATGGGATTTTTATGATATATGTTGGCAAGTTAGAAAAGGGTATTGAGAAGTTTATGAAACTTGATGCCGAGTAACTTTGCATACTTGTGCATAGTGCTCTTATCAAATCATCCATAACTTGCATTTGGATATATAAGGTTATGGAGTTAGAATGTCGTTGCCAATGTCATCACTGATTTGTTTCATAGTTATTTTCAATTCTTCTCTCCCAAGCGCAAGTTGCATACTGGACTATTTTCTAATGTTGAGATATTATACAATGTGATATAAATTTTAGGCATGTATCTTTGTGAGTCACTTAGTTAGGATTATAGAAAGTCAAAGTAAATGATTCTTGCTTACAGTTTTTTATGCTTCACATCTTTAGCCCTCAACAAGTTTGTTTGTTACTATTAAAATTTTCAAGTGAATTGTCCTTTTTTCTCTTCAATCATTTGTGACTATGTACTGTTGCCTGTTGTGGAATAGTCAAAAATCTCAAAGTTACAAACAAACATCCTACATCAAAGTCCAAAGCTTATTCTAAGAATTAATTGAAAGTATAATGTGATGTCTACACTATGCACACCCCCTACCTGATCCAAATTATTGTTTAGAGTGGTCCTACCTTACCCAATTCAAATTAATTGGATATATAATGTGATGTCTACACTCTACACACTCCTACAATTTTAGACCCAAAAAACTTTTTTAGTTTACCAATCATGCTTAGGTTGCTTAGAGGAGTAATCCTATCTACCTTGATCAAAATTGCTTTTCATGGAAGATACTAATGATTTAGTAAAAAAGAAAATCATGCTTAGGTTTTCATCCCAAGTTGATTGCCTTATTATTAATCCATCAAAGTATAACAAAATTTTAATAGTGACAATTTCAAATCAGAGGTGGTAATTAGTGGATTATATAATAGCAACCTTTCCTCCTCAATATAAGTGTCCTTTGTACTACAGTGGATCCTAATAAATCATGTGAATTTGATTGCAATTGAACTGTGTTGAATAGTGAAGATTACTTCAAAAGGTTTTTCAAAAAATTTTAAAAAAAATTATGCTAAGTTGAAAATGATAGTTTTGATAATAGTATAGAAGGGCATTCATCCCATCTAGATCGGATGACTATGATTGACCACCACCCTTTTGCATGGTTAGTGTCCAATTGTAACTGAGTTGTAAATGTGAGGTTTTGGTATATAAATCCTAATAACATTGCCCATGGGTTAAATTATCCTCTATTCTCTCTACATATTATAATTAGGATGATATGACTTAAAGTAATAACATGAATGATAAGGAGGGCACCACGGCTCATCAGCATCGACGTCATAGATTTTTCTTTTTTATCTAGTTACTGTTCAGTATTTTTTTTGTATCAACTTTGATGTGTAAAGGACTTGTTTTTGTGGTTTGCTTAGAACATTAAACTTCTAGGTAATTGACTATCAGAGTTGACTGTTTTGGCTTACATATTGGGTTGTCCTTGTTCCTTATGCTCCTATACACATTTTTATCATGTGGTATTTTTATTATCAAATTAGAAAGGATCATGTTATGTTGCTATGCTTGCACTGTGGCATTTTTGTTGTGTTTGATGATTGGAACAACTCACTAAGGGGACTTATACATCACCTGCTCGAGTAACACAAGGGTTAATTGAACATATCCACAGAAAGGTACCACAATTTTTAGGTAATTTTGCTGTCAATTTGTTGTTCAGTATCCAATTACTTCCTAAAATTCATTTTTTTATCAACTGAAATAGTGAAGATGTTACACTTGACGATATTTGCAAGCAAGTTTCTTTTACTGTCTTACCATTCTTTTTTATACTAGTTCTATTTTCAGACTGCACTGAAAAAAATGTGTTACCTAATGCAAGGTTGATTTAGGAAAGCTACCCTTTTAATATTCTCTCTCTCTCTCTCTCTCTCTCTCTCTTTTAATTTGTGGATAATCTTATACTGCTTTGTGATTGGGTCTAAGTATGTACATATTATACTAAATTATTTTATCTCATTTTTATCTAGGTAAAGAAAAAAGTTTTGGATAAGCTTGGCTAGGCAATTAAACTTGGTATGTTGTCTTGATTGTCCCAAGCTCTTCACCTGAGGAACTTTTAGTAATATTTATTTAATTACATTTGCTAAAATTTTGCATGGTTGATTTACCATTGTATCATTTTTCATTAGTAGAATTGAAACAAAGTGGAAGGGTGGGGATAAGGTGCTAATGCTTCATTGAACATTACTCGTACCATCTTAAATTCAATTCTAATTATATGCCTAGTATGTAATCTTCCATAGATTGAAAGCTTTTAAGAAATTTCTTGTTATTTCAAAAACTCTAGTTATTTATCCCTTCAAAAAATAAAAGAAAAATTAGAATGTAAATAAAGTGAAAAAATGAAAAAGCACAAAGAGAAAATAGTGTGTGAGTAATTTAGGATGAAGAACATTGTAACCTTTTGGACCAGCATATTCATTTTACTAATTAGTCACTTTTTTTTCCCTTTCCTCCAATTCTTTTTGTAATGGGGTAAAAAATCATTGTGGATAACAGGACTCTGGTTGGAGCAAACCAAAGAATCATCAAGAAAGAACTTGGAAAGAAGAAGAGAGAGTATTTGGACAATGAGGGACTCACTTAGATTGTTAAATTGTATGAATCAATTAAGGTAATATCGGTGCCAATTAAGAAACCTTTTCTCTAATTTTGGTTTTCTTTTGAACTTCACCTAGCTCTATAATGATCAAAAGGGAGCATCATGCATGGCTTCTGGCTTGTTGAAAAAAACTTAATAGGAAATATCAAAGTTATGCCATAGACTAATGATATTTTTTGTGTGTTGTAGGAGTGAATTACATGAAGAAATTTAATGCAAAATAGCTCTAGAATAGTTTTAACTTAGCAGTAATCTAAGTGATACTTTCATTATATTATAAGTGATAGTAGAAATAGTGTAAAATCCTATGCAGTATTCTTGATAATAGACTACATATTTGTTTTAGTTATAATCTCTTTTAGTGGACCATTTTGTCACTGTCTTCAATATTATTAATACATATAGATATTGCTTTATTGCATAATAGCCTACATATTGTTTTAGTTAGAATCTCTTTTAGCAAAATAGCAAGAAAAAGTGGAAATTTAAAGTATAGGTTAGATATAATAGCAGAAATCTCACTCTTACTCCTACATAATGATTCAAGCTAGCAATTAAAAAGTGCAAGCATGTCATGCCTAGAAGACAATTTAACTATTTAGGTAACTCAACCACTGTGTACATAACTTTTCCTCCTCCCCAATAGTTTAGAAATGATGTAACTAGCATCTTTAAGTACTGCAAGTTGCATTTAGGACTAAGGTATTCCACCTCAACATCAAAATAATGGAAGTATATGCCTTGACATTCTAAAAGAACAATGGAGCCTAGCACTAACCATTTTTAAGGTTTGATATTACTTATCTTGTTTTTCCTTGCTATTTAATGATTTTGCATAAGGTTTCAGCTTATGTTACTTATTGGTCATAGCTAGTTGTAATTTCGGAGTTACAATGTGTTACCTTTTAAAAAGATTGTCTTTCCATACATGAGAATTGGACATATGTAAAAATTGTCGATGCATATGTTGTTTCTTTATTTAGTTTCTATTGATACATACTATATGGAACTGTTGTCTCATTGATGTTTTAATAACTTTGAGAATCTAGCACCAAAAAATAACTTAAGATTGGTTTACTATTTAGGTTTTAAAAGTATTGAGGATCTACAAACCTTGGAAAAAGTAATGTTATTTCCACTTAATATTCTCATAACACTTTTTACAATAAGAACAAAGATAAGAAGAGAAGAGTGAGAATTATGGAATAAGTTGAGTGATGTGATGGAGAGAGATAGAGAGAAAAATGTGTGAAAAAGTGTATAGGAATGTGAAGTGGAAATAACATTACTTAGCTTTTGGAAATTAGTTCATTTAACAAGAATTCAAAGTAGTAATCTGCACATAGCTTCATAATGACATGAACCGATTGCTTATCCTCATAAGCACCTGAACTCCATAATGTTGGATTGTCAAAATAAAATGCTGCATAATTTGAATTTCCCTCTTCATGTCCTCTTTGTCAACTTTGCTCACAAGCTCCTCTTTTAAATGGACTTGTAGGCATATTACAAGCCAGTTGAATTCCTTGTGCAAAGATAAGTTGCCCAAATTAGCCTCTCCCTAATTCTTTCCCAAGTGTGTAGTGTTGCCTAAGTGATTATGTCTAACCTGTGAGCAAGTTTTGGGCTTCTTGGGGCTTGAATAGTGGGCCTTCAAGGGGCCTAAGGTGCATGTTTCTCAGGTAATTGGTAAGGGGTTAATGAGATGCATGTTCTTCAAGTGATAATTTTTTGCTGCATGTTACCTTAGCTAATGCCCATATGCTAAAATGAGCATGGTATCTTCTGTTGTCATGCCTCCATTTCCAACTTCTAGCATGTCAAGATCTGTGCACCAAAATATTAGAATGTGAACTTTAATTTCTTGAATATGATATAGTAAATAGGAATTATACATAGACATAATTATTTGCGTACTTATTTTGGTTAAAGAACTAGTTTGCAGTTTATGTACTAAGTAATCTAAGAATGATAACTATGTCCAGGAGAACTAGTGAATGGTGAGAATGATTACCATTCCATCCTCCAACTGCAGCATAAGAAGCCCATTTGTCATTTTGATCTACACAAGATATCATACTGTGGAGAAAATATTACTCCTTTGTTAAATTATTTAGGTGTTCAAGGCATTTGGTTAGGTTGAACTAGTCCAGTTGCCTGTTGATGAAAGTAGGCACTACAAAGGTTTTGGCTTTGTGTAGGTGAATTTTATAACTAGTAGTTACTTATCTGTCTGAGTTAATTATATTGAGTTTTGTACTTTTTTTAATTATACTTGTAGGATCCATTTTTTTGTACTTTATTATCACTTAAATGTTTTAATCTTGACCATTCATGACAAAATCTAATGGTCAATATTCATTCCTCTCATTTTCATATAAAAAAAAGCTCTCTTACTAAATACGTTCCCTATATATATATGTAAACGTTTTGAGAAGTTTAAAACAATTAAATAAAAAGAAGCATGTGCTCTACTTATTAAGGCGCCTCTTAAACTAATTTCTATATATTACTATTGACTCTTGCTGGCGGTTTCATGTACTAAAGCATAGTTACATTTTCAAGATAAAAAATATAATTAGCAAGGGTCATTAGATAATAACGTTAAATTAGATAAAAGAACACTTAGAGATTGGTTTTATAACATCTTCATGTCTTCATTTATTTAGTAACATTTGCTTCGTTGATTTAAATGATAATTAAGGAAGTTCATTAGGTTTTATATTCAAGTCTTCTTTGTAAAGAAATCAAATGCTATGAGAGCTTACAAACAAGGGTGATAGGTTTAAGTGGTACTTACTTGATTTTTCTAAACAAGATCTCAAGTTTAAATCTTGAGTATAAAAGGAATTCTTACTATGAGAATTAGTCTCACCATACTATAGATACCCAAATATCATTACTTTCACTGAAAAATACTTGTGTAAGCTAAAAAAATTGTTATGAGAACTTTACCTCTTAACCTAGTTCAGTTTGAATTATCTGAGATTCAAATTGATTTGTGAATATTGAAAGACTCATATATATATATATATATATATATATATATATATACTATATATATATATATATATATATATATATATATATATATATATATATATATATTATGTGACATTTACTTATAATTTAGAAAAATATATTATGTGTTAATTTGAATTTATCTAATGAAGTATCAAATATTTTTCAAACTTTATAATAATTAGTATACTTGATCTACTCAATAAAATGTTTTAATTTAACAGTTAAATCGTTGAAATTCAATACATATCTAGAGTTATTGAGTGGAGTATATATATATATATATATATATATATATTGATAGTGTATATATTGATTAAACAGTATTGATTAATCAATGAATAAATAGTGTATATATTGATAGTGTAAAGATTTTTCACACTATTATCCAATTGTAAGTTTGTTGACCTTTTACGATAACTACATTAAATTCAAATCATATCAATCATGATTTCTGATTTATTAATAGTATAAAAAAATTTATATTAACAATACATAGAAATTAGACTCTTAAATAATATATATTGTTATATTTATAATTTTTATTATTATCTTAAAATTAAAAATGAAAAGTTGAGATTTTGTGCTATTTGTTTTAAAATTGCAGAGACGATCAGTATTTATATATAGGCGCCACCAACTAAAGGGCACAAATAGTTGACGACGCTGAGTGATAAATTGATAATGAATATTTCTCTCTTTTTTAATTTCTGAAATTATCACAATTTATAAAAAAATTATTTATTTTTAGTCCATATATTTAATAAAATTACATGTTTTTGATTTTTCATTACATATGTTTTTATTTCATAACAAAGAATTAAAACCATGTTATTTTATTAAATATAAGGACTATAAATACATAATTTTTATAAAAATAAAAATAAAATTATGATATTTTTAAAATCAAAAATATATTTAACCCTAATTTTTATTAGTTGAATCAACGTGTCCGAGTTATTATCCATATATTTTATGGTATCACGAAAATGTGGGAAAGATACAAAATTATACAGGCAAGCAATTTGTCTTGAGTCGTCATGAGTCTGTTAAAGTCTATCCAGCAACCTTATGTACTGTGTATTTATTTTGGGTGCTTTCATTTCAATCAAAATCATATTCCCTAGCTTTGGCTCAGAAATCAATAATTGAGTAACTATGTATCAAAAAACTAATTGGGTAAGTAATTTTGCGGATACTAATGATCACCAAAAAAAAATGGAAGAAAATACAGAAAATTGTAGTTTTGGTTTCTTTATAATTCTTAATCTGCAATTTTTGTTTCTCTATTTTTAATTTCATGATTTTAGTCCTTCAATTTTAAAAATTTACAATTTTAGTCTCCTTATTTTTAAATACGTAATTTTAGTTTTCTAATTTTTAAAAATTTACGATTTTAGTCTTCCAAACTTAGACTAAGATTTTAAAATTGTGGAAATCCATAATTTCCAAAGGACCAGAATTACAGATTTTTAAAAATTGAAAGACTAAAATCGTAAAATTAAAAATAAGAAAAGCAAAATCACAAATTTTTAAAATTTGAGGAATTAAAATTACATAATTAAAAATAGAAAGACTAAAATTGCAAATTAAAAATTATAGGAGAATAAAATTACAATTTAGCCAAGAAAATAAAATGCTGGCCCTCCCTTAAGCTATTTCCTATATTCTCCTTATGCTTTTGATGGACTTGGCATTTGCAATAAAGTTGGAGAGACTGATAAGATTCTGCTTCGGATTTAATTATTCTTACTCACATGCTCCACGATTGACGAATATTTTTTTGGTTTTTGAGAATCTATGTATACTCCCGTTTAATTTGATGACTAATTTGGCAGGGTCGAACACTAAAGTTAAGGCTCCTCTAAATAGTAACTTTTTTATTAACATGAATTTTTTTATCAAATCTAAGAGCACATATTTAATTTAAAAGATTTTAACTCCTTTAACTTGAATCAAAAGATGTTAGCTTTCGATTAATGAATATTATGATATGTACGAAGTAATGTTTTAGTATGATTGTTGGAGATTTGGAATCTTGCTTGCATGTAGGTGATATTCTTATTAACATTTTCCATGATGATGATCCTTTTTTTCCCGGTTTTTGAGAGTATCTGGATCTTCCCGTTCGATGAATAATTTCTTATGTGTAGAGTCAGGCACCAAAGACGAGATTCCTCTAAATAAAAACGTTTTTATATGTATGATTTTATTTTATTTTATCTCCGTATATATATTTGAACTCCTTCAACTTGAATCAAAAGACGTTAGTCTTTCATTATGAATATCCTATGTACGAAGTAATGTTTTGGTATGATTGTTGGAGATTTGGAATCATGCGCACGTCACGTAGGTTATATATATATATATATATATATATATATGGAATTTTGTTAATGTATATCCACTTGAATTTTAGTTGAAATATGTTACTAAATTATAACTAAAAATTATCTTAAAATACTTCTATAGTATAATTTGTTAATGTATTCTAACTAAAAAACAAGTACGTATACATTAACAAATCTATATATATGGAATTTGCTAATATACAAACACTTATTTTTTAGTTGAAATAAGTTAGCAAGCTATATCATAGGTATATTTTAAGATATATTATAGTTATAGTTTACTAACAAACTCCAACTAAAAAATAAGTGTATGTACATTAGCAAAGGGGTTTACTAACGTACACACGTTTATTTTTTAGTTAGAGTTTGTTAGCAAGCTATACCGTGGTATAGTTTAAGATATATTGTAGTTATAAATTACTAACATGTTTCAACTAAAAATAAATATGTGCACCTTGCTAACATATATGCACTTGTTTTTTAGTTGGAATATATTAACAAGTTATAACTATAATGTATTTTAAAATACACCTACGATATAGCTTGTTAATATACTCCAACTAAAACATAAGTATGTGTATATTAGCAAATGTTTGTAGGATTTGCTAACGTACAAACAATTGTTTTTTAATTAGAGTATGTTAACAAGATATAACTACAGTATATCTTAAATATACTTATGGTGTAAATTGTTAACGTATTCTAACTAAAATATAAGTGTATATATGTTAAAAAATCTCTCTCTCTCTCTCGCTCTCTATATATATATTATACTCTCCAGAGAGCCAAAATAGACCCAATGAATTGGTTGAATGAAGCATGAACTTGGTTGAGACCCAATGAGATCATGGGCTAAAATCACCCATTCAAAGCAAGCCCTGCAAGATGCTGGGCATAAATTGGGCCTGGCAGTTGCATCCCTTAATTCTGGTGCATCCGACCCGGATAACACATTCGGGTCCGGATCCTGTAGTGCGAGAAGATTTTGATGAAGAACAGAAGTAGAGTTAGGGAGCGTTGTGAGCGTCAGCAACATGCGCGCCCTAGTAGCTCAGCTCTCTAATGTAATGTTATCTTTTATCCTCGTCTTTGCTTCTGTTCAATTTTAACCCTTATTATACGATCCATCTTTAAAAGGAAAAAAAAAAATCATTTTCAAATTCAATTTATATTTGAAGTTGATCTTTGTTTTCTGGGTCGTAAGTACCCATTAGCTAATTCATTTTATTCTCAGTATTTATGCAGAAGAAAAGTTGGGGTCAATCTGCGATTTCGTAATTTTTCATCATACAATGGCAAAGGTATCGCCTTGTTTTTTCTATCAGTACTTTTGAAAAAAAATAAAAAATTATAAGCTATAACCAATTTGTTAGGCTATGAAATTATTCTGTTGAGAACGAGAAAGCCCTGAAATTGTAGGACTAATCTATTGTAATAAAATAAATGATAAAAAAAAGAAATTTGTACTTGTATATTCTAGTAGTAAATGGTAGGTACATAATACTGATTTTGGGGATTTCTGGGAGTAGATCATTAAGCCAAAATCTGGCACTGTAAAATACAAAGAAAATGATTTTCTTTTTTCATTCAATTTTTGGTTTCATTGTTTGAACTGCAATTATGTTCCACGAATTCACTTGTAGCACTTTTGATTTCCAGATGAGCTATCCATCGAGGAGGAAGCTGAGAGAAAAGTTGGATGGCTATTAAAGATGATATTTTTTGGGACTGCAGGGGTAGCAGGATACCATTTCTTTCCTTATATGGGTATCAGCAACTGTCCCGCAATAATTTTCTACTTGTAAAACCTTCATTTGCTCTTGGTAGTTCTAGGCTGACAATGTTGCTTAAATAAAAATTTTCAGGAGATAATTTGATGCAACAGTCTGTTTCGCTTTTGCGTGTCAAGGATCCCTTGTTTAAAAGGATGGGAGCTTCTAGATTGGCTCGTTTTGCAATAGATGGTACCCACATTTCTTTGGCACATGATATATATTGAAGCACTTTGTGGTTTATTGATTATTCATCATTTGCATAGTAGGGCAGTTGTTTTGTAGAACAGATTCCTGTTCTTGTAACTAGCATATTTTCATTATGCTTGTGCTTTACTATAGTGACATTTAGTATTAATCTCAGCTTATTCTTGAGATGACAAAATGATGGTTGAAGGGGAGAGTTGATGGGAGATTTTGAACTTGGATAAAAGAGTTATAGATTGAAATTTTGCTCTTGAACTGATAATGAAATAGTTACTGAGATTTTAATTGAGCTGCGTTTGTTAGAGGTAAAGGCTAAAGAGTTACCTTGATGTCAGTTATAATATTTTGATTATTAAGAACAGATATTGCAGTGATCCACAACTGAGTTCTATTTTGTAAAAGGCAAATATGAGATTTAGCTAGTTTGTAAACTGCATAACTGCTTATTTATCTATAGTTTTTCAATGTATAGGTATCTTATGAAACTGATTAAGAATAAAACATGGTAATATATATTCCTTTCTAAAATCTTTTGTACCTGCATAAGTTGTTTATATTCAAAATTGTTTACCTTTCTTTTGCTCACAAGATGAAAGAAGGAAGAAGATAGTTGAGATGGGTGGAGCTAAAGAACTCTTAAATATGTTAAGCACAGCTCAAGAGGATCGTACACGGAAAGCAGCATTGCACGCTCTTGATGCACTGTCACACTCAGGTGGAATCATAATTTTAAGTAGTTTTATTTATGTGTTCTTTTATGTATACTTACCACTTTTCTTTTCTAAGTAGACTTTTTTCTTTAAATATACTTATTACCATGCCGGTGGAGAGGTAGATTATTGAGACCAATTGTACCTTTGTGGTTCTAAATAGTAAACCGGAAATGCCCAACCACATACTAAATTTTTGTTATTTTATTTGTATAATGTTCTAGCTGGAAAACAATTTTATGAGCAAAGTGTGATAAGAAGCTTAGAAAACTTTTATGTTTCCAGTTTCTGTCAACCTTATTCAATATATATGGACTTGTAAAGATGAAAAGGAACATAAATGGTTTGTCCAGTAATTTTGGGACTTTATACGTGCAAGAGCTTTTGTGTATTTTATACGATAATTATTCCTGATTCTTTCCCTGTCAATATATTGATTATTAAGAATCTAGTTCAAATAGTATTATGAGGTTGAAAGATGCAACAGTACAACCAAAATAGTACTTCTAGTACTAGTCTATTATGTTTTCTTTTGATTGAAGTAAAATACTTCATTGTTGTAGATGAAGCTCTTGCATCCTTGCATCATGCCGGGGCCGTTTCAGTAATTAGGTCCGCACCAAATTCACTTGAGGATGCAGAAGTAGAGAGATTCAAGTTGAGCTTGATGAAAAGGTTCCAAGATCTGAAATATGATGTGTCATCATGACTTTTACTTGAGGTGCACGCCTCTTTTAGTTTTTTTTTTTTTTTTTTTTGGGTGGGTTGGAGCATGAAATATCATGATATGAGAGAGTAAGCTGGCAACTAAAGCATTTTTGGGGAAGAGTACTAGAAAATACTGTGTATTCTTGATTAAATCTAATGGAAGATTATAGTTCTATTGACATTTTGTTTTTTTCACTTGTCAAGTGCACTTTGTCGCCCATTGTTATGTCAATCGTAATAAGATGGACAAGATTTATGTGCACATCAATTTATCTTTTAAATGTATGTGTATTTAGAAGATAAAATATTACAACAAACTAGCATTGAAGTTGAAGTTATTGGTAACTCGGTAACTGTAAGTGTATATTTGGTTAACACTACTAGATTATGCTTAAACCCTTGCTTGGACCGTATAAAATATATGATTGATCATACAATGTCATTACTGTGTGTATGTATTTGCTAGTAAAACATGAGCTTCATCTTTAGACCTAGTAATTATTGGTTGCTGTTTAAATTGTGATATTTACATATATACAATTTATGATGAAAGACATTTGGGACCCATTTATCTTCCCAAATTCTGACTCATGCACCATCTCCAATCTTCCAAAAGGACCCCTCTTCCCCTGTCCGGTGTCCACTCAGAAGAAATGATACCAGATCCAAGAAGAGAAAATGAGTAAAAAATAAAATGATTGTTTAGTTGTTTGGTAAAAGAGAAAAGAGAAGGAAAAAGTGAGAGGAAAGAAATAAGTATATTTATAAAAAGACACAAATGACCCTAATAAAAATAAGATATAATAATTTTGTTTGTATATGATATAATTAGAAAGGGTATGATAGTAATTTTAATCTTTTACTCTCCTTTTTGTAGCTTTTTTCCCAAATTGGAGAGAATCAATTTACTGTGGAGCCCACAAGTTTTTTTTTTTTTTTTTTGCTTTTCTCTCTTATTTTCATGTTATACCAAAAGAAGGCAAGTGTTTTGAAAAATGTGTATTTTTTCCTCTCCTTTACTTTCCATCACTTTTTTTCTCTACCAAACAATGTGTTAGGGATTTATCTTGCTTTAATGACTATTGTTGATCAAAGCATCTTTATTATGAATTACACACCACCATTATTTTGCAAGAAGAGCCTCATTGACTGCAGTAAATTGTCTGAAACCTTAGGCACCGTCCCTTGTTGATCTTGTCAATTTCTCCCCACTCAACCAATAATTTTTTTCTCTTCTATGCATTTCCACTCCAATAATATTTACTTATAAGGCTTTCAATCTGATTGTAAAAGGACTTGGGCAACGGAAAATAATTCATATAATATACGATGGTATTGCCTAGGCAATAGACTTAATTAGAACCTCTGCCAACTTTAGAGGAAACCTTCTGCTTTTAATCTTTGAATTTCTTCCAGACTCTATCCTGGACCTGGACAAAGTTGAATACCCGAGTTTTGGGGTGTTAGTTTTTCTGAAGATGATATTTTTTAGAATCATTTCATTAAACTTCAACTTGTGTGTTCAAATAGAGGTGTAACTTGCTCAAAAATCTTGTTTTGTGATGGAGTCAATCTCGTTTACAATAAAAATTAAATAAATTAAAAAGCAATACATATTTATATTTTGAAAAATAGTGCACTTTTAATAAAAATTTAAAGAGAAAGAAAGAATAATTTAAACACCTTTTAAGAAAAATGAGTATAATTTATTCTATAAAATAATATTTCTAATGACATTGCCACATAACAGATTCGTGTTAAGTCCATGTGACTCCATTATCCGAAAAGTGACGAAAAGGTAACATTACATGAGTAACATATGTTCACATTCTCCTTTTAGTGGACTCCAAAAAAGTAACTCCCTATAGAAACGATCACAGAAAAATCATTCAAATGTTGTCTTTAAAAAATAAAATATTGTCTCTAAGAAATTAAAAAAAAATAACTAATCTAATATAAACTAAAAATCGAATTAAAATCATTCAAATTTAATATTATTTTAAAACCAATCCAAATTAAACTACGGATATCTTTTACAATCAAACTAAGTAGGATTTTTTTTTTGTTTAATCTTAAAGCCAATTCAAGCTGAGGGACAGACACTTATTACTTTTCTCTACTCTACCTACCCTTGGCGTCGCTTTTCAATTGAGCACGTAACAAGCCTAATTAAACGTGGTTCTGTGAAGTCACAATATAATAAAAAAATATATATTAATTTTTATTAATAACACTTGTGCACCTAATGTTTTTCAAAGTGCTAGGTGAATATGCCTATTTGGGGATATAAAAGCTTGTTTATCATGTGATAAGAAACACTTAAAAGTTAAAAGTAATAAATAATTTTGTAATGATGCCTATTCAATGTTTTATTTTTAAAATACCCCATTTGGGAAAATAGCCTATCTACCGCTGTACCAAATTACCAGAATACCAGTTGAGGCTTGATTGTTTCCTTTATCTCTTTTTTTTCTTTTCTTTTTATTTTCCTACAGGATGAAGAGGAAGGAAGCAAAATCAGGCCCCTTTTTTTTTATCAAAATAATATAAATTTTAAAACAAATTACTAAAAGAATATTACTTCAAAAAAAGCTAGTTCGTTTAACCTATTTTATTAGACAAGTTGGATTCGGGTATTCAACTCACCAATCAATTTTGACTTGTCAAAAAACAGGCTTGTAGCAAGGTGAAACAAGTTGTTGAAATAGTGATTTTTTTTAAAATTATGTAAAAAATAATAAAAAATTATTGCAGAATTTTATATTTTTGTTTCATTTTAGTATGAAAGTGGTATTATGTTTAAAACTCAATATTTTAAGTTAAGAGATGATCAATTGAGGTAAATGTGTTTCTCCAACAACTTTTTGTTGTTGTTAGTATTAAAGACAAAGCAATTAGAAGAATTAGATTTAATAATATAGTTAAAAACTAATAGGTGGATGAATGAAAGAGATAATAGCTAATAAGAGTTTAAAACTATTTTCTATGATTTTTTTTAATTTTTTTGTTGGTCAACCTGCCACCCCTTGGGGTGGGTTGCATTTTTCAACCCATATATCTAAAGTGGGTCAACCCACTCTGCTTGTTTTTGGTGGACTACTGATAGGACAAATTAAAATGTGTGGGTTGTTGGCCCATTTTGCCATTCCTACATTCACACAAATGAGAACATGTCAAGTAACAATAATCTATGTATAGCATAACACATTAAAAATGTTACATGTCACTTTTAAATTATGTGGTGCATCTTTGATGGATGCCACACGAGATGCACAATTGTCATGTGGTAGAAGCACTCCTATAATACCATTCAATGGATTCAACACATTAAATGTTTGATTGTGCAAAAATTTCTTTTGTTGGTTGGAGAGTAGGGAGGTGGAAGACAAGAACACAAAGGAAATGAAAGGTAAGACTTGGGTGAGAGTGAAAAAGGGAGAGAGGAAAGGAAGAAATAGGGTGGGTGAAAGTGAAAGAGGGAGAAACGTGGGATTTATCCAGTGAATATTGGGAGTAACTAAGTGAGTGTCAAGTTTAAGTTTCTAAGTTTGAATTTTAAATCTCAAACTAGTCAAAGTGTTAATGCAAGTGACGCATGTCATTGCATTATGTATGGCACACGTTCAACTGGCAACATACATCTACTCTTGGAAATCACTTATTAGTTGTCTGGGCATGGGTGTTTTGTTAAGAAACACAATGGCCAAAGCTATGTATCACTTTCCTAGATGTGGCACACATTTGTAGGATAACATAGTGTAAAACATAGAAAAACACAAAAACGAGGTTGAATTATGTTTCTAAAATTTTTTACAAATCTTATATAAACACTTTGACTAACAAACAAATGCTTCATCTTTCTTGAAAACAACTTTCTTTTGAAAAACTTTAAGTTATAAAACAAGACTTTTATCAACAATATCAACTCCCTTTGTTAGCTACTAATAAAAGATAAGGGATAGAGAGAAAAGCATACAACAAATTATATTGGTTCGCCTCACTCAAAGACTACATTCAATCCCTGGCAATCCATTAAGAAATTAATTATAAACAAAATTACTGGAAACAAAGGTCCAAACTGTTACAAATATTCTTTTACCAAGTTTTTCAAGTTCACTCAAGTATTTTTATTTTCATCTTTGCCTCTTCAAACATTTACAACAAGTATTCTTTGTTAACCAAACTTCTTTAGACTTTAAGCAAATCACAAAGAAATGTGTTAAAGGGTAATCACAAGGCTATTATCTTATATGATTGATGAACAGCTAAATAGCCTAATTGCATAGAAAATAATCTAAGTTATAGAGAATGTTTTTCACGAAGAATTTAAAGCTATTCATTCTCACTTGGTTCTCTTTTCTCTTATCTGTGTAGTGCTTGTCTTCTTTTGAGTTTTTATAAAGAGTTTGATTATGTCCGTGGGAACTCTTCCTTGTTCTTTAGAAATCATGAACGTTGGTACATTTAATGCAACAATAAATATTTTTCACCAACTTGTCACGTAGAATTAATAATGTATCATGCTTACCTCCTTTCTTCATATTAGCATAGTGTAGCAGGTATAATTTCCTCTTCATCTTTTTTGGAAATAGTACTTTGTTCACCGTTATCAAACTATCTTATCACATGCTTTTATGCTTTTCACACCTTTTGATGTTGGAGGAAGAAGTTTTCTAAAATTGTCTCTTTCGGTTTATGGACAAAGCAATGAATATTCTCAATTAAAGTTATAAACTTTATATCGAATAAGCTATCCTTGGACAGAAGAATATTTTGATAGATGAACTTTTTGTACCTAAAAATAATTTTAACCAATTAAGACGAATAGTATATAAAGAATTAATCTTTATCACTCATAACATAATCTTATATTATGTTTGTTGTAAAAAAAAAAAAAACATAAAAATTTGAATCATCTTAAATCTAACACAAATTGTTGCTCCTATCATGGCATGCGGCAACATTACACTTTTAAATTTTACGTCACGTGTATTGCACAATTTATTTCAACACCACATATATGCCACGTGTCCAAATAAATTCCAAACTAATAAATTCTTTTGAAATAATATTACTTTAAAGTTTATATATTTTAATAAAAACGCCACGAAACCAAAGCATGGGCCACTTTTGGACTCATTACAAATTTTCAATGTCACATCTTTTCTCGACTAATTACGATTTTTTTTTCCTCACTACATACTTGTTTTTAATGCGACAGTGCCCACTTTCTCGTTACAAAGCATTTTTATTATTTAAACGGAAATGTTTAATATTATGTATGGCGTTATACATAATTTTTTTATATATATACACTAACGTCTTAAAAATATACGTTAAATTTAAAAAAAATATATTATTCCGTTTCATTGTTACAAAACATTATCCTATCTAGTGCTGAATTCAAGGGGGGCAAGCAGGAGCCTTGGCCTCCCCCCCCTTCCTTGACTCTTTAAAAACTATATATTGTTATAACTTGATAAATATTAAATTGTTCGTAGTACCGTAATTACATTACTGACAAAAATAGGCTAGTTATTGTTTACTGACAAGATGAAAGATTTTTAACTAATTGCTTGATTATTTATATCGAGAGAACGATTGAAGTTTGATACATATTCTATTATTGATCAATTTTATGATTTAAAAAAATGACATCCACGACTTAAATAAACGATATAATATATTCAACTATTATGATTTAATATTTATTATTAACATTTTTTCAAATAAACAATATAATATATTTAACTATTATGATTTAATATTTATTATTAAAATTTTTTCCAACCCCCTTGGTTTCGTCCTGATCCTATCACATGCGCCTTTTGTAATATAATACACGGTTGTGGATAATATAATTCTGCACATGCTTAACTTCTATATTTATATTTTTTTATTTAATTATAATTTATTTCCTCTATATTTTCTATATTTACATATTAATTCTATCACTTTCCAGCACGCCAACAAGTTATGCTCCAAACATTATTCTTTTGGATAAGTGTATTTGCAGCACAACCTCCGTCTCTTCATTACCATGACACGGCAGTGAGATAAACGATAATGAAAGGGAAGTTACATCATATGAAAAAATTGAATTATGGGCTAAATGCTATTATATTTCCTACGCCATTCAAACAATAAATTAGAACGAGCTCCCCCCCAAGTGATCAATATTCGTATACTTGCACGACACAATCTTGTAATATATGGCCCAAACTTCGTCACCCATCAAGTGGACATTTGGATTTCATTTCTTTAATATTTGGTATTTTACATAGCAATGCTGCTCAAGAATCAAGACATGTGAATTCTACAATAAACAAGGCATACAAAATACAGAAGTAACACAAGCGCCACAACAACCAAATGCGCCTAGAATTGTCTTTCTCCCCAATCAGGCGCCCCTCTCCCCAAATATAACTTTTTATAAAATAAAAAAAATAATAAAAAAAAAACAATAGAAGGGGAGAAATGAGAGAACCAGCTTTATGACTTGCTGCTAAAAGCATTATATATGTTGGTGGAAATGGCAAGCACACTTGTCACCACAGCTAGTATAATCATGATCAGTGCTATAATTTTGTCCCTTCTTGTTGATATACCATGAGCATCCCTGTAATTAGTACCAAAGAAAATTATAAGCCTGGTCTATTTTATTCAATTCAATTTTTAATTTGTCCTTTACTTAATCAGAAGTTAATAAGATTATGCTAGATTACTTTAAAACAATAGAGCCGGGGAAAATGAAGGCAAGGCACACTGCGGATGTTGATCCCAGAAACTGAAAGAAGTACCAAATATCTGGGATTGCTATAGCTGCAAGGTAGGAGAATACAAGCAGAGCCAGAGTGAGGATCACAAATCTTTTGTTGTCTGTGGCTAACATAGGCTTCTTGGGGAAGAGAACTTCATCTATGTTGGCTCTCAAAGAGAAGTTCAAGAGAGGAAACACCAGCATGATGTGGAGTGCATAGCTTACACGGACCAAATTATTTAACAAGGAACCAACCGCAGAATCAGTATTCTGGTCAAAATTGATGAGAATGTCTGACTGGGTTGAATCCCCAAATAACAGGTACCCAAATAGGCCTATTGCAAGGTAGATCACAGCACAAAGCAATAATGCTAATCGAACTGCGGTTGTCATGTGGGATGGCTTGGCAAGCTCAAACCCAATGGGATGCACTGCAAGTAAAACCAACCATCAGCACAGAGATTTTCTACGCATGCCCTTAACAAATGAACAAAGCCACTACCATTGAAATGAAATGTGAATGCTGTGACAACAACAGGAACTGCAGTGAACAGATCAAAGAATGAGGTTTGGTAGTCTAACTGAGGAAACAATCTAGGAGTTTGTGTTTTTCCTTGCACCAGAGCAGTAATAGCCAACCCACAACATATGCCAACAAATACCACTGCAAGAAGAGTTGACACTGCAGAACTGTACTTCAAGGACTCTACCAATTTCAAGACACCAAAAAGAAGAACGTACGTTATTCATGAGTTTATACTACTAAACCTCTTCAATTCCAAATGCAAGAAAGCATGTTATATAACAAAGTATTCGATTGTTAACACTCACCTACACGTTTGTACAATACCAATGGAAGCATAACAAAGACCAAGGTGAAAAGCAAAGCAAATTCCCGGGAATTCCACCAGTGAATTCCAAACCATTGTTGCAAAATGCCCAAATGCACTTCACCTCCATTTTGCTTTCCAGACAGTACATCCCCTGTTGTTCAATAAGCTAATTATTAACATACATGATACATTATTTTCTCTTCCATCACTTTCTCTCTTTTTCTTTTCTTTCTTTCTATCTCTCGTGTGTCCACTCTATTGTGGGATGTACGTTCCCCCATTACCTCGTTCAATTGCATACAATCAAATTAATAAACAAACATTAAAGAAATTAACCGATTATTTTTATAAAAAAAAAGGACAAAACAAATATGCAGCTATACAGATACTTTTTGGTGCTTTTCTTTAATTAAAACTGGAGTTTTAAATCCACATAATAAAAGTTTGGCTTAAATATCTTTTTCATCCCTATAAAATAGGTCATTTTTGCTTTTTGTCCCTTATATTTCTTTTTTTTCATTTTCGTCCCTATGAAATTTTTTTTTTTAATTTTAGTCCTTGTTGTTAGGTTTGTCTGTCAAATCTAATAGAAGGATCAAAAAAGAAAATGCAGAAATTATAAAGATAAAAAATTAAAGGAAAACAACCAAAATAAAGAGGACCATAACAAAAACAATCTTATATTTTAGAAACTAAACAATTATTTAAATCAAATTTATAAAAATTAAACCTTCAAATACAGCAAATGCATTGATGGAGAGCAAATTGTGTGTTTAAGGTTTAATTTAGTGAACTCCACACAAACTTTGCTGTCAAAGACCAAAAGAATTTGCCATGCAATAGGTGGTTGTGATTGTTGTGACTCCACCATCCTGATTTGTGGCAACAGCACTAATCCCAGTGAATTACAAACCATTGAGTCATTTAACCAGCTTGAGTTACAAAAGAAAAACTCTTCAAAACTTCTTTTTTACATTCGATCAAATGTCTGTTAAATTCTATTCTAACAGAAAATTAAATGCACAGTTAAACAGATAAAATACATAACACATCTAAGAAGTCCAAAGGTGCTTGGAAACTTTGTGAAGCAATAGGCTGTAAATCGCAAATTGTAGCACAACATGCTACATATTCTTAAATACTAGGTTACCAAAATGGTAATTTCGAATAGTTCAAATGGTCAAATACAGCAAGAGTAATTTTCTGACTTTCAAGCCAAAAACCTAACCATGAAGCACAACAGATATGACTCCCTCTAGGCCCCAACAGACAGCAACAAAAAGTTAAGGAGAAAATGTATCTCTCCAATAAACACTACATATCATTTTCATTAGGTGATAGCATAAATTTCTATACTAAGAAGTTATTATAATTTAAAAGGCAATATGTTCATTTGTTTGTTAATATAATCTAAACAATTTGTATAAACTTGTTACACATAAAAGATTATTTTAAGGTTTAATTTTTATAAATTTGGATTAAATAACTATTTAGTCTCTATAATATACGATTGTTTTTGTTTTGGTCTTCTTAATTTTTAGTTCCTATAATTTTTGCGTTTTCTCTTTTTGTCCCTCCGTTAGATTTGACAGACAAACCTAACAGCAAGGACCAAAATCAAACAAAAAAAAATTATAGAGACAAAAATGAAGAAAAAAAAAAGAACATTAGGGACAAAAGGCAAAAATAACCTATTTTATAGAGACAAAAAAGTTATTTAAGTCTAATGGCCTGTTTGGTAAGGTGAAAGGAAAATATGAGAGAAAAAAAAAGTTTAAAATTTGAATTAAAAAGAAAGTAGAAGAAAAGAATAATTTTAATTTTAATTTTTGTCTCTACAAGATAATTTTTCCTTTTTTTTTTTCTTTTCATTTTCTCTCCAATCAAATAAAAAAAAATTATTTTGTTATCTATATTTTTTTCTTGTCTATTTTCTTTCCTTTCATCCAAATATATCATAAAAGTTTTCATTAAATGTGAATGTACATTATTGTAAAGTTCTAATTCTAATTAAAGACCAGAATCAAACGTTCCTATAGAAATGCATCTAACTTTTGTCCAAAATAAATAAAATTCTATTTATACTAAAAGAAAATAAAAAAATAGAAAAATCCAAGCTTCATTAATTAATAATTACTACACAAAAATTCACCAACCAAGATAAATTTGGCTAAAAATCCTAAATTGGAAAGTTTATAATAAGCATAACTAACCAAAAAATTAAAAAATCAACTCATTTCTCCATTCTCTCTCTCTCTCTCTCTCTCTCTCTCTTTCATGATTTCAATAGGAAGAAAAACAGAAGGGAAAAGAAATTCCGTTACCGATGATAATAAGGTAGAGAATTAAACCCCCAACGTTGGTGATTATGACGCAGATTTGCGCGGCCAACGCTCCCGGCGATCCGAACGCTTCCCTCATGACGCCGGCGTACGTCGTCGTTTCGCCGGAGTGCGTGAAGCGCATGAGGAAGTCGACGGAGAGTTCCGCGAGCACGGCCACGACGAGAATCATGGCGAAAGCCGGAACCACGCCGAGAACCTTCATAATTGCCGGAATAGACATGATTCCGGCGCCGACTATGCTGGTCGCCACATTGAACACCGCGCCAGGGACCGACGCCGGCGCTGCCGCTGCTTTGGATTCCCCCAAGAGGGGAACGCTGACTCCGGCCGCCGGAGACATGCCGGCTGTAAAATTGTCGGGATCGGAGGAAGAGCGGCGGCGGTGCGTGCTATCTTTGAATGGTTTTGTCTTAAGAAAATTATTACACGTCCTCCCCTTTTATAAAAGAGTGGATTTGGCTGCCTAAAGTTTATTTGGATTTGGGAAGTTAAGAAAACAAAAAAATGAAGTTAGAGTCAAATATTAAGACAGAGAACAGATATTGACTATCTTATAAATGATTTTAGTATAATATTCACTGTTTCTTTTTAATTAAGCTTAATTATGTTTTTAATTTCCCAAACTTAAGAAATGTAATTTTTTAGTCCATCAAATTAAAAATTAATCTTTTTAGTCTTTTAAATTTTTAAAATTCTTGTTTTGATCATGTTACGGACCGACTTAAACTCTTAAGCCAACGATGCTTCCTTAAGCATCACCGGCTTGGGACAACTGTTCTAGAGGTTACTCGGACACACAATCTAAGTCGACTCTCATGTCCTTTATCTCAGCTACACAGAACTGTGTACCCCGATTCATAACCCCCTGCTATCCCGGATTTGGTCTACCGCTATCCCAGCACAGCATGGGAAACACCTAACGACAGGGAACGAGTGTAGTTAAGTACCCAAACAGACGCTGCCACGTGGCACCTAGCGCTAATAGAATTTTCCTCCAAGAACACACTATATAAAGGACTCACACCCACCAAGTACACACTGCTCTCTCTCATATTTACTCATACTCAAACCCATACTAACTTAAGCATCAGAGTCTTTGTAGGTGTCACCACCAGAGACACCAACAACCACCGTGGAAGCTCACCAGAGACACATTCTTGTGATTACCACACAAAAGATCCTTTTGTCCAAACACAATTAGTGAATCTGCCATACAAAATCCACTCAATAATATTCTTATCAGTAAAAACATCACACCGAACTCAACTGATGTTGCACAGCTGATTCAATCTGCCATATAAATGATACTATAGGTGATCCTAAAGGACTAAAACAATATTTTTAAAAATTTGAGGGACTAAAAAGATTAATTTTTAATTTAGGGAACTAAAAAAACACATTTCTCAAATTTCGGAGACTAAAAACATAATTAAGTCTTTTAATTAAATATTATTGTGTTATTTTTTTTTTTAGAATGCCTTGAATTTTTTTTTTACTATGTTTTTATTATGGAGTAAAATTAATATAAAATTTATTAAATGATGTGATTTTTTTTTTGTATAGACTACATGTGTCTTTTATAGTCGCATTTTTTTTCATTCTGAATATTTAATATAGTTGCATATGTAAGATTCAAATTTGAGACTATTAACTAAACTAAAATAATTTAGTGTCAGTTAATTTATGAGTTTGGTGGCTGAATAATGTGTATTTTATTTGTTATTTAATATGAAATATTTTTCAGTATTAAAAAATATTAAATAGCATTTTATTAACACCATTTCTTTAAAATACTTCTCATTAGAGTGTGGAATTTTATGAGACTAAGCTTTTATGGAGGTTGAGTACTAGTAAATCGCATCATTTCAGTCTACAGTTAAAAGAAACGACGTTTTAGTGAATATTATAAAGGTATGTTTGTTGTGTATTATTGAAGTAGCAGTAAAGTGCACGTTTTCAGTCTACAGTTAAAAGATAAGGCGTTTAAGTCAAGATTAGAGAGGTAAGTTTTTGTTAAATAATAATAATGATAATAATAGAGGCTATTAAATTACCAAAATGCACCTCTTCAATCTACAACTATACGATGGGAATTGGGATGGGACTGGTGGTTGTATTTATTGGCCCTCTAATTACTATTCATGTTAATGTAACTCCTGTGTAAAATGTTCTATTTTAAAATTACTAATTTGATCCTTAATTTATTTATTTTACTCAATTAAATTTCTCTATCATTAAAAAGTTTAATTAAATCTCATAATTTTTAAAAATGTTTCAACATTCTCTTTTTTGTCTAAAATTACGTCATTTTTTACTATATTTTTCATGCTATTTAGTGTAACATTGGACAAAAAAAGACATTAGGAATGACAATGGATGGGTCTGGGTAAGGTACTCTAGTACCGTCTCCATACCCACGTTTAAAAAAAAAATACTTATACTTGGCTCTATACCAACTTTAATCCTTATTTTCGTAACCGTTGAATACTTATATACTCATACTAACACTTGCTACTAGCACCTTCCTTAAGTGCAGAGTGTTGGCAAAAAATTCTAAGGTTTTAGGTGAAATTTATATTCAATATTTAATTTAATATAATTTATAAAAACTCATTTTATTTGTTTATCAACTATGGAATTATTTATCAAAGTTTTATAATTAAGTATTTTTAACATTTCATTATCAATATATAAAAAGACAAATTTATTGAATTTATTCTTTAACATAGTTAATATCAAATAAAATTTGATTAATTTTAATTTTAAAAAAACTACATTCAACAATAACAATAATTATAAGTATTGTCAATAATATTTTAGAAATAATACATGCATTTGAAAAAGAATACAATTTTTTTTATAATTTAATATTTTTAGTGGAGTATGAATTATTTTTGTAATTTAATTTATATACAAAGTTAGTGTAAAAAAATTTTACATTGACGTCTAATAAATTTTGATTATCTTATATTATTAATATAATGTTGTGATAAGTTAATTTTCTATTAAATATATATGTAAAAATATTTTACGCTAACAATACATATAAATTAAACTCTTATTCTTTTTACAATATCTTTATTTTAAAAATACATTAAGATCTTTAGTATTATAATAATTACTAAAACTTGTCTTTTTAATATATTATATATGAAATATTTCATCTTTATTATATTAAAGATTGAGGATTATGTGTGTGTGTGTGTGTGTGTGTGTATGTAGGTGCGGGTACTATAGTACTCATACATGCACCCACTTGCATTAAATTTTGCAAGTAAATAATTGGCCTCAAACCTATTTCTATTGAACGAGTATTTATCCTTCCCGTTGTGGGTTTTTTTTTTAGGTATCTGTAGGATTTGGATAGAATTGTCATACCTAAACATCGTTTCAGATGAAAAGAATAACATTGAAGCGTTTTTGAAAATTATGTGGCCTAATTGAACCTTTTTAATAATAGAAGGACCCAATTGAATAAAATAAATAAATTAAGAAACCAAATTAGTAATTTAATCTTTTTTGTTAGTCAAATTAATTATAAAATATTTTAAATAAAAAATTCTTAGTAATAGATGCATGAGAGTGAAAATAAGCACTTTCTTGTTAGACAAAATCAGAAAGTTACATATCCTGGGTGATTGATTGTTCACCAATAAAAAAATTAGTATAAGAAATATGAATCGTGATGTTCAAATGCTAATAACTACAATCGAAGAACATTTCTTTATTCCCAATCAATCAAGCACTCAAATAAGTGGGCCTTCTTGTCCGATGAGCTGATTACCAGTACCACACTCGTGGTTTTTTTACCAAAATAATAAAAAAAAACATTAAAGTTATCTCCAAACATTATTTCCTAATATATATTAAATTACTATTCACGTTGAAAATACCCTCCCTCAAGACCCGACTTCTCAACGTGATTTTTTTTTATTTTAGTTTTGTTATTCACATTAAATATTAATTTAAGTTAATTATTATTTTAATTATGGGTTAAATAATACATTTAGTGTTTAATTAAAATAAGTACAATTAACAAAAAATGTTACATATTAAATAATCTTAATAAATTAATTATATTTATTATGTTTGTTAGTTTGGGCAAATTAAGATAAAAATTAAGATTGTCAAATGTCATTAAAATAATTACTATGTTTAATTTTAATAATGTGATAATTTTATGGAAAAAATTGAAATTGTGATTAAATAAGCAGTTAATTGAAAAAAAAAAGCACAATAAAGGATTAAATTAATAAAAATTACATAGGATTAAAAATCATTGGAACTGCCTTGACGTTTCAACACAGTTAAGACATTTATTTTTAGTATATCCTGGTGTGTGACATGCCGAACATTTTTTTGGTTGACTCCTTTCTCTGAGGTTCATTTCAGTACGTACGTGAGTTGATTTTAAGCGTCCACTAATATTCCTGCGTGTAACTGGATTGTGGGACAATTCTGGTCCATGATATGTTGGTCATGACCCTTCATTGGACAACATATGGAATCTTCCACTATAGACATTGGATACATACTCTAACGTGTATACCAGACTCACATATTGCACATTGGATACATGAGTCTGGTGTACACATTGGAATATGTATCCAACGTCTATAGTGGAAGATTCCACATGTTGTCCAATGAAGGGTCATGACCAACATATCACGGACCAGAATTGTCCCACAATCCAGTTACGTGCAGGAATATCAGTGGACACTCAAAATCAACTCACGTACGTACTGAAATGAACCTCA
This sequence comes from Spatholobus suberectus, assembly GCA_004329165.1. Classification (NCBI taxonomy): domain Eukaryota; kingdom Viridiplantae; phylum Streptophyta; class Magnoliopsida; order Fabales; family Fabaceae; genus Spatholobus; species Spatholobus suberectus. The sequence continues at coordinate 53,377,993 of CM014737.1, read as the reverse complement.
GAGAAAGGAGTTAACCAAAAAAATGTTCGGCATGTCACACACTAGGACATACTAAAAATAAATGTCTTAACTGTGTTGAAACGTCAAGGCAGTTCTAATGATTTTTAATCCTATGTAATTTTTATTAATTTAATCCTTTATTGTGCTTTTTTTAAATTAACTGCTTATTTAACCACAATTTCAATTTTTTCCATAAAATTATGACATTATTAAAATTAAACATAGTAATTATTTTAATGACATTTGACAATCTTAATTTTTGTCTTAATTTGCCCAAACTAACAAACATAATAATTAATTTATTACGATTATTTAATATTTAATATTTTTGTTAATTGTACTTATTTTAATTAAGTACTAAATGTATTATTTAACCATATTATTTAACCCATAATTAAAATAATAATTAAATTAAAATTATATTTAATGTAAATAACAAAACTAAAAAAAAAACCCTGTTGAGAAGTCGAGTCCTGGGGACCCGACTTCTCAACGGGTTCAAAAAAAAAAAAAACAAAACCCAATTGAGAAGTCGGGTCGTCAGGGGGGGTATTTTCAACGTGCACAGCAATTTGGTGTATATTGGGAAATAATGTTTGGGGGTAGTGTAGTTTGGGAATTAATGTTTTTTTTTTGTATTATTTTGGTAAAAAAATCCACACTCGTTTGGGCTATAAACATTAAAAAATATTAATTTCCATTCCCACGTTCTAAATACCCTGTTACTGTATTTTAAGTCTGTAAAGTAAAGTTACTTTTTGAGAAAATTGACTTAGGTGTAATTACTCATTTAGTTTTTATAATTACAATTTTTTTTATTTTAGTTTTTATATTTAAAAATATCATCTTTTAATCCATACAGACACTATTTTTAGTTTTTTTAATCCTTACATATATCATTTTAATTTTTTTAGTTCCTACGAAAAGAACTAAAAGAAATTAAAAATAATATGTATCGGGACTAAATGGAAATTTTTTAAGTACAAAAACTAAAAGAATTTTTTTTTTGTAATTATAAGAACCAAATAAGTAATTAAATAAAAAATGCTAGATTTTATGTTTGATACAAATTTAAACAAAAAATATTTATTTTGGACAATGTTGATTCTCATAAAAGTAACATTCTCCATGTCATATTTGATTTTCAATGTGAAAAAAATAAGCATTTTATATTCTCATCTTCTGAATTATTTCCTCTTATCATTTGATTTTTTAAAATGTTATGACACAAACAATTAAGTTAATTAACAAATATAATTTAACATTTGAATTGATGAAAAACATATTTTATATAAAGTGATTTAATGATAAAAAATATTTAATTTAATGTCAATTTAAACTGATCCTTCTTCTACTAAAAATATTAAATTCTACCAAAACATGATTTTTTTTATTCTGTAGAAATGATAAAACAACAAAAAATACTATCTATCCTGTACAAACAAAACGAGTTCTACGGTGGGAAAATAAAACAAATCTCCCACCGTGGAAAAGTAATGATACAGTCTGATATACTAATTAAATAATTAGCGGTGAAGATTCTAGGTGCAACTCCCGGTTTCAAGGTAATTTAAAATCGTAATTTAAAAAATAAAAATACCACATGGAGAGAGAATTGTAGATTACGTGGTCCCTTTATCATCATTTGCACTTCCCCTTTTCAAACATCAGGTCTGCGTTCAACCATCATCGAACCCTTTGTTTGTGACACATCTTTTCCCTTCATCGAACCCTCTCTTTGTGACTCTCCCCTAATTTGGAGCGGTCATGGAAGTTTTTGGTGTTTGTCGTCACGAGTATCTGCCAAGTGAAACATCTTTCTGGGGTAAAGGTGCTCACTGTCGAGTGTCGTAAGGCCGTCGAGTATTGATGAAATAGTTGATTGGCACTTCCAATGGATTATTGATTTGGTGCGTAGAAAGATTGTTTGCAGTTAGAATTGTGATGTGTTTGGTCTGTTATTGTTGTTAAGGGGTGTTTTGTTGATGTGTAAAATGTTTAGGTGTAGTTAGTGCTTATGTAGTGTTTGTTTTATTGCCTATTGGTGTGATCTGTCATTTAAAGGTTTTATATATAAATTAAAAAATGTAATAAATTTTTTGTTTTTTATATAATACTTTTGAAGTTTCTTATTATATTTTTTCTAATTTTTATTCTGCAATAAATGCATACTAGTTGTAGATGTGTAAATTAATTAAAAAAATTAGATAAAAAGTAAGAATATAATTGATAGAAATAATTAATATTATTTTAAACTTTGAGAACAACAGATAAATAAAAGCAATTTTTTTTTTTTAAAAAACCGACAAGTAAAGTAATTCTCAGATGTATACATAGGACGTGAAAAATCAAAACATTTTATATGTTGCTTTTGGTCGAGTTAATGCCCTGTTGATCTATGTTTACTTCAAACTCTTGATCTGCATTGTCCATTGTCACTCTGAGTTTGTAGAAGTGGCATTGTCCACTCTTACTATGATTTGTTTGTTGGAATGGTTGTATGGGTTCCTTTCTTCTACCTTTTTTATGGGTAACCTTTAGATGTAGTCAGCATGTTGCAATTTAGCTGCTTTGAGCAACTGTATGTAGTCTGTCGTGTACCAAGGTTGTTTTGTTCCGTCGTGAACAAGAAGATGGGTTCTTCCCACTGGCTGGTTGGATTATATTTTATACGACGCTGTTGTTGCATAATTGAAAAATTGTTGGGCAACGCATATACTTGATTTTTTAACTCTAGGATAATTGCTATTCATGAAAAAAAGTCATGGTGTGCATGTAGTTTTTGTCTTAAAAATATTTTCTGTAACATGTAGGCATGAAGAGCATAGTTACAAGATGGATTTACAAACATTTTTTTATTTGTCAATTAAACAGCTGATATGGTCATCTAGCAAATTCTCATTTTTTTATTAGCTCCAACAAGCCAAGTTTGATAAAGTGTGGAAATTTTCTAATACTAAAATGCAAGTTCTCAATGACAGATCCATAAATTTTAAAATGTGGGGCAGTATTTGTATATACGAATTTTAATTATAATATAATTTATATATTCAAAAACATTCATTTATTATGAATTTTAGTTTTGTAAAATAAACATTTATATATTATGTGCTTTGCATAGATTAAGATACTAGTAAATAAATATATTTAAATATATAAATTGGATTTCAGATTTCTAATGAATAATTTAAATTTGATATAAGATTATTTTTAACTATTGATAAAAAAATTTAAAAATTATTAAAAATTAATTTAAAATTAAGATAGTAGATTAAAAGGGTTAAACAGTTAAAAAATTCAAGTATATAGACAAAGATATAACAAAAAGAATTTAATAGATATGCACTGTTGGTGTAAAAGATTTTACGCTGTTAACCAATTAAAAATTAGTTTTGGTTTATTTTTAGGTTAGTTATTATCAAAGTCAACAAAATTCCTAGACATAGTGATTTGTGATTGGATGACATAAAAAAAAATTTACATTGTTGGGGTATATATTTTTTTCTCTAAGAAGAATAGTTTAAAATGGGTGAAAGAGAAAAAATAATGTTAATTGAAAAAATAAATAATATGTAAATTGCACATTCAACAAAAAAACAGAGAGAATATTAAAAATGTTTAATTGAAAGAATGAGACAAAAAATAAATATGTGAGGGCAATACTCATATTATAAACTAATTTTTTGTACTATATTTCAAATTATAAGGATAATTTGTAATTATATATATGTATTAGGTTTAATTATTTTTTTGGTCCCGATAATTGTGCAAATTTTTTCTTTTAGTCTCTATAGTTAGAAATAATATGTTTTAGTACCTATATACACTTTTGATATCGGTTTAGTTTCTGCCGTTTTAAACTGCTACAAATTGAATAAAAAACGTCAGAAAACGTCAATTTGTGGCTGTTTTACACCGGCAATTTTTATTTTGTGACAGTTTTATTTCACGAAATTAAGGCATATTTGACGACAGGGATTAAACCGATATCGAAAGTACATGTATATATAGTGACTAAAATGAATTATTTCTAATTATAGGAACAAAAAAAAAATTCTGTACAACTATAGAAACCAAAAAGGTAATTAAACCAACTAACATTCAATGTACTTGTTACCAAAAACTGAATGAAGCTTCACAATGGTTTACTCTTCCGAATCCAAGAATTGGTCATGTTTGAGATCAGGACGAAGGTAATTAGTCCACCTTAGTCTGCAGCTCTTTCCACATCTCTGGAGGCCTATTTTATAAGCAAAATTAAGTAGGAACGCTTGTTCTTTATTGACATTGATATCAATCATGAATGATATAAATATAGACAGTGAAAAGGGACTAACCAGCATTTTTTGGGAATGGCATGGGACGCCAGTTGCGAGTGCCATGTTGAGCAATGTATAGGTAAGTAAAAAATGGAGATTTTGAGTTGTTCTATACAAGCCCAACCGGAAAAACAGATTTGCAGAATTTGGGTAATGGAAAGGCCTAACCCAAAAATATGAAATAAATTACTCACTAGTTATGGAATAAATAATAAAATTGACATTGTTAATCAATATTGATAATAAATTTGTCAATATTGATAATAAATAATAAACCAACATTTTTAATCTTTTGTTGTGAATAAAATTGACAACTAAGTTGTTTTAAATTTAGGCCATAACGTAAAATAAATGAGGGGGCCTGTGTTAAGGTGCACTGGTTATGGAACGTTAAATTTATACTGTATATATTAAAAGCATTAAAATAATAAGAGCTTCAATATTTTGTGAAAATAGTCATCATTAATGAAAAATAAATTTTTTTTATATCTTAATGTAAAATAACTTTTTTTTATATCTTAATGTAAAATAACTTATACTAAATGGCGCATTAAAAAAAAATGGTACGTACAGTTTTGAATTGTAGCAGTAATAAAATAATTATCATTGTTTGTAAAAATACTATTTAATAGTCTACCAAAAGAAATTAACTGATAATAAAAGATAATGTTTGTACACACAAAAAAAAAATGCAATGAGTGAAAGATTTTTCTTCACATAATCGAAAAAAGAAAAGAGTACATTTTAATTGTACATGGTAAGGAAATATTTGTCCAAAAAATACTTAATATTACATTATTATAATTACAATTTTAATTTTTTGGACGATTGAAATTTTACTAGTCCTTAATAGGTATCGTAATTGGGTTTGCATTTTCCAAACTAAAAATTTATAAAAATATTTTGTTCAATTTAATTTGTGTAATCAACACTTAATACTTAGTATGTAAAAAAAATGACTGAAATAAAGGACCTTAATTCTTTGCCCTTAACCTTAAACAGATACAAATTTCTCAAAAACCTTACTCGCCAAAACTGCATTGAGTAGAGTACCACAGACAACAATGGCTTCCACGTCATTCTGCTCCCTCCACGAGGGTTAATCAACCACCTTACTTAATAACTGAAAAAATATGGGAAACTTTATGCAAAAACCACGCTATTAACAGTAAACAGAGCCCCGACAGCTTTAAGGAGTTCGACGGTGGTGGGTCTCCTCTTTTGTCACCTTTACCCCAAAAAAGGTGATTCGCTTGGCGGAGACTCACAATGACAAACACCATAAGCTTCCACAACTGCTCCAAATTAGGGGTGAGTCACAAAGAGAGGGTTCGATGGTGGGAAAGGATGTGTCACAATGGTTCGATGATGACTAAAAGAAGACTCGGTGTGGAACATTGCAAAAGGAAAAGTACAAATAACAAGGAGACCACGCAATCTACAATTCTCTCTCAACGTGGTATTTTCATTTTAAGTTAAATATATTTTTAATCCTTAAAAAATATGACAAAATTAATTTTAGTTTTTTAAAAAAAAATTGAATAAAGTCTCTCAAATATTAAAAATATCCTAATTAAATCTCTGTGTTAAACTCTACTTAACTTTTCTGTTAAGTGATGGTCACATCAGCTTTCAAGTAAAATATTTTATTACGTGAAGTATCTAGTGATAATTTTTAATAAAAAATTATGTAATTGCTTTTTCTTTAGAATTAAAAAATTTGTGGTTTAAGATTAAACATGTAATAATCATTTATATATATAAATTAGAATAACTATCTGGAATGAGAGTATTTTTAAGGGCTATTCTTCAACGAGAGTGGTTTTAGCTGATTTTCTTCGACAAGAGCATCTTTAGGATTTTCTTTTCAACCTCTTCACTCTATCAATTTATCTTTTTTATTTTTAGTTCTAAATTAAATTTTAATATTTTTTAAAAGAAATTATCAATAGATAAAAATAAATTTGTATTACAATATAAATTGTTTATTATAAATCTAAAATATAATTTATGTGTTCAAAACTATTTATTTATTACAAATTTTAATTATAATATAATTTATATGTATTTAAAATTATTTATTATAAATTATAATTATATAAAATAAACATTTATCATGTGCATTGTATAGGTTAAAATACTAGTTTTATTTAAAAAGTATATTACTAATGTAATCTGAACATAACAGTTGATACAGATAGTCACATCAGCAAATTAATGATAATTGTGATGTTGATGTGACCATAATTTAACAGAAAAGTTAAACAGAGTTTAGTACAAATATTTAATTAGAATATTTTTAATATTTGAAAGACTTTATTCAAAAAAAAATTGATAACTAAAATTAATTCTGTCAAACCAAAAACGTATTTAACCTTTTTATTTTTTAAATTACGATTTCAAATTACCTTAAAACCGAGATTTGCACCTACCATCTTTACTACTGATTATTTAATTAGTAAACCGAAAAACCCATGATCCACTGCCCATGTTCATCCCGAATGAGTCCTCCAAAACCCTACCATGCCTAGATTCCCAATAGAGCTCCCATCTATATTCAACTTAAAAATAGCATGGTTAGGCAAGTTCCATCTAATCTCTTATGTCCTATAACTTGGAGAAGGTTTAGTGAAAGCCTTCTCGACCAAATGTTGCAGATTCAAGATTTGATTAAAAGTATACCAATGCTTCCATTCTTTATCCTGAAATATTGCACTATTACAAGCCTTCCATAAATGCCAACAAGTGACTGCAAAAATTGTGTAATTGTCTTACATGACATATGACTTGGTGAGCTCACAATTAAACAAAACATAACGGTGAGCTTGCTCCCACATAAGAGGTTCCAAACTTGTCATCATTCCATTCCCTATTGGACCATCTAAATTCCTTGGCATCTTGTTGAACTTTGTTTGAACATCATCATTCAAGTACCTTGAACAAAATGTCAAACACTCATCTACTATATACCCTTCTGCAATGGAACCTTCCAAATGACTTCTATTACGCACTTAAGTCTTTAACTTAAGAAGAAACCTTTAAGAATAAAAGGATATAATTTAGGAGAATAAGAGAAAATAAATAAAATATATTCATTTAGTAAAGGAATTGCCTTTTAATTGGATACATCCAATGGTAATGCATAGGTCCAGCAATTCTAGCCTCATATGCTAAATGTACAAATACATGAATCATTAGAATAAAAAAGATGGAGGAAAAATCCTCTCCAACTCACATAGAATTAATGCAATTTCTACATCCAATAATTCGAACTCTTCAACAGTGATGACTTTTGAACATAGAATCTTGAAGAAAAAACTTAACTTTATTAGAACTCTTGCAACTTCTTTTGGTAACACTTTCCGTATTGCCATTTTAGCAAATCTAGCATCAATATATGAAAATCATGACTTTTAAGCCCATGAATTTTATGTTGTTCAAGCTAAACACATTTAGAAATATTAGAACCATAATTTTCTGGAACCTTCACTCCTTTTAAAACACTGCAAAATATACCTTTTTCTTTTGATGAAATTGTAAATCGTGCAGGTGGAAGAAATACCTTATTTGGTCCTATGTCTTTAGGATGAATGTCTTTCCTTATGCCTATCTCTACCAAGTCAAGGCAAGCTTTGAGATTGCCCTTTGATTTCCCCTCTATATTCAATAATGTTTTGACCACATTTTCACATATATTCTTTTCTATATGCATCACATCGAGATTGTGACGATGCAAATTAGTCTCCCAATATGGCAATTCAAAGAATATACTTTTTTGGGTCCATGGATCACCATCATTTCTTTCCCTCTTTTGAGCATTCCCAAACACATTATTTCTATCACCTAATATTTCTAATATGTTAGACCATGTTAATGGCATAGGTGCTACTCTCAATTCTTGTGTACCATCAAAACACTTCTTGTCCTTTCACCACCTATGTTTTGAGTCTAAAAATCTTGAAGGACCTATATAGCATGTCTTTCTACTATGCTTTAAGTACTTAGAGCATGTGTAGTAGTTACGTACAAGGCATGCCAATTTTCCACTTGTATGCCAACCTAATAACATAACATAAGCAGGCAAGTCACTAACAGTCCAAAGTAATGCAACATGTGCCTAGAATAATTGCTTACTAGAAGCATTATAAATTTCAACCCTTTTTCCCACAACTCCTTTAACTCATCAATAAGAGGTTCCAAATAGACATCAATACTACTTTTAAGGGAAGAAGGACCAAGAATAAGTAAAGACAACATCAAGTAAGGTTGCTTCATATAGTCCCATAGAGTTAAATTATATGTCATTAGAACTACGGGCCAAACACTATGTTTGTTGCTCATCGTCTTATATGGATTAAATCCGTCACTTGCTAACCCAAGCCTCACATTTCGAGGATCTAATGCAAAATTAGGATGTAGAGAATCAAAGGTTTTCTAAGCAAGTGAATATGCTGGATGCCTTAGTTTCACATCTTTGGTGCTACCTTCATCATACCACTTCATTAATTTAGCAGTTGTAGAAGACATAAATAGCTTCTTGATCCTTGGTGTTAAAGGAAAGTACCTCAAAACTTTGGCTGGAACTGGAGGTGAAGTTACCTTGCAAGGAACCTTTCTTCTAGAATTTTGAACCTCTTTTTTTTTATATATAGAAGAACGACAATTAGGGCATATAACTTCATTCTCATACTCCTTTTGATATATGATACAATCATTAGAACAAGCATCAATTTTTTCATAACTGAAACCTAAGTCCTTAATGATAAACTTGCAATCTTGGAATATTGATGGCAAACAAGAGTTTTCAGGAAGCAACTCTTTTAGCAATTGTAGCAACATATTAAATGACACATTGCTCCAACCATGAAGATTCTTAATATGTAGCAAACGAACAATGATTGATAACTTGGAGAAATTTTACAACCAGGGTATACTTCTTGGGGGCATCATGTACCAATTTGTAAAACCTAGTTGTTTCTCTATCAAGTTCTTCATTATCTTCATCTATAATGTCATCAAATTCATTTTCTCTTAAATCAGTTGGCATCATGAAGGTCTCCTCTAACAGGCCATCCAAATTATCATGCATATTAAATTTCTCACGTTCATATTCGCTTTTGAAGATCCACCTTCTCCATGAAAAATCCACTTTTTATAATTTTTATCAAATCCATCATAGACTAAATGCTCATGCACTTCCTCCCGGTTACCCCAAGAAAAATTGTTGCAATTCTTGCAAGGACAGAAAATTTGATCTCCTTGAGCAACATTTTGAAATGCAAAATCTATAAATTTTTCTAATGCATCCAAATACCTACTAGATGATCTAGGTTCTAGTATCCAACTCTTGTCCATAATTGTTCTCTCATAAAAAAATCAATATTCCTAAAAGAAATGAAAAAAAATTCAAATTAAAAAAATTTAATTGACACTTAATTTGACATGGATACAATACAACACGGTTACTACGACAAAGGAAATTCTTAAAGATTGAAGATATGATATCATGAATTTAATAAAATGCTATAAAATTCAAACAATGAGCAAGATTCATTCCTCTTATCACATGTTATAAATGCACAAGACAAGTAATGACAAGTTTGGTTGTTTTCTTTTACCAGAATCACAACACAAGCATAACAATTATGAGAAGCATTGGACATAGAAGCACAACACAAACACAATGAACTCACCCTCTAAAAGAAATGTACTAGTAGAGAGTTTAGAGTTCAAAATCCTGTCTTTGTCTCAAGAGAAATGTACCTACAGAAGCCCCAAAAAATCAAGAATAACAACTTAACACATACACTAAACAGAAATAAATGAGTGAAACAAAAAAACTTTGGCTCTTATATCCCAACCTTTAAAACTAAAAATAAAGGAATGGAACAAAACAAAAACATTGGTTATAGTAATATCAGATAGCTTACAGTAACCAGAAGATGGACCTAACCCATCTAATTATTAAAGCACATAAAGGAAAATTTTTATAGTCAATTTGGGTTAGATTATTTATTAGAGGACAATAATCTGTTTTAGCAACTTCTCCCATGTCCCCAATCAAAGTACATTTTTTTAAAAGATAATAACAATGTAAGCAAAAGCAATGGGAGCAGTGGCTACAACATTCAATTACAAAGCAACACTAAATTCCTTGATAACATCACAATAACAATAACAATAACAATAACATGAGGGCTGCAGAATAAGGCGTTACTACAGAATAAGGCTTGCTCTATATCTTCCTAAAATTTCTGGTTGATTCAAGCTTCTTCTCATCACTTTGTTATTATAATTCATTTTTTTGCATGATTAAATGATATTGAATTTAATACTGCAGGACATAGGGATCATGACACCTGCCCTGAGCCTTATCTTTTCACAACATCCACCCTTAGTAACCTGCACATAATTCTTTGTTGTATCAAACACAATAAAGAAAATGAGATTTACATGAAAAGAAGTGTTAGATATGATTTTTTTCATAAATTTTAATTAGTAATAAAAATGTGTTAAGTGTGTTTTGTTATCATTTTTGTGTATGAAAATATGAATAATTTAACTCATCTTTGATGATAATTCATGCTTGTATTCGCTGCAACACTTAAAACAACGAGTGATCACAATATCACAAAATCAAACATATAGAGAACGATTGAAATTTTGAATGCAATGTTAAAATACCTAAACAAAAAATCAAAATATACGAGTCTATGATGAATGCACGAAATGAACTTCCTCGATTTCAAAACTGCACAAAACCCCAAACACAATACATAAAGATAAAAACACACAAAGCAGCAATAAGCGTAGAAAGAGAAACAGAGGATAAAGCTCATTGAAAATAATTATCAATCAAAGAGAGCTCACCGAAAGAGTGTAATGAATAATGAAACTTCTATGGTGAAAGAAACTTGTTGAAATGGACTGAATCTCTATGACAGAGAGAGCTTTAGGGTATAGTGTTCTTTTTGGCACACACGCATAACTTGAACTTTTTTTTCATAAAAAATTATTGAAAATTGGAGGCTCGGCCATAAAGGGGCATTTAATTAGTTGAGTGTCTATCTAAAGAAATTAATAAATATTTTTATATATAATATCAAGTTCCTTTAAGTTAAATAAAATGTATAAATAATTTAGATTTAAGCAAATAAAATTATAAAAGTAATTTTAAAATACAAGTTGTTAAGATTTACGATAAAATCATAGTTTTTATATAAAAACTAAAAATAATTAAAATCAAATAATTAAATTAATTAAAATTTGAACATAAAAAATGAATATAAAAATTATTTTTAACATAAAATAAAATAATTAATAATTTAAATGTTTTTAAAGGTATAAATAAATGTTAAATAATAATAAAGTCAAAAAAGAAAATATAATAAAAATCACTCTTACCCGTAAAAATAATGAGTAAGATTTATAATATAAAAATTAATAATTACTATTTAAAATTTTAAAAAAATTATTTTCGTAAACTAAATCACGTTGGTATCTGCCAACTGTCCCTTAACCAAAACTTAAGCCAAAAAATAAACACAATAGAGAATGCTCTATTTTAGTGTCCAAAACTCCTTCTCTTTTATTTATTTATTTTTTTTGAAGTTGTATCTTTTTAAATTTCATCACTTGTAGTGAAGATCTTTCTTGTGAGAAAATAATAATCTTTATTATTAAAAATGTTGTGAGAAAATAGTAACATTTATTATTAAAATGTTGCACAAAAAAATATAATGTGAAAAAATAGTAACCTTTATTGTTAAAAATGTTGCAAAAAAATATAATGTGTAAAAATAGTAACATTTATTGTTAAAAATGTTGCAAAAAATATAATATAAGGTCAATTAGTAATATTTTACTGAGTGTTAGTAAAAAAATGTTGCTAAATGTCATATGTGTAGTAGTGTATGTTCCTTCTTATGCAAAATGGATTCACCATGCAGGTACTTGTTGTCGAGCATACGAACCCAAAGCTTGTGGGGCTCATGGAGGATAGACCAAACATGTTTACCAAGAAGTGCTACGTTGATCTCATGGGCAGTCTTAATACCTAAACCACCTCTCTCCTTATTGATTAGTTGACCCAATGGCTATTGGAGCTTCCCCAAATAAACCTTTGAGCAACATTATTAAGAGTAAAAGTCTTGATATTTAGACACTCGTATGGTAAAAAACACCCATCAAACACCTGCTTATGTGGCATTTTTTATTTTATTTTATTATTTATTATTTAAAAAACGAATTTGAAAAATAAGAGAAAAAATTGGAAACAAAAAAGAAAATTTGGAAGAAACAAAAGCTACGATTCTATTCTCATTTACCTCCACTTATTATCAATAGTGCAAGAATTCAATAAGGGTTGCACTTCCATGTTTGGTTTCTCCTTTTTTTTCTTGATCCTCCTTCTTTCCTCTTTGTCTTTCTTGACTTTGTTATTTGTTGTTTTTGTTCTCCTTTATTAACCTTTTTTTTTACCCTTTGATAGAGGGTATGTTTTAAGAACTCTTTTGTGAAAGGAGTTGTAGTACCATGTGATTTGCCACATTTTTTCCCTTACTTTCACATTGGCATTCTAATTTGACATTGGAACCCTAGTTTCACATAACCAAGTAGTGACATCACATTTCTCTTCCGATACTCTCATCAATTCCTGTGCTAAACACTCCCTTATCCACCTTGTCCATCAAATATTTGATAAAATTTCTCAACTAGACATTTTTGTCGGCTTCTTTTTTCTTGTTAAGAGAAAGGAAAATGGGTAGATATTGGTTTTAATAAGTGTTTCTTTTGTTTCATTATAGTTTGTGTCATTGGTCTGGGCATTGTTGCAATTGCTGTAGGATTTATAGTAGGTGGGATTGCAACATTTGTGTCTACAAAAAAGTGAAAGAATCTTTTCTATCAAACATACAAGATCTGATATGTAAGAGATAAACATATATGATACTGTCAATTTGTTGCATTTTACCTGTTTTGTGAAAATGAGGGTGTGAACAATAATGTATACAAGGCGATAGGCATGATATCTAAGTACTAGATTATAGATGTATTGTGTGTGTTCATATTGAAAAATAAAATATACTTTGGTGTTTTTATCATTTTTATAATTACTCTTGTTTTATTCAATTAGTGTTTGGTTTAATGTATCTTAGTGTTTAAGTGATTGTTCCTTGTCTCTTAAATCTTTTTTGTAAAGTATTTACCTTCTTTAGAACTTCTGCATCTTCACCATGTTCCATGTGCTTCAACACATTTAATTATCTTTTTAATTGTTAAATGTTCAACTATAGCTCTTGTTTCATATGAAGTTGTGTTTGAAGGTAAATGATTTTAGCATAGAATTGTTCTTTTTGCATCTTTTGATCTTCAGCTAGTTTCATAACATATTCATTAGCTTTTTTTTGCTGCAGAGTAGCCATCTGAAGAAAGCTATTTTTCATTGCATTCTCCTCGATTTCTTTTGCCAACTTTTTCCCTTCATTTTGATTATGTGCCTCACACTTTTTCAATTCAATTTTTCCTAACTAAAACTTGTTTTTTGAGATTTTAGTTGCAATTTAAGCTTTTCATATTAGTAAAAATTCTTTCAAAGTGATTCCTGCCACTTGTTTGTATTTTTTTATCTATTATTTATAAAGTTGAATTAGTTTATCTTTTCCTATTATAGCAAGGTTAATTTTGTGCATATTTTCATGGCATCTTACTTCCATGTCTTTTAAGTGTTTGTTTTTGACTTGAATAATGTTAGTCAAATGGGAAATAAGTTTATCTTGCCTTAGATATTCATATACTATCACTTATTTTCCTTTCACCAACTACAACAAATTTGTCATTATTGGCATCTTCTTTCTCCAATGCTGAACTTAATTAATTCCTCTTTTGCTTCCCTTAATAACAAGTTTCCACCATTTAAGGTTCATCTAACTACTTATTATTCTTTATTCACAATAACATTGATGTCCATTGTGATTGAATTTGTTTTGTTACTAGTTATGAAACTAGCCAGTCCACCATAACCTAAATAGAAATTAGAAATAGAGCTAGTCTTCCTTAAGAACTGTTCATATGTCACATATCTATTGTCATTTCACATGTCTAAAGCTTGGGTTTGGGAAGCTGAGTTAGGTTGTTGATTTGAAATCTACCCAGGCATAGTAGTTGGGAGAATAGTTTGAGAAGTGGGAGCTTGTGAAGTCGTTACTGCAACTGGAATAGTAGTATGGTTCTGATCCATAGAAGCAACAAGACTCATGACAATGTTTGTAAACTTGTATTAATTATCATAAGGCTTTAACTTTGACATTATGATATGTAGATTACTAAAAGAATACTCATGTCTAAATTTGCTAGCCATGGTTGAGACACATTTTTTGTGTAATAATTATCATTAGGACCATGTCGGATGTTATGTGTGGCAGTGTGTTCATTAGCATTGAGTGTTATTTTTTTGGTGTATGCAGACTAGCTCCCCTTAGCAATGACTTACTTGTCCTTGAAATTCAAAACTTAATTTAAGACCTTAATGGTTAAATGTTCATACTATTAAGGTTAACTCAATATTTACGTTGGTTAATTTTCTTGTTATGATAATTTTGACATAGTTACTAACAACGATAAAAATAGTGGACAATAAATACTATTTTTGTGCAATAATTGACATAGGGTCCATGTAGGATGTTATGTATGGCTACCTATTCATTGGCATTATTTGTTAGCTTTTTTGTCTATGCAGGCTACTTGCCCTTAAGTAAATATTGTTGTAGTGTGAATAATATGATAGAAATGCAGGAACATTTTAATGTAGTGACCAATTTTTTGGTCTTACATTTGTTGTTGTATGACACCATGGTTGAATGTGATTATTGAGTGGTAAAACATGTTCACATTATAATTGTTTGACCTACACAACTATTCCAACATGTTTGACATTTTTTACTACAATTTATTAGTGGACATCACTGTCCAATCATCTGATTAATTGAAGGTAAAATATGGGTTAATAACGTGCTTTATATGGTGAATTTAACTTATGTTAACCTAATATCATGTCGGGTCGAGAGCCTTTATACCCTTAAGAACACAGCATAAGCCATAAATTTTCTAAAGTCTTTCTCAAGCATTCCATAACTACAAGACTCAGTTTTATGATCAGCACCAACTATATTCTTAAAGATAAAAGGATCGTAAATAGATTCATGGATTAGCTGTCAGAAGTTTTCTGATACACGGAATCCCTTGGAAAGGCAAGTGTAGAGCATACTTGCTTCTCGGGAGAGGAGACTATGATAGAAACATTATACTAGGTTTTCAAAGAGAAGAGAGAAGCTTAGAAAGAACTCATTGTTATCAACACAAGGATTTTATTACAAGGGTAGATATTCAATGATTACAACTGAAGTGCTTCCCTCTATTTATAGAAGGAGGAGAAGGCTGGATAATAAATAAACGTCATGGCTTACATCACCTATGCCATGATTGTTTGTTACTATTACAAAAGCATATTCTTATCTGATAAGATAAGATTACCTAATATGACAAGCTACAGTAATATTGTTTACAAGCACGCTTTAAAGACTTTTGCAAATACACTTTATTTTATAGTACAAACACACTTTTAATCATGCTTGCTTTAATCCCGTGAATTTTGGCTAACTGTCAAGTTGAGCTGCTGCCATTCTTCAGATGTGACGCTACCATATAATGTGTACCACCATGGACGGTTGGTTTCAGCTTGCCTTTCTTTTTCATACATTATAGCGTCCAATATTTCTACATTGGGATCTTCATCCATTATCTCTACATTCAGATCTTAAGAATCTTCAAGGTATGGAGGAGGTTCTTCTTTTACAGGTGTCACCTCTGTGTTTGTTGTTGGATTTGTCATGTCTAGTTGATGGGATGAACTTGGTTGGAATGGATCATCTGGAAGAATAGTGTATCCATTAGTTTCTTGCAGATGTTGAATCAATTGGACCTTATAGCTTAAATCCATAGGATAGATGTCAAAAATATCCTAGATATAAGCTTCATTTCTGGATCACATGGTTCTATTGGAATGCTAGAAATAAGAACGATGGATGATGGCAATTGTTGTCATCTTGGCTATCACATCATTTGATTTACCTCTAAATTCTACAAACTTGAGGATTTTCCTTAACTCAATTCTCCACCAGTTTAATGGAGAAAACCATTCCAGTGAGGTCCACAAAAAGTAATCTTGTTTCTCTGGATCAATAAGAATATTGTAAATGGTTAAAACTTTCAATGTGATAGGAATTGAATGATGATTAGTAATACACCACATACTCCAGAAAGTATCTTCACAGATATCAAATCCTGGTGCACAGAACAGTTCACTGATTCCTAAATAAGGAGTATCAAGATTAAAAACATCGAGAGTCACATATTTGCCTGACATTGTTTTGTGAAAATAATAAAAATAATGAGTTTTGGAAAAAAATTTAATTTCATCTAGAGAGGAGGATTCATCTAATCCTGGAAGAAGAATTCTGACAATTTTGGCTTTGTTGGGTAAAGATTTGGCTATGAAAATGAGTGTGAAACTGTTTAGGCTGGTAATGGCTTGAACAGGTTTTAAAGGTCTTGAGAGAAAATTAGGGATAATGTTATGGTTTCCTTTGATGTGTTTGACAGTGAAGTCATATCTTGAAAACCAATCTTTTAATCTCAAGATTTGAGGGTCAGGTGGCATCTTGATTTTGAATTTGAGGATTTTTGGGAATGAGGAATTATCCATCAGAACTTCAAAACTGTATCCTTAAAGATGGAAATCAAATTTCTTGATTCCATTTTTGACAATTAATGCTTCCTTGAATGTGGTGTGATAGTGCTTTTCAACTTCTTTAAATTGTCCGCTGGCATGACAGTAATAGTACTTCTTACGATCAATTTCTTCGATAAGCATTGCACCCCAAAAATGATCACTTACATTTGTTTGCAAAATTCTTTTCCTTGTGCTAGGGATTTTTAAGGCAGGAGGATTTTGAGATATCCTTTTTAATTCTTGGACTACCTTTGTTTGTTTTGGTCCCCAAGGTGGGGGACTGTTCTTCAGTAATCTAGAAAGTTAACTGGTGTATTTTGTAGCCTGTGGTATGAAGTCTCAGATATAGTTGAGAATCCCAAGAAATTGCTGGAGTTGTTTAACAGTCAAACTTTCATCTGGAAAGTTAAGCAATTCTTTAGCTATGTGAGGCTGAGGTTGGTAAGACCCTTAAGTAAAATACATTCCAAGAAAATCAATTTCTGCTTGGGCTAAATGTATCTTTCTTTCAGAAAGCATGATTCCATGTTCTTGTGTCAATATAAAAACCTTGTTTAGAAGTTCTTTATGAGAGATGTGATCTTTGAAAAATAACAATCTATCATCTATATAGATGAGAATACTATCAAGAATTGGTTCAAAGATACGGGTCATGGCTTTTTGGAATAAGGATGGAGCAACTTTAAGACCAAAAGGAAGAACTTTCCATTGATATTGAGCATTTGGAATGCTGAAAGTTGTTTTGAACGAGAGGATGGAGCAACTTTAAGACCAAAAGGAAGAACTTTCCATTGATATTGAGCATTTGGAATGCTGAAAGTTGTTTTGTATCGTTCAGCAGGATCAATACCTAATTACCAAAATCCTAATTTTGAGTCAAATTTTTGAGAAAATATGTGCATTCCTTATTAAGACAGGAATGGAGGAGGCTTTTGGTATGGGAAACTTATCATCCTTGAGGAACTGATTGAGAGGTTGATAATTTATCACCAGTATCTTTTTGCCTCTGAGTTTTTCAGATCTTTTTTCTATATAAAATGCTTGACAAGCCCAATCTAACTTGGTAGGCTCTATGAGACCTTGTCTCAGGAGTTCATTGCATTCTTGTCTGGCTAGCAATAGATCTGAAGGATTCATTCTTGGATGAGTAGCCTTTGTAGGGTTGCTGTCTTCATTCATCTTAAATGGAAGTTGGATGAAAAACTTATCATTTTTCCACAAAGGATGTGAATGAGAAAAATCTGCATGACTGTTAGCACAGAGTGTGCTGAGCTTTTTTTTAATTTATTCATATTTAAGAGGTGCTTCTGAGAGAGAGAATAACCTTAGTGTCTCTAAGTAAGGTTTAAACTCTCTTTTGAACTTGATTCCTTGGGGAAGAATTTGGAGATTGTCAGCTGCTGAGTAAATATCCATGCCAATGAGGATGTCTTTGTTAGGCAATTTGCTTCCAATTATTCTAGTCCAAACAACACAATCTAGAAAGAATTTTATCCCAATAGGATATTTTGTGACTAACTTGGTTTTGAATATTTTCCCATCTGTTGCAACAAAGTAAGCAACTTCTTTTTTCCACGAATCAGCAGGTAAAATGCTGGGATCCATCATACTCTTTTGAGCACCAATATCCATATAAGCAATTACTTTGATGGACTTTTAATACTTGGATGGTAGTACATGGATGTCAACACAAGGTTGTGGGACAACATAATTGATGTTTTGAGCTTCCAATAATGAAAATATTGGAATTGAGGCTGGTTCTGTATCATCAGCTTCACTAGATGAATCTTGAAGTGTTAAAGCTGTATTTTCATCTCCAGAACTCTGTTCTGAATAAAAAGATTCAACATCATCTTCATTACTCAGATTCAGAGTATTAAGCATCTTGACAGCTTTGTCAGACTTGTTTGGACAATTCTTGGCATAGTGGCCTTTCTTTTTGCAAATGAAGCATCTTTGTCCTTTCTTCTTTCCTCTATATTTCTTCTTTTTGAAGAACCTGAATTCTTCTTCTTTCCTTTTTTGTTGAATTTTTGGCCCTTTTTCTTTTTGGAGGAACAAATACAATTTTTTCTTTACATTTAATTTCTAGATAGGGCTTTCTACATGCTCTAAAATATTTATCCTTCTGATTGATAATGTTTGTCATGAATTTATTCTGTCTGCATATCTTGTCAATAGCTTCTTGAGACATTTGATGAATTTGTCCTAGCGTGAGAGTTGTGAAATCTCTATTAATTGCTTGTGCCGCTCTATGGAGCTCAGGTTGGATTTTTTTTGGCAATGAAGCAACATATATGTTCTTAAGGCTAGGATCATTGTATCCATTCAAGAGATAAAATTTATGAGTCATTCTTGGAAATGTTTATCCAGATCTGAAGAATTTTATCTCAAAGAATTCTTGTCTGAACTTTCTGTCAATCTTGTCAAATGCTCCAATAAATTCTTGGTGCAGAACTCCAAGTACTTCAGCAGTTGTACTTAATTGGTGAATTTGATCTTGTCTGACAATACCAAGATTATGGTACCATTCCTTAAGAGTGCCAGTCATTCTACAACAGAATTCTTCAATGATCTTGTAAGAGTCAACATCATTCTGCATCATTCTTGTATCGATCTAAGCACCAAATTCAAGTTTTCCTTCATTGGTTGGGAGGAATATCATCAAGAGTGAACCAAGGTCCTCTAGAAGGTCTTTTATTTTGATTTAATCTTGAACTGATTTCTGGTTCTAAGTTAGGGGAATCATAGAAAGTCTCATTTTTAACTCCAACAGTATTGCCCATCATCATGCCAGTAATGTCAGCATAATGATTATCATCAGAAGATTTTGTTTTGGAATCACTATATTTTGATTGAAGCTCAGGAGTTTGTAAGGACTCAGATTCATCACTGGTTAAGTTAGATTCTGTTTCAACTAATTTTGAGGTAATCTTGGTTAAGGCTAACTAGGTCTTTTATCTCCTTGTTGTCTGGAGATAGTCTCTACATTTTGTTTTTGGTTTTCTTAGAAGTATCTGAATCAGAAGAGGTTATACTCATTCTGGCTCTGGGAGATTTTGGTCTAGAGGTGGAAGGATTATCAGTTCTGAATTTTTGTCTGAAGGTTGTGGGAAATGTTTTGGGTGGTAAGGTAGGATTGGTAAAATATGAAGGTGGTTTTTGGAAAGAAGTTTGGTATGTTGGGAAAAGAAGAGGATTCAGGAATGGAAAATTTTCAATTTCTCTTGTCGGTTGGGCCTTCATTTGGGACTCAATATAATTATCCAGATCTTGGATCTGGGCTTTCAAATTCCTAATTTCTCTTTCTTTTGCGTTTGACTCAGCTCCAAACTTCATATTTTTGGACTCATCTTCAAGATGGAAAATGTCATCCTGGAGTCTTTTGGAATACTTTCTCATCTTTTTTGACAGATATTGCAATCTATCATCAAACTCTTCCAAGTGATGGGCAATTTTGTCCATCTTAACATCAAATCTTCTCAAAAGAGAATTATGTGCTAGAGCATTTTCTGTTTGTCAGTTCAGGACTTCTTCAGCTTGACTCAAAGCTTTGAACTTTCCATCTAGGAGTACTTCATTTGGTTGAGTGTTGGGCTTAGTGGTGATTCTTATGGTGGAGTCTATCTGTCTTTTTAAGGAAGGAAAGACACGATCATTTGTAGGTGAAAAATCATGCATGGTATGGGTAGAACAGATGGTAACTCAATAGGTTTGCATATGGCAGGAACATCTTTTGGTGACCAAGTGACAAGGGAAGGATCATTTGGTGGTAGCTCAGAGGGAAGTAGTCCCTCTTCTTTCAAGATTTTTAAGCCACGCTTATAAATCCACAGAGGTTCTTTTTTCTGGTTTTTGATTCCAACCCATGGGCCATTATTTAGGTCAAATCTTCTCCTTGGCTGAGGAGGTGGTTTACACTTTCTTTTAGGTCTCTCATCCTTTTCTTCTTCATCTTCATCATTGGTGTCTTTAGAGTGTCTCCAACAATCACACATGCTTGAATCAACATCCCAAATAAAATGACCACAAATACGATCAGTATAAATGGGTGTTCCATTAGGTCTGATGCTATAAGCAGGCATTCTTAGGTCCTCCTTGAACACTGGGGTGAAGGATAAAGATTGACAAATTTGTGGAGTTGTACCACTAGTAGAAGCTTCATCAGGTTTTTTAAATACAATTTTGACTCTTCTATCAGTAGATCTTCTAAAAAAGGCTTCAAACGATTGGATGGGCTTCTGGGCCTTATGGGTATTTTCATAATTAGTTATCCATTCTAACGGGATTAGTTCTGTTAATTCTTCACGAGTTATCCTTCTAGGAATCTAGACAATAAAAGGAGTTTCTTCAAGATTGTTTGCAACAATAAACAAAGCATCAGTGTTGTTGGTTAGGAGTGAAATATCAATAGCATGATCTTGAAGCCTGTAAATGATTTGATTATGGAAAGTTGCTGAGAGAGCTTTAGGAACTTGTTCAGCTCCTGGGAGTTGTATCTAGACCTTAAGTCTTCTGGACAGAGTTTTATCTTTTAGACTTACATTATAGTTGGAAAAATGGTGAGAACTACACTTCCAACATGAAGAGTAGTCAAAATAGTGTCAATCACAGCTTGTTCATATCGGATATAGCTAGAGTTTAACAAAGCAACTCTTGTAGTGACAGGGAGACTTTTCTTCCATGGAGTGAAAGAATAAGTTTGATTGCTCCAAAGTGAAGAGCAGTATATCCTTCATGTTGCCAATGGTTGATAAGATCTTGAGGGATTTCAAGATCTATACAGTGTTCTTCTAAGGTGGCTTGAAGAGCACATTAGTCCATCCTTAAGGACTGGACATATTCTTTGATGGAGGGTCATCTTGTAGAGATGAGACAAGCAATAGATCTGAGAGCAAATCTTTGTCTTTTGAAGATATTGTAAGGGCTCAGGATAGGAGAAATGGTTTCAGAGATCTAGGCATTTTCTGGAACACAGGAGTATTCTATAAGGTTCTCTATTTTTTAGGACACAATTTGGGAACAACCTTTTGGAAGGGAAAGGGAGGAGGTAAGCATTATAGGTTGGGTAGATTTCTTAGTAGTGTTTGGTTCTATGGTAATGTTTGGTTCTCTCTTACTCACCTCATATAATATCACCATCATATTCAAAAAATTCAGTAATATCCATATATGGTTAAATGCTCACAAAAGTTCAATAATTTAGAGTAAAAATTAGTAAATTGCCTTAATCTAATAAAATACAAATGTAATGGTTGAGTGCGATGGAAAACATGTTTAATAAATCATTCTCACAACTTATTGGCATTTTTTTGACCTATAAATTGTAACATGACATGTGAGACTACAATTGGTCATTAAGTGGTTATTTAAGTGTTTGAACATAAAGATAGTTAACTGAATGCAAATAGCTGGTTAATCACATGCTTAGATGATTAAATGAGGTATTTTTCAAAAAAATAAAGTTCACATTATATTCTTAAAGTTACACTTCTTGTAACATGTTTTGTGGATAATTTAATGAGTAATTTTTGACACTCAAACATTCACTATGTATAGTTTACTTAACATGAAATGCAAAACTTAGTTTCAGACATTGATGGTTAATTGTTTATATTAAATATGTTAACTCTACACATGCATTAGTTATTTTTTTCTTCTTCTGATAAATAGGTTATATTATTAAATGCAATGGCATTATCATAGACAATAAAATCTGTTAAAGTTGATACTTGTTTTATCTACAAATTTATCCTTACATCTAAGATTATAATTGGTTAATAAGAGGTTATTTAAGTGTTTAGACATAAAGATGGTTAATTGAATGCAAATAGCAAGTTAATCACATGCTCAGATTGTTAAACGAGGTTTTTTTTTCCAAAAAAACAAAGTTAACATTATATTCTTAAAGTTACACCTCTTGCAACATGTTTTGTGGATAACTAAATGAGCAATTTTTGAAACGTAACATTTGCTATGTATAACTTACTTAACATAAATTGCAAAACTCAGTTTCAAACTTTGATGGTTAATTGTTCATATTAAATAGGTTAAGTCTACACATGCATTGGTTAATTTTTTCTGATAAATGGATTATAATTACTAAATGTGATGGAAATTGTGGACAATAAAGTCTGTTAAAGTTGGTACCTGTTTCACCTACAAATTTATCCTCGCATTTGAGACTACACTTGGTCAATACTTGGTTATTTAAGTGTTTCATCATAAACATGGTTAATTGAATGTAAATAACATGTTAATCATGTGCTCAGATGGTTAAATATTTTTTTCCAAAAAAATAAAATTTGCATTATATTCTTAAAGTTACACCTCTTGCAATATCATTTTATATGGTTAATTTTCAATGGAACATTAACTAATAATGACCTATTTGACATGCAATGCAAAGATCAGTTATAGGCTTTTATGGTTAATTGGTCGTAGTAAAATGGTCAATTGAGCATAGACATTGGTTAATTGTATTAATTTGATAAATTTATTACAATACCCAAGTGCAATGAAACGTTGTTATCCTGTAAAAGTTGCACCATAAACATTGATCTTTTATAGAGGATAACTGATAAATTTTATATAAATTTTTTAGTAAAAATGATGAAACTAACATACAAAGGAAAATCCAATTATGGACAATGATAATTAAGTCATTCTAAGAACTTAGCTAAGTAGGTGTATACCATGGAGACAAGAGACATAACTCACACACCCACGAGAATTGAAAAGAACAAGAAGAAAATTTTATTCATCACATTGTGTACTGCATACTACTAAATACATGTATTGATACAAGTCCTATATCAAATACCTTTTGTTAACCCTTCACTAAACATAATTAACCACTCCTTCTAAACAAAGTTAACCAACTAACAGAGTTACTATATTAACCATTCACTTAACAGAATTAACCATTTCCTTTAACAGAGTTAACCAACAAACATAATTACTTTATTAACCATTTACTTAACAGAATTAACCATTTTCATTAATAGTTAACCAACTAACAAAATTACTCCATTAACCAACTACTTCCACAGAGTTAACCAACAAATAGAATTACTCTATTAACCATTTACTTTACAGAATTAACCACTCCTACAAAATAGAGTTAACCAACTAACAGTGACTAACTCAAGATGCAATGGAAAATTCACAGTTAATTGACACATGTGGTTAATAACATATACACTATCAGTTAAATATGTGAAATATTTGGTTCATTGTGCTAATCTTATAAATATTTCTTACACTTACACACACAAATTATCATCCCCAAATAACAAAATTAGAAAAAAAATATTCCTTCCATGAATGTTATTCTCCCATCTCTAACTTCACATGGTTGCAAGGTTGATCATTGAAAGAATTGCTCTCGTTGCTCATTTGGGTGGGAAAGAAACACTTCTGCTTAGTTGATTTCTAATTCATGACAAAACCCTACACATATAAAATACAATTATTTGGGACTGAGAGATTAATTATCTAACTATAATATTTTTTTCTATAATTTCTATTTTGTTTTCCTACAATAAGATATATAGTTGGTTACACAAGACAAAAACAATGTTTAAAGTTGACTTATAATTGGAGATTGAGTTCTAGCCTTTACACAACAATAACAAATGGGGGGATTATTTCATCAACATCAACCTTTAAAGCATCAAAATTGAATAATGAGAAGATGAAGCATAACCTTCAAAATACTGATAAAATCCAAATTTTATCAGGATAGAATAGAATGGTTAAATGAATGTTGATAAATGGTTAATTTAAAGCACATGTGGTTAACTGCCTTTTTTATTACTATTCTTCAAATGGCATACCACTATAGGGAATTCTTTGTCTTAAGCCATTAAAAGTTTAAATGTTTGCCTAAAGTTTGTGTATAAACATGTGAATAAATAGTTGGAACTATTTTCTTATACATTACTCTATACTTAATCCTATACTACTAGCACAAATATCAATATCATCAAAATTATACTCTTTATTCTCTTGTGAACCAATTTTACTTATTTTCCATTTTCTCATCCATTAATCAACTAGCTCAAAAGTTAATGAAAGTCTAAGCTTCTCATCCTCTTTGCTTTTATCCTAACTTTCCGTTTCCTATGTTCTTTGTTGGAGATAAGAGACATAACTCACCCACAGTCATGAGAATTGAAAAGAACAAGAAAATTTTATTCATCACATTGTGTACTACATACAATTGAATTCATTTATTTATACAATTCTCAAATCAGATACCCTCTAATGACCCTTCACTAAATAGAATGAACCACTCACACTATACATAGTTAATCAACAAACATAGTTACTATATTAACTATTCACTTAATAGAATTAAAAGCTCATAACAAACAAACATAATTACTCTATTAATCATTTCCTTAACAAAATTAACTGTTCCCATTATAGTTAACCAACTAAAAAATTACTCTATTATTCATTTACTTAACAAAAATAACAACTCTTATAAAATAGAGTTAATCGACTAATAGAATTATTCTATTAACCATTCACTTAACATAATTAACCATTCCTAATAATAGTTTTAACCCACTTTGAATTACTCTGCAACACTACCCTTTATTTCAAAGCTTCCAAAAACATCACAAAAACCTCATTCAACATTCTCATCAACTCCTTCAATCTGTCAATTGTCATTCACTTGGTTAAGATATCAACGACTTAGAGTTCATATTTGTAGAAACATATTTCCAATAAAAGCTACTGATTTGCTTAAAGTAGTCCACTTAGATGTGTGTGGACCATTTGAAATTCCTTCTCTTGGTGGAGACAAAGAGACAAATACTTTTTTAATTTGTTGATGAAATTAGTATAATGTTGTGGATCTATCTTATTAGGTCCAATCTCAACGAAAAGTTAATTGATTACAGTCTCAAACTATAGAACAAACTCCAAATTCACTTGACCACAACTACAACAAAATTCACATAGTTTGATAGGAAATGAAAAATTAGTCAACTGTTAAAGTTACAAGCATAGAGTAGTATGGTAACCAAAAATAATCCCTCAAACAAGTAATTCATACTAAGGCAATATTTTCCAACATCAAATTTGCATTCTCTAGCCTAAACAGTAGAACAATCAAATATCACACCATAAAAATTCAACTTTCATCTTATAACTCATTTAGAGTCCCATACAAATCAATTTTTTTTACTCGTTTTGCCCCTCATTTATTTTGCCTTAAAATTTAGCAATGCTCCATTAACCCTTAACTCTAATCTCATCTCCACCAAAGAAACCACTTCAAATAAAATATAAAAAAAAAGAAAAGAAGTCCAAAAAATAAGAAAAACTCAACTTTCATCTCATTCATAATCTAATCAAACAGAGAGTCACTCACACAAAACAACCTAATGAAAACCCACATTGAATCAGAGAAAGAGAACAAGTTCAAAATTTAAGAGCGGAATCCCAAAACAGGGTCGTGACCCTTTCATGGAGTGATTTGAGGACAGTTTTGGAAAAAAGCTTTCTTCTTGTTGCAAGCGAGTTGTTCCCCTCTGGTGTCCCTCTTCGTTCTCGCCTTTTCCTCTAAGCAAGTGTCTTCTTTCTCATTCTACTTCCCTCTTCCTCCCTCTGTTTCTTGTTTCCTTTATCTCCCTTTCTTTGTTTCTCATTCCCTTTTGCTCTTTTTTTTTATTTGAAATTTGGGTTTTTTAATGATGTTTTTTTAATAAAATTACCCGTACAATTACTTATTGACTTAGCAATGAAAAAATATTTTTAAATGGGTGTTGGAGTTTTAAGGGTGTCCAAGTATCTTTTCTCTATCACAAATACCTTGCGGTAACCAAAGGTTTTGCATGGAATAAATAAGGATTGATGTGAGCACTAAGGATGCCAAAGTCATGCAGCCAACCCTATTGAGCATATTAGATTTCCAGCTAGCCAGTCGACTATTAATACGATCAATGATTATGAATATATACAATAATAACATTCCTAGTCATGTTATTTTTTAATCAAACGTAAAAACATACCTTAAAACAAAATTTCCCTAAAGTTTGTAAAATTATTTTCATGTAAATTGATTTACATCTAATTTTTCTTAGAGACCACAAGTATTCTTCATGGGAGGCTATCCTGCTCTAACTAGGTAAGACTACTATGAGCAGCAAAACTTTATTTTCAAGTATTTAATACAACTACATACCCCAGACTCGAACTTGAAACCATTAATTAAGCTAAAACAATCTCGTGCTAATTGATCCATGCAATTAGTGGTATAATTAAAAATGTTTATGTGAAAAGTAATATTGACATAATAAATACTATTTACAGAACATTGATGTATATATTTTTAAATATATAATTATTAATATATAATATAAATATATAAATATTGTAAAACTGACTAGGGTTGGCCTAATAATGAGAGTTTAGGTAGTTTATACAAGGTCTAAGTTCAAAACTTGTTAACACTAAAAATACAAATGTTGTAAAAGTAATAATATACTAGTTGTCAATGCACATTTAAATAAAACTTTCTTCATCACAAAAATAACAATAACAAAGCGATGATTTTAATATAAAATTATTTTATTCTAAAATTACTAAATATATTTCAAGTTTATGTTTGGGAAGAGTTTCTTTTTCCCAAAAGACAAGCCTTTATGTTTTAAAAAAACTCTATCGAAAAGTTAAAAAGACAGGCGAATTCAGCTTTACTTACTTTCCATTGCATCACAATTGAAAAAACCCAAAGGAGCCCAAGCCCAAACTAATCCCAAAGCGGTCCAAGACCGAGTGAGGAAATAATTTTCCAAAAAAACGAAAATTGACAATTCTCCGGTTGTCTCCTTGTCTCGCAATTTTCAAAGCCCCCGTACGCTTCTGCTGCTGCTGCTTCTTTTTTTTTTTCTTCGTTTGCGGTTTTGGATTTGGACTTGGTCGTCCACGGAGTCTAATATCTTCATCTTTTTGGTCCTTCTCCTCGGCGTATGAATCTTGTTGCTGCAAAACAACACAGTGAATTCAATTAATCCATCCATCGATCACTTGGTTTCGATCGGAGTGAAATGGCCGATCAGTTATCGAAGGCGGAGGAATACGAGAAGAAAGCCGAGAAGAAGCTCAGCGGCTGGGGCTTGTTCGGCAACAAATACGAAGATGCTGCCGATCTCTTCGATAAAGCCGCCAATTCCTTCAAGCTCGCTAAATCATGTTTTCCCTCTTTCTCTCTACTTTTTTTTTTTTTTTTAAATTTCATTTCCTGTCTCAACAAAATGCTGAATAACTGAGATAATTTCATTTTCATTCATTTTATTGTTATTACTACAATCGACGAGTATTGATTTTAGGTGTCCGGTTTCCGATTCGAAATGCGGAACTCCCCCATATCAGTTAAAAGTATAGTTTTAATCTTATTTTACTGGAAAATAATTTTAACCTGATTTTTTATTTGATCAATTTGTTGCATAGAAATCAGAGTTGTGGAAGAAGTGACTGATACTGTTTAATTTGATCAACTGATTAACCATGCTCTCGGTGCTCTCGCTTTCACTTTTGACGATTAATCGCTTTATTTTGTTGAGTGTGACTGACTTTAAATTGAGGATGGAATAGTTCTGTTTTGATTTGATCTGTGTGGTATTTTAGGGGACAAAGCGGGATCGACATACCTAAAGTTAGCAAATTGTCATTTGAAGGTAACATTCAGGATAGGGGTTTTGGAGTGGGGTTTATCCTGCTGAATCTCTTTTGCATCCTTTAGTTCTCTATTGAGCCTGCAATGACATTGTTGTCTTCTGTTTATAGGTGGACAGCAAGCATGAAGCTGCACAGGCCTATGTTGATGCTGCACATTGCTACAAAAAGAGTAATATAAACGGTATGCTTGTAAGCTGTTACATTAGATGTGCTAGAATTCTTTCTCATTTATGATTTCTGCTTTTAATGCTACTCTTGCCTCCATGCAGCAAGGCCAATTCCTTTTAGCCTCAATATTTCTTTGCATTGACTTTAAAGCAAATCATATAAAGCAATAGCAGCATTTTTGCATGAACAAATGATATAAGAAATCATTCTGTCACCTCATTGTTTAATCTTTCTACATGTATAAATCAAATACTGGGCTTCGCGTTGATAAACTTTACATAGGGGGTTCATACTTTTATCTAGATTAGTTTGAGTCAGATATTGAAATTAATTTGTGCAGGCGTAAGTTGCTTACATCTGAATTTCATCTGATTGTTTTCTTTTTATGGCTGTCTATATGCCATAGCCATATTTTGATTTGTTATTTGTGTCAATTATTTGATTGGAACTCAAGATTATATCCCTAAGCAGGAAGAAATTATAAACTGGTCTAGCATATCTTGATATTTCCTCACTTGCATTAGTAAGAAGACAATTAAAGTTCCCGTTTCTCTCTTTGAATACAGAGGCTGTGTCTTGCTTAGAACATTCTGTAAATCTTTTCTGTGACATTGGAAGACTCTCTATGTCTGCTAGATATTTGAAGGTATATTACTATATCTTTACATTTTTGTTTCAGAATATTTATTTTACCGGGTTGGAATGCATATTTGGTTATCTATGGTATATTGGTATCCCTTTTCCTGGTTAGTTATCATTTTTAATTTTTTCTCTTGCCCATATCCAAGCTTCTGGATATTGATTGTATAACTAAATGCATCGAAGTATATGCGGTTACCTGAATCACTATTAACATGTTTTAACTGGGTTTCACTATTTTACAATTTACACACAGGAAATTGCTGAATTGTACGAGTCTGAACAGAATATTGAGCAGGCTCTTGTTTACTATGAAAAATCAGCTGATTTTTTTCAAGGTGAAGATGTGACAACTTCTGCAAATCAATGCAAACAAAAAGTTGCCCAATTTGCTGCTCAGTTAGAACAGTAAGATTTTGTACTTTCTGCATATTGTATCTCTTTTATTATAGTGATGACTTGATTAATATTTCTTCAACATGGATTTATTCTTTAATTGGTTAGTAATTTCTTCTGAGAACTTTCTTTCTGGCCTTTATTTTGTTCAGTAACTTTCCTCCACCCCACTTTCCTCAGGTTAACATTAGCTTAGGTCACTGTAGGTTGTTTGACGCTGAGAATTTATTGGTATGGTCTATGTGATCTTAATAGAAGTCTAGCATGATTCTTTCCTCAATCCATAATATGTTGACTTGTCTACATGGTGTGAACAAAAGTTGGTCCATTACTGCATCTGGTATGGCTCACATGTTATTGTGTATGATTTGTTCTAATTAGAGCAGGAACTGCTAAAGAAATCTAAACTTTATTTTTTAAATGGGAGGAACTTTATCAGAATCTTATTGTTTTGTTGAATTGAATATTAAGTTATTAACTGTTTCTATGTTATGATAACTCTTCTTCAGATATCAGAAGTCGATTGAGATTTATGAAGAGATAGCTCGCCAATCCCTCAACAATAATTTGCTGAAGTATGGAGTTAAAGGACATCTGCTTAATGCTGGCATCTGCCAACTCTGTAAAGGGGACGTTATTGCTATAACCAATGCATTAGAACGATATCAGGTCTAAGTTTTTTCAATAATTCACATCTGGAGACTGGACATCTTACTAGTTGCTCAATTCTTTGGATATTATTTATTTTGCAGGAATTAGATCCAACATTTTCAGGAACACGTGAATATAGATTGTTGGCGGTAGGTTACTAGTTTTGGAATTTCATTATTAATTTTTGATGACCAACTAAATTGGATAAAAATATTTGGACTTCTTTGTAGCTGCCTCCTGTATCATACTGTTTTATTACATTTTGATATTTATCATAACATTGTGATTATATTGTTGGCCGATTCTTTGCTCAATACATTTGCTAGATGAAATACTGACATTTTCTTTTCTCCTGGTGGGTAGGATATTGCTGCTGCAATTGATGAAGAAGATGTGGGCAAGTTTACTGATGTTGTCAAGGAATTTGATAGCATGACCCCTCTGGTAAGCTCCAAAATTTGTAAAATAGGAAAACTTTTAGTGGTTTTTAACAAAAATATATCTACTGTATTTTCTATCCACATTTTATAACAGAATAAACATAACCTTTCATAACTGAATTCTCAATTTTACAACAATTAAATGTAAATATTTTCACACCTAATTGAAATTTCCCCCTGAAATTTAAGTTCTATTTGATTACCTAGAGTGGAATTTTTGTGTTCTGTCGCTCAATCAGTATGTGTATTATGTATTTTAATTTAAGCAGTCTTGTTTCGAATGCTAAAATAATAAGTAAATATGTCACCAAATTTAGTAGGATTTAGCCATGTCAGCATGGCTATGCGTAAACATTTGTTGATTTTGGCTATAATTAACTGTTCAACTTAACGATTAAAAGAGATGGGTTGCAACAGTGTTTCTGAAGTAGATCTGAGCTTACTCTCTTCATTTCATCAAATTCTGCAAATTGTGAGCTGCTTAGTGGGTTGGATAGACATTTTAGCTGGTGGTTTCAATTGCCTGTTGATTCTTTTATATGTGAAAAGAAAGCCAAGGAAAAATTATAATTTGTTTCTTTGTCTGTGTCACACACATTGAATCTTGATGATGGATAGCCTTGTTATCCCTCCAGAGTTTTAGTGTTCTTGAGTAATGAGCATCTATTTTTGTTGGTCACAAGAATGTGTTTTCTTCTTCACTCATGTACCTGGTTCTAAGGTTCTTTTCTTGCAACGATAAATAAGTATCTTTTGTTTTTGTTTTTTTTTTAACTATATATTTAATTTTAAATTTCTAATTAATCATTGCTTCCAAAATACTGGATATTGGTTCCTTGTATGCCCAAGGCATACTTACTAGTCTGGATGAGTTTAGAAATGTTATTTAGGGGGAGGCGTTTAGAAGAGCTTACCTATAAGCGCTTTCTAACTTTTCTCAATTAGTTTTACGATGCAATTTATCAAAAATTATTTTTAACTTATTTCAATAAGCTTCATGGTCAAACTTATTATATAAGCCTTCATGTAATAAGCTTGTTGAATAAACACCAATTTTTTATTTTTATTTATTTATTTATTTTTATCTTAATGCACCCTTAAATATCTGGCCTTGTTGCCGATTTTTTGTTTCCTTTTCTTTTGCATTAGTATTAGTGTTCGTAACTCATCAACATTGCCCGTGTGCTTGTGTAGGATTCTTGGAAGACCACACTTCTTTTGAGGGTGAAGGAAAAGCTGAAAGCCAAAGAACTGGAGGAGGATGATCTTACTTGAATTGTACCTTAATATTCTGGTGGTTGGACCTATTGTTTGATGGTTTACATTGTACTATGCGTGTCTGTCCAGTTGTTCATCTTACACATCTACTTACAGAGTGTACTTGCTTGGGTTTCAATTGATTTGGTCTGACTGAATTCAAGAAATGAGTTTTTAATGAGGTTGCTCGTGTCTGATCTTACCTATATTATGAATTGAATTACTATCATTGCTTGTTTTACACCTGGTTTATGCGAACCTATTAGCAATATTAATTGTTATTTTATGTCAATAATATATATATATATATAAGAGAAAAACCAAAGAACTAATCATCACAATTTATTTATATTTGATAGCATACTTTGCCAATTGGTATATAGAGTTGACAATAAGGTGATGGCATTTTTCAGTATGATTTTCGCCTAGTAAAGCCCGTTGTAAATAAATGATAGTTTTTGTGCTAGCTAAGGAGGGTTCACAATCGCAAGTTATACCTTTCATAGGCGTGAGAGCAACAAAAGTTAATTCAATTGAATAGTGGAAAAGCCCAACTATTTGCAAGTCTATCGCTTTCGTTCTTTTCTATTTTCCATTCCCCGACAATGCATCGTGACAGTTCTACTTTGAATTCCGACTTACTTTTTGTGAAGGAAGTATTCAAAGAGAAAATGGGAAATACGACGCGGGAATATTTTACTTTTTCGCTTGATTATCTAATCGTCGTATTCTTTTTTCAATCTAAATAAACCAGTCGCAGACTTTCTTTTTATTTCGATAATTTACTCTAACAAAAACTAATATTTTTTAATAAAATATTATCATTAATTTAATTAATATGCTTTTTTATTTTTTTCTTAATGATGAAAGTATGATTTAGCTAATTACGCGAAGAAACGCGTGACACGATACTCGTGCCTGAAAATAAAAGTGAGATGATGCATTGATGCTTGACAAATTGTTTTTACTTTGGTCTTCTTTATTAGTTTCTTGTCCCACAAAATGAATTTCCCGTATTTACAATGCTTCCTTCACCTTTACTTTTTCTGACGGTGGCAGCCGGTAACCAGCAGTCATATTTGGACATTGAAGAGACAATCTAAATCTTAATTCACCCCCCATTGTTTGACTGCGTTGTTACCTGCCAGAATCTTCTTTGTTTTACTTTTACGTTTGTGTTAGACTTTTCATTCCATACCATTTCTTGTTTCCGAATTTTATCAAATATAACTATCTATCTGTGAGGGAATAACTTCAAGTATAACTATCTGTTATGTTAGGGAATAACTTGCATCCATACTTCTTCATCGTGATGAGTCAGCTAATTGGTATGTCTAACACCTTACAATTTTTCACCGCCAGTTTATGCCTTGAAAATTTAATGCTATTATTCTGGGATTTCTTTTCTTGTTTGTACGTTCTGATTTTCGGGATTACGAGGCTGCCTGTCATGCATATTTTTGGGTGTTTCTCTCGTGCGTATGTCACTGTTCTGACTTCTGTGACCTGAATTTTTTTGTATTATTCGAAATATATTTGGGTTTTCATTTCTGGTTTTAAAATTGTTTATTAAATATTAAGTGTATGATAATCTGTTTCCTGGGACAGCTTCACATAACTCAAGTAATCAATTCTCTGTCTTTATTTTTATTTGCTTTGATACCTTCCACAGTGCTCATATGGATTCATAGGAAATTTGGTTCGGAATTGAAATCTTAGCACAGTTTATTCTGTTATGTCTTCGCAGTCTTTGTTCTATACCATTGATGATATGGTTCTGATTTGATTGAGAACAGTCAGAAGTTTTTTTATCAGAATGGTTTCAGTTGATAACGGGATTGGGAATCCCAAAGATGAAATCGAGGAATCTAATGGTAGTAAAGTGAAGGAGTATGCGTCTATAGATATTTCAACTTCTCAGAAAACATTTCTGGGCAGTGAAGATCCTCAGAGAAAGCTTCAGGGCACCTTAAGTTCTTCTGTTCCTAATAGGAAAAAATTTCTTAAATTTGGTTCTGCATCTGCCAAATTCAAGCGGCTTGCTACTGAGAGAGACCAGGTTTCACTATCTGTGCCTTCTCCTCGTTCAAAGAGCCTAAGAGCACGTTTCAGTGGCATGTTTGCTCAGAAACTTGATGGGGGCTCAGTGAAGAAAATGTGCATGGAATGGATTAGAAGTCCAGTGAACATGGCCCTTTTTGTGTGGATCATCTGTGTTGCTGTTTCGGGTGCAATTCTGTTCCTTGTCATGACAGGTATGTTGAATGGTGTGTTACCAAGAAAGTCTCAGAGAAACGCTTGGTTTGAAATAAACAACCAAATTCTCAACGCACTGTTTACACTCATGTGTTTGTACCAACACCCTAAGAGGTTCTACCACCTTGTTCTTCTGTGCAGATGGACACCAAATGACATCTCTAAACTTAGAAAGGTATACTGCAAGAATGGCACTTACAAGCCCCATGAGTGGGCACATATGATGGTGGTGGTCATTCTCCTTCATGTTAACTGTTTTGCTCAATATGCACTTTGTGGTCTAAACTTGGGGTATACAAGGTCTGAGAGACCTGCCATTGGAGTTGGAATAAGTATATCTTTTGCAATTGCTGCTCCTGCAGTTGCTGGCTTGTACACCATTGTTAGCCCACTTGGGAAGGACTATGATTGTGGGATGGATGAAGAAGCACAGGTTCAAGTTACTGCTTCTCAAAGGCAAGAGCAGCTTAGAGAGAAACCATTTGAGAAGAAATATTCATTTGCATCCAAAGATCAACAAAGTGTTGTTGAAAATAGACTAAAGTGGAGTGGAGGAATACTTGACATTTGGAATGATATTTCTTTAGCATATCTCTCACTTTTCTGCACCTTTTGTGTGTTTGGGTGGAATATGGAGAGACTTGGCTTTGGAAACATGTATGTTCATATTGCCACCTTCATGCTGTTTTGTATGGCTCCTTTCTGGATTTTTCTTTTGGCTTCCGTTAACATAGATGATGACAATGTTAGGCAGGCTCTAGTTGCTGTTGGAATTGTTCTTTGTTTTCTTGGTTTACTTTATGGTGGCTTTTGGAGGATCCAAATGAGAAAGAGGTTCAATTTACCTGCCTATGACTTCTGTTTTGGCAAACCTTCAGCTTCTGATTGCGCACTTTGGCTATGCTGTTGCTGGTGCTCTCTTGCTCAAGAAGCACGGACTGGGAACAACTATGACCTTGAAGAAGAAAAATTCTCTAGGAAAGAAATTGATACTAGTGGCCAACTTTCAATTTCACCTTTGGCTCGGGAAGATGTAGCATCAACCAAATCTGGCACAAGTTCTCCTCTGGGTAGCAACTCTTCCCCTTATATGATGAATACATCTAGTCCTCCAAATTCAAGCAATGTCTATTACAGTCCAGATAGGCTACTATCTACAATAAAGGAAGAGAATTGTTTAAGAGGTAAAGATGGAATAATGCACCCACCGGCTCCCTCATTAATACAAAGAGAAGCTCCTCAGTCCCTGAATGGAAAAGGGAGAAACGATCCTTTTCCTTTTGCTACTTAAGTATGACAATTTTTTTTTTTTGGAGCAACTTATGTATGACAACATTATTTGAGATTATCCATTACATTTTTAGTGCATTCAGTCCATCCGAAATCTCGGTTTTGATCTCAAGTCTCTCATACTTGGACTATATCAAGTAATTATTTAATTAACCATTTCTTTTAGGATGCACATTTAGTAGATGATTATCGGTCACATTTTCTATTTAATTGAGTAAATGTCAGCGTGAACTCGACGGGTTTTGTTGAAACACGTATAAAGTGATTGTACGTAGAGTTTTACAATTTTAACGTGTGTTCCATCTACTGAGACTCGGAGAGTATTAATGGTTGTGAATATGCAACCAGGTTTGTTCTCCAACTTGCCTTTAGCAAATAATTTGTTGATTAATATAGTTTTCATGTTGATCTTATGACATTGGCAGAGAGGTCCCAGTAAATGATCATACAATATAGACAAATGCTAGCAATTCTCCCTAAGGGCACCGTTAAATAATCAAAAGTAGAAAAAATTTTATTAAAAATTGTAATGGTGCATTTCACTGTGATTTTCAATACAATCCTACCTTAAAACCTTTTTACTTGTTGATTTTTTAACTAATATCCTAAGAGCATTAGTTAGCAGGACCTATATTATAATTAGGCCCAAGAATTGGTTAAGTTAAAAATGTATAATACTGGGCCAGGCAACCACGTCCTTATAATACAATACAAAATTACAAAGTATGAGGTTTCTCATGGAAGCCTAATTGCTTCGTCCGAATTGCGCTCAGACAAAAGAGTTATATACAATTTTATTTTTTTACCCATATATATTGGTCTTGGAGCACTATTTACTTTGTCTTTAAGGATACACAAGAAAGTGATCGATAGTTAACTAAGCTGTTCTTCTCATAAAATTTATCTATTGGACTCTCATAAGATTGAAGCCTGTATTGCATTGATACGAGTAGGGAATACGATAATCTTTAAAAATTGACGGTATGGATATGTTAATATAAAAGCTATGTGGAGCATAGAGTTGATATTTTTTAAAATAATTTTTCTTTTTAAACAAATATTTAAAAAAAAAAAGTTGGCGTAAATGTTTAATGTCAACTCATCACTAACACGTTATCATTTTGTTATCATTTAACGAATAATTGACGATTGGACAAAATTCATAAGATTACAAAAATGGAGTGACAAAACACTAGAAAAAAATATGTGGTGGCCAAATTTACAAAATAATAAAAGTTGGATGGAACAAAGTACAATTAAGCTAAAATATAATATAATATTTTAAATAACATATATGTAGATCATATATGTAGATTATTTTAAATATATTCATAAACAAAGAATTTAAAAAATTTATATTTCATAAGTAAAGATGAATGAATTTAATGGAGTGAGGAAACTAAAATAGAAAATTTGAGAGAAAGGGAAAACATTCACTAATTTTAACTAAAAATAATCATTTTTAGGGAATTTTTTTATAAAATGTCATATTATATAAAACGTTATAAAAAAATATTATATGAATAATCCTCCACAGCCAATGACACTCCTCTACCATCCCAATGACACAATTCCACGCACTACGTGCGTGGAATGCAACAGATGAAAACACAAAAGAAGAAGACACGCCTTGATCTTGGATTTTGTGTTTGCATCTTCCAACGATTATAGATAGTATTTCCAATGGTCTTCGCGGGTCCCTTCAAATTCAAACTAATCACTGGCCCTTTTGCAAATTAGCTGTCGCTCATTCCTTGAGAGTTGAGAAATAGACAAGGGAAGAAAGAAGACAAATTATATTACTATATTAATTTTATACAATTTTTTTTAGAAAAAAAAGACAGTGTAGAATATTTTTATACTGTCATCTAATTACAAATTATTATATATAATAAATTTATTGATTTTTACAATTATAATTTTAAAAAGTCATACTAACGGTGAATTTTAATTAATTGACTAGTATAGAACTTTTTATACTAACAGTATATGATCATTAATTTTTTTTTAATAAATAATAGAGATTAAAAAAATATATGAGACAAAATTAGTGAT
Organism: Spatholobus suberectus; assembly: GCA_004329165.1. Lineage (NCBI taxonomy): Eukaryota > Viridiplantae > Streptophyta > Magnoliopsida > Fabales > Fabaceae > Spatholobus > Spatholobus suberectus. Next base: position 53,340,035 of record CM014737.1, on the reverse strand, counting down.
GTAACTGAAAAGAAAAAGATAAAAAATAAATTGTAAAGTATTTTAAAAATGTGTTGTGAGACAAAAGCAGAAAAACATATTAATTGTGACATAAATTGGATGATGTGATAATAAAAATAAACAACAAAATACAATTGTAAAATTTGTTAAAAAATAATATTAAAAATTTATAGACACTAACCACGTCTTATCATGTTTTATGTATTTGAATATATCTGTGTGCTTATATACTACCAAAAAAATATCTGTACGCTTATATCAGCACTGAATTTCTTGGGCACTGATCTATGAGCTGGAGTTTTTTTTTTTTATTATTATTATTTACAAAAGCTTCTCGAGATATTTATGCTTTATTTGATTATGAAGGAAAGATAACGAAAAGAAAATAAGAAGAACAAAAAAAATTGATAGAATAGAAAAGGGAAAAAAACAGTGAGAAGAAAGAAATAGCATATTTATTAACTGACATAAATATTTTTAAATAAAAATAGAAAAATGTTAACCAATGTCTTGGAATACTGGTTAAGGAATTAAAAGTGTAAATTTTTTATTAAAAGTATAGTAGTGCATTCTCTTATGGTTTCTATTGCAACCCTTCTAATAAAATTTTTCTATTTATTGATTCTTTAACTAATGTTCTAAGGACACTAGTTAGTAAGGTCCATATAATTTTATTTGTATATGTTATAATCATTAAGGATTTAATGATATTTTTAACCTTTAACTCTCTTTTAATGTAGTTTTCTTTTCAAATTAAAAGGAATGGATTTTAGTGTGGGATCCACTATTTTTTTCCTTCCTTGTTTTCTTGTTTACTAAAGGAAAGAATTTTTATTTTTTTTATAAGCTAATATTTCATCCACTCCTTTCTTATCCACTCATTTTCATACATACCAAACGGAGTGTTTATTTTTACAAAACAACTAAGGAAAAGAAAACATCCAACTTTGATACTTAAAATTGTAAGCGTTTTTATTTCAACATTTAATTTTATAAAACATTTACTTTAATTTCTGATTTGAAAAAATATATTATATTATACTATCTCTTATCTTTTATATAAGAAATAAATAGGTGTATTTTTTTTTTGTCCTAAACTCTTAATTATAAAAACATAAACCTACTTTCAGATGTATTAATTGTTAATTTTCTTTTACATCCTTAATTTATTGTGAAATCTATTAATGAGATACTCATTCATTCTCCATACAAGTGAATGCATTCATTGACCTATTAGCAATATAAGTCACACTTATTGGTGGGAAAAATTATCTCTTGAATTACAAGTAGTATCATTAAATATAATCATTACTTAAATTATTTAATTTCATGGGTAATTCTGAAATAAAATTTAAATTTATGACATTATTATAAAAATTAAGCTAACTTAACTATTTTTATTAATCTTGATGAATTAATTATTTAATTTTTTTAAGAAAAGGTAGTATAATCTATTTTAATTTTTTCCATTATATTTGTTATTAAGATCAATAATTAAAATTGTTCTAGAATAGGTTTACCACATTACAAACACCAAAAGAACAAACTCCCAAAGCTTAGGCCAACCACCTAAGCACTCTAATAATTAAAAAACCTTGGAATCAAGATATGCAATTGGGTGCACCAGTGCTACCCATCAACTCAGATGTGGCTGAGGAGTGCCCTAGTTATATGATAAAGAGGAATGATATTTGGATATTCTATCATTTTATACATCTCACTTGAACATGGATTCTAAAAAACCTAGAAAGTGTCTAATTTCAAAATTTAAGCATTCATACATGTGTTTATTATTTTTTATATATTAAAATAATTAAATATTAAAATTAAACAAGAGTCAAAATTACGTCCAATTTTTTAATAATTAAAAAGGATCCTCTTCCATCTCGCTAACACCCATGTACCTCTCATCTGTCACATCCTTTTGATAACTGGATAGGAAAAATTAAGACTCTTGCTCACCATGACCATTGGTCATAGAAGGGCCCCAACCATTCAACAACCCCTATTTCACACACTAGAGCCTAGCCTACTTATAGGTGACCACTTGCCTTGGATAACTACCCAGCTTGACCCTAGACAGATGCAGAGACAAGAATTCAGCTTAAGTGGGGCCAAAAATGAAGCTTCTCATTTTTTTTCCTATGGATGCCATAAAATATTTATATATAAGAATCTTAAATGAAGTTCCAAGTTTTGGGGTGACCATAACCTTCCTACCCTTGGCTCCACCCGTGACCTTAGATACCTCCTCCCTATAAATATTAAGAAGTTATTCACCCTAGGTATCTCTCTCCTTCTCTACTTCTTTATAATTTCTGCTTAAATTTCTCCTGTCTTGACCATCTGAGTCTCCACCCGTCTCCACAAGGTATCCCTAATGGCGCTGGAGCAAGTGCGATTGGAAGACTCCACTCTGAATTGACTTAATTGCCCAACCCAATTCATCGCATCCTTGTGCTAATCTCCTTCACCATTCAACTGGATTACTATGCCCATTTCTCGTTGCGTCACTCATGAATAGTTCACGTGAGAGCAAAAATAAATAATATTTTGTAATATTTCACACAATCAAAAAATAAAGTGGAAGTCTTGTGCAATCAACATAAAGTCATTAGCGCTTATACTAAAAATGAAGGTTTACCTAAAAAAGAAACGTATAAGAAGAAATGAAGTAGATACCCAACAACACAAATGGGCGACACGTCACTACACAAAGGGGGGAAAAATACGATTCATTTGCTACTTAACATTAACATAATCGACACTGGCCACCCACGGACCACTGTTTATAATACCCTGACTCAGCAAGCAATATAACCCACTTCCTCCCTCCCAAAACCTAAAAAATAACAATGATATTTTTGTGGCCGTTTTTTTATACACTGAATTGGAGTTTCAGATCTTTCCTTTCCAAATTTACCACCTTTGAAGTAAAACGTAAGACGTAAAAAGATAGTGACACGCTGACAATGACACCAAAATAGATAGCTACATGGATGCATTGGGTCTAGTAATGCTATGACGCATTGAGCAGCTTTTCCATAAATGAACAGCTTATTTTTGGTATGGGACGGTGGACTAGTGGAGAGTTCCTTCTGGGGGAGTGCTTATTTGGTGAATTAGCTTAGCATCTATCACAACCCAACAAAATACACAATACACAATACTGACAAGATAGTATAGTCTTAGTGGACACCATGGACCATGCTCAAGTGATTTGGATTTGATTGCACTCGAGATTGTGACAGTTTTTACTATGCCCTTTGACGTTCGTCAAACAACCCAAATTGCATTTGGTTATTTATTGGAGAGTTATTTCACACCTTATAAAAAACGTGAAAAAAATTCTTTTTATGTTGAATTAAATGTCGGTTAAATTCTGTTTCAACAAAAAATCAATTAACGAAATGTCATTTTCACGAGTGCGTTTAAATTGTTATTGAATGAAGAAACGTATAATATAATATTACAATAAATAATAAAGCATATTATAAAAGTTTAACTATTTATTACTTAAGAAACTAGGAGGTGATTTTTTTATTTTATGTATTCAAAAGTGAAAAAATAATACTTGGATTAAATCTCTTTTAATGTCAATGAAAAATAATCAGCTGTATTTACAATCCACCGTTTTACTTTTAGAGTTACTTATGTTATACATTGATTATTAAGTAATAAACAAAAGAAAAATTATATGATAATTCTGTTTCTTTGTTGTATTATTATATTTTGAACTCCCCTCAATGTGTATCAAGCCTCAGTTCCCAGTTCGCTGAAGTTAGTGCTGTAGATTTGTAGTCCAATATCAGATAGGCATAAGCGTCAGTGGCTATTGGGGATAACTACCAGCCAGTCCATATATATATATATATATAGTGTCTTTATTTTTGTAATTTTTTTTTATTGGTTAGTAACTTTTTAGTTATTACTTCTGTTCTAAAATTATTGATATTTTAATTTTTTATATTTTAAAACTATTGATATTTTATAAATTTTAAGCATTATTAATTATTTTTTTCACATGTATTCTTTTTTAAAATTACTATATTTAATCTTTACAAGAAATACTGTATTTACAATTTATTTAAAAGTATTTTAATAAATAACAAACTATATTTATATCTTATAGATGTTTTGGACTAAATATATTAATATTTTATATTTATTAAATACTTCTTAATATGTATGCACTAAATTTCAACATCTATAATGTTAGAATAAAACTAATATTTTGTTGTTGTTGTTTATAATAGTTGTACTAAGGTTAGAACTAATAACCTCATGTATATTACTCCAACCTTCCATCACTAGGTCGACCTTAATGGGTTATGAAACTAATAGTTATAACTTTAGAAAACGTTTACATGTGTACTCACTCACTACCAATCTTTTTATTTTTTGAAAAATTGGTATGCTGAAAATTTATACACAAAATTTTCATTTGGAATATAAGTTCAAAAAATAAGTATATTTTCTTCTTTCTCTTCATAATAATAATAATAATAATAATAATAATAATAATAGAGAAAATAAGTTATGCATTAATAATGTAAATCAGTTTTATACTGTTATTCAATCACAAATTATTATGTATAATAAGTTTGTTGATTTTTACAATAATTATCTTAAAAGTCATATTAACGGTAATTTTTAATCGGTTGACAGTGTAAAAAATTTTACATTAATAATACATAGCCATTAAACTTATAATAATAATACTATTATTGTTATTATTATTGTTATTGTTGTTATTATTATTATTATTATAGTGGTAGTTCCGTAGTCGTACCTTGGAATTCTAGTCGGTGCCGTCAGTTGAATCCAAAACGAATACAAAGAAATTCTGCTCCTCTTGTTGCATTGTTTTCTGAGATGGTGTGAAAGTCATTTTTGCAATTTTTAAGGAATTAGCAATATATATTCTATATTATTATTTTTTAAAAATTTAATCAATAATAAAATTTGTGTTTAAAAAAGTATATTTAAAAATGAATTGCTGACACTTTTCTTTAAGCAAATGAACAACAAATAGATCATTTTTTTAAATTTAAATTTCTTTTTACATTGTTTCCTGCAATGCATCTAATTGAGTAAAAGATACTATCACCTTTGTAACTAATTTATTTTTTATTTATATGTCGCTTTAAAAATAGATAATACTATTAGTCACTAATTTATCAACTACATTTTTACATTTACTTAACTTTTTATTATTTTGTACACTTACCATAAAATTTGATAATAAATTATTTAAAATTCCAAAAATTAAAAAGAGATCGAAATGAGTTGCTCTTTATTTATCTTTAATATAAATTGATGTATTTTAGATGCTTCAACACATAAATAATTGTTATAACGAAGAAATGAAATGGCGTATTAAAAATTAAAAATGATTTTAAAATAAATAAAAACATTCATTAAAGTTCTTAATTTATGTATCTTTAATTTGATTGACAACCGTCAAAAAAAAATTGAATGACACGAAAAGGACAGGAATAATAAATTTCCTTTATTTTGTGATAAATTTGATTTTCATGCCTGACCATGGTTATCAACAACATCTCACCTCAACCCATTAGGATTGCCTAGTAATAAAAGGTTGATAATCTGTACAATATCTTAAATTTAAATATTGTTGTCGTCATTATATAGCAAAACAACATCTCACCTCATTGCTTGGATTTTTTTAGCGTATGTTTTGTCTGAATAGCTTGTATAAAATAATAAAATAGCTTGAGCTAAGAATTCTTCAACATTTTAATTATATGCGTCTCTTAACTTGCACCTAATTAAGACACATTAAGAAATGACAAAAGACAAACGTTAATAATACATTTCATAATTTTTAACATATTCTTTATTATTAGATTAATTTTATGTGAGTTAGGTTTGATAAATAATAGAATTTACATGATTTAACAAATTTCACTTAAATTTTGCTTAATACTAAAAAATGAGTTAGAAAATTACGTCAAATAATATGTAATTAGCATTAAGACAAAATAAATGGTTTTCGCGAGTGAAAAAATCTAAATTTCTAAGCAAGTGACGTACCTACTACGGTCCCACCTACCTTTTACCTTGTCGTTAAGGCAGCGAAGGATGTTAAGCTAAACCCGTTAACGTAAGAAAGTAACCAAAAAACAGAGTCGCGCAAACGCATTTATATGTCCACGCTTTCACGTATCACTTTTTTCTAATACTATCATTAACGTGTAGTACAGTAACATTAAATTAAAAACGATAAAAATATATTAAATTATGTACTTTTATAATAATTAGATTATGTATCTTTAAATTTAATATAGAAGATATTATTATAAAAATTTTAATGAAATATAGAATAAAAATACTTATAATCAGAAAATAATTTATTTGTAAATAAATATAAATTATTGAAGTAAAGTGTAAGAATTTTAATAATTATAATGTAATCAATAAAGATTTTATAATTATTAATGATTTTAGAATCAATATTTTATATCATACTTTAACATGAAAATTTATAATATGATCTTTTATTATAAATAAAATTCAACTAATTTTTACTTCTGTCATAGACAATTTATTGACAATATTTTATCTTATATATTAAGGAAATAAGAGTATATTTTTATTAAAAAATATTTATTATTTTTAAAACAAAAATATTAACATGTATTTTTAAGTAATTAAAAATATTTAACCGTGTGTATTTCAATGTTCTTTAAGTCATACCAAATACACAGGATAAACAATTATAAATTAAATTAAATCAATACTGCTTTAAAATATTTTATTAAAAAATAAAAATAAAATTTATGAATATGATCTTATAATAAAAAAATTATATGAATCTTTTAAAGAATGTTATGATATTTTAAAAACATTTATCACATATGCATATACTTGTTAGTATTTTGTTATTTAACTTGAGCATTTTTAAAAAAATTATTAAAAGATTGGAAAAATTAATACATGTAATTTACATACTCAGTGAAAATAAAAAATGTTAATATTTTAATTACGGGTATTTACTTTAATTTAATCTAAATATATAATTAAATTCTTAAGTTGTCTTTTTTATTTGTTTAAATATAATTTTTCATAAAAAAATAAATATAATTATCAATAATTGATTGTTGAATTAAAATGAAATGTTAAATAAGTTTTAGAAAAATAACGTTTTTAACATTTTAAAGTGTAAGTATATTTTAAAAGAGAAGAAAAAATATATTTTAAAAGATAAGAAAAATGAAAATAACAAATATATTATATAATGTGGTGAAAAAATATAAAATTTTAAAAATGTTTCAAAAATTAAAAAACAATAAATATCATGAATAATAATTTTAAAAAAATTAATAATACAATTAAAAAATATATCAGTCATTAATAAATGATAGAATCAAAATTTGCAAGACAAAAAATTTAGAATTATTAATATATCAATCATTAATAAATGATACCACCAAATACGTAAATCAACTGATACGAAATTGTTCTAACTTATTCAGTAATTTCAAGTTCAAATTTAAATAAAATTACCCCATATAAAATATACATGTAGTTTTTACCAAAAAAAAATCATATCAAAGTGATATATTATGATTTTTATTCATAATATTAACTTGCATAATGAGCTCTATCTCATTTAATTGTTGTAGACACACATTGTTCAAACTCCTCCACACACACACACACACACATGACTGAACTCAATGCGAAGTCAAAAAAGTAGGCTTGACCGTCGCTTCGTTCTTTTATCGTTTTTAATGCCCGATGACATCTTTATATACTTTTTTCCATCTTCATCCTCTCATCTTTCAACTTCCCAATGGATGGGCGCCACGTCATCCAACAAAAAACGACTCCAAGTAGTAACGGTCGCAGCGGATCACAAACGTTGCGGTGCGATCTTCCTATAAAACCCCCCTTTGGGTGCGCTCGTGAGATCGCAACCCAAGCCGAGAAACAAGACGTTGTTTGGCTACTCACAAGCTTCAAATCGCTTTTCTCCACCGTAACCTCCTTCTCGAACTGGCTAACTCTCAGGGAAGTGCCGAGGACGCTGATTCCAGCAGCAAGAGGCTGGTGCTGGCACTGTATGACGCCCTAAACTCCCGAGATTCCGACGCTGTCGTGAGGATCGTCGCCGCCGACCTCGAGTGGTGGTTCCATGGTCCACCCTCCCACCAGTTTTTGATGCGCATGCTCACCGGCGATTCCGCCGCCGCCGCAGACACCTTCCGATTCGTTCCCCAGTCGATCGCCTCCTTCGGCTCCACCGTCATCGTCGAGGGCTGCGACGCCCCCCGCGCCATTGCCTGGGTGCACGCCTGGACCGTCACGGATGGGATAATTACCCACGTCAGGGAGTACTTCAACACTGCCCTCACCGTCACACGCTTCGACGACTCCGACGAGATTGTTCCGGCGAGCTCCGGCACCGGCCGATTGCCCTGCGTCTGGGAGAGCAGCGTCTCGGGTCGGGTCGGGAAATCCGTGCCCGGGTTGGTTCTCGCGATATAAAATAATAAATACTAATTAGGACGCGGTCACGTGTTTGCCGTTATTACTATTATTAAATAAGGGGCTTGTACACGTGGCAGTGACTGGGTCGCTCGGTTTCGGTGGACATTACTAATGACTGTTGGTGTTTACCTGGAATTTAGAGAGATGTGAGACCCTGTTGTTATTGGTGTGGTTTTTTATTTTTTGCTGTTTTAGTTTGTTTGTTTGCGTAGTGTTGGGAATCACTATGGGTGTATCCAGGTGGTTGTACCCTTATTGTGAGTTTGTAAGGTCGTATTTTGATGATGCAATAAGAATATATATGGATTGTGGTTTTAAGAGTTGTGTGGGGATGCTAAATGCTATTGTTCTATTTGGTATTTGTCTTCTCATTTGATCATGCTAGTTGGGTAGGGTATGAATACTCAATTTTGTCCAAATAAATAAAAATAAAATATAATAAAAAAGAAAAAAAAATAAGAGAATTTTTGAAAGAAAAAAAATTCTTTTTTTATGATGAATATCATAGAAAGATGATATCGTATCTTGAGTTATATTTGTTCATTTGAGATGTTTTTTGCACCGTTAAAAAGTTTGTAGAAAGATTGACAACTCATATCTCTATCTCAAAAACCAAAATCAACTTCTAGCTAGGTGAAAATCAACCCTAATGTGGGTCATTTAATCACAAAAAACTCAAGTTCTACATATCTTCCCTTTCACCTCTCCTTCCCTATATAAAGAGGTGTCTATCAAGCAATGAGGGAAAGCCAAAAATCCGTTAATCATAGGCTTAGTGCAAAGCATGAAGCTTATAAAAGTTTAATTTTTTTATTATCTTTTTCTTTCTTTCTTTTGCTTCTATTAGAAGTGCGTAGTGGATTGTTTTGTACTCACCACAAATTGTTGTCTTAAGATAAATTTGTCTATCTTATCTTATATACATATATATATGTTTTATTACCTTTTTTTATCATTGTTATTGTTGTTAAGTTTTATTCTTTGTATGTCCTTTTTAAATTAGACTTATTTTATTTTTAATTAATTTTTTAGAGAAATGATTAATTGGGTATGACATCTTTTTAATCCTAAGGTTTTGAGGCACAAGTTGTGACAATTTAATGTCTTTAAACTCTTTTCTAAAATTAAAAATGTTAAATTAAAATTAAATTGCTACAAAAATAAAAAATATTATTATTATTATTACTTTTTTTCTATGTTTTTTATTGTTATTTTAATTAGGAATATTCTATTTTTTAAATATCTTAAATAGAGAAAAGGATTAATTGGATGTAACATCTTCTTAATCCTGAAATGTTAAGACACAAGTTGCAACAGCTTGGTGTCTTAAAACTCCTCTATAAAGTAAAACAAAATAAAATAAAAAAATAAAAATGTTAAGCTAAAATTAACTTGCTTCAATGAATTGACTTGGTCGTACACATCTGTTGATTCTATTTTTAGGACGTATAAGCCGTGACAATTCAAAAATCCTAAAATTTAATAAACAAAATTAAAAAATGACAACAGACAAATATTTTCTATAAAAGAACTACATGAGTTTGATTCTCCATTGCATCAGGAGATACGTAGGAGTAGGAGCCTACTCCTGTCGATCTCAAAAATAATAAAATTTAAGATAAACTAAAAAATATTTTCTTTAATAAATAAAATTCTTTTTTGCAAATATTTCTAGGGTGAGATAAATATTTTAAAAGTCATTAATAATTTGCTTAATTAATTAGAGGTAATCGTCTTTATGACGGACGTTGTAGGATGCTAATACCTTCCCTACACGTAATTGACTCTCGAACCAAAAATCTGATTTCATATACCATTTTTTTTTAGGTTTTTCCAATGTTTTTTCTTAATAAATATTAGTGGCGACACCCTGTTTTTTAAAACTCTTTTTCATTGTCCTGCTGCGACCCCGGTTGTGACATAGGGTATTTGAATTTAATTGGGCCTGGATACCCAAGAAGAAATCATCTTTTTTTTTAGGCTTAAATTGCATATTTTATCACTCATCTTTCATGATTTTTGTGAATTTTGTCACCAAATTATTTTAATTATATATTTTGTCACTTAATTTTTAAAATTTCTCACATTTTGTCACCCAATTATTTTAGTTGCACATTTTTGTCATACAAGTTAAGTGACAAAATATGCAACTGAAATAATTGGGTGATAAAATGTAAGAAATTTTGAAAATTGGATGACAAAATGTGCAATTAAAATAATTGGATGGTAAAATTCATAAAATCATGAAAAATGGATGATAAAATGTGCAATTAAGCTTTTTTTTATTATTAAAAATTAATGACTTCGACTTGCCTTAAATACAAAATACATAAAAAATATAAGTAATAGGAGATGATGTATTAAGTTTTTTTTTAATTTTTAATTAGAACGAGTAATTCTTATAAAAAAAATATATATATTTTTTTCAAAATTTCAAAATTTGAGCGAAAGTTCATTTTATTCTGCGAATATGTAAAGTTTGTGAGGGACCATTTCGCACATATGTCTTTCTCTTTTCCTCTCCGAGGTGACAAAATGAAAGTGAAGATGTATAAAAAGTTGTGATTTTGTCGAAGTGACAGGTTCACTTTACTAATAAAATTTAAAAGTCAATAATTTCCTATCCATTATAAAAAAGAAGATAAATTTTTAAAATTTAATTAAATTAAAGAAAATTAAAATCTAATTTTATAGTTTACTTTATTATTTATTACTTTTATTTTTAATTAAATGATAAAAAATTTAAATTAAAAAGTTTTCTCTATTTTTTCTCTGTCTATCTACTTGCCTTAGTGAAATTACGTTTATGTATCTAATCATCAACCAGGCACTAAATTTTGTTGTCGTTTGTCACGAGTAAAAAAATTTCTTATCAATAATTATAATACATAACTTTTATTTCTAAAACGAATTCTTTAATTTAAGTGAAAATAATATATCCTAACAATTATAATTAAATAATAAGAATTAAGCTAATTATTTGAATTACAATAATTTTAAAAGTTATCATGAACAGAAAAGGTTAGACTCGTGTTTTAACTTTTTTGGGAGTGGTAGGGCTAAGATCCTTCAGGAAAATTCCAAAAGGGTTGCAACTGTAAGAGAAATTAGTAAAATTCGTATGCAATAATGTAAGAAAGTGAAAGATAAATTTGTTGCCACTATTTTGATGTGATGTTGCACTTTACATATGCTCGCAGCTTATTGCTTACTTCATTGAAAAGACTCAATTTTAGGGCATGCTCGATAAACAATACCCATTTACATCAAAGCTTCTGATGAATTATCGTGTGTGTACCACATATCAAAATTGCCAACAATTTTGAATTATGATTTAATTGGTCTAATAGATTAAGTTAATGATGTAATCGGAATAGAGATAGAGACACGCCTGGTATTATGCCTAACCAATAGAATTTGGCAAATTGAATCAAAGATTATTTTAGGGAGCTCAGCTCAGTTAATAAGGACATGAGGATAACTAGACTTTTTACAGAATATCTTTTTGGACTAAAACTATATTTTTATATATACGACTTTCTGAAATGTGGATGCACAGCTAATAAGAAGCTGGAGGAAGGTCCACCGTGTCTTTGGCGAAGACAACAAAACCTCCCATCCTTTGTATTGAAGGCTTGAAGTTGAACACTCACACCGCGTCCATAGTAATCAAATACATCGCATCGTAACGCTTGATCTCGCTTTTATTAGATGATTGGTCACTTTCCCACGGTCGCGGCAGACACCTACCTTTTCTTTTTGCTTATTGGACCCCATTTGTCAGATCAGTGAAGATATTAACTGTACAACGCGCATTCATTTTGTTACATGTCTCACAAACATGTTCCGAACGGAAGGGGAATCTATATGTTAAGTGCTAACACATATCCACCAGGTAGGGGCATCCATTGATATCTTTATTGATTCCTCTCCCACCTTCCTTGTCACGTTTTTATTCTTTTTTAGGATGGAACTACCCAAAAAAAAGAAAGACGCATGTGCCTGTGCCTTTTAAAATTAACAATTTAGGTGGATGCATGATCTGGAAATCTTAATTAAGAATAGCTTAATTTATAGTTGTATTGTTTGCGTGTGCTAAATAAAATAAACTACATGTGCAGGATTTTATTCCTTCAGGATAATTGAAATGAGTATGCATGAACAAAAGCTGCGGCTCTTCGTTCGCGTTTAGTACAATGCAGTAAATTTTTGCTTTATATATTTGTTTGACACTTTGACTAGATAAAAGATACAAAAAAAAAAAAAAAAGTTAGAACATAATAAATAATTTATGAATAAAAAACATTAGATCCTTTTTTCCCTATATGTGGAATTAGAATTGTATCAAGAAAGAAAAAGATCAAATTCTCCTGTACAACACAACAATTCACCATTTCCTTGCATCAAACATCAGTCCACAAATCTAACACTGGTTATTCATTGAATTTGAACTCAAAACAAGAAGACACAAACAATTCACCGTCTCTTATGGATGACTTCGCAAATCCAAGACATGTGTTATTCATTGGAATTGAGTTCAGACAGAACGACACAAACAATTGGATCTCAACTCAAGCCTCATTATTTCATCATTCCGTTAGAAAAATATAGATGTTTTTGTTTCTCTCTTCACGGTGTCTAGTGGAGTCCACACCACACACTGACTAGTACAAAGATAAGAAGATAAACAGTTCAACACACATATTATTCCTACGAAAAATTAATAGACGATCCAAATTTAACAACTAATAATGTTGAGTTGTTAAATCATAGCTATAGGTCTACTTGCACAAGGAAGGAGAGATCCAGTAGAACCAATTGGTGCTTTTCTCTAGATTATGGCATCAAGTTTTCATAGAATTTTAAACTCGTTTTTAACTCCACAAAGTTATATATAACTATTTTTTTACATCGTGTTTCGTTGTAATTTTATCTTTAATCTTATTTCATCAATATAATTTTAAGAATTCTTTTTGTCTATGACCATTGGTATTTGAATAAGACTTTAAGCGTCAAACTAATTGCTCAACAAATTTATACTAGTACTGGTGCGTTTGAGCTCAAGCAGTTGACATTGAATGAACTTTGAGTTGCTCTAACCAAAGTGTCTTCCCCATGGATTGAGATTCAAGGTGTCCTGTCCTGAAGACAACGTTGCTCCCTGACAAGGCTGAGATGTCATGGACCAGGGGGTGAATGCTTAAAAAAACACTTTGACATTCAAATCAGTAGTAATTTTAACAAAACGACAATATGTAATTAATGTCTACCTACTACAATGATGCTGATTGTATTTATAAGGATTTGAAATGGGTTTGATTCCCAAACACAAGGCCAAAGGCCTATCAGGGATAATGTCACCCTATTCTAGTGTAGCAACAAAGTAACTTTATTCTGAACGAGATATAATTCACTGTTCATAGGTGTACTATAGGAATATTGCACCTGATGGGGAGGTTGGTCCAACGCTTTGAGTTGAGGTGTTCAATTGCACAAATTAGGCCTTAAGCCAGTCTAGAATAGTTGTCCCTCAACTCAGCATGCTCTGTAGGTGAGTATGTTGAGTTTATGGCTGAGTTCTGAGGTCCTCATCTAGCTGAAGGCGAAAGGGCATCTTAATTTAAAGTTCACTTGCGGCCACGTCTATTCAAATTTTGGTTGAGTTGTATTTACTAGTTAATAGGGGCATGTGACATGTTTTGGTTGGATGTTGGTCCTCGAGTCTCGCAGCAGTTATGATAATTGCCATAGGACTTTGTGTAACAATCATGACAATTCAAATTTTGGTCGAGTTGTTATTTTGACCACTGATTCTAAGGTAGATAAGTCGATTTTACCCTTGTAAATTTCCCTATAAAAAGGGTTTCTTCTTTATTGTTCTTCCACCTTCTATTTTTTTGAACTTATGCTCCCTTTTATCCTTTACAACTTTCGGCTGTCACCAACCATTATGAACTTTCAGCTTTTTCGATGTTTCCTTCAACTTTTTTCAACTTTCTTCCCTTCTTATACTTTTTCCTCCATATTCTTCACCTTTTTTTTGACCCCATTTTCACCATGGTTAATCGTAGAGAGGTTGAAAGATGATGGCAATGGGGACTTTATGGAGGTTTTACTAGAGCCCCCACCATCGTGGCCAAGGTTGTCTGGCCACAGCGAGCCTCGTTCTCAAGGAGAACCCTAGATGCCAACCTTTATTCTAGCTTACTAGAAGTGTTGGGATTCATATGTCCAATGAGGCCACACTTTCTTTGAACAAATTAAAAGGTCCAAGTAGAATGTTGATATGTTTGTTGAGTTCTCAAACATCTCTTTTGATTCTTTTGATCCAAATTCTTTGGACTCTTATCCAACTTTCGAGATGTTTGTTGTGATGCACGAGATTAACTTAACCAAAAACAAGAACAGTAATTAAAGTGAACAATAATTCACAATGATTCACATAATATGTATAAGAGTAGAACATTTTAGTAAAACATAATACTAAAAAAATTAGAGAAATAATTCAACTAATAATAATTTTAGTATAACATAATTCAAATAATACTAAAAAAAGATTTTTAAGCCTATATTCAATTTCTAAGACATTGCATTTATATAGTGTACATATATACGCCTAAAATTACAAATGATAACATACTTTTGTGTCAAAGCACAAGCAAGAAAAAGGCATAATGTAATAGAGAAGGAAGAGGTGTAAGTCGCAAAACAACGAACATACTAACAACTAAAGGGAACAAAAATGTTAGGAAGACGAAGAAAAATGGTGTCCACAAAGGTTTTGAATAAGGATTTCAATGTCGACAAAACCTTCAAAACGAATAAAAATGGTATCAACGCAAGGGAAAATAAAAGGTCTTAATGTCGTCAGTGTAAAGAAGAGAGTTTCAGAATTAGAGCAAGAATGAAATTATGAGCACAAATATGAAGGGAGGTGAATATATAGTTTTGAGAATAATTGGTTTAGATAGTATGGACTTTTCTAGATTGATTGTACTAAAAACTGATCTAAAAAGTATTTTCTAAATTGATTATAATGCAACTAATTTAAAATATTATGTCATGAATCTCAAAAGTTACAAAAGATTGTTAAGATTCTACATTGGTGTCTAATAAGGACCACCATAATAGGTGGTCCATGATGGATTATATTTTCTTTTAATTTGGACTATTAGATCTCACGATTGTATCAGATGTAATGGTGTAACCTCCTCACTGAATTTTTTGCTTTTCCCCTTTCCTTCCCTCTCCATCTTCAGCCTACTGCCATGCCCTTCCTCTTTCGTCAGCCTTGAAAACCTTGCCACAGCTAACGATTAGTGAACGAAGATGATCATGCATTCTAAGATTCTAAAGCTAGAAGAAAGTCTTGGCGTTGTGGTGGAGAAGGAAGATGAGATGACAATAAAGAACAACAACTTGTTAAGAGAGAACACCAACATCATCGCTAGATTAAACATCTTTGCTAAGTTGAGGTGGTAGGAAAGAGAAGAGTTCCCCTTCTTATCATCGCCTTCACTCCCACAATAACAACATTTGATGTTCTCATGCGTAGATCACAAACGATACATCATTGTAGACCACACCCTTCACCTAACCTTCAAATTCTACCATTGTCATCTTCCCTGTTCAAAGCTTTGTCTTCCCCCTAGTTGTGATAATCACATTGCACTCCCTTTTATTGCGGACACCATATGCTCCGTGACACTGCACTACTCCTTCTTCGCCATCATGGCCGCCACCGATGGAGATAACTTTTAACAAAGAGACATAGAGAGGAAGTTCTGATGTAGGAGGGTCAGGATAAGACTGTGTAGTATAGATTAATCTAACGTTCATTAATATTGGTGTACGGTGGACCACCAATACTGGTGGTCCACCGTAAAAGTCGTCCTTAAACCAAATAACTTAGTAGTATAGTTTTTGTATTGAATTTTTAACACACTTACATTACCAAAAGCTCATAATTCAAGACCTTTAATATATGCACTTGATGGTTGTAATTATTAAGATTTAAAAAAAAATCAGGTTAACACTACTTAAATGCGACTTATCACCTAATTACCGTGGTATTCATGCTGGCCAAACTAATCTTTATTATTTGATAGTACTAAGCAATTATTACATGGACAAACTTTAAATTAAGGAATTTAATTTCTATGCATTGTTAGTGTAAAAAATTTTAAACTGTTAACTAATTATAACTCATTATTGGTATAACTTTTAAGATAATTATTGTAAAGTTAATAAACTTACTATATATAATGGTTTGTGATTAGATGTCAGTGTAAAAATCTTTTACATTGTGTATAGACTATTTACTCTAAATTAAATTTCTTATATCTTTATCGTTAAAATTTCCTTTTAAAAAACGATATATGAAATATTCACATGTCATCATTTTAATTATTAAACAAACAATTTAATAATAAAATATGAAGAACTTAATATAAATATTTTTACCTATTACATTATCAAATTCATGTGTATTGATATAGAGGAGAGAGAGGTTATCACGTTGAGTGGGGATAAGATCTTAAGTGACGCAATTATGTCACCTTCATTTTCAATATGCCATTCTGCTTTTCCCCGTCCTTTTAAGTAGAAAAATTATTCATTGACATATTAGAAGTGTAGATACCAGATCGATTTGTTTTCTGTAATAGTTTTCTCCTACGGAACAGAATAAATCGAATATATTAATAGAATAAAAGGACATACTGTCGGGGTAGTTATCGTTTGATGATGATAACACTGGCATCTTGGAGAATATCGCATAAACACAATTTTGAAATTCTCTTTACAGGAGTTTCCCTGAACTTGGATTATTATAAGTATTCACATAACCGGATCCAAATTTCATTCACTTTTAATTCCTTTTCCCTCAAGGTGGTGTTTGTTTTTGCCCAGGCTGGCTTAATTGCACAGTCTAAGGAATATTTCATCATTGGATTCCACTAACAAACCTGAAGAGTCTTATCAATATTAATCATTTATTATGCCACATATGATATATGTCAAATTGATTCGTGATCTGATGCTAACCGAGAAGTACCTGTAAATTTGGGTAACGATGAAGTTTTTGTGATGTATGAAAGGGAGATAGAAAAAAGAAAAAAAAAGCGAGAGATATAATAAAAAAAATAAAAGTAAAAATAAAATAAGATAGAAAAAAGAATAGAAGAAAAAATAAGAATATTATTATATTTATTAAAAAAATTAAGCTATTGTAGTGATAGAAATAAAGATGGGTGATTTTCAAAATTTATTTCAAATTAAACATATACTATGCCCGTAACGAGGGTATAGTTTTAATTAGGGAAAAGTTGCCAATCAATATTGTATATGTTCACTCATGCTTTGCTTTAGTTGTAGAGGAAAAAAAAAAGAAAAAAAAATAGGTAAAAGAAAAAAAGATAGTTAATTTTTAATTATGAGCAAAAAAAGAGAAATAAACTGTGTAATTTTATTTTCTTTTATCTAGTTAAGAAGAAAAACAAAAAATATGTTATCTAAATAGCTTTTATATCATTTTATAATTTATAATATTAGTATGTAAATATATAGACGGATAATAAATTTGTTATTCAACTATTTTATTTTTCCGTCTCTATTTTACTTTCTTCAGTTTAGGACAGAAAATAGATTGTGAGCCTCACTTGAAACTTGTGAAAAAGTAACATTTCTTTCTACCTCTTTATATTTATTATATAAGTATAAGTGGAATTGAGTTCAATTTCTTTAAACAATATCTCAGGTTTAAATTTTGTAGATGAAAAAAGTAATCCAAAGGAAAGACCTCAATGAAAGTGGTCAGTTAGGTTCTATATCAGAAATTAATCATCAATAAAGCCATTAGATAATTTGCATCTATAAAAAATTTGTTAAGACAAGTAAACGATGCTGCAACACGTTTTTATATTAGAATTGAATTAGTTAGTGGTTGGAAGAATCAAGTCACCGAAAAAAGTAAAT
The DNA here is from genome assembly GCA_004329165.1 of Spatholobus suberectus. NCBI lineage: Eukaryota > Viridiplantae > Streptophyta > Magnoliopsida > Fabales > Fabaceae > Spatholobus > Spatholobus suberectus. The sequence continues at coordinate 53,321,543 of CM014737.1, read as the reverse complement.
GACTTTAGTTAATTTGGCTGTTGTTTTCAAGCACCGTTGCCGTCACTTCCTGTTAAAATCCATTAGCCATAGCTTGCCAAAAAGAGTTGAATTTGTGTGGAAAATTTTGACACAACATAAAGTAAATGTTCATACTTTGAAGGGATTTGAAGACAGTAAGCAATTTAATACTAAATGACCCCATTGGTTAAACCACGACTCAAATTTAAGTTACGTTATATTTACGTTGTTTGAAGACAGTAAGCAACTTAATACTAATGACCCCATTGGTTAACCACGACTCAAATTTAAGTTATGTTATATTTACGTTTAAGAACACTATAGTATCCCTATTGCCAAAAATGTATTTTACATAATTGAGGGGAATTTTGCTATTGATTAAATTAATATGTAGGTCCCTAAACTAAAAAAAAATTATAATTAGGTTCTTAATTTTGTAAAAATTTTGTAATTAAGTTTTAATATTAGTTTATAGTGGCTTAAAACTACCAACAAATGACAATTTGTGATAATTTTAAAAACCTCATGGACTCAATTACAAAAATTTTATAAGATCAAAGACTCAATTACAAAATTTTTTAAATTAGAAACCTAATTAAAAATTTTCAAATAGTATAGAGACCTACATATTAATTTAACCTTTGCTATTTCACGTCTTAGTCAGCTCTATTCTTGTGGCAAGTCATTTCCTTTGTGTTTTACCCTCACATCACTGTCGACATTTTCCCAAGACCTTTACTTTTCTCTAGCTTATAAGATAAGTAGCCAGTTCATTCATATCAAATTTTTAAGCCTGTGTTACGTCCTTATCATAAATTCACATATAATTCTACGTTTGTTATTTATATTAGAACAGAATTTTTGTATTTACAAGTAATACATTATGTCATTGCATAGGATAAGAACTACTTTATGGAGCTTAATAAAAGAAGGAAGTTGAGGTGTCCATATCAAAACTGTAGGGGAAAAAATGACAAATTCAAAATGAATTTAAATAGGGCTTTAATTTTCACATGCTTAAATATTTTCATTTCTATATCTTCTACTTTCAATTTCAATGTCGAATCGTGGAAGTAAATTAGCGTAGGAATTCGTTCAAGGGATGAGGGCAAACATATTACTCCTAATGACATCAATTGGCATTATGTCATATTCATATTTCTTTTCTAAGTGGGTTATAATTTTTTATTCTGTAAGAGTTTAACAGTAGAGAACAGAGAAGATCTGAAATGGCATCAGATCAGTATCGTATTCCATGGGTATCCTTTCTGGTTAGACAGGAAGACCAAATGTAGTGTTGTGAGAGAGTTGGAGAAGAAATCAACAAATATATTAGCTCTTTTTTCAAGAAAAAAATTAGCACGAGAAAGAGAGAGATGTGGAATCAGATCGCGTATATGCTCATTGGTATCTGAGAATCAATGTTTTAAAACTCGGACCAATTATCGACTTGGTCAAAATATTGGGTCACTGGGTGAATGGCCGAACAAGAGAATCACTAATTGAACCGTATGACCCGATTAAAAAATTTGAAAATATTCATGACATGTAAATTTCATACCTATAAAATTTATTAAATTAAATTTTAATGGTGATGTGTAACCTAGAAATAAATAAACAATTAACAATTATATTTAAGATAAGAGTGAAATGACTTAAGGTAACGCATTAAGGTCAAACAAACAAGAGCAAGTAAATGAAGGTTATGCATTCATGTTAACACAAGAGACATTTATGTCATGCATACATGCATTCACGATTTTGGTGATTATTATCATTAGTAAATAAATATTTTTAAATATGTAAATTATATTATAAGTTGGAGTTTTTATTTTTTTTCAATAATTATAGTTAAAATGACGTCATTTCACATTTAAAAAAAAATAAATTTTTTGAACCGGTCCGGGTCAATTGACTAGTTCACCTGGTTAGCCCGCCGAATCAAACCGGGTCAATGGCATGTTGGATCCAATCATTGCCTCGGACCGGTTGCACCACCGATTCTCAATCCAACCAGTCGGACTGGCCGATCCGAGCTAGTTTTTAAAACACTGCTGAGAATAGAATTCACAAACGTGCTAGCTTTTGAGAATATTTGAAGATCAGTAGGAATATGAGAATATTCTTTATATTAGTCAATGGGCGCTCAAAGCTGTGGTATAATGGCCAAAAATGAACAATTTGACAAATTTTACGACCGGCGTAAGTTTTTTTTTTTTTTAATAACCATATTATAGGTGTGAAATATTCATTGACTTTGTTGGTGACTAGCTTTTGTTGGAGAACCTAGCCGACCACCATTAGTAAAGTCTTCTCTCTCAACTACGTTTTTTTTATCTATAAAACTCGAATCCAAAACCTTACTTAAAGATCTAAGCCCGATACCACTCGGACTAATGATATGTTGGTGGGTGTAAGATACTTTAGTCTACTGGTGAATTAACAAGGCATTTGACTCATTTTTTTAATTAAAAAATAGATAAAGTACATTTTTTATTTTTTAAAATAAGTAATTTATTTTTTATAAAAAATAATTTTTTTTAAAGTTATGTTATTTTTTTAAGAGTTTAATGGTCATGCATTGTCAGTGTAAAAAGTTTTATACTGTCATCCAATCAGAAATTAGCATTAATATGACTTTTAAAGTATTTATTATAAAAGTCAACAAACTTATAATAAATTGTGATTTGTGATTGGATGACAGTGTAAAACTACTTTACACTGTCAGTGTATGATCATTAATCTCTCTTTTTAAAAAAACTAACTTTTTTTTCTTTGCTCTATATCTCCTTCTCTCTCCTTTTTTCCTCTCTTCATTCTTTTTCTCTTTTCTTGTTCTGTTATTTCTCTCATTGTTCTCTCATCTCTCATATTATAATTAAAAATACTTGGGTTACAAATATTGTGTTTGTTCAATAAATTTGAATACTCGATTTTAGAGGGTGACATAATCTCATTTCTAAATGTACTTATTTTTTGATGTATTCATGTATCTTTTTATTTGATGATATATGTTAAATTAATATTTCTTTCTTTCTTAATTATTTATTCAATTAAATGAATTTCCCCCTTTGTTTAACTTTTTTAATCTATATCTTCAAGCAATATTAAAATAATGAGATATTTATAAATCATTACTAATAAAACAATTTTTTGTCAATTAAACAAAATTTTGATATTTTTAAAATTTTAAAATTTAAAACGCATGTAATTTTATTTTTTATATTTTAAATTTATATTTTAAACGCATGTAATTTAAAAATCTTCTACAAAGTTAAATCAATCTTTTCTAAGTATTTTTATTTATATTTACAATACCTTATATTTAAAAGTACCTATTGGTAATGTACAAAATACTTTCTACTTTTCATATTATGATGACGATGTAAAAATTATATGAATTAGTTCAATTTCAGGTAACCATGTACAAACTCTATTCAAGGGGCTAATTTCTATGAAAAAAAATATTATTTTCCACTCTAAATGTTGTATATATTTTGGAATTTAAGAGAGAAATAAAAAAAGAGAGAAATGATAAATGTGATAGATGATATAAAAAGAGAGAAATAGAAAATGACATAAAATAAATGTAAATTTTAGGGTGCCAAAAAAAAAAATTGAATCTTTGTGTAATAAAAATAATGTAAAAATGTTATAGAAAAAGTGTGATAATTTCTTAACTACTGGCTACTTAAAGTAGGGTTATTAAAATGAATAGATCCATTTAACCAACTAAAATGGGTGGATTGAATTTGAAAAAGTTTGAACTCAATTTATTTTGATTTAACTTGACCCACTCCAAAATTTAGCTGACTTCAAGCAGGCTGGTTGCTGATGAAATAGACTAGTTCTTTGCTCCATTTTTTCCTTAAATAATTTATATGACTCACTTATTAAATTGAGAGTACATGGTGTATCTACTGATGGTGTAAGGAACTTTTACACTTATCTAATAATAAGTTGACATGTATGATAAGTGTGTTGACTTTATAAATTATACCGTAAAAGTTATATTTATCATGATTTTTGATTGATTGATCGTGTAAAATTTTTAGATTGACAATGTATAAAAATTAAACTCTTAGGGGACATTTGGTACATAGGATCTTATTTCAATCATAGGGTTCATGTTTCCTAAGAATTATATTTTCTAGGAATCATGTTTCCTGAAATATTATAAATATGTTTGGTATGTCTAAAAGATTTTCGAAAGTGAGAGACAAATGTATATAAAAAAAAACCCCTTTGATGGAAATCTTAGATTCCCATCCCTTCCCATGAGAAAGTTTTAGTAAGGAACTTAATTAAAAAACGATTCTTGAGAATGATAGTTTATTGGGAATGATTTTTAAAATTCTCATACCAAACATAAGAATTTAACTTTCTCAATCTAAGATTCTTGAAAAACTTCAAAAAATTCCCTACCAAAACACCCCTTTAAATTGAGCTATGTTTTGGATTAAATTTAACAAAATTTGTCCAAGTAAACCCTCATTTTTATTCCTAAAGTATTACTTTCTCTCCTAATTGGTCATTAAAGTAATAAAATTATATAAGTAGTCCTTCAAATATTATAAATCATAATAAGTAATCTTCTAAATATTGAAAAATTTATCAAATTGGTCCCTCAAAGTTAATAAAAAATACTAACTCATGGATTAAATTGATGGATATTCAATACTTAAACGATTATTTATATAATTTTATTATTTAAGAACTATATAAAGGAAAGAGTAATACTTGAGAGACTAAGGGCTCGTTTGGTGGCCAGGATAGGATAGGATAATGTTGTAATTTGTTGTTTGTTGCACCAACAGGATATGATAACGTTATCCTATCTCTTATACTATCTCTTATCCTGAAGGAAGAGCTGGGTTAGAAAGTAACAGGATAGGATAAACCTTTTTTCCCCCCTCTCTATATATATATTATGTAATATGTTGAATATTATAAAAATATTATATATATACAAATATATTATTATATGTATAATTATATACAATATTTGTTATAATATTTACAATATTACAAATAACTATATCTACATATAGATAGATAGTTGCATTATAATAATATTATATATAATTATATATAAACAGATATAATATTATTATAAATATATATATAAGATTTATGTATAATATATGATGATATATATATATATATATATTAGAATAATATCATATAAATTAATTATATTTATTATATATATATTTATAATAATTTTGACATATAATTTAAAGTACATTATTAATTAAAATATTAAAAATTAAATAAGTAATATTTAAATATTTTAAAGAAAAATATGTGAATAATAATTATAATTTTAAAATTTTTACATATATTTTTTATAATTTTAAGAAAGTAACTACATAAATAAAAAACAATATTGTATACTTTAGTTAAAATTATGTTTTTTTTTGTAAAAATTAAAATTAAATTAAAAGTTGCTTTCTAGAAAATTATATATAATTTTAACAAATAATAAATTTGTCATTTAAACATGTTTTACATTTTATCATATCATTATTTAGTTTGTTATCTGGTGTGCACAAAAAACTAGATAAGATTATAATTTATCTTACTCTTATCCTATCCTGTTTTTATCTTGTTGTCATATTCTATCCTATCATTTTCGATCCTGACCACTAGATAGATTATTTCCATCCAACTTGACTTGAAATACTCTTCGCTTGTAGTACGCTAACCCGAATGTGGGGAACTAGCCTGAATTGCTACTTGCTAGACCTAACTTGAAGTTGTTATAACTAATAAAGCATATCTGCCCCGTTAGCAGGTACCAATTCATGACATCTAAAATGGTTGGTTGATAAGATTTTTGGAGCTTCGCTATCTCTCAACAAATGGAGGCTATTCTATCCACTTTCTACGCCATCAAAACATGTTGGTGCATTGCTTTTGACTTGCAAGCTATAGGGTGTTTGGTATGGTAGCTTACAGGACAAATTACTGTCAATTTTGAAGGAACCATATCCAGAATTTTTGCTGAGAACTCATCAGATATTAGCATTGGGTTTTCATTAATATCTCCATGCAATGCAAGGAACTTGACCTTAAGGCTTTGTTTGAGGATGGAAATAGAGGGAGAGAAGAAAGAAGAGAGTGGAAGTGAGAGAATGGTGGTTGTTTGGTAAGATGGAAGTATGAGAAAATGTTTAAAAAAATAAGTGGGACTCACTTAAAAAAAAAACCTTTCACACAAAAAAGATGAAGAAATGTGTGGAAGTAGCACCCACCTCTTACCAAACTGATTTAGTTCCATGTCCCTTCTTTTTGAGTAAATCTATTTAGCCTTCCTTTTTTTAACTAAATTGATTTAGGCGTAGAAATATTTAGCCTCTTACTGTTTCACTATATTATCATTATTATTATTATAATAATAATAAACAAATAAATATATAAATAAAAATAATATTAACAATAAAATAAATATTAATAATAACAAAAATAATATTAATAATAAAAATAAATAATAATAATAATTAAAATAATAATAGTCTTAAAAAATTAACTTTCATTCAATTTCTCTTCAACCAAATAATCTTAACTTTCATTTTATTTTTCACCTATTTCTCTTCTCTTTTTTCCTCACTTCCCTCCTTTCTCTCTTTCTATTTCCTTCTTCTCTACCAAATACATCGTAAGAATTTGTGAGAACAATACGTGGAATTGCATTTGCATCCTTCACTTTTCACGAAAACAACAGCTATTATTCAAACTCGAGTGGCATCTCAACACTAATTTTTTAGGGATGATTTTATATATAAAAGAACAATGAAATTTTAAGAAGGTTAAATTAATCGGTAGGTCACTAAATTATTTAATTTTTTTTAATCAGGTTCGTAAATAAAAAAAAAAAGGTAATTGAGTCTTTGGTCTTGTAAAATTTTGGTAATTGGATTCTTAGAGTTAGTTTATAGTGGTTTGAAACCATCAATTATAAAAATTTTATAAGATTAAGGATCTAATTACAATTTTTTTGTAATTTGAGAACCTAATTAAAATTTTTTAAATAGTTCAAAAGAGGTATTGATTAATTTAACCCTTTAACAATGTCCATATGTACTCTAAAATTTGGGCAATTTATTTTCTGGCTCCACAAATTTGTGCAGTTTAAGTAGTGAGGGCCAAGATTCTCAACGTTTTGGGCCTTACCCAAACAAGGATTGGTAGAATAGAAGTTTCAGAAGTTTCCAAATGGACTTATAACTGGTGTCATCACTATCCATGGGGGCCCTGCTATTCCCATCCTAATTTTTGCTCTTTTCATCTTAAAATTTGTTTGTTAATTTTTTTTTCAAAAATACTCATTGACAGAAACACATTTCCGTTGTATCATACACAACGCATTTCTATCATGTATTGTGTATAATGAAAACGTGTTTTTACTGTGTATGGAGGGTGCACCCCTAACACAATTGAAATGCGTTTTCGTTATACACCAATCATAACGAAAACGCGTTTTCGTCAACGATATTTTTCAAAAAGAAAAATTAACAAACAAATTTTGGAGTGAAAAGAGCAAAAACTAAAATGAGAATAGTAAGGCCCATCCATGGCCATGAGAAATAAATAGTCCTTTTTCTAACCGGCCCAACAAATGAACATCAAGAGGGAACAAAAATGAGTTAGGTCGATGAATGATGTAGCCAATGACTTGTCCAACTGTAATCTCCCCTCCACAAAAAAAAAAGGCATGATGAGCCATTGACAACCCAAAAAGTAATAATAATTAATACAATATTATAATTTAAATAAAATAAGATATTATAACAAAGAAGTATCACAAAAGTCTCCTTTCAATGATAAAGTTGTATTAAATATATAAGGATTTTTTTAAAATTGTGTTATTCATATAATAATTTCTACAATATATATATATTTTGCATTTATCTCCATCATATTATCCATCAGATTTCATACTTTTTTCTCTTTTCTCTCTTTTTCTATTATTGTTGTAAAATTTGTTATACAAATAACTTTGTTTCTTTTTCTTTTACTTCACTAGTTATTGAGTGTAGTTTGAACATGAAACCATCAAACTGGCGTAGTGCCCTATATTGGGAAAAGTGGCACGAGGGGATGAAAACTTGAAATGAGCTTATGATTGCAAAGTCTAGAATAAATTATGTTAATGCTTCATGAAAACTTGTGAATTTTTTTCTTGATAACTCTTTCTTTCTTAAACCTATACTAATATCTTTTAATTATTTGAAAAACGTTATACTAACACCTCCTATATATTATACTAACATTGGTAATATTAAAAAAAAAATCATCTAATATCTTGGATATTAGTGTAATTTGCTCTAAAATTGATACAAATAAACATGCATATTTATTTTCGAGACAAGCCTTTTAGTATTAGAATGTGAATATACATTGATTTTTCTCTATAGTCCTCTAGAATTGGCCGAGTAGTGGAGGTTGAGGTAGTTTATATAAGGTCATAAATTTTAATCTCAATGCAGTTATTGTACGCACAAAATAAATTGATTTTTCTCTATAAGTAAGAGAGGGTGTCAAGGGCTAGAGATTCCTTTTTTAAGAGAAAGAAAAATGCCAAATTTTACCAATAAAAAAAATAGTCATAAAAAAATCAAGAATTTATATTTATAATATTGAAATATTTTCACTAAAATTATCACATAGCATTTTTAAATTATTTTACTTTGTTAGTTCATTTATTTTTATTAACTTTATTTATTTCATGTACATATTTCTTAACTTTTTGCATTCCTAACATTTTAAATTTAATTTCAAAATAGATTATAAAACAAAATTAATTAGTTTGTTTGAATTGACTCAATTATAATACATGAATTAATTACTTAATTTTAATAATTTTCATTAATGATTATTTAAAAAATCATTGTATAAAAAATGAATACATATTTAAGTTTAATAATTTTTATTAATTATACTTAAAATGTTTAATTCTAAAAATATTATTATTTTTACTTCTTAAATAACGCAATCTTATGAAGCAAATATTTATTTTGGATTAAGAATTAAAAAATACTGGTAGGTATGTGATCTTTGTCTAGAGGTGTCAAATGGGCTAGCCTGGCCCAATGAGCCAAGCGTGAAAAGTGGCTGGCCTGATTCGGCCAAAAGGTGTAACGGATTGTGTTATTTCTAGCTTGATCTTGCCCGGCGAACCCATCAGGCTGGGCCAAAATAGCCCATAACTCTTTTTTTTTATTTTAAATTTTTAACATATTTTATTAAAAAAATAATAAAAATATATATAACACTAGACTAAATAAACCCGATACCTTACAGGTCAATTTTTCTTGAACTCAACTTGGCCCAATAAACTCATCAGGCTGGGCCATTTTGGCCCCTTTTTTTTAAGGCCAAATTTTTTATGACCAGTCTGGCGGGTCAATTTTACTAGTTCTATTTGTCTAATTGTCTTCACCAACAAATTAATATAAAAACTTAAAGGTGTATCCCTGCACCGTTCGACCTAACCCTTGTCTTGTCCTTGTGTTGTATCAATTGATTATCTTCCTCTTACCACAGTTAACAGCTAGGATAATTTTGTACTGTATTACATACATACATTGATACCCTTTGTTCTGACCACTTCGAGTTGCATCCTAGATATGTGATCTCTGTCTTCTCCAACAACAACGTCCACTTAAAAAAAAAAAAAAAAACCCAGAAATATCTGAACTTACTTAAAAGCAACACTTTTTTCTTTTGTTGTTTTTGGTTCTGTGTGGGAGATTAGATTTGATGAGAAAATATCTTGAATCTGCCGCAAGGCTGGAAGAGCTATCGCGGATTGTGTCATCCGCGAAACCCCAAAGGCCAAAGGGAGCGCTACCCAGATCGCCGAACCGTGTGGCGGCCACCCCTCGAAGTGCGAACCCAAGTGGTGTTAAGGTGGAACCTGCGAAGAAGATGGAAGCTTTGGAAGAATGTCGGACACCCCTCGCCAAGGTTGTCGCTGATTGCGCCAAGCGGTGGTTCCAGGACACCCTCAAGGAGGCTAAGGCTGGGGACTCTGCCATGCAGCTTTTGGTTGGCCAAATGTATTACTCTGGCTATGGTGTTCCAAGGGATCCTCAAAAGGTCTATTCTATTCTATCTTCTTTTCCATGTATGATTAATGTGGTCATATATATTAGCGCTTGTTTCTTTTAAGTTATCCACCGTTTGATGCCTAAATTATGTCATCTTGTTTCCTCCTTGGAAATGGAACTGAGATGGAGTGCAGGGTAGTTGGAAATTTTTTGTACTGGCCTTTTGATTTGAAATCCCTTTTCTTGTATTGTAATTTTTATCATATAATAAACCATCATTTTGATTCATCCTTAAAGTATTACTTTTCCTAAATAGTACCAAAAGTAAGAAAACTATGTAAGTAATCCTCTAAGTATTGGAAAATCCTTCTAATTGGTCCCTGAATGTTAGTAAAATATATTAACTTAGGAACTAAACTGATGGATATTCAATGCTTGAGGGATTGTTTATATACTTAGGAGAGAGGGTAATACTTTAGGTACCAAATTGATTGTTTATTTGTTATTATAAAATATGCACGAATTCAATTGCCTGTTTTGAATTTTTAGTTGTGATCCTATTTTTCCTTGATTTGCTTTGGTGGATGGGGCTGTTGGGGCTCCTGAATCTTGCTCAATTGGCAACCAGGACCCATGACTGCAGTTAATTTGAATTGTGTAATTGGTATGTATCTATTCGCTGCTCCTCAACTTCAGGTTACTGACTATATTGTTACAAGCTTCGTTTATAGGGACATGTTTGGATTAGTAAAGCGTCAAGAAGTCGAAATTCAGTTTGGAAAGTGTGCGGTAAACGGCCAGGTAAGCTCTACATTTGTTGGATTATTGAATTGTGGTTTATTGTCCTGATTGATCTCTCTTTTGTTGACATTCAGGTTACAGAGCAAGTGATTCAGATTCATGTGAACAGGAGAACAAAGATAAATCTTCTCCTTAATTTGCAAGTATAATTCCATTTTTTATTTCTCTTTTAAAGGAATTGAAGTTCAATTTCAATTCTGTAATATAGTATGTGTGAACTTATTGTCACTGATACTAGTGGTTATTTATTGTAACATCCAAAACATAAGTCAAATTTTGTTAACTGACAATTGTTCTTCAATGGTGACTCCTTTTAAATTAGTTGTTGTGTTGTTCATTTTCAGGAAGGTGTTATAATATAATAACTTAGAACATCAAGTGTATGGATTATTGTATGGCTTATTTATTATGCCTAGCCTAGGTGAGTATTGTGTTCTTTCCTTCTTTTTTTTTTTTCCCCTTAAACTTCAAATTGATGTCTAATTTACTATGCTCCTAGTATTGACCACCCTGCATCTAGGACTTCGAGAGTAACTCTTGCACTGAGACTTTCATCCGTACTCCTCAATTCTATGGGAGATTATAGCTACAAATGTTATTTTCTGATAGTCTGATACCAACTAGCATCTAGTTTTCTTTGGCATTGCTGCAATTAGTATGATAGCTTCCTGAAACTAATTGTATGTTTGATTCAGCTCATTTTGAAGAAATAATAGTTGTTTTTTCCCAGCTTCCTAATAGAGTTTTCTTTATATAAAAAAAAAAGAGAGATTATTTCCGAAAAATAATCATTTGCTAAAAATGCCCAACTAGCAGTATAATCAGTATCTAGGATACCGTCAGAGAAAATTAATACTTAGGATGTGTTAAGAATTTACAACTTATTTGGACTTATCTTATAACATAAGCACTTTTGTAAGTGTTTGAAAGAGTTTATGAAAATAGTTTATGATATATCTATAAGCTGTTTTCAGTTTATTTTAATAATCTCTTCAAGATAGCTTATGAAAACAACTTACAACTTATATAAAAACAGTTTAACCTCATTTTCTCTTCAATTATAGAAATAACTTATACATAAGTGCTTAATTAAGCTATTTACCCAAACAGACCCTCACTAGCATGTAGTGTATTTGGGGGTGTATTCAGTATTAAGAGTGTGATAAGTCTTCAAAGGAGGTCAGGCACAGGCAGCTAGGCACTGGCATCTACATTGTGTGTCTTGTGTCTTTAAGTCAATTAATAGGATCACACTGTGTATTTAGTTACCCTGATAAAGTAAGACTTACGATGCTGAATTAATTGCAGCATTGCGAGCACAAACTGGAATGATATTTGAGTATATATTTGCCTCATGGAATATGAAAGATGTTGATTACTAATCCATGACATATAATTGCTTGTGATAACAAATGCATAATCAGTTTTTGGTTTAGGTTTTACAGTTAGAAAGCTTGCATGCCATCATGTTTGTTTACGATCAGGACCTTCTAATGGGGGAATCTAGAGAAGTCTAGGCTGTGATGGCCTTTTACTTGTGCTATTGCCCTTTCTCATGCTATTAATTCTCAGCTCTGGGTACCATTCTCCTACTTTGCTTTTATCTCTCATAAAGTAAAGAGCGCTTTGGAAGCAATTTTTTTTCCTGATATAAGATTCTTCATTTTTGTAGTCACTTGTTGGGCTCAACGACTTGGAACTCCTTCCAGTTTTATGATATACAGCCTGATTTTATGTTTCTAATGCGTACTGCATTTTTTAAGTTGACCCTATGTTACATGGATACGGGTAACATAGGATCGATGTTACCTAAATTAAGAAAGTCAAGATTGAATGGAAATGCATTCTTACGGGCAAGATGTACATTTCAAATTTTATTCCTTCGGGCAAGGAAGAACGGGTTTTGTGTTGGAAATTTGGAGAATTAGTTAGATTAATTTAGTTATATAGGCTAACATGTTCTTTAACATTTGATTTGAGAATTAATATCGGGAACGTGCACATCATACCAGATAAGAATCCGTATTAATAGTTGACCTGTGTAATTTTTGTGAATGGGTGTTGATAACTCAAATTTCAGATAAGTGAAGAAAACTTAACTTTATGAAAATGATCAGTGTTACAAATGTCTATCATAAAGGTTTATTTATAGACCCAAAACAGCAACTAATCTAATTCAAATGATTAATAAACTAAACTAACCCTATCAATAAAGCAAATAACTCAAAATAATATACTTAAAATTCATGTAATTAAGATAAAAATTAAATTCTAAGAAATATGTATAATTAATTAATACACAATCTAAATAACATAAATTTAAAAAGGTTTAAAATTATAAATAAGATATGCATAATTTATTCAAAATAATTAAATTTAAATGTAAAAGAAAGAAGTTAAAATACGTTATTTTTTTTAAAATAGATTAAATTTTAGTCAGTTTAAAAAAATGTAAGAATTTAAGAGGTGTTTAAAAAAGCTTATTAAAAGTTTATTTAAGCTTATAAAAATAACTTATTATTATGTTTGACAAAAGTAGTTGATAAGTTAGTTGAAAATTTTTAAGCTAACGTATCAAATTTGAAGTGTTTGGTAAAATTAACTATTAAATTAGTTAGTAAATATAAGATAACATGAAAGGATACATTTGTATATTTTTTTATGACAAAATGTATTTTAAGGTTATTATAATTTTAGGTTTTTTAGTTAATTTTAAGCTCTTTTCATTTTTGGTTAAAAATAAAATATATTAATAAAAAAATAGTGTAATATTAAAGGAGAAAATTTATTAAAATAGTAATGGTAAAAATAGAAATAATAATAATAAATTATAAGCTACAAACTTAAACGTTATTTTAAGTAGCATATGAAAAAATATTATAAATTAATAAGATAAACTTATTTGTCAAACACCTTTATTTTGTCAAATAAACTTATAAGCTAGCGAAATAAGTTATAAGTTAGTTGAAAACGTTTATCAATTTCTAGGTAATTTTAGGTATAAAAATTTGTTTTTTAATTGAGTAGATAAATAAGAAATAAACAAATGAATAATTCTTTAAAAGAAAATGAATAAGGAACTGAGAGAGAATTAATTAAATGTGTTTAAAATTTTTCTAAATAAATTTCATTTATAATTAGCGGGAAAAACAAATAAAATCATGAAATTAAAAAGACCGTGTGTTCGATAAAATATAAAAAAATTATTTCACTGTTATAAATAAATTTTATAATTTATTATGTAAAAATGAATTAATAACTAGATTAGACAGTACACATGCTAACTTCAAGAAAAGATAATTAATGAAAGATTTCCACAATTACGAAGTATTAATTCATTGAATAGAGCCTTGCGGGCTCTAGCCAATACATTAGTATTGTAGTAATCACGCTTGATTTGATGATAGTTTAAGATAAAGATTTCTTTATTATTTATTTAGTACATATTCATATGTTGTTTTGAGCGAAGCATGATGCTGATGCTTGTCGACCTCACTTGCTAATAAATGGAATCCAGACAGCCCCAACCAAACCTTAAAATAGGAATAAAGTTTCACCTTTTGTTTGAAATGTTTCTTACAGAAAGTAAAAGCTTCCATAAATCACGTTAAGAATCCAATTCCGTCTTGTATTTGCTCCATTTCACGCGGTTCCAAGAATCATTAGATTTAATCCCACCACTGCTCGTTTTGCTTTTTCCCTTTCTCTTCTTCCACTTTTCTCATCTGTGTCTCCATTCTCCAAGCCTTGTAGTTTTACTTACTCTTCTTCTGCTTTCCCTCATGGCAAATGTAAGAGCCAACCACGAACCCACCTATTAATTTCATCTTTTTTGCTTGCTACTACATGGGATTAACAAGTTTCTTCTAGCGTGTCATCAGGTTGTGGAAGTGAAAGTCGGTTTGCACTGTGACGATTGTATCAAGAAAATCCTCAAGGCCATCAAGAAAATTGAAGGTTCTTAATTTTCCCAACACCAATAAAATGATTACTTTTTGTGTTATGTCTTTGCAAAGCTGCTTAAAACTTGTGGCCTTGCAGATATTGAAACGTATAACGTGGACACACAGCTCAACAAGGTCATCGTTACGGGCAACGTCACAACGGAACAAGTCATCAGAGTCCTTCAAAAGATTGGGAAGAATGCAACTGCCTGGGAAGATGCTCAAACCAATGAGTGAAGTAGTTTAGGGTAGCATACTTTTTTTTTTTTTTCTCTCTCGAAACATATTATCTTTTTACATTATGTACGATGAGATTCAATAATCTATTGTGAATAATTTAATATATATACCTCAGTTTTGTAATTTTAAAAGAGGGGTAGGGGGAACCATTGGATGTGATCAAAATTTCATTTTATTTAATGCTATATTCGGTTTATGCAACACAAGTGGGGGATAAAAATGAATAAATTACCACGAAAATGAAAATGGATGTTAAGAGTCGCAGTCTCTTGATTCTTATCAATAAATATTGGATTTGAGACGGTAGATCCTCATCCATGACCATGCTGCAAGCAAGGTTACACTTACACGTCCCTTTCCTTGTCAGATAATCTAGCTCAAGTCAGCGTGGCGTGCTTTCACTCATTAATTTTTATATATAAGCAATGTACATTGACAATATTAACCACGATGCATTTCCATGGCAATAGCTTTTCAATTTACATAGTTCTGTGGATTTGCTAAAAGGTCTCTAGTTAATATTATTTGTATCCTCCAAACCGAAGTCGTATAAATATAGATATATATTCCCTGACTTTGCAAGACTATAACCACCTTACTTGAAGGTAAACCGTTAAATATGTCAAATGCAAAATACAAGGCCAGCCTCTTATTCTCTCCTGTATACTTCATGGGTTTAGAGCACTGCTATCCTTTCTCTTTCTTCATCCTCTTGTTTTTCTCAAGAAAAAGTACTTTTAACAATAAACACAAGAACAACAAAGTTTTATTTTTCCCCTTGATAGTCACATATATGGCCGCTGTATCTGAATATGCAAACAAGACATTGATATGCCAAAATCCCCACAGTTATGGTCATTTGGATATCTGGCACTTAGGCAACCCATTGGAATCCCCCACTTGTCTTCTCTTTATGCAGGTCTCTTTGATTACCGTAGTCACACAGTTCATAGACATATGTCTCAAGCCACTAGGACAATCCTCCCTTGTATCCCAGATTCTTGTAAGCTTTCTCTAAGCTCATCAATTTTACGAGCCTGTTCAATGATGGTCACTAGAATGCTCTATGGCAATGTAATTCTAAATCTAACACTAACAAGCAACAAAAAATTGCAAGAGAAACTTTGGGAAAATTGTAACAATTTTTTTGGTCCAAATTACCAACAATATTAAGCAAAGGCATGGTTTTCTCATTACAACTAGGTAAGGAAATTTCTTTAAGTACTACCTACCGAGAAATGCTAGTAATAGACTCTCTAACTCACTCTTTTAAATACATTCTTTGTTTTTGGCTGAAATTTGTTGAAAATCATAAAATTTTGTGGGTTGCACATCTTATTTAATGAGCTCCACTCATAATTTTGTAGTTTTCGATAAATTTTAACCAATAATAAAGAGTATGTTAGAAGGAACGTGAGGAGGAGTGTATTGTTAGCACTCCTCCTAACCACCAATAATGGAAAAAAGTGATTTGTGTATCAATTGAATAGAAAGTTCATTGCTTGCTACAGCAACTAGTTTTAACAAATGATGCATGGTAACAGGGTGGAATGGTGTTTGGGCCATCAGTTTTGGGGAACAAAAAGATTCTGGGCCAAACCTTATTCCCTGTAAAGGGTGCTGTAGTGCTTGAAACAGTTGCATCGTTTGGCCTCATGTTCTTCTACTTTGTATGGTGTGCTAAAATAGATCTTGCCACATTGTACAAGACAGAAAAGCTGGCCATCACTCTTGGTTTTTCTGTATTCTCATTTACATTGGTAATCCCTACTGGACTGTCCATGCTGTTGAAGAAATATGTGACAATGGACGAGAGCCTCGCAAATGCACTGCCGTTTGTAGCTCTCTCACAAACCTTAACTGTGTTTATTAGCATAGCAGTCCTGTTGACAGATCTCAAAGTCCTTAACACTGATATAGGACGTTTAACCATGTCAGCAGCAATGTTTGCTGATACTGCTGGCTTTACTGTGGCAGTGCTTATGTTTGCAATTCTGCAGAATAAGAGTGGTAGCTTTCTGACATTAGCATTCATCATTCTATCCATAATTGCACTCTTGCTTGTTATTGTATTTGTAATGAGGCCAGCAATACTTTGGATGGTTAAGCACTCAGGTGGCGGTTCGGTTAATGAAATATGCGTTCTTTGCATCTTTCTCTTCGTTCTCTTAACTGGACTTCTCAGTGAATTAATTGGGCAGCATTTTGCCATGGGACCAATAATTTTAGGCCTGGCTCTTCCAGAAGGGCCACCCTTAGGAACAGCTTTGATGAGTAAATTGGAGACAATCTGTTTGGCATTTCTTTATCCACTCTACCTTGCTGTTAATGGATTGCAAACAGATATCTTCAAAATCAACATGCAGTCTGTGTGGATTGTGTGTGTCATACTGGTCGTGGCTTTCTTTGTAAAGATTGGTGCTGTCATGTTGCCAGGATACTATTACAATCTACCCATGAAAGAATGTTGTATCGTTGGCCTCCTTCTAAATGGAAGGGGTATAGCTGAGCTTAACATGTACTATTTGTGGATGGGAAACAAGGTATGTATGTGCATGAGATTCAGACTAGTGAATTCAATTTCGAAGCATCCAATGCAAGTACATATTGATTGATGGGTAAAATGTGTTTTAGGTCGTCAAAATTGGTCTTAGTCTGTATACCTTAAAAATGATGATTTTGGTCTTGTATTTTTGATAATTCGTTAATTCCATCCCTCTTTATGGAACTTAGGACACTAGGGTGAGGGACGAAATTCAACAATTATCAAAAATACGAGAAACAAAATCATCATTTTTAAAGTATATGGACTAAGACTAATTTTGACCTAAAATTGAGAGACTTAAAACACATTTTACCCTTGATTGATTAACTAATTAACTAACATAATATAAAACTTCTTCTCTTCTCCATGGCAGCTACTATCGGAACAAGAGTTCTCTTTGATGGTGGTCTCCATTCTAATAGTAAATGCTATCATAGCACCACTCATAAAATTCATATATGATCCTTCAGAGCAATATCAGACCGGAAGAAGATGCACAATTCAACATACTAGGCGAGATTCTGAGCTTCGAGTCATGGTGTGCATTCACAACAATGAAAACCTCCCCACAATCCTCAACCTCTTAGAAGCATCCTATGCAAGCAGAGAGAGCACGGTTGCGGTTACAGCATTAGTCCTAGTGGAGCTTCATGGAAGAGCAAGGCCTATTCTTGTTGCTAACCAACCCCATGATAGCCTGCGCTCAGTGTCATGCAATGCAAATCACATTGACAATGCCCTGAGGCAATATGCACAGCAGAATGAAGGATGTGTATCTGTTCAATCTTTCACTTCAATCTCCACCTTTGACACTATGTACGATGACATATGCCGAATGTCACTTGATAGTGGAGCCAACATTTTGATCATGCCATTCCACAAGAGGTGGGAAATTGATGGCACCGTTGAGGTTTCACATAGGTCCATCCAAACCATGAACATTAAAGTCCTCGAAAGGGCTCCATGTTCAGTGGGAATTCTAGTTGATAGGGGCATCTTGAGTACTTCTCCATCACTCTTAATGGCTAGAGCAACATACTATGTTGCTGTGTTCTTCATTGGGGGTGTGGATGATGCGGAGACACTAGCCTATGGTACTAGAATGGCTAGGCATGAGTGTGTGTATGTAACGGTGGTTAGGTTCCTTCTATTTGGAGAAGAAAATTCCAAGGACAGAAAGCGTGACAGTGATCTAATAGACGAATATAGATACTATAATGCTGGAAATCGTAGGTTTGAGATTTTGGATGAAGTGGTGAAAGATGGGATAGAGATGTCCACGTGTATAAGAAGGTTGATAGATTATTTTGATCTAGTGATGGTGGGGAGGGAGCATCCAGAGAGTGTTATGTTTCAGGGACATGACCAATGGAGCGAGTGTCAAGAGCTAGGGGTCATTGGGGACATGCTAGCATCACCCGATTTTGTGACCAAGGCATCGGTGCTGGTGGTGCAACAACACAGAATTAGAGGGAGGTTTGTTAAACACAATGTGAATGTGAACCCAATGCCAAATCACAGAGATCAGCCCGGATATGATGTTCCAATTGATCAAACATTGAGTCCTTCTTGTACTATTTCTATGGACAAATATGACAGAATGTAGAATGTTGGTGCAAATTTTGAGATTCTTCAATTTCCGTCTACTGAATTTTCATTGTTAATATATTATGCATCTCATTTAAAACCACCAAGTTACTTGCGACAAAGCAACGAAAAAGTAAACTGATGACATGGTTAATACTAACACATTGTCCTCACTTGTAATTTTGAATTACAAAAAATGACTGGAATGGTATTAATTTCCATAAAGGTGTGTGGAGGCATAAATGGAAAAATGCAGATTTAATCATCTATTTACATAAATTAGAATAACTATTTTAAACAAAAGCGTTCCAGATATCATTCTTCAACGAAAGTGTTTTTAGGAAGTTTTCTTCAACAGGAACGTTTTTAAGAATTTTTTTTAATTTCTTGTCTCTTTCAATTTATCCTTTTATCTTTATTTTTAAATTGAATTTTAATTTTTTTTAAAGAATTATCAATAGCTAAAATTAACCTTATATCACAATATAAAATGTTTATTATAAATTTAAAATATAATTTATATACTTAAAAATATTTATTTATTATAAATTTTAGTTATATAAAATAAACATTTATTATGTGCATTATATAGGTTAAAATACTAAGGTTTAATTATTTATTTGGTCTCTATAGTTACAAAAACTTTTTTTTTTTAGTTCTTATACTTAAAAATATTTCTTTTTAGTCTTTACACATATCATTTTTAATTTTTTTTAATCCCTACACATCATTTTAATCCTTTTTAGTCCCTATGGCGATGACTAAAAGAGATTAAAAATGGTATGTATAGAAACTAAAAGGAAATTTTTTAAGTATAAGAACTAAAAGATATTTTTTTGTAACTATAGGGATCAAATGAATAATCAAACTAAATACTAATTTACTATAAATGAGTAAACCATGTTGGTTCTGGACAATAGTTATGCACGTTCATCGTCTGTCCTGCCCTCCTTTGCACGATTCAACCTTACGGGCATGAAATGAGGAAATCCCCTCAAATTCTACAAAAAGAAAACTAAAAAAGAAAAAAGAGAAAAAGAAAAAATCCTTAAGCCCCAAGACTATCCAGATGAGAAATTATTGTATAATCTATGATCACTATGTGTGTATGGTCCCAACTAATTTTTATGTGATATGTAGTTGAATTTTATTAATTTTTTTTTTATAAATTAAAAAACCTGACTAGGTGTAGTGAAAACTGACAAAGACTATAGACACGTGACAGTCCCAAACCCAGAAGGTTTAAACTGCACGTCTTCACAAGGTGGTTCCCTTAATATAGTCAGTCTATGTGAACTTATAAGTCTTTTAGAAGACGCTAAGTTGCCAAATTGATTCTGCAAGCCAATCTTTGGATAAAGCAATGATGATGGAAGGCCATACTTGGAAGGCAAGTACTCGAACTTCTGGTAAAGCAAGCAACCCTATAACGTAAACAAAGACATTGGCGTCAGGAAAGTGAGGAAACAGCATCTCTATTTTACGGAGCCAATTTACGGTGCGTATTCACATTATGTCAAATAAAAGAAATTCTTACGTGATTCGACTTTGTACCATTTAGTGCTGTAATTGAGGGGTGCACATTGAAGAGAATCTAAAATGTTCTCGCCAAATAAAAAATGAATAAAATTATATTGGCCCTAAAAAGTAGAATAAATTACACTTTATTTCCCAATAATTTCATACTTTCTTAGTTTACTCCTATATTTTGTGTGTATTACTAAACCTTTTTCTTCTGTTTTTGAAAGCATATTACTAAACCTCCTCAAAGTTTAGGTTAAAGTCACCTTTGAAAATGTCGTTAATAAGCCGAAAACAGTAACTAAATCAAGAAAAAAATAATTGAATAACCTTCTTAAATGTCGTTAAAGTAACTCTTGTAGATTTGAAGATACAAAAGCAACGTTTAAATGTATTATATGCGTAATTAATGAAGACTCAACAAGTCGATATTCATATTCAAAAGTAACACTTTCCATATAAAAGTCTCTAACGTCTCTCAAAAATTGCAAGTACAAATAAAAAAAATGAAATAATTACTTCAAAATTGCATTAACTTCTTCTCTAACTACCTTTGTTTTATTTTTATGTATAATTGTTGTACATACTTTAGTGAAAAACTTATAGCAACTATTCCTTTTCTGTTCATGTAAATATCAAGATAATTCTATTTTTTCCTTTTTCTTTAAAAAAAAAAAAAAAAGTTCGAGGAATCTAAGATGCTATATTAAAAAAATACTTGAGTTAGAGTTTAAGAATTTAAATAAAAATAAAGGAGTTGTCTAATCTACTTCAAATAAAAATAGGGTTAAACAATCCTATCAAAAATGATTGGTATAATTTTTTATACTGTACCAATCATTTTTAAGTACATAGAAAATTACACCAATCATTTTTAATAAAATTATTTAATTTATTTTATTTGAGGTAAGTTAGACAACTCAAAAAAAAAAGAAAAAAGAAACTGAATGTATAGAGTACTATATTAAATTATTAATAGCCTTACCTTTGAACGTGACGTAAACGTGGATGGCTAGGGAATGGATGGAGCAGTATTAAATAGGCCTTGTTGCTTTCGCCCTTGTTGAGCAAGAAAAATCCTCTGACACTAGTTTTCCTGAGTCAATCACATTTGTTTCTCAACCATGTCAACCTCATCCTCTTCCCAAAGCCAAAGCCTGAAAATTGGCATAGTTGGATTCGGCACCTTTGGCCAGTTTCTGGCCAAGACAATGATAAAACAGGGCCACACTCTCGCAGCAACTTCTCGATCCGATTACTCTGACCTCTGTCTCCAAATGGGCATCCATTTTTTCAGGTAAAGCAAAATTAAGCACGCATGCATTCTTGTACGACTACACCATTTCACAATGAATACACCAACCATTTCGTGTTGCATGTGTCAAACATTATTGCAGGGATGTCAACGCATTCCTCGCCACGGACATAGATATCATAGTGCTATGCACATCGATATTATCACTGTCCGAGGTTGTCAGCTCGATGCCACTCACTTCCCTGAAGCGCCCAACACTCTTTGTTGATGTCCTTTCGGTCAAAGAGCACCCAAGAAACCTTCTACTACGAGTGCGCAATCACATCCACCACCTAAGTACCTTCCTAGTTTGTTTACTTGTTTCATGTGGATGATTAATCTAGTTTCGTTTCCCATGTGTTTTTGTATTGGTAAGGTGTTGCCAGAGGATGCAGACATACTCTGCACGCACCCGATGTTTGGACCTGTGACTGGGAAGAATGGATGGAGAGATCTGACTTTCATGTATGACAGAGTTCGAATACGAGATGAAGCCACCTGCTCTAATTTCCTCCAAATTTTTGCAAGTGAGGTAGGTTAATGGCCTTGTTCAATAGCCATCAATGAAGAAAAGCCTTCCTTTTGCATTGGGTCAGGTAAATTATGTTAATCAAGAAGAAAGAAACAGAGAGGGTGGAAGCTAAGGGCTTAACTTTAGACGTTGACTTTGCATTTTGCATCTGATAATATCACTTTAACGAGTTATGTTCTAAAAACATTAAATCAATAAAGAAGATAAATCTAATTATCTAACTGTACAATCCCATATCCAAGGTTATATATCCTCATGGAATAATGTGATCAAATCTCATAAACATGGTAATTATTGAGAATAAATGTAGAGTAGATAATTCAATCTTCAATTCTCCCCTGAACCTAGTTTGAAGAGATTTTTCGTAAGTTTGGACCACTGTTGCTTGGTTTACAAAAGAAGCACAAAAATCAATTGTGAATGCTTTATAATTGTGATTTATCCCGGGTAGATTTATTTCGCTATGTTTTGTAATTGTGTTACGCAGGGTTGCAAGATGGTACAGATGTCCTGTGAGGAACATGACAAAGCAGCTGCGAAGAGCCAATTTATCACACACACAATAGGCAGGTATGTAGCTTTCTACATATTTAACAAACCATAGACAAGCACTAATGTAAATGCTCACTAGATGCAACTTTCGGCTGCTTCTTGATTAGGACATTGGCAGAAATGGACATTAAATCCACACCTATTGACACCAAGGGCTTCGAGGCACTTGTTAAATTGGTAAGTAAGTTATTAACATTTCCCCTGCTTCCTCCAAAAGCTTTCCTTCATTTTATCCACCACTGGCCATAGTATAATTGATATTAGAAGTTACTTGCAGAAGGAGACGATGGTGGGAAATAGTTTAGATTTGTACAGTGGATTATTCGTGTATAACAGATTCGCCAGACAAGAGGTAAGGAACCACCAGCAAAATGCTTATTTCCAAAAACATGTATCTAGATTTATTTTTAAATCCTTTTTTGAAGCATTAAACCAAGTACCTCAAGATAGACTCATGAATGGTGAAAAATATGCAGCTGGAAAACCTTGAACATGCCTTGTACAAAGTCAAAGAAATGCTGGTTCAAAGGATGAATGAGGAGCAGGGTCAAGAAAGAAATGAAAGTTGATGCATATGTTTTATGATGAAGATATATCCTGGAACTATCAAATTTCCTCTTGTAGTTCCTATCATATAAATTACTCTCATTTCACTTTTCTGGTTACCAAATTAATGTTCAACTAATAAACCAAGGAGATTGGTATATGTTCAATCACTTGCAATAAAAATGTTCCCACATTCTCGATCTCGCATTTTCTTAGTAATTTCATAAAGTTAAAAAACATATTTAGTGGCCAACGCTTAAAACCATTTAACTTCAGTTGGTTTCACTTAAAGAGAGTGCTTGACTCAACTCTCTTTAGTTTTTCTTTTTCTTAAAAGGAGAAGTTGGGTTTGAGGAAAAGTTATTAAAAATTAAGAAACTGATTTTTTATAAAAGAAAAAGGAAGAAAAATAGCTTTTAAAAAAACCATGTGTGAAATAACTTTTAAAAATAAACTGCACACTTTAACCTTCCTCCAAGTTTTGAAGGAGTTTTTAAGTTAAAATTATTAACCAACTCCTATTTTATTCTTAAAGTTCTTATTCTCAGTTTTAAAATATTTTTTTTGTTGTTGTTGCGACATTAAAGTGCTTTTAAGCCACTTTAAAGTAACTTAGAAACCCTAAATAAGCTGGACCATGTGATCTCAACTACTTCCTTCATTCCGAATAAATGAATCAGAAGTTCAGAACACTAACCTGTGATCCTCTGGGGTTCGTGTCAATGGGATCCACAGAGCATGTATTCCCTAGAGACTGTAGAGAAATAATCTAAAACTACTTACCAAAGGTTACTGCAAATCTATAGAAAGTTCATTACTCCATGATAAATTGATAATATAAAGATGTACAAACGTCAAACCCCATATCAGAAAGTTCAATACAAGTGCTCCTGTTTTTGTTTTTTTTTTTTTAATATCATTTTAACAAGACTTACCAAGAGATATATATCCCTTAAGCCAAGAGTAGTTAATAACTTATATTGGTTTCGATTTGAGACACCTCTATTTATTCCTCTTACATTTAAAAAGAAAAATATTACATTCACCAAACTGGGAAAATATCAGTACGTATACAATTGAGCTGTAGAAGGAATTAAACAGGTTCATCAGAGAGAGGGAGAAAGAGATTATCATGAAAACAAGAACCTACTACTTTGTGCCTATTTTACTAGCTTTTCAAGAATAAAACAAATTACAAAGAAAAAAATGTCGCGTGATATTTTCACCTCATTTATTTTTTATCTCATCAATGCTAGCTTCTTCTGTTTTGTTGCATAAAATTGCAGCATGATTCGGAGAATCTGATGGTGGTGACTCTGTCTTTCTAACTTGCAGGCCAGTGAAGCGCGCTAGGTCAATCCATTGCTGCAGCAACAGCAATTCACGAAAAAACAAATTTGAAAATTCCTAGTCAAATTCAGAAATTAATGTGCAGATGCATAATCAACATAAAACTAAATTATACTCCATTTGTTCAAAATAATTGTTATTCTAGAGGTTTTAGTCTGTTTCAAATTATGTCACTTTAGAAAACCAAGAAGACATTGCTTTTTTCCTTGTATTTCGGTGTTTTACTAAGTAAAATGAAAGAGCATTATTAATGGTGTGAGAGGATAATATAGTCAAATGAACTTATATTTCCCTGAAATTGAGACTATTTAATGACTTTATCAATCATAGTACAAACCATTAAACAATTATTGTGAAATGGAAGTAGTATTGTAATATGGCAAAGGCAAATGTTAACCAGTGTCTTACTGGTTAAGGAATCAGAGGTAAAAAGTTTTTAATAAAAAATGTTATTAATGCATTCACATCATGATTTTCAATACATCACTAGCATGATTTCCAATAAAAACATTCTATTATTGATTCCTTAAGACATTAATACAAATGGTATTGAGTTTCCTAGGACACTTGTTAAGGGATTCAAAAATAGAAAGTATTAAACGACAAGTAATGTATTACATGTTGCATTTTTTATTAAATACTTTATATCTTTTTTATTACTTAACAAGCTCCTTAAGGGCACTTGCTAGCAACATCTTGTAATATTAAGATCACATATTACAAGACAAGCAGAACTTCTTCTCTGTTCGTCACAAAACTTCACTTATGATTAACTGTTTTTACACCAAAGCACACGCTGACGCAATTATAACTCCTCAAAACACATATTTCCATACGAACACTTGAATGTGAAATTGGCCACTTTAAAAAGAAAAGGAAAAAAGAGAGGAAAACTTACACTTTATTTCTGAGAAGAATTATAGTGTTCAATTATAAATAAACGAAATTGGCTTACTGATGAGATTGTGAACATTGAGCACTGAAAATGAACAAAAGCAGATAGAAGATAAAATAAATAAAATCTGACCTGGGTTCCCCAATAGGAATTGATTGTCCGAGCTACAAAAGAAAGCATATTTACAAGGAATGTTTGGGAAGAAAACTGTTCAGAAATCCGATGCTCCACTACCCCAGCAATTATCTACATAACAGAAATATTGTAATTTCCGTATTAATAGAGAAGGACAGTTGCAGACTTTAAATGGATGCAAATTTATGGAATATGAATATATGATATAACCAGAGATATAGTCACAGAACAATCAAAATTCAAAAAGAAAGAGCCTCAAATAATTATCCAGCACAGTGCAGATGAATAAGTAGAAAGGAGGAGAAAATTAAAAAATCAGATATAATAGGTATTATTGAACTGGGTATTTTTTTTTTTTTTACTATTACTTTTAATTGCATCGCATCCAGTATTTATTAACTTAGTATTTGGTTGGAGAATAATGCAGGGGAGAGGAGGGCAGATATTTTATAATACTTTCTTTTTTGGTTTAAATTTGGAAGTAAGGAGAGGAGACTTGAGCAGAGCAAAGTCCCTCCTCTATCAAGTTTGGCCTCCTTCCAAATTTGGGAGAATTTGGAGAGGAGAGTAAGCTTTACACTAATTGGACACAACCATCCTCAATGGTTTCATTTGTCTATTCTGAGGATATAATTAAAAATTATTTTATTTTCTCTCTTATTTCCATGTGAACTAAACAAGGTGTTCCTCCCCTCTTCTCCCTTTCTTTGAACCAAACAGTGCATTGAGGATCTAAGTTGCAAGAAGATAATAAAGCATACAATATTACTATCCAATATTTCCTATTATGCTACCCACCATCTATTTCAAGCATTACCTGAGTGGTCAGAAAAACACAGTGTACAATTAGTTATTCAAGACACAGCTGGTCAAGTCCTGCTTTCAAAATGTCAACATAAATTTCCAAATTGTATTTCTCCGGCCTGCCTCAATAATTATATATTGGAAAAAATTCAAGACATCACATCAACTACTGACACAAAAACCATCAACGTGACAATATAGAAGCCTTCATTTCCTACATAAACTAGCTTCAATCTTCCTTGAAGTCTATTGTTACATATTAGTTACAACCAAAAATTTATGCAACATACAAGTTCTCTACGTACCTGATAACGAAGATTTGAAGATATTCCAAGAAAGCATGCATATACAACTGCTGTTTTGAGTATTGGTGACCTTAGAATCCGTTGTTCAGTGACAACTGCTGGATTAAGGTATTTACGAATTGCATATAGAGAATTTGATGAAGCCACAGCTCCTATGCTTGAAATAAATCCAACACTTGCAAGTTTTAGCCCACCAAATACAACTGATGCAACTCTATGGTTGAGATTCCAGTTTGTCCCTGCTGGATTCTTTTGAAATGCATTGTCTGGGATGGAGCCAAGAAGTCCCATTAGAGAACCAACATTGTCAGGTGCATTAACCTCAGTAGCATATGAAAGGAATGACAAAGTTGGTGCAGGAAGCCACACTGTAAAGAAATCAACAACTGATGCTCTGACACTGTCTGTAATAACATAGTCAAGCTCTTCGAAAAAATTTTCTTTCCGCTTTTCAGTACTGTGCCAATAATGTTGCCGATATTGATATAGATTCTTCTATGGCTAATCTATGCAAGAATTTGGGATCTGCCAGCAATCTTTCCCTGAAACCCTGTATAAAAAGAACCAGATGGAGATGGGGGAATATGAAGGGAACAAAGTGATAAAATTATCACATGATTAAAGCAGAGTAAATGGTTCATGGTTGCATTTTCAAATAAAAATTTACCTGGAAACGGTGAGTGAGTTCTGAAATCAGAGGATACTGCTCTAGATCAAAAAAGTTCTGCAATACCTCGGGTGATACTAAACCAAGATCAATTCCCTTTTGAAGATCCTGAAATCAAATGGAAAATATTTCTATGTTCACAGCCAATATTGGCATACACTATCCTGCCCAAAGTATGATCAAATAAAAGAGTAAACAGATGCATAGAAAAAGGAACTAGAAAGTAGAAACACACCAACTACCTAATCATAAAATGCAAGTATGAAACTAATGTAAACTTGGTAATTGGTATCATTACTAGCTCAATTATACTCCCTAAAAACTTGGGACCCACGTAATACCAAAGTTATATTGCATACAACGAAAATAATTCAATAGGTACTGACATGAGACACATAGTAACATGCAAAATCTCTCATGTCTGTATCACCAAAATGGGCAATGAGAGGACATAAAGAGCTAAAAATTGAAAGGAGGGTCTACGGAGCAAGAAAGGTAACAGTCAAGTAAATTAGTGAATGTAATTGCTGGCTTACCTGTGGGAGGGCATCTCGCCTCTGCCCAGCAGCATTCATAACCCGAGCAATCTCAGCACGGTCAAAGCAATTTCTACTACAGGGTCTGGCAGCAGAATACCACAAAAAATCAGCAACAGGAACTTCTCCTTCTCTGCGAATGAATTGTCTTTCAGGGTCAAGTAATATAACTACTTGGTTTTTCTTTTGTATTTTTCCTGAAATTCTTGCTGGCAATCCAGTTCCTCTAGATCCATATGTAACATGGCTTGCACCAGTCACAACTATTAACATACCAGTGGCCCCTCCATCAAGCACATTTTGTAAGATAATCTGGGACATTGAATACTCATCAACTACTTTAGCCTGTGCAGAAAGGTATGAGCTTGGACCAAAAGGAATAGACAGATTTTGAGTACTATCAACTGAAGATCTACGTGAGACAGAGCTAAAGCCTGATACGAAGCCTGAACCAGCTGGAGGTGCATATAGTTTACGTTCAGCCGTTGTAAGCCCACGAATTCCTTCTGCTTGGACAGTTCTTAAGATCTGTTGATGAGAAAATGGTCAAATCTTAATTATCATCTTTATGTGTCTTGATCCAGCAATACAAGAACTGAGCCTAATCCTACTGGGTGGAGTTGACTAGATGGATAAATTGAAACCTTTAAACATCCAACCCAAGGTCTATTTAATGCTCCTAAAGTTTTCTCAGATCATCCTCTACCCTTTCAACAGATTATCTTCCCTTCTTCTCATATAATGACATGACCAAACCACCTGCAGGCAACTTTCCATAATCTTATCCTCAATTTTTCAAAAAATGTTTTATAACCTTTTGTTTCATATGGGAACCTTGAGGATTATGAGTTCTTCAGGGCCTGTCTTGTGTAGATTAGATTTTTCTAGTCATAATGAAATTAAAAACCTTACAGCTGACTTTTTACTACACGTCTGCACCTACCTTTTGCACCAGTTGTAAGTCAATTTGGCATGTACCATTGAGTATCTACTATAGTAACATTTTTCCCATACTTCTAATTAGCCACAACCATAATTTTTAGACGCAAAATGGACATTTGAAAGATCAACATGAGTTTGGATGAAAACTTATGCATACCCTCAGTGGAGTACCACAAGCAACAAGATGAATTCCATTTTCGCGACAGTAGCTCAGAATAGGTTCATACTCCTGCCATCTTTGAGGTGGCCAATGTATCGTATAAGACTTCAAGGTTTCTCCATCTATCCTGCCATGCAAGACAAGTTTTAGTACAAGTAATGCAGAATCGTGGAAAGCAATCTGACTAAGACAAAAGAAGCAGAGATTAACAAAAAAATAGTGTGCCAGGAAAAGGAGAGACAGGCAGACAGACAGATAATCAGTCGCCAACAAAAAGTTCTCTTTTATAATTGATAATAATTGAAATTTTCTTTCTTAACTTTCTTAAGTTAGGTACACGACTTTCTGCAAAACCAAAAGAAGCAGAGCAAACATCAGTAATTTATCCATTTTCAAGGCCATTGTGGCATAGCACAGCTCTAATTCTAAGGGCTTATTATTCACTTTACATGGAACACATTCAGAATCACATATCTAGAAGATTCTTCCTCAAGCCCGCACTTGTAATAACAACAGCAAATCACCTTCAATTTACATGTTCATAATCAACTCCATGCTGGTCGCTCCACTTCGCAAGTCAAAGGAAATATTGACCATCTATTGTGTGAATGTCTGGAAAAGTACATTTACTCTCAAAACAATAAATTCTTCCCTCGTTATTTGTGTTTTGGAATTCGGAAATTAATTCACAAAAGCACCTTCCCATCTTTTATCCAAACATAGTCCACGTTGTTGATGACGTCATTTAACAGTTTTGCGTTAAAAACGAAATTTAAGAGGTAATAACAGTGGGTTCATGCAATTGCAAGAGGCTAAACATTGATTACAAATTGAAAGGCTATATTACTTCTTATCCATATACTGATTGAGCGGTTCCTGAAGATTGGAGGGAAAGATTTCAAGCGCCAGAGACAATCGCTTTTCCTTCTCCACACAACGCTTGTGCAAATTCTTCACAATTTCAAGCTCCAATTCCCTATCGTCTCGAACCGGAACCTGCTCCGCTTCCCCCAAATACACCACTCGACCATTCA
The DNA here is from genome assembly GCA_004329165.1 of Spatholobus suberectus. Classification (NCBI taxonomy): domain Eukaryota; kingdom Viridiplantae; phylum Streptophyta; class Magnoliopsida; order Fabales; family Fabaceae; genus Spatholobus; species Spatholobus suberectus. Next base: position 53,291,098 of record CM014737.1, on the reverse strand, counting down.
TCAACTTCTCCCACACTTTCCCCTTCTCTTTCCCTATCGCCAACGGTTCCCCTATCACCGTCGCGTCGTAAATCCTCGACGTTATCACTTCCTCCTCCTCCTCCTTCGGCGCCGGAGGAGGTTCCGCCGCCTTCTCCTCAGCCCTCGCCGCCGCCGAGAGCAGAATCGACGCGCCGGCGACCAGGAACGGCGCCATCAGCACGCCTCGCCGGCCGCTTCGAGCTCGAGTCTCGACGCCGTCGCCGTCGGAACGGCTAGGTTTCGACGCCGCGCTGACGCGACTCGAGCGGCGGACGGATAGGTTGACGCAGCGGCGTTTCGCGGCCCAGACGCGGCGGAATTCGAGGCCGGCGGCGTCATGAGGAGACTCCGATGGTGCGGCCCGTGCGGCAGTGGCGCCGCGGAAGTAAATCACGTGCGGCAGGCCAGTGGCGAAAGAAGAAGCCTGGGTGTGGGGCTTCATTTCGCTTCAATCGGCCCTTGTAACAGAGGATTCGTTTATTTGCAGCCTTACAAGATTGCATAATGATTTATTTTTTTTCCTCCCATAAAATCCAGATTTAAAAAATACAATATGTTTTTTTTTTTTTTTTAATGTTCGATAATAAATTCGTATTTTTCGTGGTCGCAATATATTTAAATGATATTGATAATTTGGAGTCTTTGGCGCGAAGAATATAGAAAGCCTCAAATTTGGAACGCTACGTCGACCCATCCATGTCCATACAACAAATACAGGTGCCAATTGGATTGGATTTATCCGTTATCTTCCATTGTTTTGGAATTTTCTTGTAAGATAAAGTTCAGCTGAGTCAGATGTGACTAGGGATGGCATTGAGGAGGGTTTGGATAGGATACTATAGTACCTGTCTTTATATTTGTATTTGAAAAAAATCTCTTATCCACCCTTATACCTGTGCAGTAGCAACTTTAATTCTCATTCATATACCCGCTGGATACCTATATACCTATACCTGTACCTGCTATCTGCATTTTACTTCAGTGTCGAGTCATGGAAAAAAAATTTGAGGCCTTAGGCGAAATTTATATTCAAATTTTAATTTAATATAGTTTGAAAAAATCCCTGTATCTGCCCCTATACCTGTGCGGTAGCAACTTTAATCCTCGTCCACATACCCGCTAAATACCTATGTACCCATACTCGCATGCATTACCTTGCACTTTACTTAAGTGTCGAGTCATGGAAAAAAAATTTGAGGCCTTAGGCGAAATTTATATTCAAAATTTAATTTAATATAGTTTGACAAATCTCATTTTATTTTTGTATCAATTATGAAAGTATTGATTAAATTTTTATAAGTTTTTTTAATATTTCACTTTCAATATATAATGGAAAATTCATTTAATCCATCCTTTAACATAGTTAATAACAAATAAAATTTGAATAATTTTACTTTTAAAAAACCTACATTTAACAATAAGAATAATTACAAGTATTTCAATAATATTTTAGAAGCAATGGGTACATTCGAAAAAGAATATAATCTTTTGATATAATTTATTTTTAATTGAATATAAATTATTTTTGAAATTTAATTTATATACAATTGTAGTGAAAAACTTTTTTACACAGACATCTAATAAAATTTAATTAGTTCATCATATTATCCCATTCATTAATATGATGTGGTAGTATGGTGAATTTCTAGCTTACACTATGTAAAAAAAAGTTTTACACTAACAATGCATATAAATTAACTCTTATTTTTGTTTATATTTCTTGCAATGTCTTTTTTTTAATGAATCAAGATTTTTAATATTATAATACTCACTAGAACTTATTTTTTTAATATATTATATGAGATATATATATATATATATATATATATATATATATATATAGGGTCAGGATCCGTTGAAACTAGGTGTCAAAGTTAGTCAAATTACACCTTTAATAACTTTTTGTAGAATGCAAATTTAACCAATCCAACCGTTGAATTATGTGATATTATTTTTATGATTGTGTATATCAAATTTCACATAATTTAGACTTTTCTAAATATGTCATCTAACATTGAATATATACATATATTTTAATTTTTTATTATATGTTAAAATAAAAATGATGCAATGAACTATTAAATAATTTTTGAATTATGTGAAATTTTGTATACTTAATCTAATGAATAAAAACATCAAATTTAACGGTTGGATCGGTTAAATTTGCATTCTACAAAAAGTTATTGAAGGTGTAATTTAACTAACTTTGACACCTGGTGTCAACGGATCCTGACCCATATATATATATATATATATATGTGTGTGTGTGTGTGTGTGTGTGTGTGTGGGGGGGGGGGGGGGGGGTATGGGGTGGGTTGGGTACTATAGTACTTATACCCGCACACCCATCCCCATTAAATTTTGTGGGTAAATCTCTGCCCCGGCCTCTATCCCTATTGAGCAGGTATTTACCCTACCCATTGTTGATATTTTTTGTGGGTATCCATAGGATCTGGGTAGAATTGTCATCCCTAGATGTGACTCAGGTGTTTAACCATTGCCAATGCGATATCTGTATATGTTAAACAAATAGTATTTTTTTAATAGTTTAGTGTTTTTTTTAATTCACAGCTTAGTTTAGTGTTTTTTTGAATATTTTTATAATATATATATATATATATATATATATATATATTAATATTTTTATTAGACATCTTCTATTGTACCTATATTTAATATTATTAAGTATTTTTCATATTTTTATTAAGTGTTTTGATTAAAAATACAATTTTTTTTTTAATATTACTAGATGATTTATGTGAATGAATCTACATGTAAGGGGAGTATGGAGATAAAAACATAATTGCGCTTAGAAATGATAACAATATCCATGCTTGTGAATATTTGTGGATAAAATTTGTAATAGATTCAATGTAGATAATTAAGTGGATACCAACAAATAGTGATGTCAAAGTGGGTTGAATTTGACGGATCAATCCACTTAACCCACCAAAATGGATTGGATTGGGTTAGGTGATTCAACCCTTCAACTTGCATAACCCATAAATCTAATGGGTCAAGAAGCGGGTTGGATTGACCCATTTGGTTGAGTTTTTTTTTGTTAAATATTTTGATAGATTGTTTTGTTAAAAATTATTTTATTGGGCATAATATTTTATTAAATATTATGAATTTCATGTTATTTTGTTACTTTGATATACTTTTATTTAACTCATATGATAGTTTCTAAAAAGAATTTGTACTGAGACATTTTTTTGTGTGTGTATATAACAATAATGATGATAGAACCTAAGTCCTCATGCATACTATTCAACCGCACCACTATCTAGTAATGCTCCTGTGATTGTGACATTATGTTTGTATTATTTATATTTATATATTTATTTTATTTATTAGTAGGTCAACTCATTAATCATCCTTTTTTTATTTTTTTATTTTTTTTTTGAAAAATTTGGTGGGTGAACCCAACCCAACCTACAACCCACCATGACTTGGGTTGGGTTGAGATTTTCAACCCAATCTCAAAATAGGTCCAACCTTGAGTTGACCCATTTTTACATCCATACCGGTAGGTAATTTAAAAGGATGTGTTTCTTCACCCGTTTATTAACGGGGCAACGGTGGGTATCAAGGTACTTGTGCCCATGGATATTCACTATTATAAAATTACTTAAATATTTTTATGTACCTTTATTTTTTACGGTAATATATATATATATATATATATATATTTGTTTTAATTGTACTTAGGTCGTGTCTAAAAATTTTGAGGTCTTAAGCAAATTTTATATTTAAATCCTTCTTTATATTTGAATCCTTCTTTAATATAATTAATTATTTTTATTTTATTTTTTTAACTTCTTAAATTGTAAAATTGTTAATTGAAGTTTAATAATTAAGCAATTCCAACATCTCACTCTATGATAATTCATTCAATCACTATCTTGCAACATAGTTGATCTTATATTGAATCTAAAAAATTTTAATTTTGAAAATTTTCTTTTGACAATGACAATAATTACAAATATTATTAATAATTAATAATATTTCACAAACATTACATTCAAAAAGAAATTTTTTTGGTTTTAGTACCATATCAATTCAAGAAAAAATAAATCAAGACAACTAATGTCAAATTAATGTTCACTACAACTTAAATTTGTTTCAATTCAAATAAAAAGTCTAAAACGCTTTCATATTTTAAAATTTGTTTAAATAAGCTGTGAATAAAAATAAATAAATTGATTTAATATGTATACCAAATAATCAAAACTAAAATAATTTTTTTTTATTGAATATGTGATCTCATTACTGTCATTTTCATCAAAATATTTTTTTATGGATCATACTATTTTTATGAGATTTAATCTTTATATTCATTTTATGTCATTTTTAAATGAGTAATAAAACTTCTCAAATAATCTACAAAATTATCTATGTATTTAAAATTGTATAATCATATTAACAAATTAACAACAGATAATATAATAAAATATATCACTTAATAATTTAAATTTAAATTATTCTTCTCTCTCTCTCTCTCTCTCTCTCTCTCTCTATCTCTATATATATATATATATATATATATATATATATAAGAAATAGAAACTTCAATCGGAGCATAAGGCAAAGCCGAATATTGGCCTTGCCATAGACATGAACGTGATTGTAGTTAACTGTTTGTCTTTTTCAATTGATATATTTTTAAGTATTATAAATGAATATTAATTAATGCAATTGTTGGTTTTTTAATTTTTTATTTAAATTTTTATATTTTAATAAGTATCTATAGATATTTACGGATACTCATAAATATTGATAAAATCTGCAAATGCCTACTTAATGAATACCTGTGCGAGCATAGAGCAAGCATGAGGAGAGACTACTCCATTCTTGTCCCACCTCATTGTCATCCCTAATTGCACTCACTTGTCATATATATAGAGAGAAATCTCCTATCTTCTTGAGTTTAAGTGAACACAGACTTAAGTCATTTGAGCACATTATTACTCTTTTTACTCTTTTGTAATAGTTGTATTTCATGATTTATTTACAATCTCTAAAAAAAACTAAAAAACTAAATCAATCGAAAGTTCTTTAGATTAAATTGAATTAAAGCAAGTTTTAATTTAAAGCAAGATGATTTGAGGGTAAATGAAACTGATAAAATTAGATTGAGTAATCTTATTTTCTCAAAATCAATCAAATCCAATATACAAGTACTTTACTTCTCCAAAACTTCACACAATGTGTAGTTGGCATATACCTATGAAGAATGCTATTTTTTTTTTTTAGAGTTTAATAGGCATGCACTAGAAGTGTAAAAACTTTTATATTAGCAATTAATAAAAAAATATTTTTAATTAATATGATTTTTAAGCTAATTATTATAAATGTCAACAAATTTATGATACATTATAGTTGTGAATTGTGATTGAATGATAGTGTAATTTTTTTTTACACTATTAATATATATATATATATATATATATATATATTTATTCTTTTTGGTATAAGTTTTTTCATTCTACATAAGTTTTCCGCATAATTTTTTTTTCTTGGGCCATTTCAATTTGCATGTTGAAAAGTTATTGTTAGGCATTGGATGCTGCCATCTTCCTGAACAATCATTTCAATTACCATAGCCAAACGCCCAAACCCATATAGAAAACGGGTTTCAACTGTTGTAAGACAGGCTAGTTTTCTTTCTTGCCATTGTTGTAAGTAAGACATTTTGCAAGTGTTTAAACGTGTGTTGGTAAAATTGATTTTAGATTAACATGACTTTATAAAATTAATTTTAAGTAAACATGAATTTGAAGTAATGTAATTTTTGTTTGGATAATAAATATTAGAAATTTGATTTTCATAGAAAATGTTGTTTGAAAACTTGCAATCAAAATTTTGTGTGCAATTATCAAAATGGGTTTTAATATTCATATATAATTTTTTATGCAAATTTATTTTGTATTGTAATTAATTGTATTAATATTAATATATACATTAATAATTTAACAATAAATAGCTAAGTTTGCAATAATTTTTTACGGTAAAATTAATAATTAAAATATTTGTATAACATACTAGCTTTTGAAGTAAGATGTATAGCCTTGGAAAAATTTTACAAATTAAATTAGCATAACTATCAAGTATAAAGTAGTAGCAATGAATAACTTTTTAAAATTATTTCTCTTTATTTAAATAAAATTATATTTTTAATTTTTTCTTTAATTAAATAAAAATATCATTATTTGGATTTTTTTTTTCTCTTTCTTATCCAAAATACTGTAGCGAAAGAAAGAGTATTGAATCAGGAAAGTTGTGGAAAAATGGAGATAAAACTGAAAGTTAATAGTTAACAAACAGAAGAATAATTATGGTTTGAAAGTAGAGAAGAGAAGTAATTTGCTACATAAACAATCTTTTTCAGTGGACCATTGGAGACCAATTAAAGAAGAAAAGGGCAAAAATGAGAAAATAATATATCAAAAGAGAGAATCAATTTTGCTTTGATACAAAAGCTACCAGAAGTTGCTTCAAATTAGAAACACGTTTCAGGGTGTGACTCAAGTTTTACAATAGGTGATAATCACGATTGACTGCTTAGTTTGATTGTTTAAGACTTGCGAAATAAAATAAAATGTGGGTAGGGATGCTTAGTTTTGATGGGAATAAATCATAAAAAAATGATTTGACAATACTAATAATTCCAAACTCTAGTAGTTTCTATTTCAAGTATTTTGAAGCTTAGCTACAAGGAAGAAGCAAATTATTGACAAGTGACAAGTATTAAAATTGGAATAGGGATGCGTAAAAATCTGCTTAGTATAAGAGCAAGTTTAGCACAGGTATCTTATGGGGTGCTTTACTTTAAGCAACCGTATCTTATTTTCTTTCCCCATTAGAACACATCTACGTGGCACCAAGGGTTGCTTAAAAATAAGCTCCGTTCCTTGTATAAGATACGGTTGCTTAAGAATAAAATATTCATTTTATTGCATCAACAAACCATTGCAAAAAAAAAAGAGGGAAAAAAAGGGTAATGAAGTTAAGGAAGAAGAAGAAGAACAGATCATTAGAATGTTACAAATTTCATAACCAGTATAACCCAAAAAATAAAATTGCATATTCCCAAATAAAAAAAATCAGAACCAGTAGAATGCCACAAATTTCAAATCCAGTATCAATGGCTGCATGCAGATCTATGAACTCAAAACGAGAATTTACCATGGCAACACCCTAGATTTGCTCTCACCCCAGATCAACCATAGCAAACACGTCCCATATTTGCTCATGCATGCAGATCTATGAACCCAAATCCAGGATCTACCATGGCAACGCCTTAGATTTTCTCACGCATGCAGATCTATGAACCCAAAACTAGAATACCGTCACAGATTTACTTTCGGTGCTGAATTAGGCGAATTTATTCGTCACGTAGTATGGTGGTGCTGAAAATGTACAACGGGAGAAATGATTTGAGAGATATGAGAGTGAAGGAGAAAGATGCTTCCAATGTAAAAGAAGAGAGAAATGAGAGAGTTTTGATCAGTGATGTGTTTGGACTGTGAGTTGATTTTATTTTATTTTATTGACAAATTTTCTTTCAGTTAGGTGACAATTTTGGACCATGACAGTTATGGACTGTGAGTTTTTATTGTTCTTCTTTTTTGAGTTTTTATTGTTTTAAAACATTACCATTGAGTCGCAATTTTAAATTATTGTTTTAAAATAATTAAATTAATATTTTAATTTGCCACAAAGTTAAGAGTAAATGAAAAAATATAAAAGTGTGAGTTGCTTAAGGGTTGCTTAAAATTATATGCATTAGAACAAAATGTGTGTGGATTGTTTAAGAGTTGCTTAAAAATGATGTGGCGCAATAGGGCCCACTTAAGAAACCCAAAGTGGATTTCTTAAATTCTACCACTAAAGTCACTCTAAGAGAGTCAAGACTTGCGTTTGATGGGTGCAAACGTGAAACCAAACACATTTCAAATGTGGGTAGGGATGCTTAGTTTTGCTCCTTTTCAAAAGTGGATTGATGCTTATAATTCTAAATGACTTTACTGCTTACGAGTATGAATTGATGAAAAATGAATACATCGTGATGAGATGAAATGACGTAAGTTATTATTACCCCCCTCCCCAATTTAGAATATGAGATAAAAACAATTATAGTTCACTAATCTCCTTAACATTTGATTTACGTTTTAAACAATGAAACAATTATTACTCTATTTCATCATAAAAAGAAACTGTAAATTCATTTCATCCTATTTCAACCATTAATAGCCAATAATTAAAAATCATGTTACGATGTAACTTTTCTAAATATAATTGAATAGCATCCCATTTATAATTACATCATTAAGAATGTTTTACACGTAGAATTTCTCCCCTTCTGATTCTCAAGAGGAAGGGACATATAGATTTCTCATGCCTTTCTCTAGGATACGAAAATGGCTTCTCACTTTCTCATGGTTTAGCCTTAAAACATGATTCATCACAATTTGCCTATACCATTTAGGAATGTGACTCAATAGATTGGCAACTCTCAGAATATGCCTCTAATTTGGTGATTAAGTAATGATTATTAGATCATAATTTTGTTGAGAATACAACATTTCTTTATATTCTAGCACTACAGTGTTTCTATTTTTGGTCCTATATCTCCTAAACAAGTTTGTTAGCAATAGCAACCGAATTCTAAAATCAAGAAGAATAAAAATGTACACATGGATAACACAATTTGACGAGGTTTGGCAAGTGTGCCTATGTCCTTAAGAGTAAAGTGACTGTTTCTATTATTGATTAAAAAATAGGGCTACATCAAATATATAAAGAAAAACAGTACATATTTACAATAACGCCCTTGTACTGTATCGCAGGAGCTTTGCCCCCTACACACCCTAAACCTACTTAGTTCACAACCCAACAAGCAAGCAGCCCACACCTAAAGGCCAGATGGTATCACTCCACTCTACTCTAGCATCTGCCCGCCTATAGAATATGAGCCATGCAAAACAATCTCCACCTATAGGAATATTTAGCCCCATGGAAGATAACAAGAAGTATCCCTCACATGCCTTTTAGGTACTTGAAGATACACTTCATTGCTTCCCAATGTTGCTTCCCTGGCTTTGACATAAACTTACAGATTTAACTTATAGCATGTGCCAAATCTAGTCTAGTTCAAACCATAGCATACATCAGGCAACCAACTGCATTGGCATAGGGGACCTTTGACATGTAGTCCACTTTTGCATCTGTCTCTCAGCACTGTTCCACTGAAAGTTTGAAGTGGTTTGCCAATGGAATACTCACTGACTTAGCATTGCTCATGCCAAACCTGTCCAGCACCTTCTCTACATAGCCTTGCTATGAAAGCCATAATCTCTTGGAGCCCCTGTCCCTATGAATCTCCATCCCAAGAATCTTCTTGGCAGGACCTAAGTCCTTCATGTCAAACTCCTTGCCCAACATGATTTTCAACTCATTCACATCACGCAAATGATTAGTAGCAATCAGCATATCATCCACATAAAGTAGCAAAAAAAAATAATATAAAAAAACCATCATTAAGGCTCTTCATATACTCACAACGCCTGTAGTTCATCTAAAGTACGAAAGAGTCAAAGTGTTTGTACCATTGCCTTGGAGACTACTTTAACCCATAAAGAGACCACTTCAATTTACAAACTAGCTGACCCAGTCCACCTTCAATGAACTCCTTTGGTTGCTCCATGTAAATTTGCTCCTTTAGATCACCGTGAAGAATAGTTGTCTTCACATCCATTTGCTCCAAATGCATATCCCGACTAGCTACTAAGGCTAACACTGCCTTGATAGAAGTATGTCTCACGATCGAGGATAAAATCTCATCATAATCAATCTCTTTCTGCTATGAATACCCCTTTACTACTAGACGAGCCTTGAACTTTTCACCTTCTTTTTCTAATACTGCAGGTTTCCTCTTGTACACTTACTTGCACCCAATGGTCCTTTTGCTTGCAGAAAGTTCAACTAACTCCCATGTTTTATTCTTACGCAAAGACTCTATCTCCTCCATCATGGCACCTATTCATCTATCTTTCTCCTGACTATGTACAACATCTTGAAAGTTAGATAGATCTCCTGAACTAGTGAGAAGTGCAAAAGAAGCCAAGTCTTCAAACCCATACTAAGTGGGTGGCTTAATAGTGTGACATTCCCTGTCTCTCACAAGAGTATACTACTGCTGTCCACCTGAACCGTTGAGGTCAGGTTCAGGTGTAGGTTCAGGTCTTGGACTGCAATTTTCTACCTTCCTAGGAGTCATCAATAGCTACTCAACGTCCACCTAAACCACCTTAGAGCCAAGGGGGGCACCATCTGTCATGGGCATTGGCACATCTGTGTCAATTGTCTGCTGCAACATGGATTGCTCATCAAAGACTACATCCCTGTTGATCACCATCTTTGAAACTGGATCCCAAAACTTAAACCCTTTCACGCCCCTTTGGCATAACCTACAAAGACACACTTATTTAACTTTGGATCAAGTTTAGATCATTCATCACTAGATATGTGCACAAAAGCAGGACACTCAAAGATTCTCAAATGATCAAAATTAATTGGGTTACCTGTCCAAACCTCCTCTACAACTTTGCCATCCAATGAAGCTCGTGGTGATCGGTTGAGAAGATAGCATGCCATATTCACTACCTCTCCCTAGAAACCCTTCGAAAGTCTAGATGTGAAAGACCAATTCATCCTTTTTGTAACACCATTTTGTTGTGGTGTTTTACACAATGAAAAATGTCTATGAATGCCCTGTTCTTCATAGAATTTCTAAAAACTAGAATTTATGAACTTTGTGCCATTATTAGACCTCAAGTACTTGATTTTTTTGCTTGTCTGGTTCTTCACCTCAGCCTTCCATAGTTTGAATTTCTCAAAAACTTCATATTTCTTTTTCAAGAAATACACCCAAACCTTGCGAGAAAAATCACCAGTAAATGAGAAAAACCTACTTCCTCCAAAAGCTTTCCTTCATTATATCCACCGCTAGCCATAGTATAATTGATATTAGAAGTTACTTGCAGAAGGAGACGATGGTGGGAAATAGTTTAGATTTGTGCAGTGGATTATTCGTGTATAACAGATTCGCCAGACAAGAGGTAAGGAATCGCTAGTGAAATGCTTATTTCCAAAAACATGTATCTAGATTTATTTTTAAATCCTTTTTTGATGAGATAGACTCATGAATTGTGAAAAATATGCAACTGGAAAACCTTGAACATGCCTTGTACAAAGTCAAAGAAATGCTGACTCAAAAGATGAATGAGGAGCAGGGTCAAGAAAGAAATGAAAGTTGATGCATATGCTTTATGATGAAAATATATCCTAGAACTATCAAATTTCCTCTTGTGGTTCCTATCATATAAATTACTCTCATTTCACTTTTCTTGCTACCAAATTGAAGTTCAACCAATAAACCAAAGAGATTGGTATATGTTCAATCACTTGCAATAAAAATGTTCCCACATTCTTGATCTCGCATTTTCTTAGTAATTTGGTAAAGTTAAAAAACATATTTAGCGGCCAACGCTTAAAACCATTTAACTTCAGTTGGTTTCACTTAATGAGAGTGCTTGACTCAACTTTCTTTTAGTTTTCTTTTTTCTTAAAAGGAGAAGTTGAGTTTGAGGAAAAGTTATTAAAAATTAAGGAACTGATTTTTTATAAAAGAAAAAGGAAGAAAAATAGCTTTTAAAAAAACCATATGTGAAATAACTTTTAAAAATAAACTGCACACTTTAACCTTCCTCCAAGTTTTGAAGGAGTTTTTAAGTTAAAATTATTAACCAACTCCTATTTTATTCTTAAAGTTCTTATTCTCAGTTTTAAAATATTTTTGTTGTTGTTGTTGCGACATTAAAGTGCTTTTAAGCCACTTTAAAGTAACTTAGAAACCCTAAATAAGCTGGACCATGTGATCTCAACTACCTCCTTCATTCCGAATAAATGAATCAGAAGTTCAGAACACTAACCTGTGATCCTCTGGGGTTCGTGTCAATGGGATCCACAGAGCATGTATTCCCTAGAGACTGTAGAGAAATAATCTAAAACTACTTACCAAAGGTGACTGCAAATCTATAGAAAGTTCATTACTCCATGATAAATTGATGATATAAAGATGTACAAACGTCAAACCCCATATCAGAAAGTTCAATACAAGTGCTCCTGTTTTTGTTTTTTTTTTTTTTAATATCATTTTAACAAGACTTACCAAGAGATATATATCCCCTAAGCCAAGAGTAGTTAATAACTTATATTGGTTTCGATTTGAGACACCTCTATTTATTCCTCTTACATTTAAAAAGAAAAATATTACATTCACCAAACTGGGAAAATATCAGTACGTATACAATTGAGCTGTAGAAGAAATTAAACAGGTTCATCAGAGAGAGGGAGAAAGAGATTATCATGAAAACAAGAACCTACTACTTTGTGCCTATTTTACTAGCTTTTCAAGAATAATACAAATTACAAAGAAAAAAATGTCACGAGGTATTTTTACCTCATTTATTTTTTATCTCATCAATGCTAGCTTCTTCTGTTTTGTTGCATAAAATTGCAGCATGATTCGGAGAATCTGATGGTGGTGACTCTGTCTTTCTAACTTGCAGGCCAGTGAAGCGCGCTAGGTCAATCCATTGCTGCAGCAACAGCAATTCACGAAAAAACAAATTTGAAAATTCCTAGTCAAATTCAGAAATTAATGTGCAGATGCATAATCAACATAAAACTAAATTATACTCCATTGGTTCAAAATAATTGTTATTCTAGAGGTTTTAGTCTGTTTCAAATTATGTCACTTTAGAAAACCAAGAAGACATTGCTTTTTTCCTTGTATTTCGGTGTTTTACTAAGTAAAATGAAAGAGCATTATTAATGGTGTGAGAGGATAATAGAGTCAAATGAGCTTATATTTCCCTGAAATTGAGACTATTTAATGACTTTATCAATCATAGTACAAACCATTAAACAATTATTGTGAAATGGAAGTAGTATTGTAATATGGCAAAGGCAAATGTTAACCAGTGTCTTACTGGTTAAGGAATCAGAGGTAAAAAGTTTTTAATAAAAAATGTTATTAATGCATTCACATCATGATTTTCAATACATCACTAACATGATTTCCAATAAAAACATTCTATTATTGATTCCTTAAGACATTAATACAAATGGTATTGAGTTTCCTTAAGACACTTGTTAAGGGATTCAAAAATAGAAAGTATTAAACGAAAAGTAATGTATTACATGTTGCATTTTTTATTAAATACTTTATATCTTTTTTATTACTTAACAAGCTCCTTAAGGGCACTTGCTAGCAACATCTTGTAATATTAAGATCACATATTACAAGACAAGCAGAACTTCTTCTCTGTTCGTCACAAAACTTCACTTATGATTAACTGTTCTTACACCAAAGCACACGCTGACGCAATTATAACTCCTCAAAACACATATTTCCATACGAACACTTGAATGTGAAATTGGCCACTTTAAAAAGAAAAGGAAAAAAGAGAGGAAAACTTACACTTTATTTCTGAGAAGAATTATAGTGTTCAATTATAAATAAACGAAATTGGCTTACTGATGAGATTGTGAACATTGAGCACTGAAAATGAACAAAAGCAGATAGAAGATAAAATAAATAAAATCTGACCTGGGTTCCCCAATAGGAATTGATTGTCCGAGCTACAAAAGAAAGCATATTTACAAGGAATGTTTGGGAAGAAAACTGTTCAGAAATCCGATGCTCCACTATCCCAGCAATTATCTGCATAACAGAAATATTGTAATTTCCATATTAATAGAGAAGGACAGTTGCAGACTTTAAATGGATGCAAATTTATGGAATATGAATATATGATATAACCAGAGATATAGTCACAGAACAATCAAAATTCAAATTTCAAAAAGAAAGAGCCTCAAATAATTATCCAGCACAGTGCAGATGAAGAAGTAGAAAGGAGGAGAAAATTACAAAATCAGATATAATAGGTATTATTGAACTAGGTATTTTTTATTTTTTTTTACTATTACTTTTACTCGCATCGCATCCGGTGTTTATTAACTTAGTATTTGGTTGGAGAATAAGGCAGGGGAGAGGAGTGTAGATATTTTATAATACTTTCTTTTTTGATTTAAAATTTTGGAAGTAAGGAGAGGAGAATTGAGCAGAGCAAAATCCCCCCTCTATCAAGTTTGGCCTCCTTCCAAATTTGGGAGAATTTGGAGAGGAGAGAAAGTTTTACACTAATTGGACACAACCATCCTTAATGGTTTCATTTGTCTATTCTGAGGATATAATTAAAACTTATTTTATTTTCTCTCTTATTTCCATGTGAACTAAACAAGGTGTTCCTCCCCTCTTCTCCCTTTCTTTGAACCAAACAGTGCATTGAGGATCTAAGTTGCAAGAAGATAACAAAGCATACAACATTACTATCCAATATTTCCTATTATGCTACCCACCATCTATTTCAAGCATTACCTGAGTGGTCAGAAAAACACAGTGTACAATTAGTTATTCAAGACACAGCTGGTCAAGTCCTGCTTTCAAAATGTCAACATAAATTTCCAAATTGTATTTCTCTGACCTGCCTCAATAATTATATGTAGGAAAAAATTCAAGACATCACATCAACTATTGAAACAAAAACCATCAACGTGACAATATAGAAGCCTTCATTTCCTACATAAACTAGCTTCAATCTTCCTTGAAGTCTATTGTTACATACTAGTTACAACCAAAAATATATGCAACATACAAGTTCTCTACGTACCTGATAACGAAGATTTGCAGATATTCCAAGAAAGCATGCATATATAACTGCTGTTTTGAGTATTGGTGACCTTAGAATCCGTTGTTCAGTGACAACTGCTGGATTAAGGTATTTACGAATTGCATATAGAGAATTTGATGAAGCCACAGCTCCTATGCTTGAAATAAATCCAACACTAGCAAGTTTTAGCCCACCAAATACAACGGATGCAACTCTATGATTGAGATTCCAGTTTGTCCCTGCTGGATTCTTTTGAAATGCATTGTCTGGGATGGAGCCAAGAAGTCCCATTAGAGAACCAACATTGTTAGGTGCATTCATCTCATCAGCATATGAAAGGAATGACAAAGTTGGTGCAGGAAGCCACACTGTAAAGAAATCAACAACTGATCCTCTGACAGTGTCTGTAATAACATAGTCAAGCTCCTGGAAAAAATTTTCTTTCCGCTTTTCATACTGTGCCAATAATGTTGTTGATATTGATATAGCTTCTTCTATGGCTAATCTATGCAAGAATTTGGGATCTGCCAGCAATCTTTCCCTGAAACCCTGTATGAAAAGAACCGGATGGAGATGTGGGAATATGAAGGGAACAAAGTGATGAAATTATCGCATGATTAACGCAGAGTAAATGGTTCATGGTTGCATTTTCAAATAAAAATTTACCTGGAAACGGTGAGTGAGTTCTGAAATCAGAGGATGCTGCTCTAGATCAAAAAAGTTCTGCAATACCTCTGGTGATACTAAACCAAGATCAATTCCCTTTTGAAGATCCTGAAATCAATGGAAAATATTTCTATGTTCACAGCCAATATTGGCATACACTATCCTGCCCAAAGTATGATCAAATAAAAGAGTAAACAGATGCATAGAAAAAGGACCTAGAAAGTAGAAACACACCAACTACCTAATCATAAAATGCAAGTATGAAACTAATGTAAACTTGGTAATTGGTATCATTACTAGCTCAATTATACTCCCTAAAAACATGGGACCCATGTAATACCAAAGTTATATTGCATACAAAGAAAATAATTCAATAGGAACTGACATGAGACACATAGTAACATGCAAAATATCTCGTGTTTGTATCACCAAAATGGACAATGAGAGGACATAAAGGGCTAAAAATTGAAAGGAGGGTCTACGGAGCAAGAAAAGTAACAGTCAAGTAAATTAGTGAATGTAATTGCTGGCTTACCTGTGGGAGGGCATCTCGCCTCCGCCCAGCAGCATTCATAACCCGAGCAATCTCAGCACGGTCAAAGCAATTTCTAGTACAAGGTCTGGCAGCAGAATACCACAAAAAATCAGCAACAGAAACTTCTCCTTCTCTGCGAATGAGTTGTCTTTCAGGGTCAAGTAATATAACTACTTGGTTTTTCTTTTGTATTTTTCCTGAAATTCTTGCTGGCACTCCAGTTCCTCTAGATCCATATGTAACATGGCTTGCACCAGTCACAACTATTAACATACCAGTGGCCCCTCCATCAAGCACATTTTGTAAGATAATCTGGGACATTGAATACTCATCAACTACTTTAGCCTGTGCAGAAAGGTATGAGCTTGGACCAAAAGGAATAGACAGATTTTGAGTACTATCAACTGAAGATCTACGTGAGACAGAGCTAAAGCCTGATATGAAGCCTGAACCAGCTGGAGGGGCATATAGTTTACGTTCAGCCTTTGTAAGCCCACGAATTCCTTCTGCTTGGACAGTTCTTAGGATCTGTTGATGAGAAAATGATCAAATCTTAATTATCATCTTTATGTGTCTTGATCTAGCAATACAAGAACTGAGCCTAATCCTACTGGGTGGAGTTGACTAGATGGATCAATTGAAACCTTTCAGCTCTATCAGAAACCAAAATTTCAGTAAATCATCCAACCCAAGGTCTATTTAATGCTCCTAAAGTTTTCTCAGCTCATCCTCTACCCTTTCAACAGATTATCTTCCCTTCTTCTCATATAATGACATGACCAAACCACCTGCAGCAACTTTCCATAATCTTATCCTCAATTTTTCAAAAAATGTTTTATAACCTTTTGTTTCATATGGGAACCTTGAGGATTATGAGTTCTTCAGGGCCTGTCTTGTGTAGATTAGATTTTTCTAGTCATAACAAAATTAAAAACCTTACAGCTGACTTTTTACTACATGTCTGCACCTACCTTTTGCACCAGTTGTAAGTCAATTTGGCATGTACCATTGAGTATCTACTATAGTAACATTTTTCCCATCCTTCTAATTAGCCACAACCATAATTTTTAGATGCAAAATGGACATTTGAAAGATCAACATGAGTTTGGATGAAAACTTATGCATACCCTCAGTGGAGTACCACAAGCAACAAGATGAATTCCATTTTCGCGACAGTAGCTCAGAATAGGTTCATACTCCTGCCATCTTTGAGGTGGCCAATGTATCGTATAAGACTTCAAGGTTTCTCCATCTATCCTGCCATGCAAGACAAGTTTTAGTACAAGTAATGCAGAATCGTGGAAAGCAATCTGACTAAGACAAAAGAAGCAGAGATTAACAAAAAAATAGTGTGCCAGGAAAAGGAGAGACAGGCAGACAGACAGATAATCAGTCGCCAACAAAAAGTTCTCTTTTATAATTGATAATAATTGAAATTTTCTTTCTTAACTTTCTTAAGTTAGGTACACGACTTTCTGCAAAACCAAAAGAAGCAGAGCAAACATCAGTAATTTATCCATTTTCAAGGCCATTGTGGCATAGCACAGCTCTAATTCTAAGGGCTTATTATTCACTTTACATGGAACACATTCAGAATCACATATCTAGAAGATTCTTCCCAAGCCCGCACTTGTAATAACAACAGCAAATCACCTTCAATTTACATGTTCATAATCAACTCCATGCTGGTCGCTCCACTTCGCAAGTCAAAGGAAATATTGACCATCTATTGTGTGAATGTCTGGAAAAGTACATTTACTCTCAAAACAATAAATTCTTCCCTCGTTATTTGCGTTTTGGAATTCGGAAATTAATTCACAAAAGCACGTTCCCATCTTTTATCCAAACATAGTCTACGTTGTTGATGACGTCATTTAACAGTTTCGCGTTAAAAACGAAATTTAAGAGGTAATAACAGTGGGTTCATGCAATTGCAAGAGGCTAAACATTGATTACAAATTGAAAGGCTTTATTACTTCTTATCCATATACTGATTGAGCGGTTCCTGAAGATTAGGAGGGAAAGATTTCAAGCGCCAGAGACAATCGCTTTTCCTTCTCCACACAACGCTTGTGCAAATTCTTCACAATTTCAAGCTCCAATTCCCTATCGTCTCGAACCGGAACCTGCTCCGCTTCCCCCAAATACACCACTCGACCATTCATCAACTTCTCCCACACTTTCCCCTTCTCTTTCCCTATCGCCAACGGTTCCCCTATCACCGTCGCGTCGTAAATCCTCGACGTTATCACTTCCTCCTCCTCCTCCTTCGGCGCCGGAGGAGGTTCCGCCGCCTTCTCCTCCGCCCTCGCCGCCGCCGAGAGCAGAATCGACGCGCCGGCGACCAGGAACGGCGCCATCAGCACGCCTCGCCGGCCGCTTCGAGCTCGAGTCTCGACGCCGTCGCCGTCGGAACGGCTAGGTTTCGACGCCGCGCTGACGCGACTCGAGCGGCGGACGGATAGGTTGACGCGGCAGCGTTTCGCGGCCCAGACGCGGCGGAATTCGAGGCCGGCGGCGTCATGAGGAGACTCCGATGGCGCGGCACGTGCGGCAGTGGCGTCGCGGAAGTAAGTCACGTGCGGCAGGCCAGTGGCGAAAGAAGAAGCCTGGGTGTGGGGCTTCATTTCGCTTCAATCGGGCCTTGTCATCAACGCAAGGTAAACTTTGTCGCTTCACTTTTCGTTCTGCCACAGAAACAGAGGATTCATTTATTTTCAGCCTTACAAGATAGCATAATGATTATTTTTTTTAACTCCCATAAAATTCAGATTTCAAAAATACAATATGCTCTTTTTTTTTTTTAATGTTCGATAATAAATTCGTATTTTTCGTGGTCGCAATATATTTAAATGATATTGATAATTTGGAGTCTTTGTCGCGAAAAATATAGAAAGCCTCAAATTTGGAACTCTACGTGACCCATCCATGTCCATACAAATACAGGTGCCAATTGGATTGGATTTATCCGTTATCTTCCATTGTTTTGGAATTTTCTTGTAAGATAAAGTTCATCTGAGTCAGATGTGACTCAGGTGTTTTTTTTTTTTTTTGTGTTTAAAAAGTGGTGGCAAAGTGTGCAACCACTCCGAGTCAGAGAAGAATCGTATAAAATGACAAAACTCTTCCAACAAATGCAGCTGCATTCCCAAGCCTCAAATCGAGGACCTTGATTAAGCTGGAACAACTCCTTGCCACTGATCCACATATTTGTTGGTTAATGTGACTTAGGTGTTCAACCATTACCAATGCGATATCCGTATATGTTAAACAGCTAGTATATTTTTTAAGTAGTTTACTTTTTTTTTTTCATAGCTCAGTTTAGTGTTTTTTTGAATATCTTTATAATATATATATATATATATATATATATATATATTATTAGACATCTTCTATTGTACATATATTTAATATTATTAAGTATTTTTCATATTTTTATTAAGTGTTTTGATTAAAAATACAAATTTTTTTATAATATTACTAGATGATTTATGTGAATGAATCTACATGTAAGGGGAGTATGGAGATAAAAACATAATTGTGCTTAGAAATGACAACAATATCTATGTTTGTAAATAATTTGTTAAAGTGGGTTGAATCTAACAGATCAATTCACTTAACCACCAAAATGGATTGAGTAGGGTTAGGTGATTCAATCCTTCAACTCGCATAACTCATCAATGGAATGGGTCAAGAAGCGGGTTAGATTTACCTATTGGGTTGAGTTTTTTTTTTGTTAAATATTTTGATGGATTGTTTAGTTAAAAATTATTTTATTGGACATAATATTTTATTAAATATTATGAATTTCATGTTATTTTGCTACTTTGATATACTTTTATTTAACTAGTATGATAGTTTCTAACAAGAATTTTTACTAAGACATTTTTTGTGTGTGTACATGACGGCAATGAGGATAGAACCTAAGTCCTCATGCATACTATTCAACCTCACCAATATTTAGTAATACCAATGTTCTGAAAATCGGACCAAATCGGCTAGGTTGGACCGAAAAACTGGTGAACCGATCACCTAACCGGTTCAAATAAACCACATAATCGGCTTGATGAAAAACTGGTTAAAGAACTGGAAAGTCGGTCAAAAATCGGTTCACAGCAGGTCAATAAAAAAATGCTTAATACAACGTTATTTTGATTATTTTTTCCTTAAAAAAAGTAAAAACCAACCTAAAATATTTATCATTTTCTTTTTTATTTTAAATATAAACTTGTTTTTATTAATAAATGTTAATGTGTATAGCTAAAACTTATACTTAAGTATGATGACATATTTGATTTGCACTTTTGTAAATATTGTAAATGTAAAGAATCTATAAAATTATGTTTTATTTTTAATTTTTAGTATTATAAAGTTATGATATTATGTTTTTTTTAATATTATTTTATGTATTATTTAATTATTATTATTATTATTTTATTAATATCGATTCAACCATAGTTAAACCATTAAACCTTAAATCAATGCTTTGATCGATTCAATAATCGGTCTAGTTTTAAAAACATTGAGTAATACTCTTGTGATTGTGGCATTATGTTTATATTATTTATATTTATTTATTTATTTATTTTGTTTATTAGTAGGTCAATTCATGAATTATCCTTTTCTTGTTTTTATTTATTTTTTGAAAATTTTGGTGGGTGAACCCAATCCAACTTGTAACCCACCATGACTTGGGTTAGGTTGAGATTTTTAACCCATTCTCAAAACAGTCCAACCTTGAGTTGACCCATTTTTACATCTCTACCGTAGGTAATTTAAAAGGATGTTTTCTTTACCCATTTATTAACGGCGTGAGGGTGGATAT
This sequence comes from Spatholobus suberectus, assembly GCA_004329165.1. NCBI lineage: Eukaryota > Viridiplantae > Streptophyta > Magnoliopsida > Fabales > Fabaceae > Spatholobus > Spatholobus suberectus. Next base: position 53,270,250 of record CM014737.1, on the reverse strand, counting down.
CAAAGTACTTGTGCCCATAGATATTCACTATTATAAAATCACTTAAATATTTTTACATATCTTTATTTTTTTACAGTAGTATATATATATATATATGTATATATATAATTTGTTGTAATTGTACTTAGGTCGTGTCTAGAAATTTTGAGGTCTTAAGCAACTTTTATATTTAAATCCTTCTTTATATTTGAATCCTTCTTTAATATAATTAATTATTTTTTATTTTATTTTTTAAATTTTTAAATTGAAAAAATTGTTATTTGAAGTTTAATAATTAAGCAATTCCAATTTCTCACTCAATGATAATTCATTCAATCACTATCTTGCAACATAGTTGATCTTAAATTAAATTTTAAAAATTTTAATTTTAAAATTTTTCTTTTGACAATGACATTACATTTAAAAAGAAACTTTTTTTTAATAAAGTTTAATACTTCTGATAAGACTTTAATTTTTTTGGTTAGTATTTCTTTTAGTACCATATCAATTCATGAAAAAAAAAAATCAAGAAACTAATATCAAATTAATGTTTAGTAAAACTTAAATTTGTTTCAGTTCAAATAAAAAGTTTAAAACACTTTCATATTTTAAAATTTGTTTAAATAAGCTGTGAATAAAAGAAAATAAATTGATTTAATATGTATACAAAATAATCAAAACTAAAATAATTAATATTTTTTACCGAATATGTGATCTCATTATTGTTATTTTCATCAAAATATTTTTTTTTATGGATCATACTATTTTTATGAGATTTAATCTTTATATTCATTTTAATGTCATTTTTTTTTGTTTGAATTCGAAGTAAATATGAACTAATTTTTTCTATAACTTTTTGTTAAAACAAAGGACGAATTTGTAGCCCTTAAATATTTTGATAATAACAAACAGTTAAATTGTGTGTCCTTACATTATCGTCTGATCTCTAGTTCGCATTATATTGTCTGATGTTGTTTTTCAAATTGAATATCGTCTTATCTTTATATGTATAAACTACGTAACTAACAAAGCTTATAGACGATGTCTATGCTTTAAAAAGATTCGCATATTAATCAGAGCGTAAGCTATCTCAAAATGTATAAAGCCTATACATCTACTCTTGAGGAAAGTCAGTGAAAAAGAAGGAATATATGTGTAAATGTCAGAACGGGAAAGCGAACATGACAACTGTTAAAAGATTGAGTACAAGAATAGAAAAGATAAGCATACTGCTTTATCTTATCATATGACAAGTTGGTAAAAACATTAAATGTAACAATTAATGCTCCAACGACTCTCTTCATCAGACGAAGGCTGTCTTCTACAAAATACTCAACGGATACTTTTGGAGAAGCCTATAAATAGAAGAAGAGACCTCCTTCAAGCGATTGTTGAATTTACAAGTGTTATGGATATATTTGCTGTTGAATCCAAATACTCATAACTGCTTTGAGAAAACAAAAAGCCTTTGCAAAAATAGTTTTGAATATCTATATTTGAACTTCATTGTATATTCGTCTGATAAGACGTTAAATCCAGTGAGGTAAACTCACACAAGTCTCTTTCTTTACGAGATTGGTTGAAGCCTAAGAAGCTTTGTTTCAAAGAATACTTGGATGTTTACTTGGAGAGGCAAGTGAAAGACTACTTGGGATTGAGCCTAAAGAGGCTTGTGGGAAGAATACTTGTAACTTGTAAAGTTAGTGGAACTTGTTTGTTGCCAAGAATTGGACGTAGTCTTTGGGGTGAGACGAACCAGTATAAAATTTGTGTACCCTTTTATTTGTTCTTTCTTCTTTCGTCTGCCTTTTAAAATGTTTTGAAAATCTCTCTAATCCAGTTTAAATAATTAAGTTGCTTTTAAAAAGGACGAAAAAGATTGCGAAAATTGACCTTTACACAATTCAACCCCCCTTCTTGTGTTTAGTTTGTGCCTTACACTTTTTAAATGAGTCATAAAACTTCTCAAATAATATACAACATTATCTATGTATTTAAAATTGTATAATCTTATTAACAAATTAACAACAAATAATATAATAAAATATACCACTTAATAATTTAAATTTAAATTATTCTTCATATATATATATATATATATATATAAGAAATAGAAACTTCAATCAGAGCCTAAGGCAAAGCCGAATATTGGCCTTGCCATAGACATGACCGTGATTGTGCTTAATTGTTTGTCTTTTTCAATTGATATATTTTTAAGTATTATAAATAAAATGTTGATTAATGCAATTGTTGGTTTTTTTTTATTTAAATTTTTATGTTTTAATAAGTATCTATGAATATTTACGGATACTCGTGAATATTGATAAAATCCACAAATGTCTGTTTAACGAATACCTGCACAAGCATGGAGCAAGCACGTGGGGAGGCTATTACCCATTCTCGTCCCACCTCATTGTCATACCTAATTGCACTCACTTGTCATATATGTATAGAGAAATCTCGTATCTTCTTAAGTTTAAGTGAACATGGACTTAAGTCATTTGAGCACATCATCAATCTTTTTACTCTTTTGTAATAGTTGTATTTCATGATTTATTTATAGTCTCTTAAAAAAACTAAAAAACTAAATCAATCAAAAGTTCTTTTGATTAAATTGAATTGAAGCAAGTTTTAATTTAGAACAAGATGATTTGAGGGTAAATGAAACTGATAAAATTAGATTGAGTAATCTTATTTCCTCAAAATTAATCAAATCCAATATACAAATACTTTACTTACCCAAAACTTCACACAATGTGTAGTTTGCATATACCTGTGAAGAATGCTATTTTTTTTTTTTGTTTAGAGTTTAATAGGCATGCATTGAAGTGTAAAAACTTTTACATTAGCAATTAATAAAAAATTATTTTTTATATGATTTTTAAGGTGATTATTATAAAAGTCAACAAAATTATGATATATTATAGTTGTGAATCGTGATTGGATGATAGTGTAATTTTTTTTACAGTGTTAATATATATATATATATATATATATATATATATATATTATTTATTTATTTATTCTTTTTGGTATAAGTTTTTTCATTCTAAATAAGTTTTCCGCATTATTTTTTTTTCTTGGGCCATTTCAATTTGTATGTTGAAAAGTCATTGTTAGGTCCTGGAAGCTGCCATCTTCCTAAACAATCATTTCAACTACCATAGCCAAACCCATATAGAAAACGGGTTTCAGCTGTTGGAAGACAGGCTGGTTTTCTTTCTTGCCATTGTTGTAAGACATTTTACGAGTGTTTAAACGTGCGTTGGTAAAATTGATTTTAGATTAACATGATTTTATAAAATTAATTTTAAGTAAACATGAATTTGAAGTAACGTAATTTTTGTTTGGATAATAAATATTAGAAAATTGATTTTCATAGAAAATGTTGTTTGAAAACTTGCAATCAAAATTGATTTGTGTGTAATTATCAAAATGGGTTTTAATATTCATATATAATTTTTTATGCAAATGTCCTTGGTATTGTAATTAATTGTATTAATATTGATATATACATTAATAATTTAAAAATAAATAGCTAAGTTTGTAATAATTTTTTTACGGTAAAATTAATAATTAAAATATTTGTATAATATATTAGCTTTTGAAGTAAAATGTATAGCCGTGGAAAAATTTTACAAATTAAATTAGCATAACTATCAAGTATAAAGTAGTAGCAATAAATAACTTTTTAAAATTATTTCTCTATTTAAATAAAATTACATTTTTTATTTTTTCTTTAATTAAATAAAAATATCATTATTTGGAATTTTCCCTTTCTTATCCAAAATACAGTTGTGAAAGAAAGAGAATTGAATTGGGAAAGTTGTGGAAAAATGGAGATGAAACTGAAAAGTTAACAGTTGATAAACAGAAGGATAATTATGCTTTAAAAGTAGAGAAGAAAAGTAATTTGCTACATAAACAATCATTTTCAGTGGACCATTGGAGACCAATTAAAGAAGAAAAAGGAAAAAATGAGAAAATAATATATCAAAAGAGAGAATCAATTTTACTTTGATACAAAAACTACTAGAAGTTGCTTCAAATTAGAAACACGTTTGAGGGTGAGACTGAGGGTCCAAATCATATACCAAATATCTTACAATAGGTGATAATCATGATTGATTGCTTAGTTTGATTGTTCAAGACTTGCGAAATAAAATAAAATGTGGACAGGTATGCTTAGTTTTGATGGGAATAAATCATAAAAAAAAAAAATGATTTGGCAATACTAATAATTCTAAATTCTAGTAGTTTCTATTTTAAGTATTTTGAAGCTTAAATGTAAGAAGAAGCAAATTACTAGCAAGTGACAATTATTAAAATTGGAATAGGGATGCATTAAAATCTTTTTAGTATAAGAGAGTCAAGACTTGCATTTGATGGGTGCAAACGTGAAACCAAACACGTTTCAAATTGGGGAGGGATGTTTAGTTTTGCTCCTTTTCAAAAGTGGATTGATGTTTATAATTCTAAACGACTTTACTGCTTAAGAGTATGAAATTAATGATTGATGGGCCCATAATGGCCCTGGATCATGCTTATTGCATAAAAACATAATTAAATTGATGAAAAATGAATACATCGTGATGAGATGAAATGACGTAAGTTATTATTACCCCCCCCCCTTCCCCAATTTAGAATATGAGATAAAAACAATTATAGTTCACTAATCTCCTTAACATTTGATTTACGTTTTAAACAATGAAACAATTATTACTCTATTTCATCATAAAAAGAAACTGTAAATTCATTTCATCCTATTTCAACCATTAATAGCCAATAATTAAAAATCATGTTACGGTGTAACTTTTCTAAATATAATTGAATAGCATCCCATTTATAATTACATCATTAAGAATGTTTTACACGTAGAATTTCTCCCCTTCTGATTCTCAAGAGGAAGGGACATATAGATTTCTCATGCCCTTCTCTAGGATACGAAAATGGCTTCTCACTTTCTCATGGTTTAGCCTTAAAACATGATTCATCACAATCTGCCTATACCATTTACGAATGTGACTCAATAGATTGGCAACTCTCAGAATATGCCTCTAATTTGGTGATTAAGTAATGATTATTAGATCATAATTTTGTTGAGAATATTGAATACAACATTTCTATATATTCTTGCATTGTAGTGTTTCTATTTCTGGTCCCATATCTCAAAGACAAGTTTGTTAGCAATAGTAATCGGATTCTAAAATCAAGAAGAATAAAAATGCACACACGAACAACACAATTTAACGAGGTTCGCCAAGTGTGCCTATGTCCTTAATAGTAAAGCAACTGTTTCTATTATTGATTAAAAAATAGGGTTACATCAAATATATATATAAAAAAACAATACTGATTTACAATAACACTCTTGTACTGTATCGTGAGAGCTTTGCCCCCCACACCCCTTAAACTTATCTCATAATCCAACAGGAAAATAGCCCAAGCCTAAAGACCAGATACTATCGCTCCACTCCACTCCTACATCTGCTTGCTTATAGAATATGAGTCATGCACATCAATCTCCACCAATACGAATATTTAGCCCCACGGAAGTTAACAACAAGTATCCCTCATATGTCTCCTAGGTTGGGGGGTTACAATCATGTTTAGCACTGAGCAACATTCAACAAGTCCAGGCAATGCTTGAACTTGTTAGTGATAACTGCCTTGGTTAACATATCAGCTGCATTCTCAAAAGTGTGAACCTTCTTCAGTAATATCTGACCAGATGCCATCAACTCCTTGATCTTGTTGAACATCACATCAATATGCTTAGTTCTAGCATAGTACACCTAATTCTTTGCCAGGTAGATAACACTCTGATTGTCACAATGCAACTAAACTCCACCTTGCTCAATGCCCAACTCCTTTACTAGCCCTGCATGCCATAAGGCTTCTTTATCAGCCTCTACTATTGCCATGTACTCTATTTCAACTGTTGACATTGCCACAACTGACTGAACAGTGGATTTCTAGCAAATAGGCCTACCTACAAGAGTAAAAATAGACCCTATTGTAGACCTCCTCATCCAAACTACTAGCATAGTCAGAATCCACATATCCCACAACTAAAGGATCACCTTGCTGACTGCTAAACATGATACCATGATTTGTTATGCCTTTTAGGTACCTGAAAATACACTTCACTGCTTCCCAATGTTGCTTCCCTGACTTCGACATAAACTTATAGACTTGACTTACAACATGTGCCAAATCTAGTCTAGTGCAAACCATAACATACATCAGGCAACCAACTGCACTAGCATAGGGGACCTTTGACATGTAGTCCACTTTTGCATCTATTTTTGGGCATTATTCCACTGAAAGTTCGAAGTGGTTTGCCAATGGAGTACTCACTAACTTAGCATTGCTCATGCCAAACTTGTCCAACACCTTCTCAACATAGCCCTACTGTGAGAGCCATAATCCCCTAAAGCTCTTGTTCCTGTGAATCTCCATCCCAAGAATCTTCTTGGCAGGACCTAAGTTCTTCATGTCAAACTCCTTGCCCAACATGATTTTCAACTCGTCCACATCACGCAAATGATTAACAACAATCAGCATATCATCCACATAAAGTAGCAAAAAAAATAAAAGAACCATCATCAAGGCTCTTCATATACACACAACAATCATACTCACAACGTTTATAGCTAATCTGAAGTATGAAAGAGTTAAAGCGTTTGTACCATTGCCTTGAAGATTGCTTTAACCCATACAAAGATTGCTTTTAATTTTCAAACTGGCTGACTTAGTCCACTTTAATGAACTCCTTTGGCTGCTCGGTGTAAATTTGCTCCTTTAGATCACCGTAAAGAAAAGTTGTCTTCACATCTATTTGTTCCAAATGCATATCTTGATTGGCTACCAAGGCTAACACTGCCTTGATAAAAGTTATGTCTCACGACTGATGAGAAAATCTCATCATAATCAATCTCTTTTTGTTGTGAATACCCCTTTGCTACTAGACAGCCTTGAACTTTTCCCCTTTTTTTCTAATACTGCAAGTTTCCTCTTGTACACTTACTTGCACCCAATGGTTCTTTTTCCTGCAAAAAGTTCAACTAACTCCAATGTCTTATTCTTACGCAAAAACTCTGTCTCCTCCATCATGGCACCCATTCATCTATCTTTCTCCGGACCATGTACAACCTCTTCAAAGTTAGATGGATCTCCTGAACTAGTGAGAAGTGCAAAAGAAGCCAAGTCTTCAAACCTATCTTGGGTGGGTGGCTTAATAGTGTGGCGTTCCCTATCTCTCACAAGAGTATACTGTTGCTGTCCACCTGAACCGTCAAGGTCAGGTTCAGGTGTAGGTTCAGGTCTTGCACTACAATTTTCTACCCTTCTAAGAGTCATCGGCAACTACTCAACATCCACCTAAACCACCTTAAAGCCAAGGGCAAGCTCCATCTGTCAAAGGCACTGGCACATCTGTATCAACTGTCTGCTGTAACATAAACTGCTCATCAAACAATACATCCCTCCTGATCACCATCTTTGAAACTGGATACCAAAACTTAAACCCTTCACACCTTTGGCATAACCTATGAAGACACACTTCTTTGACTTTGGATCAAGTTTAGATCGTTCATCACTGGCATGTGCACAAAAGCAAGACACCCAAAGATTCTTAAATCATCAAAATTAATTGGGTTACTTGTCCATACCTCCTCTGCAACTTTGCCATCCAATGAAGCCTATGGTGATCAGTTGAGGACATACCACGCTATATTCCCTACCTTTTCTTAAAAACCCTTTGAAAGTTTAGATGTGAGAGACTGATTCATCCTTTCTAAAACATCATTCTACTGTGGTGTTTTACGTACTGAAAAATGTCTCTGAATGCCCTATTCTTCACAGAATTTCTAAAACCTAGAATCCATGAACTCCATGCCATTATTAGACCTCAGGTACTTTATTTTTTTGCCTGTTTGGTTCTCCACCTCAGCCTTCTATAGTTTGAACTTCTAAAAGACTTTAGATTTCTTTTTCAAGAAATACACCCAAACCTTGTGAGAAAAATCATTAGTAAATGTAACAAAGTAATGGGAACCACCCAAGCACAAATCTCTAGTCGACCCCTAGACATCAGTATGCATATAGTCTAGAATCCTCTTGAAACGAACTCTACATAATTTCCTAAGCACACAATACTTGCACAAATCTAGCTTGTAGCTCTGAACTCCCTTCACGATACCTCTCTTATGGAGTCTTGCCATCCTACATTAATTGAGATGGCCTAGATGCATGGGCCACAATTTTGTGGCATCATCATCATCAGACTCAACAAAGGCAACTCCACCTACAACCGTACTCCCCACTAGTCTATAAATATTGCCTACAATCCGCTATCCTTTCATCACAGTCAAAACACCCTTACACACTCTGAGGTTATCCTGATCTCCATCAGTTTTGTAGCTAAAACTATTGGCCTACAAAATGCCAAGCGAGATCAAATTCTTCCTCAAGTCAAGTCTGTGCCTTACATTATACAACATTCTCACGTCACCATCATCCGTAGCAATCTTTACCAGTCCCATTCAAACAATAGCACAAGCTTTATTGTTTCCCAAATAGACATTGCCAAAATTGCTTGCCTTGTATGTGGTGAACCACTCCATGTTTGGGGTCATGTGATAAGATCATCTAGAATCAACAATCCAAGCATTTGTAAGTTGAATACATGAAACAAAGAGAACATCTCCCTCATTGTAGTAGTTAAAATCGTCAGTCTTTGCCATATTCGCAGAACGAGATAAGCCTTCACTAAACTGCTTAGTCCTTCTTGTAATGCTTCTTCTGTTTGCACCTAAAGCACTACATTGTTTTACCGCCTTTGCCTTTTGATCTCTTCCTCGTAAAACCCATCTTAGCTTGCATCCTCCCATGTTCTTGACTCCCTTTCACATACAAACCCTTGCCTTGAGAACACTTTCTTGCATTCTGTTTTCACTAACAGTGCGACATAAGTGCAGTAGTTATCTCCACCAGATTGATAGTGTCTTTCCCGTACGTAAGGGTGGTCGCCATATGCTTGTAGGAATTAGACAAAGAGCACAACAAAATTATAGCCTTATCTTCGTCATCGATCTTCACATCAAGACATAGTAAGTCACTGATAATTTGATTAAAGACATTAATGTGTTGTTGGAAATTAGAACCCTCCTACATCTTCAGCCCATATAGCCTTTAATTCATATACAACTTGTTCATCAAGGACTTAGACATATACTGACTCTCCAATTTCTTCCATACAGCTCCCGAAGACATCAGGTCCATAACATGATATAGCACCTTGTTTGCCAAACTCAGTTGCATGGTTCCTACAGCCCACTCTTGCAAATCCTCCCAATCCAATTGATCTACACCGTAAGGTTTCTTCGTGCACAATGCCTTTAGAAAGCCTTGATGTGCCAACAAATCCTTAACCCTCCTTTGCCACCATTCGAAATTCCCAGTTCCATCGAACTTCCCTACTTTGAATTTCGCATTAGGGTTAAGCGCCATCTGATACTAGTTGTTAGCTATAGCAACCGAATTCTAAAATCAAGAATAAAAATGCACACACAAACAACACAATTTAACAAGATTCGACAGGTGTGCCTACGTCCTTTGAAACAGAGCGACTATTTCTATTATTGATTAGAAAATAGGGTTACATCAAATATATAACGAAAAACAGTACAGATTTACAATAACACCTCTGTATTGTATCACAGGGGCTTTACCCCCAACAGGCAAGTGGCCCAGGCCTGAAGGCCAGATACTATCATTCCACTCTACTCCAACATCTTTCCACCCATAAAATATGAGCCATGCACAACAAAGTTTTACACAATTTTTTTGGGAGAAAATAAATAAAAAGGCAAGCTAGCAATCAAACTCCAGCAACTAAGATACATAATCAGGTGGTCTCAGAATAGCTTATCTAGTACAATTTAAGCAATTGGTATACATAGTATGATTTTCAACAAGGACCTCCTTTACCCAATATTTAATCACATAATTATTTGCAACCTATTAAAAACTTTTGCCAATATGCGAATAGCTCCTCAATAAATAAATGCCGCATGATTAATCATCAACAGGAACAGGCTAGCTCACTTGATGTCATGAAAAGATGGCAAGACAGCAATAAGAGGGTCTCCATAACCAACAGGCTCTGTAAATCACAAACAAAAAATAGTAAGAAATTCAATCACAGATATGGATGCACCCCCCCCCCCCCAAATAGGTTTAGATATTGATAATATTGGTTGAGCATTGATAGTGAACATTATATATTGCAAAAGGAAAGAACACGCAATCAATAAATCGCTAAAAAGGCATAGCAGAAATTGAGACCTTTGACAGCTAAACAATGTTTTTCCATTCAGTCAACACTAACAAGAAAACCCATGAAAACTTACAGCACAACTAGCCATATACTGTAAATTACAATGAGATAAATTAATCTATCATGAATATCCTGTGACTTTCCATCATTCAGCAAATCAGATAAAAAAGTATACAAGATTCGAGATCCCCACTGTTTGGTATGATAATTAAATATTTTTTATATAGTGAGTGGAATCTGAGTATGGATCCTAGATTCTTAAGCTTGACAAAACATTTTCTATTTCCATTTCTTGCTATCACTAATAATTACAAAAATGTCACATTATTTTCTACTTTGTCTTCTGTTTTAAGATATTTTCGTAATTATTAGAGAAAACAAGAAATGAAAACAAAAAATATTTTCTCAAACTCTAAAGCCTAGATACTTGATACGACCCAGATATGGGGGATATGGGAAATTCTTAAAATTCAAGATACAATATGGCTTAGATACATCAACACCCACACACAGAGACAGAGAGCGAGACATACATACTTTACATAAATGCAGAATATTTGTTAAGAGACACTGATTATTTTTCACTAATACATAACTATATCAGTGGATGATGATCATAATTCATGAAAACAAAACCTATGATCATAACCAAAAAAAAAAAAAAAAAAACAAAATTATATATGCTTCCATTACTCATATCAGAATATATTATTTTCCCTATGAACGTGTTACAAAATCTTTCCCTAACTCATGTCAAAATGTTACAAACAGCATCATTTGTCCTACTCAAAAGTCTTGACTCTAAATGATTACCTAGTACTATTTACTATAGCTTTAAAGATACATAAGAGAAGATGAAGCTATATCGAATTTTATTCCTATGAAAGTACCAGAGCTGTATCCCAAACTTACTGGTCAATAAAATTTTGAAAAATAAAAAAAATTGGAGGATACTCTTTGGATAAGTATCCAGAAGTATCGTATGCATATCGGTATCACATAAAAGTAAAGCATCGATGCTTTGCCATTTTTGGAGTAGCAAGGCTTCATAGCTCAAACTAAACAAATCAAATATTATACCTCCATCCTCAACAAGTAGCTTCAACACTTCTCCAGCCACATCAGACTGCAAGATTTAAAAAATTAAACTAGTCAGAAGTAGTAGATATTTAGGAAGGAACTACAATTACAGAAACTGAGACAGATCACCTTGATAGGAAGTCCAGTGCCAAACTGATCCAAATACCCTATTACTTGCCCTTCTTTGATTAAATCGCCCTAGAATTCAATTAGGAAATGATGATATTGAAAAGCATTTGCAGTCAGTTCAATGAAAACAACTCAACGCAGCAACTGTATAATATGAAATATATTAATAACTACACCAGCAGAAAGATATAGGTCAACCTATATTTGAGTACCGAAGAATATTTAATTTGTATCTGATAGACTCAAGAAATTATCACTAATTTGGAAGAGATGGATATTGAGTATTATTAAAACACCAATAAAACACAGGGCAGATTATAGTAGCTAAAGAGGAAGAGGCCAACTAGTCACACTATTCAACACTACACAGGACCAAGTCCCTTATAGAGAGCCTAACCTCTCACCCAAGAGCTACCTAAGAGAATGCACACACTCTCCTCCACATCCCCTCCCATATAACACAATCCTCACCAACTAAGCACCTACCTGACAATTCCCTCCTAACCAAACTGTCAGCTCATCAGGGTTGATTCTCTTCTCTTTCCAAGGCTTTGGGCTTTTGCTTTGACTAAGCCCAGTTTCTATCTGCTGGCCTGGTCTAACAGTATCTTTCTCGGATGAGTTTACAAAATATTCATATTTGTCATAATGTATTGATATTATGTCCCCACTGTGTGCAAACACTTAGAAACTAATATTACAATTAACAGCTTTTGTAAATGTAACAAACCAAATATCCAAAAAGAGATAGAAATCAGCATACTGAAAAATTATATGTAAAGTTCAATTGAATAGAAAATTGATTACCCTTTTTGTGGTCATAATGATAACCTAGGTTACAGTTTGGATTTGTGATCAATTAAAGATCTAGATGCTAATTGGCCATAACTACAAAATTTTTTGCAGTGCTGCTGTGCCTCAGGCGAGTCTTATAACTTGTTCTTAAAGTAATTGTTAAAATAATCTAAAAAATGATTTAAAAAAATTAATTATATTTACATTTTTTAAATGTATTAGTAACTCAATATTGTTTTGTTTATATCAAATAATAATCAATTTTTTAAGTTAAAATTTTAAATAAAGTAATATAGTAATAGAAAAGTATTTATCAATATTGTATAAGCTGAGACTATCATTGTTACTTAAATTTATTTCAAAAGCCAACATATGCATTTTAGCAAGGTCACATCAGGAGACTAGGCTGACAAGCAAGCAGGCTGATACAAAGACAGCAACTATGTGCCCGCAATATCACATGGGGCAGCTCACAGCACTAGCAGTTGGGCCCTAAACCAGAAACAATTAGTTTCAGCACTGCAAAATCTTAGTGAACAACAGGCACATGAGCACCAAATCCAATGGTGCAGTTCACAACGAGAAGCCGGATGGAAGGAGTATCAAGTGAATTATGTGATCTAGGTCATAACAAGTTGATGACTTAAAAACACCACAGGCACAGAAGAGGATGGATATTGACAAGTATATCACACGTACCTCTTTACAGATAGGAGGTTGCTTCTTCCCTTTCACTGTTCTACCTCTTCGGAATAAGCCAACCTAATGAGAAAGAAACATATGTGATAGCAAGCTCTACATAGCTCAAGTCAGAGATAATTAGGGAAAGCAGAACTTAAAACATATATTGATGGATGACATACCGTGGGAGACAATACTAAGACATAGGTATTGGTACCAGAAGCCTCCAATGCTGCCAATTTTGGTGATTTCACTTTGGAAGCATTTACAAATGGGTTGGTTTTTTCTGGAGATGATTTTGGTGGTGTTGGTGGCAGGGTTGCGGGTGCCAATTCATCCATAGGTTTACTTGGAATAGGTGGTGGTGTAGTTGGTGAAATGTTAGACAAAGGAGCCTTTGTTGCTCCAATGTTTCGCTTAATATGCATTTCAAAATCTCCAACCTATAACAATATGAGTCAAATAAGGTCATGTACAAGGTCATCCAGCTAAAAGCATGCTTCTTTTGATGAACCAGACAGAAATTACAGATTTGAAGTTAGATTAAAGTTATTAGGCACAATGTTGTATAAAAAATGAAGCTGACACAATTTTTTATGATCAAATTTGAATTACAAGAAAAAAATGATATATTCGGATAGGACATCAGGCACAAAAGCACCACAATCTCAAGATTCAATCACAACGTGCTACAATTTTGATAAAAACATTATTCCCATTACCTTATTTTCTATACACCTATGGTATCTTGAGTAAATTAAAATCATCCTTTGACTTAAGTTTCAATGCATAGTATATGACAGGGCTATAGACATATCCAGCCACTAATGTGTGTGTGAATTGCCAAAAACCATACCATAAAACATTTTACTTTAAAACATACACTGAAGCTTCTTTTCATCCTTGTTATTAAATTTAAAGTACTGCACTTCCAATTTTACAAAAGCAGTAAACAAGAGAGAAGAAGATCACCTTTACTTTCAGTTCAGCAATTTCAGTCTCATCACAGACCTCTAATACCAAAGCCTGATCATAAGCAAACCATACATAAATAGTGGTTTAACAGATTCACATTGAAACATGGCTGTTAATGAATGCAATTATGCAGTCTTGGATAAAAGCCAGCCATCATAAGTAAAAAATACCTTGTATTTATTTCTTCTAATGGCTAACATAAGTATTTTTATTCATGAGCATACTATTGCTAATTCCCACCAAATTATCATTTTTCACGAATAAGAAATATGATTTGCAGGTAAATAAAAGGAAAGAATAGCTATAGACCTCAAATCCATTAGGAAAAGTAGCATTTTGCAAAGGCTTTTTCTCCAATGAGTCTTGTGGAGTGCTATTTGAAGAAGCTGCAACATCATAAATAATTGTGAGGTCAAGGAATAAGAATGTTAAGTAAAAATTATTAAAGGGAAGCTATTTTAATAACCAACCATAACAAAGTTATAGTATATATTATATAACCTTCAAACAGACTTTCTCAATTACCATAATAATATTTAGCAACAGAAGCAGAATGATTTCCTACTATTACATATCTATGTAAATAACATAATACCTTAAAACTAAACAAAGAAACAATAAAAATGACATCTTTTGTTTGTAAGGTGTTTCCTCTATCTTTTTCCTTACCAATAAGTATAGAAGGGTTCGGGAACATTATCTTGGATCATATATATAAAAATATAAAATTACAGCCCAAAATTTTTGCAACTGATTAATGTATCTCAAAATCTTAAGAATAAAAACAACCACTTAAAATTTATAACTAAGAAGATAATTACTCTAAGAACAAATAAACGTATCAGACTTTTCTGATTCAAACAACAGCCAATAAGAACAAAAACATAAGGACATAATTCATTTCACAATCAATATAACCCACCATCAGACTTGGATGTGTTGATAGCTTCAGCTGTTTTTGCAAATGAAACTAGTGTGTTCTTCCCCTTCGTGTGGGAATTAATGTGCTTCTGACCATATGCCAAATGCCGGATGAAAGGTCCACTTTTAGAGTTCCATCTGACATTATGGATGGGAACTACAACTTGCTTCTCAAGGGAGGATCGCATATGGGACATAGTGCCTATGGGATCTGAAATCCAAGAGTCATGATTAAGCATCCGGTTGTAATGGTAAAATTGCCTTTAAAAATATTAAAGTATTAAAAAATATTGTATTACGAAAATTGACCATCTAAGTTAACCTTAAAGCTTAAAGGCATTAAGAATCTTTCCAAAAGGAATTAAACCTATTTCAAAAAGGTAGGGAAAAAGATCGGAACGCATTGTTCTATTTAACAGAAATAAATCGACAAAAGAATAAAATAACTAACAGAACACAAAGATTTCTGACAAGTGTTTCCAATCAAACAGTAAATAGTATACCACGTATGGGTACCACCAAAGTTATTAAAAAAAAAAGCATAGCCCCTAGTCATCTTGTGTCCTCCTATTACTGTATGACCCAACAGAATGCCAATTACATGCTCCTAGGTAACTGCAGAGCATCCTTCGGTTAATGTAGAAACATGAATGAGTACATTCAACTGCCTTATGAAAAATGTTATGCTCGTGATTCTGGTAAATAAGTGATACTAATCATTAGCATAAAAAGAAATACTAGCAATACACTCTGACACATTCTTTTGAACACACCCTTTTTTATTGGTTGAAATTTCTTGAAAATTACAAAAATTTGTGGGTCCCACATCTTATTTGATGATTCTCTCATGATTTTGTAGTTTTTAATAAATTTCAATCACTAATAAAGTGAGTGTTAGGAAGAGTATGTTAGAGAATGCGTTACTAGCACTCCTCTTAGCATAAAATAGCTTCCCACTGCTACCTCATATTTCATTTTTCTGCTCATTTCTTCGGAGTCATTCTTCAACTATTTTTACGTAGGTTAAATTAAGCTTCATATATTACAGCAATGAGGAACAAGTCAAGCAACTAGCAAGCTAATGCAATTAGTTTCTTCGGGGTGAATCGTTTCAAAGGTTTGTGCAAATCTAATTTTGGTTTCCATGTAAAGATGAATAAATAAAGCAGCAGAACCAGAAACTCCATCCTAAGCTCAGCATTTATTCAAAACGAATATAAAGCTTCATATAACTAATGATATTGCAAGAAAGCAGACAATTGAAAAGAGCAAATCGCAACCATTAAATGCTTCTAACACAATCACAAATCTAGCGAGCTTCTTCACACCTACTTCTCCTTCTAGCTTGAAAATCATAACCGTATGCAGTTGCTACGTCTTGATTCCATAGATTAGTTTTGCCAAAAAAAGAATGTGTACGTACTCAATCATTTTCATTTTTCCTCACATGTCACATAAATTAAAGCAAATAAAACAGAAAAGCAACAGAGCAAAATCAGAAATCGCAAACACACAAGCAGAGATCGCACTCGGCAAAGCACGTTCATAACAAAAATGCAGACACAGATGAAGAGAGAGAGAGAGAGAGAGATACAGTGAAAGGATCGAATGGCGGCGGAGGATTCCATGGGAGAGAGAGCGCGCGAGAGGGATGGGAGAAAATGGAAATGGAATGGGAGGGAAAAACAATGGAGGAGGAGAACTTGTAGGGAAGAGAGAAAAGCGAAGTGAAGTTGAGGGAAAGAGCGAAAGAGGTGGATAAATTAGTAGCAGTGTCTCTTTGAGATTTCCGCCCCTCTAATCACCTTCTCCGTTCCAATCTAGGAGCGTTTCGTCGCTAACGTGCGCCGGGTTGTAACTAGTGCCTGCCTCATTCGTCTTACGTGGACTCTCCCCTCGGTCCTCGCGGCATAGTAGGTTAATACCATAAGGTCAAGCTTAGGTAAGACTTATTATTTTATTAAATAAAGGTTAAATTAATCAGAAGGTGTGAAGTATTTGAGAATTTTTAATTAAATTTTTAAACTTAAAATATTTGTAATTGAGTTTTTAATTTTTTAAAATATTTGTAATTGAGTTCTAAAAATCTTTAAAATCGTCACAAATTATTATTTTTTGATAATTTTAAGCTGTCACAAACTAACATCAAAAACTTAATTAAAAATTTTATAAGATTAATGATCTAATTACAATTTTTTTTAATTTAAGAATGTAGTTAAAAATTTCTAAATAGTTAAGCTACCTACTAATTAATTTAATCTTAAATAAATTCAATTGATTTTTTTAAAAAAAAAAGATTAAACTTTAAGATAATTTAAAAAGTATCTTAGACTTAACATTTTATTTAAGGACATATAAATATCGTAATCGTAATAATAATAATAGACAAGCTTATAATAATAATAATAATATTGTCATATTTCATATGTTTTTATATTATTTATATTTTAAGATAATATATATGCCTTAAACAATTATAGATTACATAAATCATTACGATAAAAATAATTATTTAACCTAAAATATCATTATTAAAAGAGTGAAAGCATTATTATGAATTAATTAAATATATTAAGTGAGATATAAATGAATAAGAATATATTATAAAAAATAATTAATATATTCTCAATTTTTAACAAAATATTTGAGATAAATTAAAACTCTTAAAGTAATTGATAATATGAGACATAAAAATTATTAATTTTTTATTGCAATATTTTGATATTGTAACCTACTAACTTACATAAAAGTTTAAGTTTATTAACCTATTTAAAATTATACTTTTTAATATATTCAAAAGACCTATTATAAAGTAAACTTTTAAATATGTTTTTAAATCAAGTTAGGTTTTAATAAACTAAAAAGACCTACATTAAATAAATAAATCAAAGTATTTGCATAATTTTTCTACTATTTATTTTCGCTCATTTACACGATATTTTTCTTACTTATTTCGTATATATGATCATTCATATAAATTTAGGTATTAATAATGATTTTGTATGTACATAAAATATAGGTTGTTAAATTAACTAAAATGATATATATATATATATATATATATATATATATATATATATATATATATATATATGTTTGTGTGTGTGTGTGTGTGTGTGTGTATATATGTATGTATGTATGTATTTAGTTAATGTTATTGGTGAAAAAATTTATAAATATTATTTATATTCTCTATTAAGAACTCTTTGTAAAATAAAAATAATTGTTAAATCCTGAGTAGCATTAGATAAAGTAGTATATACGTAGAGTTGTGTTTTGTAAAATAAAATGATTATTAATCATGCGTAGCATAAGAAATTAAACTAGTATATACGTATAGTAGTGTTTATTTTAAATACTTTTTTTTTTGCCAATTTTATAAAATAGCATTTTTAATAAAAACAATATATCCCAAAGATATAATAAAGAAAACATAATAATAATAATAATAATAATAATAATAATAAATTCTCTATATATAAAATTAGAATAGTTATCTTACACGAGAGTGTTTTTAGTTGTTATTCATCAACGAGAATATTTTTAGCTGTCATTCTTTAACAAGAGTGTTTTTAGGAATTTTTTAACATCTCATATCTTTTAATCTATTATTTTTAATATTTTTAGTTTTAGCTTGAATTTTAATATTTAAAAAAAATTATCAATAATTAGATTGACATTATATTGCAATATAAATTATATATCATAAATTTAAAATATAATCTATATGTTCAAAAATATTATTTATTACAAATTTTAATTATTAAATAATTTATATTATATATTTAGAAATATTTATTTAGTATATTAAATAAATATTTATTTTGTGCAACGCCAATAATAAAATCCGAGTAAATAAATAAATGAATGAAAATAAAAACAACTACTCCATCCTGTCGCCATCTCATTAAATTCTCTCCGTTACTGAGCGCCCTACCCTTATAATTACATATCTTTTATCGCTACCATATTGGTTTCAATCAAAAGGGGGAATTTTGTCTATGTAAATTAATGTTTATTTGTAACATAAATAAATATCAGACAACGAAAAATATAATAGTTTACTAACTTTTTGTCTTATTACATCTATCTAGGTCACCAAATAGGGCATTAGACTATATGGGGAGTTCATATCCGTTACATAATGTCACCAATATTATGGCAATAAGCATCTTAATGATAGTTTCCCTTATCTTTATTTTGTTAAAATACATCTTTAATTATTGGGTTATTCTCTTGAGAACTAGCTACGATCCTGAATACATGTAATATTTGAAGATTTAATTTTGATTTACTTTAAATAGTGTAAAATATTATTAAATAAAAAATCTAATTATGTACCAAAAAAATAAAAAATCTAATTATGTTATATTAGATTATTAAAAAAATTAACTATTGCAATGAAGGTGCTTATATATTTTTTTAGTACAATATGGTGACTTATCAAATATTTTGTTGATTAAAATGGATCCGAATTTCAAACCCTTTAAACAAGTGATTTTTAACTTGATCTCAAAATTCAGGAAAAGTCATGGTTACTTTCTCTCATTTTGGACTTTAAGTTGTTTGCCACTTATTTAAGTTAATGTCCACTTATATAAGTCATTGATAAATTATAAAAACTGTCACAAAAAATGAGCAAAAGTCACGGTGACTTTTCCTCCTTAAAGTCATCCAATCCATGACCCAAAATTCATGTTTTTTTTTGTCACTCCAAAATTCATGTATATAAAATGCATTTGAGAAGTGTTTTTACTTTGTCATTTTACATTATCACCGGAGCTTAGTCAAAAAATTCCTTGGGGTTATTCTCTTGAGAACACTAACTAGGATCCTGAATACATGTAATGTTTGAATATTTAAATTTGATTACTTTAAATAGTGCAAAATATTATTAAATATAAAAATCTAATTATGTACCAAAAAATAAATAATCTAATTATATTATATTAAATTATTAAAAAAGTAACTATTGCAATTAAGGTGCTTATATATTTTTATAGTACAAGAAGGTGACTTATCAAATATTTTGTTGGTTAAAATGGATCCGAATTCTGAACCTTTTATAGCTTCTTTTTGACTTATCAAGTGATTTTGACTTGATCCCAAAATTCAGGAAAAGTCATGGTTACTTTTTTTCATTTTGGACTTAAAGTTGTTTGTGATTTATTAATTTGGTGTCCACTTATATAAGTCATTGATAAATTATAAAAACTGCCACAGAAAATAAGTGAAAATCACTATGACTTTCCCTCCTTAAAATTATCCAATCCGTGACCCAAAGTTCATTTTTTTTGTCACTTCAAAATTCACGTATATAAAAATGCATTTGAGAAGTGTTTTTACTTTGCCATTTTACGTTATCTCCAGAGCTTAGTCAAAAAATACCTTTGGGGTAGAATTTTCACTTTGGTGCCTCTTCCACCTAATTAATGGTGACAAGATACTATGAATTTTTTAAGAAAATATTTTATTTATTATTAAGCACATTTAATAAACTTTAAATATTTATTTTGAAATTAAAAATTAATATAATGTTTAACAACGTATCCTATACTATATTCATAAGGGTGTTATAATAATAAGGCAAAAGCATATTGTTTAGGGTTTGATTCTTGGTAATGTATGAAAATATTTTGTTAAGAGAGACAAAATTTTATTTCCATAAGTTTTATGTCTCAAAGATATTAGTCTTTGATGGTTGGTTGAGTATACTCTTAGTCCACACCAAAAGCTTACAATAAACACATTTTATGTTATAAGGTAAATTTAATACTAAAAAAAGTCATTTATTAATAAAAAATTTGTCAAGTGTTAAAATACTTACATTAATATATTTTTTTGTATTATATTCGTTAATATAATTTTTGCCTAATCAAAATTAAAGTATTAATATAAACATTGAAAATATACAGTAATATATAATATGATGTATTATAATTTGATATATTAGTAGTTATTCCATACCAACAAAATTATTTGTTAGTATCACAATATTTATATTAATAGTTAATTTCTGTTGGACAAATACTATATTAACAAAAACAATTTTAATGTTTAACAATTTTTATTTATTAGTAAATGACATATTTTTTAGTGTCACTTAAGCATTACTGAATATCCAGGTTTATATATATATAACACACACACGTCAATTAATTAAGCCAATGATAAAGAATATATATTTAAAAAAGTGTAAAAAATAGTGTGTTTGGCAATAATACGTACTCTGGTGTCCTTGAATTATCAACCTGAATGAAACAATATGTTTCTTGAAACAAGACTCGGACAAATGTTCGTTTCTATCTTAGAAATAAGGAATTGAATCACATGTTTAAACAATAGTTTGCACCGAGGACAGAAAGATAGATAAGGATAGTGATAACAAATTGAGAAAAGCTCTTTACGCAGGCAATTTTGATTAAGAAAAATATCAAATCAGATTGACAGAACTTAGGTCATATTAGGCAAAGATAATTACATGTACATAAAGAGAAAATTATAAAGTCACTAAAATTGGGATAGCGAGGAATTTGAGTAATTTGAACGAAGTCATAAGTTTAAATCTTATCGTTTCGTCATCGTTAAAAAAAATAAATAAAATTGTAGTTTTTGTTACTCTTTTAAAATACCAATAATATTCAACAAATCACATGCCTTTATTTCTTTACATAAAGCCTTCTCTTAATGAAAATAGAATACTAATTATATAAACGAGACAAAAATAAAGAGTTGCTAAATTAAATCTAATTAACAGTCCAATATTTCAAACAGAATTTTGCAAAGGGAAAAAAAATCTTTTAAAAAAAATTACATTAGAATACGTGTTTTAGCATTGAAAATACAATTCTCAATTATAAACCAAAGGGGCCCTTAGCCAGATAGTCTGATGTTACGCCACCAAATTTTAGTTGATAACGTTTAAAAGCAATTGATGGTCTCTTTCAAAGAAATTTCTGTCAATATTATGAAGGTTTTAAATTTTGTTTGTAAGAGGAATTTGGGATCTTGATAAGAATAAGACAAGGTGAATAAGTTCATTTAAGATGGAATATGTGAGTTTAATTTGAGTTACGTGACGTAAGATTTTATAATCATGTGAACACACACATACATATGTATAAAGGTATGATTATTATTATTATTATTATTTGAAGTCAGTGTATGCTAGTCGTGAGTCAAAGACAATCTCTTGACGTATTAAAATCCATTGATAGATTGATCTTTTAATTTTAACAGATGTTCTTTTTTACACACAGATCTGAGAATCGAATTTTTGACCATATACTTAAGGAATGTGATTATCTATCAATCATACCACATCATGTTGGTGTACAATTAATGATATATATTAGCTATCAAACTTAATAAAATGATATATTTAATATTTTTTATTAAAAGTGAATTTATTAATTTATTTGCTGAATTTAAAATTTTCATAAAATAATCAATACTTGGTTACCACACTCGATCTATTTTAAAGATATGATATGTTATTTAAAATATAAATAATATTTATTATTTGATTATATAACTATATGAATATTTAAATCATACAAAATTTTATATTCATAATGCATTGTGATTAATAACCTTTACTTTTTTTTGGTAACTATGTTATAGGTGTAAAGTATCCATCAGTTTTTCCGGCCACTTGTTTTAGTCGTAAGGTTTAAACTCAAGACCTTGTTTAAGAAATTCAAGTTCAGTACCACTTGGACCAACGACGTGTTGGTATTAATAATCTTTACTTGTAATAAAAAGTTATTAAAAATATCATTTTATTCAGATTGAAAAAGTTATATTTAGCTCAAGGTACGAAGCTGACCTTAATATACAATAAGATATCGATAAATGAACAATTATTATTTGACTCTTTTAAATTGAGCAACTAATTTTAAAAGATAAAGTAATGAATCTCAGTTAATAATCAATATTACGTGCATGTAAATAACAATATATGAATGTGATAAAATATTAGTTTTTAATTTTTTATCAACTACGTATGTACAAATATTACTTACTTTATTCATACTTACTTTAAAGAAATCAAATCTCAATTAGTGCTTAACTGCGTGTGACACCTAGCACCAAATTAGAATAATAAATGATAACATACTTATATATATATTTTAAATGTATGGATATTTTTTTAAATTTCAATTATTAGTTATAGTGTTATACCGTAACTATTAATTATAATATACAATTGTCTAATAAAAACTCTAGCTTATATAATTTATTATACAAAAGAAATTTATAGAAAATATAAATACCAATTTTTTTGTATTTAAAAATAAATATATTTATTACTTTTGGAGTTTTGTACACTAAGTTATATTATTAGTGTTAATTTTTGGCTACCATTACCAATCACTTAGTCTAGCTAAATTATTAGCACCTCGAAGAAAGTAAACACAAAACAAAAGGATTGATTATCAGTAATATGCAAAATGGAATGGCAAAGGAAAAATAATATAAGAATAAGAGGGAAATAAGTTCTACTGATAAGCTAACCCTTTTTTATTGCCAATATATACCAAAGCACTAAGAGTTTTTCCAATACAAGGCATTCACTAAATTTAAAAAAAAAAAATTAAAAATTCAATATAGTTGACAACGCTTTTCATGAAAATGTCCTAAATGTACAATAGTGACACTGAGATTAGAATTTATGACCTTATATACTAAGGTTAGAATTTATGATTTATTACTGTACGTCTTACATTAATAGATATTTTTTTAAGAAAAAAAAAAGTAGAAAAAAAATCTTGTAAGAATCAATATAATGAGTTCAACAACATAGTTAACGAGACAATACCTCCTTTTCTATTCTTGTATCAACCTTATTAACATATCACGTACATATAAATTAAAGTATACCTTGTTTTCACTGTCCTCTAATAAAACATGCTCAAATTTACTCCTCAAAACTCGACTTAAAATATGTTATACTATAACAATTATGAACAAATAAACTGTCTACGTAAGTTTTGTATAAGGGTTAGGGTACCCCTTGTACCCCAATATTATATATTCTACATTTTGCTGATAAAAAAAAAACAAATAAACTATCTACGTAAACAATCAAATATGATCACACAAAGTTTTATCTGACTTTTTTCAAACTTTTCCTGAAAAGGAGGAACCAGGATAAATACAGTTAAAAAAAATGGTTAAAAACTTGAAAACAAAAGTTTTTTAAATGAATAAAATTAAGGCTAAAAAACAAAATTTCTTATGCATTACGCATTTTAATTCTAATTTCTACAATATGCATACATATGTTATAATTATAAGTTTATAACATACCAAGGTTTTTCCATGTACTTAATTAATAAAGAACATTTTGTTTACACGTATGACTACAATACATCACCCCTCACCAGATACTGGGGCATAGTAAACCAGTGCAAGGGCACAAATATTTATCCATTCGGTTCATAATGCTAATAGCAATATTATTGATTTATTTCCCAATTCCCATACATGAAATTTTAGCATCTTTTCATTTGATACACCTACATTATAGATAATAACACATTACCATTATTATTATAATTTAATGCACACGATGTTAAATAAAATTTCAATTAACTCCAATTTGTTTTTTTTTTTTAGGCATAAACATGTCGACATTATATTTTACCAGTTACATTTCTACATCAATTAATCCTCACAATAGATCATTATATATTAGATAATAATAACCTATTAGAGTCAGCATAGTGGTAGGAGGTTGGGTAGTATGCATGAATGAAATCATAGGTTCTAACCTCGATCATTGTACATGCAGAAAAAAAAAAAAACAATATATTATACTCTCGTTTGGTGTTGTTCACCTGTGACACACACAAACTCAATATTAGTCAATTACAATCATTATCAAATTTAATTTCAGAATGTGTACATTTAATATTTTTTCCATTAGTATATATTTTTTAGAGTTTAATGGTTATGTGCTGTTAGTATAAAAAGTTTTACACTATCAATAAATCAAAAATCACCATTTATATGACTTTTAAAATATTTATTATAAAAGTCAACAAACTTATAATAAATGGTAGTTTGTAATTAGATGACAGTATAAAACTACTTTACACCGTTAGTGCGTGTCTATTTTCTCTAATTTTTATTGCAAAATATATTGATTAAACATATTATACTAATTAAAGGATAAACATTTTAATTTATAAACGCATTCAACTATATCCATTAATTATAAAGAAAATTTTCAATTGAGGACCGGAGTTAATGGTTATCAAAAGGTAACCAAAAAGAGAGCTTGCAGTATTACCACCCTCACAGTGTCTTTTTCTACTTCTACTTATTCCTTCTCGATCAATAAGAACCAATGGCTATGGTAGACTTCCCCGGACTCGATATTTTTTCAAATATTCCCTCAAATCACTGTTTGTTTTGATATTAAAACACTTGTTTGATTGTTTCTTGCTTTTGCTAGTGAACCTTGCTTTCATATAGAAAAAAAGTTGTATTACGCTAGTTAGTTTAAATAAGTTCATAAAAATAAATACCAAGCATTCCTCGCGACCTTTAGTTCAGCATTTGGAAAGGCTACCGAAAGCTATAATTGCAACCAATATTAAAGTGGTGAGAGCATACAAATGCATATTTTAAAAACATCATATCATATGCATGGTTTAACACATTTAAATTTGTTGGTTTGATTCAATACCAAGTTAACACCTTGATTAAGCGGTAATGATTGGCAGTAACAAGTTTCACCACCGTTTTCTTCTCTTCAAATTCGCTTGTCCAAATTAAATAGTGCCCACTGTTAACTGCAAAAGATTCCTCCAATTGTAGGAGCAAGAATAGAAAATCAACCCCCACCCAAAGGCATAATAAAGAACTTTGGCACAAAAATACTATACGTCTCCTAAAAATAACATAATGGAAGAATAATTTGCAGATTACTGTACTCTTTTTTAAGTATTCTCACCATCAAAGTTGCTATAGGGATGTTTTGGAAGGCCCCCATTGCTAAAATCCCCATCCAAGCTCATCGGTTGAACATCTTAAGGAGGAAGTATTTTAATGCAGTGGAGACAATTAACAAACTCCTTGAAATATCAGTAACGAAAATTTAAGATATTAAAACAACTAATATAGAAAATTCCTGGTTTCTGGATGTAACGGTATGGCCGTTACTCATGATCTTTTCAACTCCAGCGAAACCGTTGTTGGAATATTACCTGTGGAGGAGTTTTTTCTCGTCCTAGGAATTGAATCCCCAACCTTTAGGATGTTACGGGGGTTGACCCTGGTACCACTTGAGCTATCAGCCTAGTGGTACTAGGGTCAGCCTCTCGTAACATCCCATTAGTGGTTGGGAGTTCGATTTCTGAAAAGGACAAAAACTCTCCCGTGAGTAATATCTTACCAGCAATTCCACAAGACGAGAAAATCATAAGGGACCTATATACATGGTCCCAAAAAAAGACACCTTTTTTGTTATTGGGTTCGAGTATCTGGGTAGGCACCGCGAGTGGACCCCAGCCCAGTGGTACTAGGATCAGCCCCGGTAACATCTTAATGGTTGGGGACTTGATTCTTGTGAAGGGTAAAAACTTCCCAGTGAGTAATATCTCACTAACGGTTTCACAAGACGAGAAGATTATGAGTGCGGGACCCACTCGCGGTGTCTACCAAGGTACCCGAACCCTGTAACACTAGATATTAGTCTTATTAAGCACATCTACAACCACTGCATATTTCTCTGATATGCAGGAAAGAACTTCCTTAAGAATTCTTTCAAGGTCAGAAGCTAGCAATATCTATTGAGCAGTTGTCAGTTGAAATAAATGTTTTCAATTAAAGTTTGATCTTATTAATTACTTACTCGCATTTCCACATTAATTATTAAATTAGATACGCCTACAGAAACCTTGGCGCAAAAACCAGTGTTAATCCTCCATTGCCTAACTTCCTTTTTGCCGTGTTACCTTTTTTTCAAATTTTGAATTTTGTTATCACAAAACTGTATGACTCTAGTCTCTGACGTTCTGGTTTTTAATAAAGTGGATATGGATCATATGAACACAATGAGTTTTTTTTTTTTTGTTTTTGTTTTTGTTTGGCAAATATACAACAACAATGATGACAATAGAGATGCACATCTATTCTATTTGTGTATTAGATGGTTGAGGAGTGTTAGCAACACACTCTCTAATAATACACTCGTTTGAACACACTTCTTTTTATTTGTTAAAATTTATTAAAAATCACAAAATTAGGAGAGAGAATCATTAAAAAAGATGTGAAACTTATAAAATTTTGTAATTTTTAATAAATTTCAACTAATGTAAAAGAGTGTGTTTAAAAGAGTGTGTTAGAGAGTGTATTGCTAGCATTTCTCTTTAATTTGCATTTTGAAATGCAATAAGAAGCATTTATTTACCACATCTTCTAAGTAATTGATTCTTTAATTTTTCATGCTAATGTGGTGTTGTTTTCCCCCCTTTTCCAGTTGATATGTTGAAGGCGTTTTCCTCACCTTTCTATAATAGTCTTCTTTCTCATTTGAGGAAGTCGTAGGCATATAAGCAAGTAGATACTACCTTTCTTTTACTACGTTGTATATTTCTTATGCAAGTAGGATTGCCAAGCATAAAACAATCAAGGGAAACCAAGAAAAAAGTGAAAATGTAAAAAAAATAAAAAAATAAACGTGTTTTTCCTTTAAGTTAACAGAATAAATGTAAAGCAGTCATCAACCAATCATCCAAGTACATCCATGCAGATAAGGCAGAGAGATAAGCCATTATCCATTTCTTATGCTCACACCCACCCTCCCTTCACACTCAATCCATCACCAAACTCTCCACACGCGTGCGAGTAGGGAATAGGAAAAAAATATTTTTTAAAAAATTATTAATAATCGTTGTGTGGGATTTGAATCAGAAATATTTTTGAACAGAAAAAAATTATTAATTTCTTTCTATATTTTTAAATTATACGTAATAGAATTCTGTATGCTGTGTCATACTAACATTTTTATACATCACTTGAAAGTGAAAATTTTTCATTGAAATATATTAATTTTAAAACATAAATGTTTGTATTTATATCATACAGAGATAAAAAAATTTATATACAAATATTTTAATATTTAAATTAAAAAAATATTTACATTCGTACAAAAGCATATTAATATTTAAATCATATATTTATAAAGTAGCTCGTGTTATCGTGCTAAAGAATAGTAATAACCCATTTTTTTTACCACACAAATTGAGAGAATGAAATGGAAATGAGAAAGATAAGGAAAAAATGCCAATTTTTTACTATTTATTTAAGAGAAAAAATAAAAATGAAGAAAATATTTTTATGTGACTTTCAAGAAAAAAAACTTTTTCCTAAAATTGGCATGAAATAGAGGGAGGAGAAATCATCTCTCTTTTTTTTACACTTTTTTGTTTTAGTTTTTTAATAAATTAAATAATTTTTTATAGCATAAAAAATAAAAAAAATAATACAAATTTATGTTAAGAAAAAATAATAGAATAAAAAATTGTTTTTAATTAGTATAATGATATTTTTCATACAGTTTATTTATTTTCATTCATCCGAAAAATAAAAAGAAGTTTCTTTACTTTTTTTTCCTCTCATTTTTATTTATCTAACCAACACTTTTTCTCTTTGTATTTCTCTTTTATTTTTTTCTTCTTTATATTTCACTTATAATCCAATCATAATATTGGTGAGTAGGTTCCCGTCACCTCCCTAATTGTTGACTGATGACTAAAGGATTCATGCTTCAGGTATAAAAGTTGGTTGGACAAAATTATTAATTCTACACTTGTGAGGATGATATTAATTTGGATAGAACACGGCAATAAGAAGTATTTCATCCAGTATTGAATATAAAAAAAATTATTTAAGTTGGTATTAAGTATAAATAAACCTTAACTAATTTTATCTTATTTAATGATATTATTTTGAAAACATCTTTATAGAGATTTTATTTTCAATAACCTTTTTTTATGCTTAATATTAATGAAGGACAATTTAGGAAAAAATATTTTCTAAATGAAATTAGTAAAATTAAATGATATTAACTAATTTTCATAGGCCTCATTTGGAGTGGTTTTTAGTTGTGAGTTTCAAAAATTTCAAAAATTGCAATTAGTTTTTAATTTTTAAATATCAATTTTAGTTCTTTTTCTAATTTTTGGGTGGTGACAATAATAATGATAGTGGTGGTGGCGACGGTGCCAACAGCGGTGGTTTTGGTGATGCTGGTATTGGTGGTGGTGGTGACAATGTGGGTAGTGATGGTGATCGTGGTGGTGGTAGTGGTGGCGGTGTGTATTTTTTTAAAAACTAAAAATCAAATTCACAAATTTTTTTCTTGATTTTAAAACTGAATATAAAGTGTTTTGAAATTGAGTTAAAAATTATTTTAACTTCATTTTAGCCAAACATTTTTTGTTTTGAAAATTATATTTAAAAATTAAAAATTAAAAACTTGCAATAACTTCAAATAGACCATTAATTAGCATAAATTATTTTTTCCTACTATTCGAGAAGGGAGAAAATATGAATTTAAATAGTGGACAAATAACTATACGTGGTTTTGATTTTAGCAACGTAATAACTACTATCTAAAAAGACAAGATTAAGAATCCTAATTACAAATGTAAATCCCAAGAACATTAAACTGAAAAAATTAGTTAAACACATGTCGGAAGTCGTTAGTTTCAACTCACAAGTTATTGAATTGATTAAATTACAGTCTCGAGAAATGTGAGATTACATTATTCTTTTCTCTTATGTTAAAATATATATTTTTTTTATTGACAAATTTAAGTATACTACACTTTACTTAATTTTTAAATTTTCTATTAAAATTTTGTTAATTGCTATCAAAAAAAGTTATTAAAAAATATCTTTTAAACTACCATCTCCTAAGATATGCAAGTATTATACCAGCCTTTCCTCTTGTGTTAAGATATACATTTCTCTCTCTTGACAAATACAAATATTTTTTATTTTTTTGTTAAAAATAATTTTATGACTAAAATATATTTTACACTTACCTACTTTGAGAAATTTAAATAGTACAATTTTCTCTTTTCTTATTTTAAAATATACAGTTTTCTCCTTTAACAGATGAAAATACACCATAATTTTTCACCATTTTTATTTCTCTATAAAAATATAATAATTTATATTGAAGAATAATTTTTGACAAAAACTATTTGTTAATATATTTGCACATTTTTTATAAAAAATATATGTTACTAAATTATTTGTTTTTATAATATGTTTTTGGTCATAGTTTTTTTTCCACTGAATGTCATTTCTAGCCTTTTTATATATACTAATAAGAAATTTGGTTACATGTTTTGTTGCTCCTAAAGTTTTTGCTTTATCTGCAACTCCTTACAAAAACAAAGAAAAAGCAATGTTGATGTGTAGACAAGAAGTAATGTTAGGACATCGAGTAAGTGAAGGGTAACTTAATAAATTTAAAATATTTCAGCATAATTTAATTAAAAAATATATTTTAAAATATTTTAAAAAATATTCTTTAATGATGTTAAGTTATATGAATTAAAAGATATTTGTAGTTTCTACCAAAAAAGAACTTAATTTTATATCTCAATATAAGAAGGAGGATAGTATAATACTTGCATATCTCAAGATAAGACAATATAATTTACTTTAACAATGTTAAGTTAAATGAACTAAATTCTATATTTTAACATAACAGGAAAGGAGATTGTAATACTTATATCTTGAAGGGGACTGTAATTTACTCTATTTAATTTGTTAAAATTGAATATAAAAAGAAATCATTTGTCACAACATCAAAGTCAAAAGGTGATTGTTTTCATTTTATATCATTTACAAAATGACTACTAACTTTTTTTGTATTGAGAAATTTTATTCATACATTTTATTTATAATAAAAAAGAAAAAGATATAATAAGATAAAATA
The DNA here is from genome assembly GCA_004329165.1 of Spatholobus suberectus. Classification (NCBI taxonomy): domain Eukaryota; kingdom Viridiplantae; phylum Streptophyta; class Magnoliopsida; order Fabales; family Fabaceae; genus Spatholobus; species Spatholobus suberectus. The sequence continues at coordinate 53,239,381 of CM014737.1, read as the reverse complement.
ATTAACTTAACAAAGGGAAATAAGAAATACTATTATAAAAACTATTATTTAAATAATATAACTCCTAACACATGCATTGGATTGCGAATTTTATTTTTTTGATGGATGATCGAAACTAACCTTACACTATTTAGTGTCACAGCTAGCTCAGAACAGAATATAATCAGCGTAGTTCTTTTTGTAGAAAACAACGTGAACAAAGGTGTGAACTGGCAAAGGATATCGATTGCTATAAGCTCATCCAAACATGTTGTGGACCAATAGCTAAGTACCATAAAACATGATGATCATGACGATTCTTCTCAGATTTCGGGACCCTATGATATGAATTGCGACTAAACTACCAACTCTTACGAACCGAGGTCATCATAAAACAATTACTTCTCTTTTGGACGTTAATGTTGCCTGTATCTTATATCTAGAACCGGGCCCTGTTTAAATTTTTCTGATAATTTCTCTTGCAAGTGGCTCTGAACCCAGATATCTCCACCCTCACCACGTGACACTTCAGTGAAACTTGGAGATGCCAGGAGGTTCATGTTAGCCAAGGTCTTGGGGCAATTCAGAAATAAATAAATAAATAAATTTATACATATTCATTAATGCACAAAGAGTGTTGTCGACACTTTTAATTCAGTTATTGACATATTCTTTCCTACAGTTTGAGAATGAAATCTAATAAATGAAAAGTGAGACTCATGAGACACACATGAATTTCAATTAAGAAATAATATATTAAAAATATGTGTTAAAAAGTGAATTGTTAGCATTTATCCTAATATATTTTTGTTCTTGTTGTATTTTTTAAAAGTCAATATTTATTTTAAAAGTAATTTTTAGACAACTAATTATTTTATTTAAAAAATAATACTAAAAGTAAGTTAAATAGCATTTTTTAAAAAAAGAAAAATGCTAATAATATATTCTTTTAAATACATTTTTTTATTATTAATTGACATTTATTGAAAATCATAAAAATATTGTGTATTTTATTTCTTATTTAATAAACTTTACTCATAATTTTTTAATTTTTAGTAAATTTTAACTAATAACAGAAAGCATATTAACTAGTAAAAGAATATCATGCTAGTATTGTTTTTCAGTGTTTCGTACGCAAAAAAATACTACCAACGCCTAACACACTTTTATTATTAAATGAAATTTATTCAAATTTAGTACTAATGAAGGATAGAAAATGTGTTGGGAGTGTCTTGTTAGTACTCTTTATTAATAGTTGTGTGTGTGGAAGCTTAAGCAAGAAAACAAGGAAGAAGCATAAGAGGGATGGTGTATGGACCCACACAGTAGTGAAGAGAAGAAATAGCCGTTGGCGGGTGGAGGGGCGCGGGTGTGCAATAAAAGAAGAGCGCGCCATGATCTTAACCCTGGCAACAAAACACGCACTACTACTTTACTAATAATACTCATGAATAGTTCCAACTTACAAGTTACAATGAAAACTAGCCGTTACTCGGTGTTTTGTAACAAAGAGAGCCTCTGAACACTGCATTCATTTTCTCTGTCTCTGATCCGGATTCCCTGCGGACGGTAAAATTGCACATTCACGCAGTCGACAATTTATAATCATTAGATGACTCTCATTGTCTCTGAATAAATCATATTTAAAATATATATTTAAGATTTGAGTCATCTAAACTTCATCCAACGGTGACAAAACACTGACAACATGAATGCATGCAATTTTTGATTCTACCAAATCCATTTTCCTCTCTCTCACACGCTCTCAACCCGCGCGCGCACTTACACTTCTTTATGTCGTCACGTGCTCCTTCTCACTCTCCCTCTCTCTCCTCACTACAAAAGCCATCCTTCAACTGTTCCTCTCATGTTTCCTTTCCTATCTATCTCCCTTCTCCCCTTCGCTTGCAACACACACACCGTCTTCTTGTTCCACTAAATCAATATCTCTTATTCTTGTTACATTTATTGTTTTGCTTCCCGTTATGGTAGTGGAGAAAACGAGCCTGACTTCACAACGCTTCGAGCGCGTCTCTTGTCAGTTTCCACAACTTGGGGTGAGAAATGCAGACCATATTTCTGATAAGAAGAAAGAAAGATGGAAGGCTCGGTCCAGGACACACAACCCATGTTGTTTTTTGTTTCTCTTCCTCCTCACGTGCGTGAGGCCAGTTTTGTGTGAAGATGAGAGTTGGGATGGAGTGGTTGTGACAGCATCAAACTTGTTAGCACTTGAAGCGTTCAAGCAAGAGTTGGTTGATCCCGAAGCCTTCTTGCGGAGCTGGAACGACAGTGGCTATGGAGCTTGTTCCGGAGGTTGGGTTGGCATCAAGTGTGCTCAGGGACAGGTTATTGTCATACAGCTTCCGTGGAAGGGATTGAGGGGGCGTATCACAGATAAAATAGGCCAACTCCAAGGCCTTAGGAAGCTTAGTCTTCATGATAACCAAATTGGGGGTTCAATCCCTTCAACTTTGGGACTTCTTCCCAACCTCAGAGGGGTTCAGCTCTTCAACAATAGGTTAACAGGCTCCATCCCTCCTTCCTTAGGTTACTGCCCTTTGCTTCAATCTCTTGACCTCAGTAACAACTTGCTCACAGGAACAATCCCTTATAGCCTTGCCAATTCCACCAAGCTTTATTGGCTTAACTTGAGCTTTAACTCCTTCTCTGGTTCATTACCGGCTAGCCTAACTCACTCGCTTTCTCTCACATTCCTTTCTCTTCAACATAACAACCTCTCTGGCTCCCTTCCTAACTCATGGGGTGGTAGTCCCAAGAATGACTTCTTTAGGCTTCAAAGTTTGATCCTAGATCATAACTTTTTCGCCGGCAATGTTCCTGCTTCTTTGGGCAGCTTAAGAGAACTCAATGAGATTTCCCTTAGACATAACCGGTTTAGCGGAGCTATACCAAATGAAATAGGAACCCTTCCTAGGCTTAAGACACTAGACATTTCTAATAATGCCTTGAATGGGAGCTTGCCTGCTACCTTTTCTAATTTATCCTCACTTACACTGCTGAACGCAGAGAACAACCTCCTTAGTAATCAAATCCCTGAAACTTTAGGTAGATTACGCAATCTTTCTGTTCTAATTTTGAGTAGAAACCAATTTAGTGGACATATTCCTTCAAGTATTGCAAACATTTCCACGCTTAGGCAACTTGATTTGTCACTGAATAATCTCAGTGGAGAAATTCCAGTCTCCTTTGACAGTCAACGTAGTCTTAATCTCTTCAATGTTTCTTACAATAGCCTCTCAGGTTCTGTTGCCCCTCTACTTGCCAAGAAATTCAACTCAAGCTCTTTTGTGGGAAATATTCAACTATGTGGCTACAGCCCTTCAACTCCATGTCCTTCACCAGCTCCATCAGAAGGAGCCATTGCCCCACCTCCTGAAGTGTCAAAACACCACCACCATAGGAAGCTAAGTACCAAAGACATAATTCTCATAGTAGCAGGAGTTCTCCTCATAGTCCTGATTACACTTTGTTGCATCCTGCTCTTCTGCCTGATCAGAAAGAGAGCAACATCAAGGACCGAGAATGGCCGAGGCACCGGGAGAGCTAGCGCTACAAGGACAGAAAAAGGAGTCCCTCCTGTTGCTGCTGGTGATGTTGAAGCAGGTGGGGAGGCTGGAGGGAAACTAGTCCATTTTGATGGACCAATGGCTTTTACAGCTGATGATCTCTTGTGCGCAACAGCTGAGATAATGGGAAAGAGCACCTATGGAACTGTGTATAAGGCTATATTGGACGATGGAAGTCAAGTTGCAGTGAAGAGATTGAGGGAAAAGATCACTAAAGGTCAGAGAGAATTTGAATCAGAAGTCAGTGTTCTAGGAAAAATTAGACACCCCAATGTTTTGGCTATGAGGGCCTATTACATGGGACCCAAAGGGGAAAAGCTTCTGGTTTTTGACTACATGCCTAAAGGAAGTCTTGCTTCTTTCCTACATGGTAAGTTTGATATTGCAAATATTGCCATAATGACATATTTATTTTATTGATAGAGATTGTCATTAGTATTTTATGTTCCATCTTGATGCAGGTGGTGGAACTGAAACATCCATTGATTGGCCAACAAGGATGAAAATAGCACAGGACATGGCTCGTGGCTTGTTTTACCTTCATTCCCAGGAGAACATTATACACGGGAACCTTACATCCAGCAATGTGTTGCTTGATGAGAACACAAATGCTAAAATTGCAGATTTTGGTCTTTCTCGGTTGATGACAACTGCTGCTAATTCCAACGTGATAGCTACTGCTGGAGCATTGGGATACCGGGCACCTGAGCTCTCAAAGCTTAAGAAAGCCAACACTAAAACTGATATCTACAGTCTTGGTGTTATCTTGTTAGAACTCCTAACGACGAAGTCACCTGGGGTGTCTATGAATGGAGTAGATTTACCTCAGTGGGTTGCCTCTATTGTAAAAGAGGAGTGGACAAACGAGGTTTTTGATGCTGACTTGCTGAGAGATGCATCAACAGTTGGCGATGAGTTGCTAAACACACTAAAGCTCGCTTTGCACTGTGTTGATCCTTCTCCATCAGCGCGACCAGAAGTTCATCAAGTGCTCCAGCAGCTAGAAGAGATTAGACCTGAGAGATCAGTGACAGCCAGCTCTGGGGACGATTTTAACACCTTATAGAACAAATTTTGCATTGATTTTTGTGCCATAAGTAGTAGGCCTACTATATTTATTCTATAATTCTTTCATTCTTATATTAATTTTGCCTGTTTGAATGCTCGAGTTTGTACATACTACATGATACAATAAGGTAGATTCCCTCTCCCCCAAAGTTGGTCTGTAATTCTGTTTCCTCCAAGGCCATAATAGTTGAAATAGCTGCTCTCTCAGGAGCATCCGTTGTTTCTTCTGTAAGCTTCTCTCACACAGCTACTATCTTCTGTGCATACCCTGCCCATAAATTCATTATGTAGAATTGTAACTGTTCTGAATAATTAATAGCTTACGCTTCCTGAAGATTTACAAATTACAACATGCCCCCGCAGCATGCATGTGAAGTCATGAATATCTCTCAATGTCAATTCTTTCAAGTTTACTCATTATTTTCCTGCAAGTATTCCACATTCACATCTGATATTATGACAACATCTTCCAAGATAATGCTTCAAACAATGGCTCTGTACATTTGAACTAATTTTATATAAGTAATCTGTTGTCATAGAAATATAAAATTGAACTGATGTGAACAATACGAATCATATCTTGAATTGGAAATCTCTAACAACTGGAACAAATAACACACCCAGAAAAAGGGATAAGTGGACGGATAGTTGAGGAGCCTAAAAGTTGGAACCTATATTGGCAACAAGAAAGAAAAACCACCCAACATAGTTCCAACTTCAAAGTTCACTCAATAAAAAGTTAACATGTAAATTTAATTGGAAACAAACGTATAAACTGAGAAAGCATACACTAAGTCTTAACTTGCATAGGCAATAAATAAATAAATTAGTTTTATAGCATTAATTTGGCCTGCTCTGGTTATATGTTAATGGCTCAGCCTTAAGATTGCAAAACAGCAAGGAGAACTCCGTGAATGGCTACGAGTCAACTCACATAAGTGACTTTGACATCATATCCAACTCAAAACTTTAAATATCAAGTTTATGAGTTTTTGTCACTTACATCTTACTCAACATATTTATTTTATTTAATGTGAGACATTTTTAGTAACATTACTTATACTTGTACACTAACACACACACACACACACACACACATATATATATATATATGAGATTGCGAACATACCTCTTTTTTAGTTGAAGTATGTGAATAGCCTACAGCAAAATTTTAGGACAGAAAACTCAATATTTCTTTTGATTTAAATAATTCCTTTTAAGGATATTATAGTAATTTAAGATTTATTTTTTTAAAAATTAAAAAACTTTTTCTCTCTCCTCTCGCCTCTCGTATCCATCTCATGAAGATTTTCAAACCCAGAAAGCCACAGAATGCAACAAACATGAGAGAGAGAGGGAACTGCGCGATTTCAGTGTTGACGGCAAACGTATGCTCGAGGTTTCCATTTCAGGTGGAGTGCGAGGTTATTGCGTTGTGGTGGGATTGGATTTTCATGGCTTTAACAGTGGGGGAGAGTGTTGTGAGGCTTTTGCTAGTGAATAATAGTGAAAAGAGTGGATGTGAGAAAGATTAGTGTGTGAAAGTGTTATCGAGCCGTGAGCGGGATTGTGCTTGTGTAGTGGGTGTGAGATGTGGGATAGGATAAGAGTGCTGTGATGTGAGGGTGTTGGATCTTATGTATGTGTGAGAGAATAAGAGAGAAATGGGTGAGTGTCATTGTCTTGCTGGTGATGAGGTCTTGGTGCGTGCAGGACTCCTGGTTGGCATGGAATGATGGTGCAAAGATTGGTGTCGGTGATACAACAAGGAAAGTGGTTGCGGAGGGAGCGGGATGGACATTGCCAAATGCGGAACTAAGGTGAGAGAAAAGAGAGAGAAATGAGCTGGAGATTAGAGAAGGGAGAGGAGAGAGAATTTTATTTTATTTTTCAAAATAAATCTTTAATTACTACACTATTGAGGTATTATTTATAGTAAAAATTTGATTTATTTTAATAACGAATTGTAAAATATATCATCTTTAGTTGTTATTTATTATTATTCATTATAGATGGTAGATTATATATTTGATAAAGTATGATTTTTAAAATACAGTAAATGAGAGAAATAAAATTAATTATATGTTAGATAGGATAGTAATTTACATAATTATTTTGAAATAACATTTCAATGAATCTAAGTGAGAGTTCCTAATTATCCATATGCTAAACGATTATATTTCTTTTTAGATTTTTACATGGAATGCAAATGCATTTAAAGTTTTCCTATTGGTGTATACTGTTAGAAATTTTATATCCTCTAAAATATTTATTATTTTGATGTATTGATGCTGTAGTGAACCATATAATTCAATTTCAATAACCAAATTGTTGAAATAGTTCATTTGATGTTCAAACAGACGAGGCTAACTAATAAATAAATCTAACTAAATTTTAGCTCATTGATTTGCAATGTTTTAAGTAAATATTAAGTTTTTTTTAAGGGTTTGGTTTTACACCTATCCTCTCTTACAAAGATAGTAGTTCCTGTAATTTATAGCAAATTTAGGATGTAATAATAACTAACAAATTGAATGATGAACTAGATTGTAACATAACATATGTCCAGTGCAAGGCACGGATTATTACACTAGTTACAATAACAAAAATTTAAAACATCACATTTTATTAAATAATATTTTTAATCATGTATATTTAAATTAAAATGTGAATTCGAGCCACATATGCCATGTCATGCACAACATATATGTTTTTTTACTAAACAATTTGTAAAACATTTTAAATTTTTAACATATAAGAATTTGTAAAAATTTGAATTAGGGATTGTGAACTAAAAATAATAAGAATTTTGTTTAAATATCAATCATTTATCATAAATTATAACAATTTTTAAGTTATTAATTGTTATTTTGCACTACAAATAGTTGGTTGGAGATCTGATTAATTATTATATTTAAAATAAAATGTGGTAGAAAATAAAAAAGATTAGTTATGAATATAATTTAGATAAATGATATGATATATAATATTTCAACCAACGTGTAAAAGTTTCCTCATACAAATCAAACCAATAAAACAACACAACTTTGAACATGACTATTTTAAATATATATTGTTAATAATAATATAATGAATGTAATGATTTAAATATTAATTAGTATATGATTATAGTTTACTATAGTATATAATATATAAAATATAATTTAAATACACATTATATAATAAAGTGAGATTCATGTCAAATTTTAAGCTAAAAAACTCTACAAATTTCTTACTCTATTTTGTTATTTTACCTAAACAAAAGGGTGTATATTTGTAATATAAATATTAAAAAAAAAAATTGCCGTGATTTAACCAAAAAGTCTTAAAATATAAAATATAATTAATAAATGTCAATGCTAAAAGATTTAATATTTACTTTGAGAATTATAATTTGATTTAAAGAATATATGTATATATACATATGTATGTGTATATACATATACAAATATATACATATATGTATATACATATATATATATACATATATATATATATATATATGTATATATATAAGATGATAAGATGATATTATGAAAATGATTTTATTAATTTTTTAATTAAAAGATATAAGAAATTACAACCAGTTAATTAAAACGGTAAAAAAAAAAATTTTACACTCAATTAATTATAAAAAATTATTAAATCTTACAAGAAGATATTATTAAAACATTTTTTAATAAAATTTTTTAATTATAATATATAAGAAATTATAAGCTAAATTTAATTAAAATAATAAAAAAATCATTTTAACAATCAACTGATTACTAAATCAATTTTGTTCAAGCAATAATTAATTTAATGAATAAGTTTGCAGTCAATTTTTAAATTAATTATCATATTAATTAATTAATTATTACCATAAATATCAAATTAATAATGAATTCATGTCAATAAAATATATATAAAAAATTATTAATATATACATACATATATATATATATATATATATATATATATATATATATATATATATATATATATATATAAGATGATACATCTGAATGTATGAAGGTTTAAATTGAAACATTTACCTAAACATAAATGTCATTTAACTATATAATATTTCTCATACATTAACTATTGGAGATGTTTTTTTAATTACTTTAATTATATATGATTGATAATTAATGTGTTTATCGTAATAATAATTAATTGTGATTCATAATTAATGTATGATTAATTACGGTAATTATTACATTAATTACTATTACGAAATATAATTAATTATTACCTACGTGTTTATTATTTAATTATTACCTTAAAATAATTATTAATGACATTCTCAATCAACTAATTGTAAAAAAAAATATTCAAGCAATAATTGATTTAATTAATAAATTTGCAATTAACTATCAAATTAATTTTGTATTAATCAATTAATTATTACTTTAAATATAAAATCAATAATAAAAGCATGTCAAATAAAATATATGAAAAATTACTAAAATATATATATAAGATTATAGAATCTGAATGTATGATAATTTAAATTAAAAACATTTACTTAAACATAAATGTCATTTAATTATACATTTTGTAATTTTCTTAATTATATATGATTGATAATTAGAGGGTTTTATGGTAATAATAATTAATTATAATTGAGAATTAATGTATAATTAAATAAGGTAATTATTGCATTAATTCCTATTAGGAAATATAATTAATTATTACCTATTGTATTAATTATTTAATTATTTTATTGACAACATTTAATATGATCTAGTAGAAGATGATAGAATTTAGATTTAGAGACTAAACATATATATAATTTTTGGAGACTAAACAAATATCTATGATTTAAGTAACATTAATTATAGCAATTGCAGAAAAAAAAATTACTAAAACATTTGAGCATAAAAGATTTAGGAATAATTGGGTATAAATTCATCCAAAATAAACTAATATTAAAAAGCTTGCAACAACTTGTAAGAAAACTCAAAGTGAAGAAAAAATTAGACATGCAAAACTAGTCTAAAAAATGATTATCTCCCCATGACAAAAAAAGCTAGTCTTTCTCAATTTTTATCTTCTTTAACTATACTTTGCTAAGGCTAGAATCTCTCCCAAAGGATAAGGCCTCTTCAATGCAGGGCTATCTTGTGAGTCTTTACATAAATCAACAACATCCACACTAATGAAATCCTTTGCACACTCAACATTTGATTCAAAAAATGTATGCATGAGGTCCTGACAACACAAAATTAAAACCTTGGTTAGGTGTAATATTAGGACACCAAATTTTGTAAGTAATTATTTAAAATTGAATACCTGAGTAACATCACCAATTACTTTGCATTCAATCCAATATTTTCAACTTGAACACTTGAGCCAACATGGTTTACATTCTACAACAATAATGGTAAATACTTATTTATTGCCAAAGTTTAAATAATTTAAAAAAAAAATGATTTGAGATAATATTGTATTCACCCCTTTGTCCTTGAACTTTTGCAATATCTCAGCATCTCCACAAATCCTCTTCACATGATAAGTCTTCTCAAATCTAGACCTAGTCATGCTATAAGAACCAACCTTGAACAAGAAGATTTTACCAATGAGATCAGAAATCTCCTTCGGGATAGTTAGTGGCTCAGGGCTCTATCAAATGTTTTGACAAACAAATCTTAGTTAGAAGTGAAAAATATAGCAAAATAAAAAAGAGACTTTGAAAGCATTTCTAAAATTATCCATCATGTTGATAGACTCCAACAACTCAGCACATGACTCTTTAGCAAAGCAGTTGCATCATAATCAAAAGAATAAATGTAGTAAATTCTGTATCATCAATTACACGTAATTTTAGGAGAAACTTGCAATATTATGGGATGAAACAATGAATAAAAAATATACCAACACACAACCCAATTTGTAATGCAACAAAATTTAAATTATACAACACATTTTTTAGGAAATATAGTACCTCGGAGTGACATTTAGGACATGTTAATTGCATTTCTCGCAAAAGTACATATCAGAGTCTAAATAAACCTTCTTACTGCAAGTGCATGTGGTGTACCACCAACCTTCCTCCTCGACAATACAGCTAACAATGCCTAAAACAATATAGGTTGACTCTTAAATTTGTTATACACATGTAGACAGTTAGTAGTTATCTAAAAAATATTGACCAATTTATTTATAAAAATTAAGACTCATACAAATACATCTTTACAATCCTTTAATGTTTCAATGTGGTCCTTGGTGTCAAATTCAGTAAGTCATCTTCAATGCTTACCCTTGATGCGTCTTGCAATTAACTTAATTCTTGATTAGCGGATTCAAATATATTGGCCATCTTGACAACAAAAACTTATGGGTTATGATTTGAAATGTTAGACTAAATTGTTAAAGAACATAGTTAGGAAATAAAAACCTTTTCCTCAATGCAGCAACCTCAAATATATCGTGGTTAAACAATAGCTATGACGCATGCATTGTGTTTTGAGGGGTTATTTGTCCTAAACATCATTAAAATCCTAGTCATGGAACACATTAGAATGCATTGTTCTGTTAAATCTCAAAATATCATAAAATAATATAGGAAACAACATTACCCTTCCATGTCTTAACTTTTGTGAAGAGAATCACAACAATAGCATTGCTTGCCTCACCAGATGAGAGGAATGAGTTTAATTGGTCCACAAAAGACTCAAATAAAGTGAATGTGAAAAGATATCTATTTAATAAAAATTTAGAATAATTCATATTTGGATTATAAATATCTTGAATCTCAATGAACCTTAATATTAATTGGTGCAACAAACTATTGTAAATGGGAGTTACCCATCATTATCGAGCTCTATGTTTACAATCTTGGTCCTACCACCATTTTTCTTATATTCACATTCTTTACCTATACCAATGAGGACGCCAATGATGTCTGAAAATAATCATTAATTTTTATTAGTCAAATAAAAAATCAAACTTGACATCGTAAAAAGACTAAAAGCATGAGAAATGATCAAACTACTCACCAACCAAGTAGCCACTCTCAAAATTATCACGAAAACAATCAACAGGGTGAGTGAAGGTAAACACATTGATTGGAATCGCTTCATTGTCAGATTTTGTCACTTTTGTACAAATTTGAAAATTCAACTTAAAGGAATGATTTGTTGAACGATATTCTCCCAAATTTGCAGCCACACCAAACTATGACATAAGGTAAACAAACCCCTCTTTTAACTCTTTTTCAAATTTGTAAATAATATGCTTTTTGATCGAAGCATGAATTTTGTTACCCTGAACATAAAGCATTGGGTAAAATTTAGTAATATTACAAATAACATGTAAATATAATATGACAATCTAAATTACAACCTCAATGTCCATCAAACTATTTCAAGGGAAAATGGTATTTTGTTGAAAGTAAAATCAAGCACTCACCATATCCTCAAGATTCTCATAAGTATAGTCCAATTCTTGTGTTTTGCAAGTGATAGCAGAAACCAAGTCCCACCTTGGAGCCATTTGAGAGAACTTAAAACACAAACAAATAAGCGAGGGAGCACAATAGTTTGTTACATTGTATATGATATTTAAATACCGTTCTACAAACTTAATTTACTTTATAAAACATTTAAATTTAATAAATAGGTTAATGAAATTTAATATTCATAACAAATATTTAATTATTTAATTGCTTGAAATTGCTCACATTTATATTGCTTGATTTTAAAACTACACATTTTAAAACTGCCCATTTCTTTATCAAATTTTAAAACTTATCTTGATTTTAAAATTGCTAACGTTTAAATTTTAAAACTGTGCTCACAAAAAATAATTTTAATTTAAATTAATTTTAAAAAATGGACAGTTACTATTTTTATCGTATATAACAATGTTTGTTCCTTAAAATATTGCTATATATTAATGTTGATTTATATAATATTTATATAAAGTTGATTTTATATAAAGGGCAACATGTCCTTAAGATTTATATAATATTTATTGCTATAATGTATTGATTTTAAAAATAGGCGGTTACGATTTATATTAATTTTCATCTTGATTTTATAATATTTCCTTAAAAAATTGATTTATATTTATAGTAATGTTGTGTAGTTACCATTTTTATCGCATATAATATTTATTATGATTCTCTAATATTAAACATAGACATTTTTATGAGTTATTGTCTTTTTCAATAAATTATTGATTACATAATATTTTTTATTTTTATTTTTTAAAACATTATTCCCTGAATTTAGTTAATTCCATTTATTTTTATATTATTAATCTAATATTTACTTTTGAAATACAAATATTTTTATATTATAATCATGTGACATCTCTTGTATTAAATTAGTTAATTTGTGGATTGGTGCGATGTACAGAGAATTAGCATTTGGTTATTATTCTGATTTTGATTGATATAAAATATAAAATATTTGTAATGTAATTGTATCTTTTATTAATATGTAATTTTAAGTATAGTCAAATATCAAGTTTATCCTGATTTGTTTCCTTTAAAAAATTGATTCTTAATTTATTCTAAAATTGCTCACACTTGGACTTTCCCTTTTGTAGATTATTATAAAATAATTGTAAAGGTGTCATTTTATTTTGAAATTTAATGGCAATTAAACTATCACACATATCATGATTTTAATAAATAGGTTAATGAAATTAAATGTTAATTAAATTAATTATTTGATAAATTTTGTGTTTATCACACAATTAGATTTTTGATATTTGCTAATTTTAAAACTCATTTTTATTTAAAAATTTTCCATTTTAAAACAACCAATTTCTTTCTAATATTTTAAAACTCATCTGCCCATTTCTTTAACAAATCTTAAATTTCATGTTGATTTTAAAATTGCTCATTTTTAAATTTTAAAACTATGCTCACAAAAAATAATTTTGATTTATATTGATTTTAAAAAATGGGCAGTTACCATTTTTATTGTATATAATATTTATTATTCCTTAAAATATTGCTATATATTAATGTTGATTTATTTAATTTTTATGTAATGGGCAACATGTTCTCAAGATTTATGTAATATTTATTGCTATAATATCGATTTATATTGATTTTAAAAATGAGCAGTTACGATTTATATTAATTTTCATCTTCATTTTATAATATTTCCTTAAAAAAATTGATTTATATTTATAGAAATGTGGAGTTACCATTTTTATCGTATATAATATTTATTTTGATTCTCTAATATTTGGTGTCTTAATTATTTATAAATTGTGTCATAATTATCCATAAATTAATTTATATGCAAATAAACATGAGGTTGACATTGAAATAACAAGAGACGCACAAGAAGAGGGGTTGAATTGTGCGTTTCAAAAAACTTTTTCAATATAAAAACAAGTTCGAAAACGTTTTTAAGCAGAGGGATAAAGAAGACAAGCACACAGATAATTTTATATTGGTTCACTCAACCTTGAGCTACGTCTAGTCCCTTCACCCAAAAGGTATCCACTAACCAACCTTGGTTACAAGTATTATTCACGGCCTCTTCAGGCTTTACAATGCAATCACCCAAGATTGCTTTACCAACCCAAGTATTTTTTTTCACTAAGCCTCTCTAGGCTTTCACAGCAAGAACAGTTTTTTACAAATAGATTCAACTCACACAGTAAAGATATAGAAGATTAAGCACAATACAGGACTGTATCAGAGATATATAAACTATCGTCCAGTGGATGCGTAAGAAAGCAATCAGCGTTTTTATGTTCGTGCTTGATTCGTCGTCTTTGTTGCTTCTTTTTCTTTCTCGGTATATATAGTCTTCAACAGAAAAGAGCTGCTGAAGAAGACTTGGCTTCAATCTTCAAGAAAGACATGCGCGTATCAAGCTTCCAGACAGATCAGAAAGGACAGCTTTTGAACTTGCACTAAAATGGAAAGAGTAGCTCTGTGCTGGAGGTCTACTTTTTTGAACATTCTTCATTCGTCTTGGTAGCTTGAAGAGTTGACTTGCTTTTTCTGCCTTGCTACGCTGTTGCACTAAAATGATTTTGTCTACCATTTAATGCTTGAAATATTTGAACGTTATATATCTCAAAAAGATAAGGCATTAGTCTCGAGATATGTATGCAAGACGTATAGTTTGGACGAATATTAAAAAACTTAGCCGTTTAAGAACTTTCATTTGGATGCGTCTAGTATAAGTGTCTAATACTTAAGACACATAGTCCATGAATGAGACTTTTACTCTTGGACGGTCATCATGTATACGCTTTGGACGTTCGATGAGATTAGCGCATTGGACGCCATGAGTTTGGACGCTGTAAAACTCATTAATTTAAAAACAGAGACTTAAACTTTAATAAGTTTGTTATCTTCAAAATTTGAGGGTCTATACGCTTCAACGTTTTTGGTTCTAACAGACATGTAAGCAAAAAAATGAAAGAAATGCTTTAGTGTTTCCAAATGGGATGAGATTTTGTGTAAAATTACTCTTGATGTTGACACATGGATGTTTCCTTTTTGAGATTATTTTTGATTATATATATAATAGAATAGATAATAGATTTAAATAGACATTCCAATTATATAAAGTATATATAACAATTACATGTAATGATTTTAATTTTAATTATATATATTTAATAATACATTAACACTGAATCAAACGACCTCCAATTGATGACCTAAAATTTAGTTTATTGAGTAAAATCATACGAAAATGATCACATTTGCTTTAAAGCCTAGTTTAAAATATCCTCTTCATCCATACTCTAAAAATATATAATAATAATTATACATAAATATCTTTCCAAATTATACTTAAAATATATAATAACTATTATTTTGGTCATTGAAACTTGTATTAAATTATTGTCATAAATAATCGAATGCAAGTAAAAAATTATTGATTTAGTAAAAATTATTTATTGATTTTTATTTAGGACAAAATTAGGGTGAATGTAAGTAAAAGATTATTGATTAAGTATATAATTAAAAAAAATAAGAAATACCCATTAGTTTATCCTTGATTTCGGAAATAATTAAGAAAACTATATATATTATTCTCGTTATATATTATCAATTAATTAAGTCAAATGATCAATAGAATTTTTAGTTATAATTAAGGTAGTTATTTAAAAGGTAGGTATTTAATAGAATTTTCAAATTCAAAATTCAAACATAACTATTTAAAACTCATTAATGTAATAATTATAATGATAATAATTATGGTCTATAACCGAACCAAATATTTATGAAGCACCATATAATGACACTTGTCATATGAATCTCTTTGTAAATGATACGTGTCATCTAAACCTTAAAAATTACTCTTGATTCGTCACGTGTAATCCAAACCTATGAATGGATTTTCAAATTTATTTATAATGATTACATTAATAACATTAAATGCTACATTAGTATTACAAAAATTGCACAACATATATGACTTAACCACATTTATATACCCACTTAACCATATTTCTAGGTAGATGTTAGGTGTACATAATCCGCTACGAAGTTCAACTTTTTTCTTTTTCTTTTTATTCTCTATTACTACATTATTTGTCACATTTATCAATCAATTTCTCTCTCTCTCTCTCTTTTATTATTTTACCATCTCTCTCTTCCTTGCACATGTACCTATACACCCCAAGTGTGTACGTCTAGTTTTTTTTCCCTTTATAATCTAACAACTTCATTTTTCGCACTATTGATGCGCTAAAAATACGCTCAAGGGTAAGCATACCTTTATCATAGTAGTAACAAAAGGACATGAGTCATGATATTGAACCCAAAGAACTAAATGGCGATTACCAATTTCCAGAGATTCTATATTTTAGGTGAAATTAAATAGGTAGTAAGTTGATTCAATAATGATAAACATGTAACAGGAATTTCAAAACAAGCAGTGACAAGTAGAGAAAAATTCAGAAAAAATAGGCTTAGGGTTGTGGTTTTCTTTATGCTTTTAAGTTCCTTTACATATAATTCTAACTGAATCTCGTACTATTAGTCAATTACCAATATTTTCCTATGCATTTATTATCAATTATTGGTCATAAATTGCAATAGTCCTTTCTAAGTTAATTTCTTAATTGATCATATGAGATATTAAAATCCTAGGAAGGCATGAAGAATAAAAGGGGGGATTAATTAATTATTTAATCCAATTGGAAATTAGGAATGAAGGTTGATCATACGACAAAACTTAATTTGATTACCCTACACGTCTATCAGTTAATTGCGGTACGACCGCCGTTCAATTAATTGATTCGAAGCATACAAGAGACGATCAATTCCAAGTAAGAAAATAAAAATAATAGAGTGATTTAATTGTCTGAATAGAAACAAGAATTCAATTAAAATTAAATATTTAGGGGTTCCAAACACTAAATACACCACAACCCTAACAAGGAATTTAGCTATTTATGGCAAGAAGAGACATCATAATTTTAAAGAAATACATCAAAGGAAATAGAAGAAGAAATCTTTTACAAGAAAATGTTTTTCTCTAGTCTCTGACTTTGAGTATCCTATTGCACTTCAAGAATCCTTCTTCAAAAGCCAAAGACAAAAAAGGAAATTGGGAAAAGAATAGAGATAAGATAGAAATGATATCCCATTGTGCTTTGCTCCTTGTTATTTGTAATACAATTTCATAATTTTGGAACCAGAGGCTTAATTTGGTCCATCTCGCACAATCTAAGCCTATTAAAAATTAAAAGTTGAACCTTAGACCTGCCTAGCGAGGTTGGAAACTAGTTAGGTGGTTTTTCGAAAAGAATCTGCTCCATTTTGGCGCTGGGCATGATGACCCACCGGGCGGTATACACAACCCGCCGGGTGGGATACCTTCACAGTAAGGCCCGCTGGGTGGGTATGGCCTTGTGGACTCTGTTTTGCACTTCAAGTCTCTTTTTTGGCCCGTTCGCTTATAAGCTTTTTTTTGTGGTCCTCACTTTAGTTGTTGCTTCTTTTAAGTCTACTTTGATAAGTATAATACTCCTCTGTGCTTGTGGATTGCATTTTCCTTTTTTGTTCATCTAACAGCCCTTCACAAAAATCAAGGCAATTCATGTAATTTTAAATAAAATGCTTAGAAATGCACATCACAATAAGTCCTTCATTAATAGTCTATTTTGTCACAAATTTCCTATAAATTAATGCAAAAATCATGTAAACTTGCTCTATAAATCTATATAAAATGTAGATTTATCAATTATATATATCCCACCCTTCCTAGCACACACCCCATTTTCAACTTTTGCAAACAAAGCAAAATGTTTCTGATTCATCGTCCATTTTAACTGCGCTACTATGTTGTCTCTTTTCTCACCCTTTTCCTTCATGCACTTTGCCATTTCTGTTCTCCTCAAACCTTTTCTCTGTGGCTTATCTAGCTTCCTCCACCTTTAGTTATTGCTGGTGGTTACATTGTCATGGCTTTGTAAGAAAATCACAATAGGTGCTAAGGATGACTTTAAGGAGAAATCCAATAACACCCTCTTCAAAATGACTGTGTTTTGTTCTCTTGGCATTTCCACGTTCAGTCTTTTCCTATGTTTGTTTAGCTATTTCTACTAGTGTAGAAGTGGCTGGTCAGAAGAAAAGCTCGTGACCCTTTTGGATTTGGCTCTCAAAACATTTGCATGGGGTATTGTTTGTGTTTTCTTGCACAAAGGGTTCTTTAGTTTTGATGAAAGACAATTCTCATTCTTCTTTAGAGCTTGATGTGCCTTCTTCCTCTTTATTTCTTGCTATTGCTTCGTGGTGGACATTGTTGTTCTCTCTAAGAGACACGTTGCTTTGCCAATATTGGAGGTATAGTTAGTTAGAGCCTATACAAAGGCTTAACTAGTCACTTTGTACTCACCTTTTTCATTATCAATATATTATATTTTCTGCTTATTAGATTTTTTTTCCAATTCTTTCTTCTCTCTTAGAACTGAACCATGAATTCTAACATGGTAACAGAGCATTGGCATCCACCATGATTTTTTTTTCTTTTCGCTGCTTTGTCCATATTTTTTTCTTTTCTATCTTCTATTGTCTTTTCTACTTTAGTTTCCCGAGAAAATTCACCATGAGTGATTTTATTTTATTTCCTATCTGTTCTTTATTTTTCTTCTCGATTTTTTCTTCAGTGATCCATCCTTGAAACCAACTATTGTAATCTAGCATGGATTTCATTTGTAGCACGAATGCAACATTGCATGCTTCGCATTTCTCTATTGCAATCTTCTTAGCTTTTGCCTGTTTTACAATGAGATCTCAAATTCATGGCTCTTCACTAATTGTTACAAGTCTTTGGTTCGTTTGATTTCTTGGCTCTAATTATACATTTTTTAGCTTTTAAGCAATCCTTTTTTCTCAACTGAGGTTCCCCCAACTCCAGATTGGTTTTGGCCATTATTCTAGATTAGATTTTCTTAATGCATGATTTAAGGTTTACGTGACAAATTACAACAAGTTGGTGAAATTCTTGCAATGTAAACATTGACTCTAAGGTGAATTACTGGTTTTTGCACTTTCTTTCTCTTGTAATTGGCGCATAAGAATTTTCAATATCACTTCTCATTGCTGTTGTTGTTTCCTTACCTCCCTCATTTTTGAGGTTCAGTTTTGGTTCACTACCAGTGAAAGTTTTGCATGCTCTTGATGATGTTCAGAATCACAAGTTTGATATGTCAGAGTTATGATTTCTACAATGCTTACAAGGTGTTTGAGATTATTCCTCTTTAAAGAGCATATATATGTTACTGAGTCTGGTTCTTTCTTCTTATTTCTTAGGTTTTTTTTTGTTGATCTACTATCTTGTTGCTTAACTGGCTCTGACTAAGACACTGTTCTTCTGGATTTTCTAGTTTTTGTTCATTGTGTTTGAGTTATTGGTATACGAACATTTTGTTAGAGTTTTCTTCACTGATCAATGGTTCTTTGCTTAGTTGCAATTTCTCATGCACACCAATTGTTTGGTGATTTACTTCTTTGATAGTTTTATTGTTGCTTAGCCTCTTATGGCTTGTGTTGATGATTTAGTTAAGCCTCTTTGGCTTTATTGCTTTTGTCTTGTGGCGGTTAAGCATTTATCATTGATTTTGCTTTTGCCTTTTTAGGTGGTTAAGCACATATGCTTCTATTAAGTGGTTAAGTCTTGTGTTGTGGCTTTTGCTTAATGGTTACGCTTTACTTTGATTATTTTAGCTTCTGTCTTGAGTTGTTGAGCACCACATTTAGCTTTGTTCTTGATGGTGATTTTAGTCATTGTATACCTTTTAGTTAATGTATTTGTTTTGGCATTTTTCATTGTATTTTCTTTGATTTGATATACATTTGTATTGTTCATTCTAAGTTGGAAGTGTTGTGAACACCTTTTAGCTTGCGAAGGGGCTATTAGAAGTATAGTTAGTTGGAGCCTATATAAAGGCTTGAGTAGTCACTTTGTACTCACCTTTTTCATTATCAATACATTCTATTTTCTGCTTATTAGATTTTTTCCCAAATCTCTCTCCTTTCTTAAAACTAAACCATGAATTCAAACAACCAACATAGTACTTGGTTTCTAATGTGGTGTCCACTTATGTTGGTTTGTTCTTTTGTTATGTGGATATTTTGTGAAAAATGAAGGTCACATCAATAATGGTATTCAGGAACCCCTTTTGAACGGTGATACAAATGATGGCGATACCTTGGGGTCAAAAGAAACCAAGGGTGGGGACACTATTACCCTTTTCTCATATGGTGGAATTTCGAGCATTCTTACCCTTTCGTGGGTGGGTCCTCTTATAACTGTTGGCAATAAGAAGACCTTGGACCTTTAGGATATTCCTCAACTAGACAGTAGAGATAGTGTAGTTGGTGCTTACTTTTAGAGATAAACTTGAGGCTGATTATGGTGCAATTAATAGTGTGACTGCATTAAAGTTGGTGAAGTCATTAGTAATGTTAGTGTGGAAGGAGATTTTTTTCACAGCTTTTCTTTCATTGTTAAACACGTTGGCTTCTTTTGTTAATTTTTATCTTATTCATGCTTTTGTTCAGTACCTTGATGGACAACGACAATATGAAAACCAAGGCTATGTTTTGGTTTTTGTGTTTTTCTTTGCAAAGCTTGTAGAGTGCCTATCCCAAAGGCATTTGATATTTAGATTGCAACAAGTTGGAGTTTGAATGTGAGTGTTACTTGTCACGATGATCTATAACAAGGCTTTGACCCTTTCTTGTCAATCAAAGCTGGGCCACACTTCTAGGGAAATAATCAATTTCATGACTATTGATGCTAAAAGAGTTGGTGACTTTAGTTTGTATATGCATGATTTGTGGATGGTGGCTTTGCAAGTTTTGTTGGCCTTGTTGATTTTGTATAAAAATCTCAGGCTGGCTGCAATTATTATTTTTGTTGCAACTATTGGTTTTATGTTCGCAAATGTTCCTTTGGGATCATTGCAGGAGAAGTTTCAAAAGAAGTTGATGGAATCAAAAGATAAAAGAATGAAGGCCACGTCTGAGATTTTAATGAACATGAGGATCCTCAAACTACAAGGATGGGAAATGAAGTTTCTATCAAAAATAATTAAGCTCAAGAAAATTGAGCAAGGATGGTTAAAAAATATGTTTAAACTGTAGCCATGACCATATTTGTGTTTTGGGGTGCACCTATATTTGTATAAGTGGTTACTTTGCTTGAATCAGTAAAGATCTTGTCTACATTGGTAACATTTCGAATATTTCAAGAGCCCATTTATAATCTTCCAGATATAATTTTGATGATAGCATAAACTAAAGTTTCTCTTGATCGGATTGTTTCATTCCTTCGTCTTGATGACTTGTGGTCTGATGTTGTAGAGAAGCTTCCTTAGGGCAGTTTTGATACAACAATTAAAGTAGTTGATGGAAACTTTTCTTCGAATTTATCTTCCCCTAATCCAACCTTGCGAAATATAAAAGTTTTTCATGAGATGAGGGTTACTATTTTGGTACTATTTGATTAGGTAAGTCTATTTTACTTTCTTGTCTACTGGGAGAAGTACTAAGAAATCAGGCATCCTTAAGGTTTACGGAACAAAGACCTATGTTGCTCAATCTCCATGGATACAAAGCGGCAAAATAAAGGATAATATATTGTTTTGGCAAATACATAGATAAGGAAAGGTATGAAACGGTACTTGAAGCCTGTTCTCTAAAGAAGGATATGGAGATTTTGTCATTTGGTGTCAAAAAATTATAGGAGAACGTGGAATAAATTTGAGCAATGGACAGAAACAAAGAATACAAATTATGCATGCTTTTAACCAAGATGTTGATATGTATCTATTTGATGATCCTTTTAATGCTGTGGATGCTCACACAGGCTCTCACCTCTTTAAGTTAACTCGATTTCATTATTTTGTTTATTATGTGCAATATAACCTAAGCTATTAAATTTTGTATGCACAATGCAAAATACAAAATGATCCTTGATTTAACTCTTTTGAATTTCAACAACATGACTTTAGTATTATTATTTTAGTAAGTGAACCTTTTTGTTTTGTGTATGGCAGGAATGCTTGCTAGGCCTTTTAAGTTCAAAGATAGTGGTTTATGTCACTCATTAAGTGGAGTTCTTAGCTGCTATTGACCTTATATTAGTGAGTATTTCTTATAATTTTATTGCCATTAATGTAAAAATAGGTTTGTTTTTCAATTCCATCTTGTTATCCTTGTTGTAGGTCATGAAAGATGGGAAAATTACTCAATGTGGAAAGTATACTGATCTGCTTAATAGTGGTACTGATTTTATGGAACTCGTTGGTGCACACAAAAAAGCTTTGTCTACGCTAGATTTATTAGATGGAGTGACAGTATATAATGAAATAATTACCTTGGAACAAGACGTAAGTGTCTTTGGCACGCATGGTTTTAAAGAAAAAGAGGCAAGCAAAGATGAGCAAAATGGTAAAATAGACAACAAAAGCGAACCAAAAGGCTAACTTGTTCAAGAAAAAGAAAGAGAGAAAGGTAGAGTGAGGTTTTCAGTTTATTGGAACTATATCACAACAACATATGGAGGAGCTCTTGTACCATTCATATTGTTGGCTCATATTCTTTTTCAAGCTCTTCAATTGGAAGTAATTATTGGATGTCTTGGGCAATTCCCATCTCAACAAATGTGGAGCCACCTGTTGGAGGAACGATTCTCATAATAAATTATGTATGTATACCCCATTCTTTCCATTTTTTTCTTCTATTTTTTAGAGATGATTTTTGTATCTTAAATAATATTTTTTCTTTAGATTAATATTTCTCCTTATTTTATTAGTTGTTTTCAACAATTATAAATTGTAGAATACTTTGTCACTTGTCTTTCTTCTTGTTCTCTTGCAAGCTTCAACTGACCAAAGTGTAGCAGATACATGCATTCCTTTTCAAATTAGGTCATCTTCTTTCTCTATGATCCAGCTTCTGGGAATTATAGCAGTGATGTGACATTTGTTATCAGGTTTTCAAAATCTTTATTCCTGTGATAGTAGTCAACATTTGTTATCAGGTATTAATTCGACCATGTAACCTTTGGTAATAAGATGGCACATATTTCTTGCATTACTTTTATCCTTGTGTCTAGTAATATCTTTACCCACCCAAAATATATACTAAGTTTATGTTGCTAAATTGACTCCATTATACAATACTATATGATAATAGCTAACATTTTATAAACTTGTAATTCTGCAGCAATATTATATTCCCTTAGCCCGAGAACCATCACGTTTATATAGTTGGAGTCTGTAAATCCCTAATCATTTATCACTTTTCTAAAACAATATTTAGTACTTCAACCATTATAAGCTTTGATCGGCAATCAAGATTTAAGGAAACAAATATGAAACTGACTGATGGGTATTCTCGCCCAAAGTTCAATATTGTTGGTGCCATGAAATGGTTGTGCTTCAGCTTAGATATATTGTCTTCTATCACATTTTCCTTTTCCTTAATATTCTTAATATCTATTCCATCGAGATTTATAGATCTAGGTACATTATTCTAATCTAGTATCTGTTACAAATAAAAAATTTAATCTGCTAATGTTATATGAAATTGAACATAAGTGTTTCCCTTTTATGTATTTTTCTGATTTTGAAGGCATTGATGGTTTAGTTGTTACATATGGACTTAATTTGAACATGATACAAGATTGGGTGATATGGAATCTCTACAACTTGGAGAACAAAATTATATTAGTGGAAAGAATGCTTCAATATACTTGTATTCCTAGTGAGGCTCCCTTTGTTGTAGAAGAAAATCATCCAGATCCTTCTTGGCCCTTATATGGCGAGGTTGATGTAAAAGATTTGCAGGTCTTTTAAGTTATTATATATTTATTGTAACATCTTGTTTTTCCTAATGCATGATTAAGTGTTTCAATAACTAAAAAGTGAAAATTTGATATGTAATCTAAGTGATTAAAAGAAATAAATGAAATGTTGTTATGTATGGTTTGTTGTGTATAATGATGGTTTGCGTGTTGTTTGTTTGAAATTTGAGTTTGAGTTTAGGAAACTTGAGATGTGTGTTTGAGCCAATTTGGGTGTGTTGTTGGTGTGATTTTGAGTTCTTGAGAGAAAACAGTTAAGTTAAACCAGTTTTGAGATAGAGAGAATGGTTTGGTGAGATTTTGGCCTCAGTTGGCCAAAAGTCTGTGTGAGAGCTCCGGGGAGGTCGAGTATATAATAGGGGGAGAGGGCTTTTCTTCCTCATTATCTCATTCTCTTTCTCTCTCATCCCTTCATTCTTTCTCTATCTCTCTCTAAGATTTCTTGAGTTTGTGAAGGTGGTAAAGGAGTTGTAAGCTTAGTTGAGTGGTTGTGCAAGAAAAAGAACGGTTCTTGGAAGATTTGACTCAAGACAGTAAATTCTCAAGGAAGCTAAAAATCCAAATTCAGAGACTTTTAGAGGTAAGGGAAGCTTACTCTTGGTTGATTCTGTGTTTGTAGCTGTGGATATATTGATTTCATGTTGTATAAACGGTTGAATTTTGATGAAGATTGTCATGTAGTTGGGTTTTGTAAAAATGGGTTTTAGAAAGGGGATATGAGATTTATGGATTAAATTGTTATGTAATCGATTAGAAAGATATTAGAAGTGATTAAGATTATTTTGTGATGCTTGTTGTTGATTGATTTGGTCAAAAATGGGTGTTGATGATTGATTTGCGAAGAAAATGAGTGAAAATTGTACCCAACGATTTATAGCTCACTTAGCGACGAAAATGTTCGCTTAGCGACAGATATTTCAGTCGCTGGAAGTTGTCATTCGCTCAGCGGCAAAAATGTTCGCTCAACGACTGATTTTTCAGTCACTAGAAGTCTGTCATTTGCTCAGCGACAGAAGTGCTCGCTGAGCGAGAGAAAAAACAGAATTTTCTCTACTTTTTTATTATTTTTGTTGGTTATTGATGACTTCATTGACTCTTATGGATGTCAAATGTATATTTTAAGATAATTAGATGTTCAAATGCCTTTCTAGACTAGTTTTTGGGTTTTTCTTTATTATTATTGTTGGAGATTTGATTGATAAGTTGTAAGTGTCTCGCTGAGTGAAACATATGTTTGCTGAGCAAGAATTCTACTTGAGACTTGACTGTTCTCTAGAATTGAGTTTGCTGAGCGAGACTTATATTCGCTGAGCGAAAACCTTCGACAGGGAGAGTGTGCTCTCTATAGAAAGGTACTCGCTGAGCGAGCATATGGATTGTTGAGAGAGCATGTAATTCTTTTTTGTTGTGTGAGAATTTGTAAGAAAGTGGTAGTTGGGTGGAAGGTTGCCTAGGTAGGAACCTCCACTAGTTGTAGAGTGTTGTGACAATGAGATATCTTATCTATGACCATGCAAGAGGCTGGATTGGGTCTGCATAGGATTAATGGTGATTGTTGGACCATAGGTGGTGCTGAGTGAACCACATGGTGATTTGTTGATACATATATATATGATATGATGATTGATTTTGGTTAAGCTAATGTTGTGATGACTCATGTATTGTATGCATATGTTGTTTGGCTGAGGTTGTGTGGACTTCATGTTGTGGTGTTGTGTTGTTATATATATATATATATATATATATATATATATATATATATATATATAAGTATATTTATATGTTGACTCGTTGTGGCTATGTTAATGTCGTGTTGTAAGGCATGCATTCATGCATATCTTGGTGGCTGAGGTAGCTGACGATGGAACTTATGCCGTGTTGTGGATAGGTGGTTAAGGTAGCTGACGATGGACCTTATGCTGTGGTGTGAATAGGCAGTTGAGGTAGTTGATAATGGACCTCATGTTGTGGTGCGAATAGGTGGCTGAGGTAGCTAACGATGGACTTCATGCCGTGGTGCAGATAGGTGGCTGAGGTAGCTAACGATGGACCTTATGCCGTGGTGTGGACAGACATGTAAGTCGGATGATGACTAGAGTTGGTACTCAAATGGGCCTCCAACCTAGTGCTTCTAGAATGTAGTAAATCTCTTGAGAGTCGTGTCATTCATACATTGACACTTTGGGGTTGAAAGTATGATGTGTTGTGCTGTAATGTATGTAAACTCATTCTTTGATGAATTGGATTCTAAATTAGTATGTTGATGATTTGATGATATGGATTGCATTTTATATGCTTGTTTTTGTTTCGTAAGCTTGCCCTTGCCTTGTTGTTTGTTTTGTTGTGGTTGCCTTGTTGCTGGTTGTTGTCGTGTGTTGTTACGACTGTGATGATCACGTCTATTAGCGTAGGAGCAGAGGGTGAAGCTTCAATAGACCCAGCTTCCCATAGTTGATTGCTTGGAGGTCTCAGTGGAGATGGTAGAAGGCCTGTTATGGGTGGAGTTTTTCTGGAAGCTCTTTTGATTTTAATTTTTTTTTGTGGTGATGTATATGTCGTATAGTTGACCAGCTATAGGGAGTTTTCTTTTGTATCCCTCTCCCTTGATATTGTATAACTTGGCCTGTATACTATATTGTTTCATATCTTATATATACATATATACTTTATGGTATGACTGAGATTATAATTGCATGTTGATTATTTATTTTTGAACATCTTAGTAATGTATGAAGTAGTAAGTGGTACTGTAGCGACAGAGGATCGTTACATTTATTGTTTTGTACTTTTATTTTCTTTCATTTTGCGGTCAATTGATTTATGAAATTCATGTAAGGTTTTATTTTCCTAAATGGTGCTAGAAGTTAGCTTCTGAAACAGAATAATTGTGTCAACATATTTCATATAATAATTTTTACAAGAAGTTTGTGCTACTTTGTAATGATGTGATGCTTATGATGAAGGTTTGTTATGCACCACATCTTCCACTTGTGTTGCATGGTCTTACATACAAATTTCGTGGAGGATTGAAAATGAGCATTGTTGGGAGAACAAGAAGTGGTAAATCTACTCTCATACAAACATTTTTCTGAATTGTCGAGCCTACTGCTAGACAAGTTATGATTGACAGCATTAACATTTCTTTAATTGGACTTCATGATTTGAGGTCTAGACCAAGCATTATTCCTCAGGATCCAACAATGTTTGAGGGGATAGTGAGAAATAATCTAGACCCCTTGGAAGAATATGCTAATGAACAAATTTAGAAGATGGGTTAGTTTCATAAGTAGACATTAAGTTTTGTCCAAAAGATTATACATGTAATTGTTCTTCAAATTTGTATTGCACTCACTCGTTTACATTCTTTTAAATAGGCCCTAGATAAGTACCAACTTGGAGATGAAGTTAGAAAGAAAGAAGGAAAGCTCGACTCTACAAGTTTGTCTTAGAACCTTAATATAAATATATAGTAAATCTAATTTTGAACTTATTGCTAATATGGATGTTGATGTGTAGTTTGTGAGAATGGTGAGAGTTGGAGTATAGGTCAGAGGCAGTTGGTCTACCTTGTTAGGGTGCTGCTCAAGAAAAGCAAGGTTTTGGTCCTTGATGAAGTCACTGCATCAGTCAATACAATTATGAATAATTTGATTCAACAAACTCTTAGGCATATTTCTTTGACTCTTCAGTCATTACCATTGCACATCCAATAACTTCTATTCTTGACAGTGATATAAATGAACAATTTTATGCACACATTGGGTGTCACACAACTTTTCTATCTAGTCCAATATAAATGAATCCACCATTCATGCAAAGCCATAAAGGATTACAAGATCCCATGGCTATCCAAATAGATTGTGATCCAAATTAAGGAATAAGGGCTACAACTAAATCTAAATCTTCAAGATCAACAACTAAATCAATGCATGAAAAGTCTAACAAAGAAGTCAAGAATGATGACTACAAGACCAAAAAAGAGTACTTGATAGAAGTCTTCAATAATTACATCAACAAATAGTTACAAAAAATTACATCAAGAAGTGTTGAGTGTGCTTTAAACTTTCTAGAATTTACTTGAAAGTTATAGAATTTGCTTTTAGCAAAATTTCCAGAGAAACATCAACTAGAAATTTAAATGTAGAATTCTTTAGAATTTTTCAGGAATAAATTTATCTAGATGTAACTATTACAAGAACATAAAAATATGATAAGTTATAAGATGAAACTTAATGCTTCCAAAAAAAAAAAAACGATGAAACTTATAAATAGGTAAGGAATATGGAAACACGTTAGGTTACCTCGTTAAGAATTTATGACTTAGTCTACATTAGACATAAGTCAAACCTACTTACTTAATAAATTAGAGCATAACATTTTTGAGAGTCTATTTAGTTAAAAATGTTAGGTTTCAAATCATTCAAAATCTTTTGAATTTAATGGGCTATCTTATTTAAATAACTTTATAATGATAATATCACTATGTATGCCTATATTATTATTGTTGTTATTGATGAATATCAAAACCAACAATTTTTACCCTACTCTTTTTAGAAATAATTTGGTATAATGGTGAGTATGGACAAATCCCAACTTATATGGTAAGGGGGCGAACCATAAAAAATAAAGTTTATCCAATAAATATACACACATAAAATTTAATACAAAATATTTTTAATTATATTTTTCAAAACATTAATTATATTAGCAATCTATCAAACACGTCTTTTCTACATGTCATGCAAATAATCTATAATTGAATTTACACTAATTTTTTTAAACAATTTTCTTTGCAATGTATACTAGCAAACAATCAGTCAAAAATTTATTTTGTTGCAAAATGTAATCTTTACTATATTCGTAGCTAAGAAAATCGCTACACTCCATATCAGAAACAAATTAGAGCCTCACAAACAATGCTCCAAAAAACAATGACAAGAAGATAAAAAAACAAAGAGAATATATATGAAAAATAGTGATACTAGCAAACGATTTTCTTTTCATGTATACTAGCAAACAATCAGTCAAAATTCATCTTGTTGTGAATCTAGACTATATTCGTAGCTAAGAAAGATAGATACACTCCAAACCATCAACACATTAAAGCCTCATAAACAATGCCCCAAAAACCAAGGACAAGAGGATAAAAACAAAGAGAATATATATGAAAATAATGATAAGAAGAGAAATATTTGTTGGTTGTCTTAAAACTTATCAATCCCTTATATAGTGTATGTAAGTTTGCCTCATTGGTAAAGATTGATAAATAACTTTTAATTCTCAAATTTATAATCAAATCAATATAAA
Source organism: Spatholobus suberectus (assembly GCA_004329165.1). Lineage (NCBI taxonomy): Eukaryota > Viridiplantae > Streptophyta > Magnoliopsida > Fabales > Fabaceae > Spatholobus > Spatholobus suberectus. The sequence continues at coordinate 53,210,145 of CM014737.1, read as the reverse complement.
AGGGAAGACTTATGATCTCATTTGATTACAAATGCAATCATTTATAGCTTCCAAACTAGCAATAGTGGATTATAAAAGAAAAAAAGGCTATTAAAAAAGAAAATAAATGTAATTATATATCTCCATAATGAAGACTATAAAAAGGGAAATAAAATATTTGTCTAGAAAGATAAAAGAATATTATTATCTTTACAGTGAAACTATAAAAAGGGAATAAAATATTTTGTCAAAAAATAGAAAAGAGATAAATGATACTTAAATACTAAAGCTATCAAAATAGGCCTAGCCCGCAAAAAGGGCTGGCTGGGCTGAAAAAAAGCCAACCCAAAAGAAACCGAGCCATTTTGGCTCAGCCTATTTAGCCTGGTGGGCCAACTGGGCCCAGGCTGGGCCGCCCAGCGGGCCACGGGTTGGCCCGGTTATATATATATAATAGTGGGACGCAACACCGAAAGCAGGGACGCATCACTCGAAGAAGAATTATATACATATGCATAAAACTGTGACTGTGAGGTGGGATGCAACATATATATATATATATATATGAAATAAAATATTAATATACTTAAAAAATTTAAAAAAGAAAGGGTCACATACGTTTGTAAAAAAGAAAAACTAACATGGGTACTTCATTTGTAAATAAAATTCGCTTAAAGATATATTTTTAATGAGACTATTGAGTAATTAAGTCAATTATATATGAATAAAAATGTTCGTATATGCTAGAAAGTATGTAGAATGTAATTTTAAATATTTAATATGATTTAAATAATTTAATTTTATATATTCTTTGGTAGAAAAAATAATTATTAAATAGATAACAACATTAATAGGTCCAAAAAAAATTCAGGCCAAATTGGCCCGGTAGCTCGGTGGCCCGCATAGGGCTGGGCTAGGCAAAAAAAGAGAGGCCTAGACAAACTGGCCCACCCGCTAAAGAGCAATGGCCCACGCGGCCTGGCTCGACCATTTTGACAGCTTTATTAAATACCATCATGTCTACCAACATGTTGTTGGTCCAAATGATACTAGGCTCAGATTTCTTAAGCAAGGTCTTAAATTTGAGTCTTGTGGATAAAAAAAAGTGATTAGGAGGGGAGACTGCACTAAAGGTAGTCAATTAGGTTTCTTGGCAAAGATTAGTCATCGACAAAGCTGGTGGATACTTCGCACCTATAACATGGTTATAAAAAATAGCATTATGTCTACAATCAGAACCCCCTAAATAAAAATAATTACTCTAATGCCAAAATATCATACATATAAAAATTTTACAATTAAAAAAAAGGGGGGGGGGGGGGGGGGGGGGGGGGCAAGGCCCCACTAACTATGAACAAAAATTCATCCCTAATGGTGAGTAGGGTCGAATCCACAAAGATTGATAAACTTTACTTCTTTTATGAAATTAGTGTTAACAATAAAAACAGGGAAGTTTGATTAGTAGGAAATGAGACTAGATAAATAATAATTAAATAATAAGTAAATAACAAAATTGTGAGAAGGCTCTACCTCAAAGGTATAATCTTAGCATTAATTAATTCATAGGATTGATTACAAATTCAAAGATGCACCCTTTTTTTTATATATAAATGGTTTTTAGTTGTTAACAAATCTAACAACCAATTCCTCCGTACTTTCTTGATAATTAAGAAAAAAACTCATTGTTATTTCATTTATAATAACAGCCCTACACAAATTCGGAGATTTAATCTATTGGTAATATTAAGATTAGAAATACTAATTCTAACCAACAAATTAAACACACAAACTGGTTTATTTAGATTATATTATATACCTACACAACATAGATGAAATGTCACATTAAGTCTTGTTGCTTTACAACTAATTATTAGAATGAATAGACAATTATAGATATATCGTCTCAATTGGCTTTATACTATCTTATTGATTAGACAAAGGTTCTTTGTTCCTCAATAGACAATTACAGATATATCGTCTCAATGGCTTATACTATCTTATTGATTAGGACAAAGCTTCTTTGTTCCTCAGGCATCTAGAAAGGCACAACAACATTTTTAACATTTTGTGATGGTTATTAGTGAGGGACAAATGTTTTTTTTTTTTTAAGAATTCTTAAAACCCTTAAATAGGTAAGGTTTCTAGAGAGGGCTCAAAAGTCAAAACATAATAAATAGAAGGGCTCCTAAAGAAGACCTAAATTACAATAAATAGAAAGACTTTTAAAGGAGACCCAAAGTACAATAAATAGAAAAATGAAATTGTCCTAACTAATTTTTCAATGCTTACACAAGGAGATGTGGTAGTTTCTTGCTTCTTAATTTCTTCCTTATTCGGTCCAAGTTGGTTTCCATCTTTTCCAAAAGTTGACATGCCTATTTCCTACATAAAAAAAGTAAATATAATAATAATATGAATCCATAAGATGATGAAAAATGTAAACTAATAGGAAATTGAGAATATGCACAAAAAATTAGGAAATTATGATATAAATTAGATTTTGTTACTTATTATTATTATTTATTATGTTTTTATGTTATATATTTGTTTTATTCATTTAAAAACTTAAGTTTGTTGACGTATATATGTAAGCCTATTAGGCTATTTAAAAATAATTTTAGACCTAATATATGTCTTAAAATTTTAAAGTAAACTTTTAAATAAATTTTTAAGTTATATTAGACTTTTAAAAAGGCCAAATGACTATATATACCAATCTAAATAGATTACAATTGGATTTTAAATTCAAGAATCAAGCCTTACAAAGTCCAACTCCACTTGACCTATTTTCACCCTATAGTAAATAAGCATGTCTTGTAACTTTATGCGTGGTGAGTATATCTCTACCCCCACCAGCTAATGTTTACAAGAATAGAATTGTCCCACTTCTCTAACCTATAAACCCGTTCTCTTCCTTAAATTCTATCTCTCTAGTCATCTATGTCCTCCCAAAATCCCTCAATTCTGACAGAGCTTCTTTAATTTGTCTGCCGCATTAATTTCTTCAGACAAGTCATGCATGCATCAAAATGTTGCATGTTGCTACAGATGCCTTGGATATTTAATAATGTTAACCGACTAATACAATATCTATTCACCATGATTTCTACGCCTAATTAAGGCGTCAGAAATTGTGCAAACGCATTTAATTATAATTATTGGTCCTAAGTAACCAAATTTTAACTAGTTCTATAGTTCAAATTCCCGTTTAGCTAATTTGGCTCGCCTTTCAATCCTATGTGTACGTATAAACCACAGAACGTGTTGAGTTTCTCCCCGTTGTGGTACAAACAATTAGGTAGCCTGTTACCCCTTGTGCCATCAATAGGGACACCGGATGCCTATAAGATGGTAAGTATACACCAAAGTTTATACAGCATTATAGTGACTTGGACCTCGCACTCCCAGGTCCACAAACTCTATAAACTTGCGTAGACTAATTAAGGTGGGAAGACTATCACTGAAACCCGCTATGGAAGCCCATAAAATGGTGGCATGCACACCCAAAAGTTTATACAGCATTATAGCGACTTTCGACCTCTCACTTCCAGATCCACATGCTCGATCTATTGAACTTATAAAGACTATCACTGAAACCATTATGGCTTCATGAGGGTAACATGCATTTTGACGATCGAAAGGCAAACATATCATTGAGCGTGATCTTTAGGAAGCCCCATCTTTAAACAGCAGAAACACGATGGATTTGTCTTTAAGTTCGTTTACTAATCTTCACAATTATTTTTTGGTCAGAGAGAAAATATTGACGGTGGAATTAAAAGTTATATGATTAATTAAGAAGTTCGAGCCCATTTATAACTAATCATGAAATGAAACCCCATGAAATAACAAACCCAAACAAGAGGGGGAAATAAGATCTTTTCTGTCCTTTTTATACGAATTAAATTGGAGATGCGGTTTGGTCTTTTTTATAAGAATTAATTTAAAATATTTCATGCATTAATTATTTTTTTACAAAACACATATTTAATTATGAGTCATTTCTCTGAGTTTAATAAGTAGTTTGTAGAAGTATAATACATTAATATCTTAGATTCCTGTGAATCTAATTTTGTCTGGTATGTGGAGCATTTTGATAACTTTACTCTTATTTTCACATACATAGCCAATAAAAATTACAGCAATAAATACATTATTAATGAGATAAATTAAAAGAATTAAAAAACAATAAAAATATTTTAAAATAATATAATAATGTATCTTATTAATGTTAGAAATAATTTTAAAAAAATATAAATTTATAACAAATTTAATAATATTAATTAATTCTTTTAAATTAATTAATCGAGTCTTATAAATAAAAAATAATAAACAAGTTAAGACGAGAATTGGGATATACTACGCACCAGCATATGCTGAAAAGAAATTGTTTTTATTTTCCAGTGAGAAAAAGTGTTGCCCTTGTGCTGTTTTTGCATCACACTCTTTTTTTTTATAATTTCCACGTTATCGCTAACGACGTCTGGTTGTAGTTCCTATTTTGCCTTTCTTAAGAATCTGATGAGTCAGTAACAAACTCTACCAACTTGTCCAATGCACTGTCACGATTTCTTGTTCACCTATCAAATCTCAATTTGGTTTCTTTATCTCTTTTAATATTAAAGTCTGTCACACCCATCTTTTGTTTGACACGCTTTCGTTCTCAGAATCCAACGGTTGTCTGACGACCTAAACTAATAGTGGCTTGGCTAGTGGCTAGCTGTTGCTATCCACTCGGGCGAAGCCATCATTCATCAGTGAAACCCTTTCAAACCGATTTAGACAGAACATTCAGACTAGTAGACCTCTTATACAGATTGAGTGGGTGAGATAACTGACTATAAGAGGAAGCATTGCATCATTCCTTGCGATTTAATATATACTTGGGACAGTGCATGTCCGTGTTTCCCCGCTTTACACGAGAAGGAGCTTTCCGATGTCAGAGCAGTAACCTGTAGAAGGTCCTCGCACTCATGAGCTTGGGTCCACAGGAGTTGAATTAGCTTGGCTAAATTAATCAATAAAATATTAAAAGGATGACTGTTTACCTATACTTGTTTACCAAAAAAAAAAAACAAATTCAAACATTAACACTCCGTTTAGTAGTAACAAAATATTGAAGAAAGAAAGAAAAGAGCGCAGAAGTGAGCGGAAGTCGTCAATTTCTATTTGTTTGGTATTAATGAAATACTGTAGAAGTTTTTAAATTTTTGGTGAGTCCCACGCTAAATTAATCTGCTCAAATATGTGCGGAAGTGTGACGAATTGCAGCGTTGTTAGAAGAAAGTTTCCGGCATTACTTTCGTTTTTTTTTCAAAGAAATGGGACAACAGAAGAAGAAATATTTGAATATGTGTTATCACGTATAACATATTCGAATACTTGATATACATATTCGAATATGTGATTTTTTAATTTAAATAAATAAATAAACAAATACTGTCATTTTAAAATCTTAAGGTTATATCTGTAATTTTTTTTTTTTATTCCAATTCCTCAAAAGTCAAAAAGCAAACTTCCATCTTATTTCTTCTCTACTTTTCTCCAACCAAACAACCTATATTTCCACTCTATTTCTTATATACTTCTCTTCTCTCTCTACTTACTCCTCTCTCTATTTCTCTCACATCTACCAAACACAGTGTAAAGTGTGACAACAAAAAATATTCTTTTTTATTTTAGGACATATTTTTAAGATGATTATATAAAAAAGATAACAAGTAAGTGAAAGATAATTATATATGATTTTTATAAATGTGTAATGCCAATTTTTATATTCAAATAAGTGAAATAACAAATTTTGTTTAATTAGTTGTGCTATCTGTGTATCATGTAATTTTACAATCATCATGCATCATGTAATATATATTATGACATAAACACTTGTGTAAGTATTCGTGAAACTTTACGAAAATATATAGCTTGTGATGTATTTATATATAAGTGTTTCTAGCTTATTTCGATAAGAACTATTAGATAGCTTGTAAAATAACTTATATGAAAATAGTTTAACTTTATTTCATTTTTATTATAGAAATATAACTTATACATAAATGCTTATATGATAAGCATTTATTTAATAATACTTAATTAAGTTGTTTACCTAAGCACAACTTATTTAAACTTATCTTATGATGTAAATATTTGGACAGTACTTATGAAAATAACTTATGATATCTATAAATTATTTTTAGCTTATTTCAATAAACTCTGATAGCTTATGAAAACAATTTACAACTTATATGAAACAAATTTAACTTTATTTTTCCTTTGCATATTACATAACTTAATTAAATATAAGTGTTTACATTATAAACACTTATTGAATAAAAACCTAATTAAGTTGTTTAACCAAAACACTTAATTAATTAGAAATTTATCTTAAGATTTGAAGGGTTTGATTTAGATTAATTTGAATAAAAATAATAATAACTTACCCAATGAGTGTGATATGTGTTGAACTTGTAGGTGCTGACCTAGGTTTGATTTGCAAAACACATCTTGGGGAGGGGCTGACGAGAAGCTTTAAGTATGACTAAGTCCTATCCAGGATTAATCTCATAGCCGACTTAAAGGACTGGAGATCCCACTAGAGAGCCAAAAATCTTAGTTACGATGATTACCAAAAAAACAAAAAAAATAATAAAAAGTTTGAAACAGTAAGTGATTATTTTTTCAAACATAGTCTTTTACACCAATCATGCACTTATCCTCTTGTTCGTGCATGCTTGGATTAGATTTACAAAAATTGATTTTCGATGAACTTAATTGCATAAAATTGATATAAAGTAAGTGTGAGTTTGAGTAAATTAATTTATATCTATAAGCATTGTTTGAAAATGATTTTAATACAATAAATGTTGATAGATAGTGTTATAGAAACTCATTTTTAAAAAATATTACCCTTCCTATTTTTTTATAAGACTCGATTAATTAATTCACAAGAATTAAGAGAATTAGTTAATTTAGTTAGTAACATAATTTTTTTTTAAATTTATATATTTTTTTCAAAATTACTCTTAACATTAATGAGATAGACTCTTATTATTTCTTTGATATTTTTATTAGTTTTAATTCTTTTAATTTATTTCACCAATAATATATTTATGTTTTAATTTTTATTGACTATGTATGTGAAGAGACTGATAAGGTTTTCAAAATGCTCTGCATACATAAGAAAAGAAAAAATTAAACTCCCTATCTTCAAACTCTTTTCTTTTTCTCAATATTTTTATTAGTTTTAATTCTTTTAATCTCTCATAAATAATATATTTCTTGCTTTAATTTTTATTGACTATGTGCATGAAAGGTAAAGTAAGTTTTCTAAAATACTATGCATAAGAGACCGTTAAACTCCCTATCCTTAAAGGAACTCAAGACATTAATTGATATATATTTCACCTCTTATTTATTGAACTCAAAGACTGACTCATAATTAAGAGTATTTTTGTGAAAAATTAATGCAAAAGATTATAGATTAGTTCTTATAAACAAAACATCTAATTTGGTTCTTATAAAGGGATCAGAGAGAGTAATTTATGAAAAAGACATGACTTTTTGTAGTTGATATATTAACTAGTTTAAAAGGATATTTTGTCAATAAACACAAAAATAGTAAAATGTTACATTGAGATAGTCAAAAATCAAGTTTAGAAACCAAACTTGATTTTGCTTCACAATTGTCAAATAATACACGCATGACGTTCGAGACAAAATACATGTTGCAAACGAGAGTTCATCACACCATTAGATTCCCACGATATATTTGGTCATCCATGATATCTATTTTTATTGAGAAATGCTAACCGGTAGTTAAGAAATTAAAAAAAAAAAATCATTACATTAAAAATATAAAAGAATCGTTTAACAGTTGGTTTTTTTTTTTATATATTATTAAAAGAATTTAATAAGGTGTAATATATTAATTAGTAAAACCTTAATTATATAGTCTTGAGGATGGAAAAAAAAAGTGGTTGGGAGGGAAAATTTTACTAAAGGTGATCAGCCAAGTTCTTCGACAAAAATTAGTCATCGACAAAGTCAATAGCTACTCGCACTAATAACATGGTAACCTCAAAAAAGAAAAAAACCTTAATTATATAAAAATTAGATAGCATGAAAACCATTTCATAAAGAAATTCTCTAATTTTTGAATTTTTGGATTGTTTATTAGTTATATTTTTTAGAGAAAATTATACGAGAGAGAGTTGTTTTATGAGAGAGAAATATTATTTCAAGAGAAAGTAGGGATAAATTCAAAATAATATAAGGAAGGGATCAATATAAATACTTCAGCATA